>OY787673.1:38658841-39896559 GCA_963678985.1 Spisula subtruncata | reverse complement strand
AAATATTAATTGACCCATGATATAAATTAATAAACACACAGTCACTGTATAGATTTGTTCTGTTTTGCCCCTCCAAATAATGAGGGGGGGGGGGGGGGTAGATTTAAATGAAATTTGCTACACATATTGTCTTACAACTACAACAAATTTAGTAAGAAAACAAGAGGAGCCATCTTAATGATCTACAATTTCAACAAATATAGCAGTGAGGTATAAACAGAAAGGCACCAAACAGAAAAGCTGTTGATCTGGGCTGGTATTCATCAAGCCATAGCTATAGATAGATAGGTAGTAAAAAATTAAGCATTCTAATGGAAAACTTGCTCAAATAAATTATAACTAAATATAAACACCATCATAATCAGTCACACAAAATTCACTTTTATTTAGGAAAAAAAACCACAGGAGAAGCAATCTTGAAGGTCTACAAATCCAAATTTTCTAGGGGGCGGTCCCCCAAACCCCCCCTGGCGGGAGGGGGCCACCCTCTCCCGCAACCTCCCCCGCGACATTTTTGGGCCCAGCACCCTGCCCTTCTTCAATCCTAGCTGGAGCTCTGACCTTGCATAGCATTATGCATCGGTGCGCTACTAACAGTGCTAAATAAACAGCCGTCTGAGCATGATGTGTCACTACAAGAACAAAACTGTACATGGTGATCATTGAGACTGACTAGCTTGATGCTTAGTTGATTTGAATCTTTAACCACTTGTCACTCAGTGCATTTGTGTTCATTATCATTTATATGTATGTGACAATGTCTGCCCACAATTACCTTGAATACCTGTATTCTGGTAAAATAATTTGATAAATCCTACACAACATAACAAGAAATATATAACAATCATTTATTTGGCCTCATTTCTTATTAAAGCTATTGTAATTATTTCAATATTGACACAATTTCCTAAAAATGGGTGCATCAGAAATGAATAGGGCACTTTTTGCTCCTTCACGCGCTTTCAAAAATGGCATTTTATAAAAATAAATTTAAAAAAAATTATTTCGCTCCTTCGCTCGCTCTCAATTACGGGTTTTTCAAAAATAAATATTTAAATTTATATTTCGCTCGCTCGCCCCTAATTTTTCCCAAAAAAATCCGTAGAACCAAAAATTAATTTGGTGTGGCCTAACAGACAATTTTTAGAAACTACAAATTGAGGTATTACTGAATGGATCTGCAGTATGAACATGATCTTACTGTCATGAAAACAGATGAATAGTCTGTCTAAAAGAGTAGTTTTATGTTGTAATCCATACTTATTTAAATATCTCCTTTTTTTGATGAGGGAGTACTGTAGTCTTTGCTCATGTAGGTCAGTCTGTTGGTTGTTGTATATATCGATGGATTAGAACCAGAAGGTCGTAACTACAAAATCGATATATTGAGAAAACAAGAGAAAACTGTCTGTAATTTATTCTTTACCTATGGGAAAATAAGTTTTTAAAACTTCATTTTGGTCAACATGACAATTTCAGATTTTCAGGAAAATAGATTCATAAGAAGCACCTTGTGAAGCAGATTTCAAATATGTATGAGTCTTATAAGGTTGTAAGTAGTAGTTACGACCTTCTCATTCTAAGCCATCAATATATAGGTAGACCTATTGGTTTCCATTGCATAACACAAGAACACTTTGCCCTAGAATCTTCAAACTTTACATGGAGGTTGGCCAGCAACAGTTGATGGCCCTGATAATATTGATTTTTAGGTGAGAATATCAAAGGTCAAGGTCGCTTTGACTTAAACCATTTCCGACTGTCAGGCTGCCTTGGGGCGTACCTAATTTTTACAAACTTTTTTGTTATCAAAGTTTTCTGTATTTAGTAATGTAACAATGTAGATTTTCTTTTTACTTTCAGGAGTATTTCTTCTTCTCGAAAGATGTGAAAAATTTCATCTTTGAAGATCTTAACCTCAATGGTACAGCAGGTTAGTATATATTAGAGATTTGCTTCAGTTGTTTTGAACCCTGCTTAAAGTGTATAGAGCTATATCGGAAGATATTTTTTAAAAAAGTTTCAAAAACTGAAAAACAATTATGCTTTCATATCCATTAGATCATTTTTCACTTCAGTTTTAACAGAAACTGTCCCTGTGATTTATTGGAAATGCGAACTGACCATTTTCATCCGAAAGTGTTCTAGAACACCCTATGAAACTATAAGAATCGTCTATTTTCCGACGAATGAATCAAAGTACAGGGAACCCATCCACAGTTTTAATTTCGATTAAGGTAGTCTTGTATCATACTTAAATCGATACAAGTAATTATTATGACATTGAATGACTGTTAGAATATAGCTCTATACACTTTAATGCAATATATAACATGCTTTTCCTTGTATCCAGGTTAGTATAGCGAGAATGTATAATCTTATACATAACATGTGTAGTATAAATATATAGTTTAAATACATGGGTGAGTTTTTCCAATAAATCAATGCATATTTTGCAGTTTTAGTGTTATATGATATAAAAATCTATCACTCGTTGTCAATTGATATATTTATATTAAACTCGTTCTGGAAATATTATTAGCTTGCCAGAGGCTCGGTTAATAAATTTTTTAAAACTCGTTTAATATAAATTTATATCAAACTCATGATAGATCCTCTTTATGTTCAAACACTTCATGAGACGATAGATACCAATGTAATTTCTGCTGAAAATATGTTAACAGTGTATTTACCACCTGATAAAGCCGTATAGGCAAAACATTATGGGTAAAAAAATTAACAGTATTTAAGTTTAATCCATGTTTGGTGGTTTATTTCCATCATAATATTATGCAGTATAAAGAAATTATACTATTCACTTTAAATTTGCTGATTCAAACAAGAAGTTACAAATTTTAATTTACAGACTGTACACGGTATCGATTCAAATCCTGAATGGAGCATGCCATGGTGTTATTATCATAGTATACTCACTGCGTATATACCTAATCATTGTATGGCTTATTGGGAGACTATACAATTCACATCGTGTCAATTATTGTGAGCAAAAGCATCATGATTTTCGATCACTTTATGTCTTTTTGGGAAACTATATATCATTTCAACTTGTATGACTTATTGTGAGCAAAAGCATCGGGATTTTTCGATCATTGTATGTCTCGTTGGGAAACTATATATCATTTCAACTTGTACGACTTATTGTGAGCAAAAGCATCGTGATTTTCGATCACTGTAAGTGTAACTTTGACTTGTTGGGAGAATTAATACAATTCAACTTGACTGTATGAATTATTGTAACATCTCATTCTGTTATTTTTGGTCATTCTATGACTTGTTTGGAGACTTTAGAACTTGACTTACAATAAAATGTATGACGTATAGCTAACAATAAACATCTGTGATTTTCAGTCACTGTCTGACTTATTGTGAGCAAAAGCATCATGTAAGTGTAACTATGACTAGTTGGGAGACTATACAATTCAACTTGACTGTATGAATTATTGTAACATCTCATTCTGTTATTTTCAGTCCTTCTTTGACTTTTTTCGTGTTAAGAGACTATAGAATTTGACTTATAATAATAATAATAGCACAAACATTGGTCATTTCCAGTCACTGTATGACTTATTTGGAGACTATACCATTCAACATGACTGTATTACACCAGTATGACTTATTGGGAGACTATACCATTCATTATTACTGTATGATTTATTGCGATAAATTGTGTTGCAGTTTACAATACAATGTATATATGCTTGATGTTTTACAGGTGTGGTTGGAGCGTGTTTGGTATGTTTTGCATTCACAGTTCTACTGGAAGGAACAAAGTCCCTATTATACTATCTGAGTCTACGTATGAGCCAGAATCCGCTCACATACGGGCATACAGATACATCCATCAACCAAGACAGGTCAACGTTATTCTCAGCTTTAATGATACCTGCAAGCATGGCTCAAATACGTAGGCAAAGGTCTGTAAGGCTTGGGGCGATGCTAAAACTACTAATCTGGACTGCACTTTCTACTTAGTATAATATCATGCATTCACTACTAATTTTGGCTTTTTAACAAATTTTGCTTCATGTATTCTTTCCAGTCTCAGCTAATAGTCTTGTAAAGGTTCATTTTCATGTTGAATTCCTTTATGTGTTCAGATTGCCCTTATTGGTAGACATTTTAAGTGAAATATAAAACCATCAACATAGAAATTAAGACCCTAGCATCATTCTGATGCATATATTATATCGCTTTTGTCACGCTTACTCAAATGTGACGTTTATTATAAAAACATGCCGTTTTAAGTAGTCTACTGTGACTTTCATCGCATTTCATGACCTCGGCACACTTTTCTAAATGACGTAATACTCGGACTATCGCACCTCCGTTGCATTTTGCCTTTTCACTTAATTATACACCAGTATATTGATATCAGATTAGAACGTACCAGTGAGACTGTCTTGTGAATATTATACTGTTTAAATGGTAGAAAAGATGTAGTGATGAGAGTTGAATGATGCTAATATTGGTAGGGTAGATCTAATCGCTGGCTTAGAATATGAAGGTTGTAAGTAATAATATAGGGCAAGACCAGGCTCTGATCTCCCGATACATCTCAATCGGGGCAAGATCTCATCTCAAATATTTAAATGAGTCTTAATTTTAATTTCCCTGCGAAACTGGACTCAAAATTAGCATATCTTAACAAAAATGGCATTCTGAGTTGATTACAACAAACTTTCAATAGCTGATACTTCTGATTTATCTCTAGTTGCGACTCTGATTTGAGCAAAATCTCGATTAGAGTTGAGATTCCTGTTCAAGATGTTTCTGGAGATCGGGGCCTGTTGTTGTTTGTCTGTTGTCTATTTATTCTGTTTACCGTGTTTTCTTACTAGGTTAGTGCAGTAGATCTAGGTAACATTAAATGACCCAGTTTTGTACTATAATGTAAGGTAATTAATTGTAGTGTTTTAATTAATTAAAACCTACTTATTAAGTCATATATTTTGTGTTGTTCAACATCTTGTCATATGATTTATAAAGTTTGTGTAAGAATGCATGAAAAATTGAGCAATTTAGTGCTTTAAGGCATACCGGTATTACGTAATATGTAATAACTTCATTGCTTCTGACCTCTTTTCCAATAAATCTATTGTTTAAAGGGTTTTAATTGTTATGGAGTTTTTTCGAGGAAAATAATCATTTAGCTCATCTAATTGAAGATTATAAAGTAGTACTGTAAAATCATTTAATTTCAATGGAACGAAAGTTCGTGGTTTTGGTACAATTGACCGTCACAATGGGAAGTTAATTCGTGGATTTTGCATTTCAAGTAATAAATGCATTATGGTCAAGTTGATGGTGAACCATGAAATCCACATAATTTGATCCCCATGAAAATTTATGATTTTACAGTGTAAGTCAAGTGAAGTGGAAATTGCTGTATCTACAGTAAATGTTAAAATTCTAAAAAAACAAGTGAGTTTATAAATGACGATATAATTACATCCACTTTAATTTTATCTGCATATAAGGCCATAATAACTTATTTCCTAGATTAGTATCCTTGCCCGGTTGAGTCTGTATGTACGCTTATGTTAATTTCAGGGGCCTTATTCACAAACAGTGTAAGTCTAAAACTCAGACTTAGACTGTATGTTGTCAAATGTTCTATTCGCTCTCATGTTGTTATAAATGTATCAATTTTGATATAAGTAGGTATACAGGGTGTCTCAAAATACATGTCCGCTTGTTGAAGAGTCATAACTTTGCCAAATAAGTTAGTACATTGATAATCATAGTCTCATATGAAAGCTAGATTACAACATTGTGGGATGAATTATATCAGGTGTCAATACTCGAACAGTTGATGACGTCATATACATTATACTTACGTTAATAGCAACGGACGTTCTAAAATTTCCGAAGAGGCAGATAACATAGTTTGTACGGTAACATGGGTACAATTTATATAATATGTGGGCACAGCAATAGTCAGTTATACCATACTATGCACACACTGTCTGAGAAACTAGTCGGAGGTCATTAGAAAATGAAATCCGACAATCTGACGTATTTTAGGGAGGAACACATTTTAAAAACAATTAGGACTGAAAATATGATATTCACACATTTCTAGGCATATCGTATTTATAAAAGATGCACCAATCGCCTCCAATGAACATAAAGGGCTGAATGTAAAGCAGTGTATCTAGCTTATCTCCAACAGTCCAAACATAGTCATATAATGTAATTTGAAAGTATAAAATAGTACTTAATGAAGTATCAATCACCAAAAACTGCCTTGGTAGGAGAATGAATTTGGTTACGCTTCTTTTATTGAAATCTGGAAAAAGAAACCAAAACATCCTAAATATTTATTTCTTCTTATACTATTGGAAAGTTAGATTATACAGTTCAAGATATGTAACTACATCGAAACTCAAAATATTAATTTGTGGAGAAAAGGGAAACATCACATCCGACTCAAAGGTATGTGAACGTCATTAAAATCGTCAAACGACGTCAAGGCAAATAACCACTAAATGCCTACGCGGACCAAATTCAGATACAGTCAAATAGTCCGTTTAAAAACTTTAAAGCGACTGGAAATGGGGGTATGTCTTGACAAATCAGCATCAGAATCATGAAATTGGTGTTAAATGCTTTGTATGCATGTATGTGATGTAGTGAAATGGTTTTATTCAGAAATATTTTGTATTCTGGCTTAAATATGAAAGTGAAAGTAAGGTTGGGGCTAACGGACAGTGAGTAAATCCGTACATGTGAGAAAATCTGTTCACCGCGTTTGACGAACCAAATTTTTCTTATATAATACATGACCCCCTACTTTTTTTTCATTTTTTTCAAGCTGGATGCTATTTCAATTGATTAAAAGATTTTGAGAGGGCCCCATGGACAAAAAGTTGACATTTTTTTTGGCTGACCAAGGTCACTTTACATTGAGTTAAAGAACAACTCTATTTGGTGGTTTGTGACCTAAAGACATGCAAAATTCCTTCAAAATCATGTTTTCATTTTTTTGCATTTAAATGGATGGAAATGCACTCAAGATGGGATTTTAACCATTTTTATCTGTGTAAAATGTCTAAAAAAGTGAAAATTTAGAGTTTTATCATGAAAAATCCAGAAAAGTTCAGATTTATTTTTTCTTAAATTGACATTTTTATGTGAATGTTGCCCTTATTTTAGTATCAGACATGGATAATTGTGATTAAATATGAAGAATAGACATATTATTAGGCATCTAAAGCAAAATTAGGGTTCAGAATACCATTTTAGCACAAACACAACCCCATTCCATGTCACTATTCATACCATTTGAGAGGCGCTGACCAAATTTCTCCTTAAAGGCGCCTATGCGGGTTTGTATTTTTTTCTGGATTTCATGCCCAATTTGTCTAGAATTGATTGTTTTGTGCTGCATATATATAGTAGCATTGAAAAAAGTGCAAAAAACACTTAAACAACCCAAAAAGGGTTGCCTTAAGGCAAATAACCACTAAATGCCTACGCGGACCAAATTCAGATACAGTCAAATAGTCCGTTTAAAAACTTTAAAGCGACTGGAAATGGGGGTATGTCTTGACAAATCAGCATCAGAATCATGAAATTGGTGTTAAATGCTTTGTATGCATGTATGTGATGTAGTGAAATGGTTTTATTCAGAAATATTTTGTATTCTGGCTTAAATATGAAAGTGAAAGTAAGGTTGGGGCTAACGGACAGTGAGTAAATCCGTACATGTGAGAAAATCTGTTCACCGCGTTTGACGAACCAAATTTTTCTTATATAATACATGACCCCCTACTTTTTTTTCATTTTTTTCAAGCTGGATGCTATTTCAATTGATTAAAAGATTTTGAGAGGGCCCCATGGACAAAAAGTTGACATTTTTTTTGGCTGACCAAGGTCACTTTACATTGAGTTAAAGAACAACTCTATTTGGTGGTTTGTGACCTAAAAAGCAGGTTTTTACCGAATTGGGGTTATCTAGTCAAAATGCATTCTATAGCTTTCGTATGCATTATTTTGGATAATTGTTTCGTAATTTTTACATTGATTTGAATGCCCTTTGATCATACATACAAATCAGATATGTAAAGCAATACATTACGGAGTGATATGTCCTCAACAAGCGGACATGTATTTTGAGACACCCTGTACATGTTTAGTGGTTAACGATCAATAATCCGATAAAATTTCACATGGATCAATCAAGTGGAAAAGAAATGGCAGGGAGTTACCTACTATCATGTCATTGCATGGATATAATAGACATACTCCGGAATTCAATGCAATCTGGTTTTTCCACACTAATCCCGCGGTACAAACAACTTTTACCGTTATCCATGTTTTCGTTTGATAAATATTCATGAACCATTGAAATGAGCGATGCTTATTTAAATCACAATAGCATTAGCAAAGGATTAAGGTCAACATTATTTGTACCGCATGCAAATTTTCGGAAAACCCACAATATTGTACATTCCGGATTGTATCTATTTTGTACTGTCTTTTAAAGGGACTGCAAGGAAAAACACAAGGACTGTGTGCGAAAATCATTCTCGTTCAACCAGCTTATTTTTTTTCAATTACAGTCTAAGGTACTTGCCTAACCACTGATTTATGAGAATGGCGGAATTGAAAATAGTTTAAATCGAGTATTTGAAATAAATCTTTCTTAAAGCAACAGTCAGCAACATTCTATTATATTAAAACTTGATTTGGTAAGAAAATCATGCTTTTTAAAAAAAAGGCAGTCCCTTTAAAAATAAAATATAAAACATAAATTTCCCAACCCCCCCCCGATTGAACAAATTTGGATAACAATCTAAGAATTAAGTTATTATGGCCTAAAAACAAATAACGTGCATGCACAGTGCAAGCAGTAAAGATGTCATTTACTTTTGACTGGTAAAATGCACACACATTCCTGGCTATATGTTAATTACAAAACTTTACCTCTGTTAATTGATTCAATAAACTTTAATGGCCTCCCACACGTGTAATTATAATGATAATAATATTCATGACGACTGCTTTCATGTATATCCATGAATGAATAAAGGTATGAGAAAATCCGATAGGGAAGGTAGCACTCAACCCAACCAGCCGAGCAAAGAAATCAGAAACACCACGACACAACTACCCTGAGCAATGCCCACAGAAACCCATGCCAAAACGGCGACCAAATGAGGCACGACATCCCCGGGCCGTGACCTAGGTTAAAACACTAAGGACCTGTCATGCACCTGTCTTTGATCTATTTTAAGCCTATCAGACTTAGTCCCTGTGGCATTACAAGGTTGTATCTCACTATTATAGTTGATTCATAGATCTCTGTCACAACCGCGTAAACAAACATTCACCCCGTCGATTATTACAGGTTTCTAAGGATTAAATTCTTCCATCATAAATACACTGATATGATTAAAACTCTAATGGTCCTATAGCGTAGAGGTTATACTTACTGCATTTAGCTATTCAGAAATGGAATATTCTGGCGGTTTTGACAGACATCTTTGAACCGACAATAAGTATAATTATAGAGAGAGCAACATTGTTGTACTGTCTTACCCTCTAAAATAGTTACTGTAACATCATTAAATTTCGTGGGGGATTAAATTTCGCGGATTTCGTGGTTCACCTCAACCATGAGCTTTGATCCCAACGAACATAAATTTTGACCCTTGTTTTATTACCTGAAATGCAAAATCCACGAATTCAAGTCCCAACGAAATTGTTTTTGTTACCAAAACCACGAAATCCCGACGAAATTAAATGATTTTACAGTATTTAGAATTTGAAGGTTGGTCAGTGATTTTCTCCCTATACTGTAAAATCATTAATTTTCATGGGGGATTACATTTTGTGATAATATTATTCATGACTACTGCTTTCATGTATCTCCATGAATGAACGTAACTACAGTATTCATCGTTCTTTGGTCTATGTCTACAAGACATATGAATGGGACATGGTAATGGTAGGCATCATTCCGTCCGTCCGTCTGTACATTAGTTTAAGAACTACTATGGGAAGTTACAGTGCTTATTGTTAGGATTTTGTGATTTGACCATATTTGTCTGAGTTAGTGCCCTTTGTTTATTTTTACATATACTGTAAAATCATTTAATTTCGTTGGGACGAAATTTCGTGGTTTTGGTAAAAAAGACAATTTCATTGGCACTTGAATTTGTAGATTTTGCCTTTCAGGTAACAAAACAAGGGTCAAAATCAATGTTCATTGGGATTAAAATTCGTTGTTGAAGTGAACCACGAAATCCACGAAATTTAATCCCCCACGAAAATTAATGATTTTACAGTAGTACAATACTCTTCTCTTTGGCGGGAGTTATGGCTGTCTATGACTGCTTCTTGTTTGTCATAATATTAATAGGTGTTAGTTTTTCTTATTTTTTTTTTTTCGAGCTTACATTGCTAACATTTTTGTCTTCAAAAACAGACAAGTTTTTCTCTTCTTGCTTGCTAATATTCCAAGGAAACTGAATGCGTCATTTGTTCATCTTCTGATTTTATCTATCGCCACAACAGTATGAGAGAGAAGCCAGGTTCCCTTTAGATTATGCTGAGCATTTTGCAAGGGAATAACAGGTGCCATTTTCATTTTGTCTTTAGTATGAGGCGGCCTAGGATTGAACCTGGAACTTAGAGTGGACATTCTACTACTTAAGGTGTAAAGGACGCGAAGACAAACATAGAAGCATCTTTCAGCAGCATTGCAATATCAAAGTTCTGATTTAATAAATGTCTATAATTTTTTCTGCGGCATGTTAATTCATTATTTTGTTATGAACTTTCTTGCCAAAGAAATGCTGCAACCAAGTAATAGTGTGGCTTAACAGTTGATGTTGTTCTAACTTGCAATATCAATGTATAGCTTGGCTATTTTGAATAGAGCCTGACCTTTATGCAAGAATATATTACAAGGTTCTTGCTTTGAATATATCAATTTCCGCAAGCAAATCGTGCGATATCGGTATTTCAAATTTGTGTTTGTATTACATCCGGAGCATCTTCGTGATACTCCCCGATTATGAAAACATACACTAGGTGTTGTCAACGTAGTTAATATATCGACTGTTAAATTATGATAATCAAAAGGTCAGGCTCGTGTCAAATTGGCCAAGCTATGTATACCACTCTTGTCTACATAGGCTAGCAAACCGTTGAGGAGAGATGACACTATCTCGCTAAGCTTTTATAGTTGTTATAAACTATGATTTCATGATGTAATAACAAGATTAAATAATGTAAGTCAAATCGTGACCAGATTTATATAACAGCAGATGGGAGACATGATTTGTGTTAACATGCATGCAACCGACACATACATCATTATGTACAGGTGTTATGTGGTGTATACATCAAAGACAGTACATGGTGGTTTGTGTGGTATCCAGTTGTTTATGTACCCCCCCCCCTCCCCACTAAAATAAATCTGCCCTGTTCATGCATAATGCGGATGTATTAAGCCTTAGTTCCACTGAGCATTTTTTGCCTCGGTGGTGTACTCCTGATTTAAAAAAATTAGCTTCAGGAGGCATCGGGTAATGGGTTTTAACATATTTTCTAATTACTCCCCCCCAAGCTTCCCTTATACCATGATGACTCTTTTCCCGATTTATTAAATTGGGATTACATCGCCAAGGCAAAAATGCTCAGTGGGACCTAGGCATTAACCCTGAGCGTGGTATTCAATATTGATTTTACTTGACTTAAGGATAAAGACAACCAATCAAATCACACCACTATACAATTTTAACCCTTGGTCAGAAACAGGCAATTATATGATGGTTGGCTATCCTTATTCTCAAGTTAAGTAAGATCAATATTGAATACCACCCCAGTTATATTGCTTTTATTAGCATACTTTTCCGCAGATTTCCTGGCTAAGGTTCATTTAAAAACTTTGATTGTATGACTTTATAGGGGGGGGGGGTTACAGTATGATACCAGTGCTTGTAGCTGCATCAAGGTCATTGGCCATGATTGACACGAAGACACATTAACTTAGCCATTTAGTTTTATGTTCTCCTGTTGATACTGTTAATTAACTGTTGTAGATTAATGTTTCATATTTGGATAAATAATTGTTTTTACCACTAGCCTTTGGACATAGAATTCTAGCTTGACAGAAGATGCATTTTATTTCCATTTATCTCCAGGGAGCTATACAGTCCGTTCGAAGTAAAATGAGAACGGTTATATACATAAGCTTGTCTGTCAGTTTAAGGTCGAAAGGTCCTGTGAACTTTACAATTTTCGACTTTTGGGCTGCCATTGGGGCATTCCAGTTTTACAAACATCTCTTGTTACTTATTGAATCACCAGAATAGGTTTGTTTTATATTTCAATATCTGTTTATTATCTATTGTAGAGTGAGGTACCATGTGGGTGGATATTTACTACATACCATTGATTTATTCCTTGGATACATTCTCATGTTGGCTGTCATGTCATACGATGCTTACATATTTATATCTGTGGTTCTAGGTAAGTCTAGTTGTACCTACTGTAAAATAATTAATATTCCGGCGGATTTAGTTTTGTGGAAGCTCTCAAACCAAACTCCCCAGGAAAAAATTATCATACTATTTTAAAATATGTCCTGTTTACAGTGGCTGCCATACTTCGGGTTTTACTTGCATATCGAGGGTGCCAAACCAAAACCCCATAACTCAATTTTGGCGCGAAATTTAAATAGCCAATCGGGTTACTTAGATGTCGACAAGGCAGAAATGTGCGGGACGTCTAGCAGATGCAGATGCTGCAAAAAAAGTTTTCGCGCCAAAATTGAGTTACGGAGTTTTGGTTTGGCACCATCGATTTATCAACATAAAGCAAACGTTCCCCGCCCCTTAAACCTACAAAAATATTTTTTAAGTAAACTTGTAAAAGGAGTATATCTTCTTGAAGAAGGAAGAATAATATGCCTGTATAAGTACTGTTACGAGTATAGACAGTCCTAAGCCATACAGAAATAGTGACTTGCCACCTACAGGAGATCGTGTCGGACATAGAACGAGCCTCCATACATGTATCTCCAAAAAAAGGATATTTCAAGCAATTCTATAATCACGCCTCCTAACCTTTGATGATGAGAGATACAATGTTTTGCACATGTCTGTCGGTCTGTCTGTGGGTCAGTCGGTCGATAGACCAATATTGTTTTCTTTCAATAACTCAAGAACAATTTGCTCTAGAATCTTCAAACTTAACATGGATGTTGGCCAGCAACAGCAGATGGCCCTGCCAATAGGTCAAAAGTCACTGTGACCTTGATCATTTTCGACAATAACGCTGCCATGCGGGCGTGTTTTGCACACATCTATTGTTTTATACTCGTATTGAATCACATAAAAAGGACTTAAAATTTCACACCCAATTAAAGTCTTACCATTCCTTTTAAAAAATAGATTAATATACCTGTATGTTTATGCTTACCCTGTTTGTTTATATATTTCAGGTTCGGGTGTAGGATATTTCATATTTGGAGCAGTGAATGCATACAATAGAACTAAATTTAATGCATTAAAGTTGAGTGTTTATGATAGATATGACAGCCAGGCGGGTCTTACAGTATCACCGTCTGTAACCAATAGTGAGATAACATTATCTAGTCCTAGATAACGTACTGTGTAGATTGTTACTAAGCAACTGAGATAACATACTGTGTAGATTGTTACTAAGCAACTGAGATAACATTGATTCCTTGATACTTAGCAACTGAGATAACATACTACAGTGTTTATAGATGTCTTGTGACTTAGCAACTGAGATAACTTACTGTGAAACTTGTTACTAAATGACTGAGATAACATACTGTGTAGATTGTTACTAAGCAACTGAGATAACATACTGTGTAGACTGTTACTAAGCAACTGAGATAACATACTGTGTAGACTGTTACTAAGCAACTGAGATAACATACTGTGTAGATTGTTACTAAGCAACTGAGATAACATACTGTGTAGATTGTTACTAAGCAACTGAGATAACATACTGTGTCAATTGTTACTAAGCAACTGAGATAACCTACTGTGTAGATTGTTACTAAGCAACTGAGATAACATACTGTGTAGATTGTTACTAAGCAACTGAGATAACATACTGTGTAGATTATTACTAAACAACTGAGATAACATACTGTGTAGATTGTTACTAAGCAACTGAGATAACATACTGTGTAGATTGTGACTTAGCAACTGAGATAACATACTGTGTAGCTGAGATAACGTTGACATCTTGTTATTAAGCAACTGAGATATCATTGTGCATCTTGTTACTAAGCAACAAAGATGACATTCTCATTCGAAGAATTTGTGTTACTAATCAACTGAGATAACATACTCATTTGAACTCTTGCTACTAAGCAACTGAGATAACAAACTCATTTGAACTATTGCTACTAAGCAACTGAGATAACAAACTCATTTGAACTCTACTTACTTAGCAACTGAGATAACTTACTTCTTATGATTTCTTATTTCTAAGGAGCTAGGAGGCAACATTCTCGAATGTTTAGAGACTTCTTGTTACTAAGCAACTGAGATAACATACTTCTGAATCAGTTTTTATAGATTTCCTGTTGCTAGGAATCAAAGAGGTCTTTAGATTTCTCAAATGTTGTATGTCAGGCAGTATGTCATTGACTTCATACTTTGTGATTGAAGACGAACCTGGATGGAACAGAAACAAGAATCAAATTATAACATCAATCGTTGATGTTTTGAATGCTGTGTTGTTATGCCCCCCCCATGAAATCAAATATTTGTTTTTGAATCATTTCAATGTTTTCTATAAAGTGCTATAATTCAATATTACTTTTTAGAATGGACTGCATGTGTTCTATGTCTACGACTGATACTTTAGTTCTCGAATATTCAGTCAGTTTTTGTATTGTTTTGGAATATTTGTCATATGAAAATGACACTGGTTTGTAGAAATGGACCAATGCTTACAATGCTGTGTTAGACTTAGACTTGTTCTTACAATAGGATACTAGGGAAATTATGGGACTTGAACTCCGAAAAGCACTACAGACAGGGGCCTATTATTTCCTCCATCCCAGATTGGGGATCAAAGGGCTTAGGGATATCCTTGGATGACAATAGGGGCTAAGCACATCCTTATACTGTAAAATCATTTAATTTCGTTGGGACGAAATTTCGTGGTTTTGGTAAAAAAGACAATTTCGTTGGGACTTAAATTCGTGGATTTTGCATTTCAGGTAATAAAACAAGGGTCAAAATTACTGTTCATTTGGATTGAAGTTCGTGGTTGAAGTGAACCACGAAATTCACGAAATTTAATCTCCCACAAAAATTAATGATTTAACAGTATTATGTTATTTATAGTTGACTCATCTGTATTTGACTTTACAGTGTCACTGTGTGGTGATCAGATATTAAACTATGTCAGTTGTCTTGTTCTCTTAACATTTTAATACAGTAACGCCCTCTTTAAATACTTTAAATATGTTCTGTTTAATAATAATAACAATAACGTCTTTATTTTTGTAGGATAACATAATTGGTGAACCTATTTTCATTATGGTCCACATAATACTTGTTTCTTCAAGTCTAAGTGAATTGTGAATACTGTATATATATTTAAGTTGAAGAATTTGTGAATGGAAATAATAGCCAATTGGGGGGTTTAAAGAAGTGCGAACAGTTCCTCTAGGATATATATTTGACAGATCTACAAAGAACTTAACCAAGAAATAATAGAATCACTTACATTTCCACACACTAAATCATTTAGAATGGTTAAAATTCATTACATTTGGTAATTTTTTGGCTCCATGTAAGTATCCACTATACAGTAATTATGCTACTGATAGTCCAAAAGACTATAAACTTCTGTCATACATATCGACGGTGCCAAACCAAAACCCCGTAACTGCAAAAAGACAACATTTCTGGAGACGAAAAACGTATTTACTCCGTTGAAATAATACCGACGTCTTGTAACGAAATGATCCTATTTGGAACCAAAATCAACTCCCTCATGTACAAGAATATGTTGACTTGTACTAAATCGGAGTTTGTACTGTCATATACGGAATTTTCGACTAATCCTTTTGAATCCAATAAAAATATGGTATTTCGTCACTTGACTGTATTGAAGCAACGCGAATGGCTATTTGGATGGCGACTAGACAGAAATGCACGGGAAATCTAGCAGATACGGATGCTGCAAAAAAAATTTCGCGCCAAAATTGAGTTACGGGGTTTTTTGGTTTGGCACCGTCGATAAGTTGGTTTGTTTCTGTTTGATTATTTGGTATGTGGATGTAGATTGTATATATTTATAATTGTTGTTTTCAAGACACAATAATGTCCTGTTACAATACCTAACATATTGTCATGTTAATAATACAATGCAATTATGCACCAGTCAGTTGCATCCACAGCCCATCAATGGGCGGGGATTTTACTTTTGGTAATGGTAAAATCTCTGGTCCCTGACGACTAGATATTGTCCCGGGTCATTGGTTTGGAAAAGAAAATCCCGCTTTCCCAGGCAGTGGAGGGGAATCTGTAAGGTAAACACATAATGTTTCCCCGGCTATCCACCGCCCATCCACGGGGTAGGGGGCCGTAGATGCTACTGTCTTGTGCATTAATATGTTAATAAAGTTTATTTATGTTAATCTTGAGTCTGTTTTTTCTCTATTTAGTTAGAGAATAATTACTCCGTAATTATTATAAAGCAAGCAAGGGTGAAAAGTTCTTGAGGTTTGTATGAAGTTGTTTCACAGATTGACCATTACACAGCCGATGTTACTGAGAGACAGAGTGGTGAATTCATAAAAACTTCTTGGCTTCAAGGCTCCCTGAATATTATTTCCAGAGCAAGTTGAATTCTAGAAATGCTCCCACTTGCAATATGCCGACTAATATTCCTACAAAGATTGATGAATACCGCTCAAACAAGCTATAAGTAACACGATGGGGAGAGCTCTTGCTTGTGTTCAACTCCAAGACGGTCGTAAGTGTACATGGTCATTCTTTTGTTCACGCACGATTGACCCATGACCTCCAACTTAAAAAAGAAGTTTGATACAACAAATCTGTGTTCTATACCCTAGCTCGTTCTGAATAAATAACTTGGCACGTTTCCAGCAGAGACCTACAGCATCGATTAACTTCTGGGTGACCGACCAGATCATCTACTAGTTGTTGGTTTGGAAACACTGACAAGTGTTTCAGAAATTATCAAATACACCTGTTGAGGATCGATCCAGAGACCTTTCAATCTGCAGACGATTATAAACATTGGAGTATGTACATACACAATTCTCATACGCTGTTCTCCAATTGACATTAGGCCAGAGCATAGATCGCTTCACTTGGCTGCTTGTCGAAGGTTTCCAAGTTAATCCATTGGGTCATGTGATTATAATTTATCATTAAAATTTATTTAAAGGGTATTGAACTATCAATTGACAACTGGCCTAATGTCAATTGGAACATGTTCTTCTATAGTTACAATCAAAGTACTGAAAGTACTGACAGGCTGGCGAACTGCTAAGGAACAATAGCTTTTCAAGTAATATAACATCAAGTTGTTTTCTAAGTCGAAAGAGAGGTAAGTGCTGGACTCAACAAAACAATAAAATAAAAAAAAATAATTTTGGAGCCGCCGCGATTCGATCGCTGGACCTTAGCATCAGAAAATTACTAAGCGAGTTGCTCATCCACTCGACCACGACCTCATTGGAGAATGTTGACCTAAATAATTTAGCATAATAAAATCATTGATGCGCGCTGTATCGCGTTCGTAATTAACGCGTAGTAATAATTATCAACGCCTTTAAACACCTTTTCTTTTAATTTCATACAAGTTCCTTCCATTTCAAGAAGAAACTAATATATTACAATCGAACAGAATAAATGAAACAAAGTTGAATGTTCTTATCTTGCAAAACTGATTAACGTGGAGGAACTATTTGCATTGAGTGTATAGATTCTGTGTTGTCAGTTTCAGGAGTAAATTCATCTTAGTGGATTTCATTTTTTAGGATTGTAATAGTCTGACACGAAATCGCCAGCCTAAAAACTGCTGTTACTTCTTTATTACTAAGTGGAAACATCATATTGGGTGAGGGGTTAATTTCTTAATTGGATCATTTGCTACAACTTGGTGTTACTTTGGATGCAAAATTCTCAAAACGTTGTTTATCAACTTTGAGCTTGGAGTATGGAGTTTGAGTTATAATCACCGTGCCAGGGCTAGTATTCACAAAGCATCTATTTAAAGAGAAAAACTATGAGCTGCATTTTTTTCTACATTCTCGTTCAAACAGCATATTTTTTTCTTCTGAAACATAGTCTGGGAACTTGACTAACCTTTGATGTATGAGGATATTTCCGAAAAAAAAAGAAGAATATTCCACTTTGTTCTTTGCGTTAACTGTAGCTGTTTACATAAAGCTTCTAAACTGTGTAACAAATCGATAATCTTGATTTTTCTTTTTAGCTGATACACAGGTAACTGTATCATAAATATAATTTTGGTAAAACAATTTTTTTATATATTTTTTTCGTTATCATTGATAGCTATACCTGTGAGCTGATACACTTTTTCAGTACCTAAGTTGGCGGTGAACTTCTGGCAATAAAATACTTTAAGCTAACATTTATATCAAAGAAAGTTTCTGGCAAACTTTTGGTGAACTGCCATTCATTCTGGCGAATTTGCGGTAACTTCGCCAGAAGATTGCTGGAAGTTCACCACTACCGGCAAAGTCCTGGGAACCATGACTCTGACTTTGCAGCGAACTGATCAGTTTGCGGTAAATTTGCCGCAAATTTGCCGCAACTTTGCGGAAGTTGCGGTAAATTTCCTATTTCCGTAAAGGGAGGAGTAATACAACAAACAATACATTTATATTGCAAAATACAATTTATTATGTCAAAACAAAACAATTCTACTTAAAGACAAAACATACACAGTATAAAATGTAGAAATAACATAACATACTAGATGATCCATTTATTGTAAATATCTCGAAAACAGAGTAAGCAGAAACTTACCATTGAAGTTCCTAGGTTGACCTTGAAAATTCTTTGTAAAAGAATCACCTGACCCAGAAACGTTTAGGAGAGTAGGTGGGTAGGGACTTTTATAAAATGTATGCCAAATAATAAGTCTCCAAAAACAACCTATAAGTAATTAGGAATTGCAAGCAATAAAGAAGTCTCCTACCTAGTTTTCAAGTTATCAATGTTGCCATGGCAACCACAATTTTTGTCAGAATAAACAAGAATTAGATGTGGATAATCCACATAACAAGTTTCATAAACCTAGCTAGAAAACTGGTTGAATTATGGCAGTATCCAGATTGTTTGACGGACTGACTGCCTGAGGGCAAACCTTAGAACACTGTCCCCTTCAGTTGAAAACCGGTAGGAGACTAAAAAGAAAAGTCTGTGTCTTGCAATGAATTAATATCTCTGGCAAAGTTAAAAGAAAACAAGCAGACATGTAAGATTTACATAAAACAAACAACAGGGGTGGTATTCACAAAGAATCACAATAATAACCAAGACACCATGAGCTATTCTTTGTTTCTTGCAAAATATGCACAATTCAATTTTTTAACTTAAGTAAAAATATTTAAGTTTTCACTTAAAGATGCTTTGTGACTACCGGCCCAGAAAACAAAAGGTCACAACAAGTAACATTTATAAACATAAAATATCACAGTACAATATGCCTTTAGATCATTGGCAACATAAAGTAGGTCACTGATCAATCACACGTTTAATTACATGCATTGTATTTATGCCTTGGTCCCACTTCGATTTTTTTGCCTCGGTGATGTAATTCGGATTTATAGCTTGCCCACATTGACACGAGCCTGACCTGTTGATTAGCATAATTTAACAGTCGATATATTATCTACATTTATAACACCGATTGTATGTTTTCATAATCGGGGAGTATCACGATGTCGCTCGAGATGTAATACAAACACAAATATAAAATACCGATAGTGCACGATTTGCTTTCGGAAATTAATATATTCAAAGCAAGAACCTTGTAATATATTCTTGCATAAAGGTCAGGATCAGGTCAAAATAGGCAAGCTATAATAAATTGGCATCGGAATGCATTGGGAAAACGGTCCTCGTAGACTAGGGGAAGTTTCAGGGGTAATCATTAGGAGATCTGTAATATCCCTGTTTGCGATGCCTACACAAGCCAAAATTAAATTTATTTAAATCAGGAGAACGCCTCAGAGGGTGCTCAGTGGGACCTAGGCATAACTCAACTTTTCTTGTATCAACTGCACATCTATATAATTTCATGTATGTACAAATTCAATCTCAAGTCAAATTAACAGTTTGTTCATACTTTCATGTTTTTTTTCAATCATAACAAAAATAAAAATGTTCTCAAACACTATCATAATAAAATCTAGTTTATTCTTCAACGGTTGAACTAATAATTTAAGAATTAAAACCAATACTTACTTTGACATTTCAAAGTACCTATCAATTATAGTAAAAACTTGGTGTCTATAATTTTATGAGCTTCTGATGGACAGATAACAGTTTGAAGCGTTGATATGTATATAATAGCAATACAGTGTTTTGATTCGTTGGAGCGTATTATAGCTTGACAATTTGACATGAGCTTGACCTATTGATTAGCATAATTTAACAGCTAATATATTGTATATGTTTACAATACCGATTATTTATTTTCATAATCACGAAGATGCTCGAGATGAAATACAAACACAAATCTGAAATACCAATATTGCACGATTTGCTTGCGGAAATTGATATATTCATAGCAAAAACCTTGTAATATATTCTTGCATAAAGGTCAGGCACAGGTCAAAATAGCCAAGCTATACCTTTAGTTGCTTGTGTTGTGCTGAATCTTGCGCAACCACCAGATTACCTAGTTCATACTAATTTTTTTTATGTCGATTGTGAAACAAGTTTTTCAAACTTATATTAATCATTATATGCATATGCTCCGCAACTAGCAAGGAAATTTCATTTCGTCTGTGGTATGACGCAGCCTGGGATTGAACCCGGGACGTCCCACACTCGAAGCAAACACTCAACCACTAGGCTATCAAGCAGGCGGGCACCCACCAGATTGAGAGAGATGTGGCATAAAACAAGTAATGAACAGTAATACAGTCCGACAGATCATCACAAATGCAAAAATATTCATTTTAATTTACCAGTACACCTACAAAATGAAAAAAAGATTTTTTACTTGCATAAAATTAATATAATACAACATAATGGACATCAGCATATGTTCATCACTCAAGCAGGTATTTATAAGGTAAATCTTTGTAAGACAACTTCATGGTCATAGCTATACTTTTGGCTTATCACATGATGCACATGCCAACTAGAGATTTGGAAAATCGTACATGCATGATACATGTAATCTTGCCTATAGTTTTGACAATAAAACTTGATAATATGATTCTATACCTATGTCAGGGGAGACAAATCCGGAATTCTGGTTTAATCAGATAAATTGACACCCCTGGAAGATACAGGATCAATAATATACATAATACAGTATATATACTGTACAACCTCTCCATAGCATCACCCTATGAAAAACGAAGTTTGGTTGTTATAAAGAGGTTGGTGCTCTGGAGAGGTAAACTTATAGTAAATGGTCACTGCATAAACATAATGGCTATCAGCGCTTTTTCTTGCTATATTGGGAAAGTACCAAGTACCAGACAAATTTGGAATTAAAGTGCGTTAAATCCCGAAATTGGGAATTTTTGTGGGTAAATCATGAAATTGTGACTTTTTTAAAAACTGTTTGAAAGACCTTTTAAATGTCTGTACAGTTGTTTTTTGACATTATACATGGTATATAGTTGACAAAGGAACACAATGAAGGCAAGTTCTTCATGTTTTTCTAATTATAGTAGTAGATTCAATGTTAATTTTTTTGTTTTGGGAATTTTTTACTTGTAAATTGGGAAAAATGGTCATTATTCCTGATTGGGAAAGTACTTTAATGGGTACTTTAAAAAGAAGGGGAAAAAACTCTGGCTATAGATGTTAGATTGTTATCTCCATTGAACTATTAATATTGTTGAGAAACAACAAATACATAAAAATTTCATTTGATAGAGTTTATGCATTTTTTTCGTCTTTCATCATGGTATTTATCAAATAAATATAACATTATAATGATTATGTTGCTTAAGAGAGGTTGTTGCTCTATGGAGGGCAGTTTGAAGAGGTTTCACTATACTGGAGGCAGGTTGCACTGTAACAGTCTGTTCCACCATTATGCATGAAGTGATATCTGACACAAGACACGAAGTATGGCTGTAGATGATCATCTAGCAGGAAAGCTAGATATAATTTGTCTAATTTCTGATGTAGAACTTGTGAGTAAAGTTTGTACAGTTTCACCGTCATCATCTGGTATACTTGTTTTAGCACCATGTTCCATTAACAGTTTCACAACACCCGGGTGTTCACATATCACAGCTAGAATATATAGAACATACAACTAAAATACAGTACCCACCAAAAAAAGTCTACAGAGGTTATTTCCCCTTGCCTGTATAACACTATTTGCAGATCAGCGAAGCAACAATGTTTTTGAAGACCAGATAGAGTTTTGTTTATCAAGTGTATAGACAGTACATTGATTGCTACCCTAGATGTGAAACATTATGTTTATTTTTCTTTTCCATAAAAAGACGGAAAATTAAGCCCATTGGACCCCAAGGTTATTTTAATTCAGAACATTTTTATTTCTATCACATCTTAAACTCGTTTAGTAACTTTAGTTTAAAAAATTACTTTAATAGTGACTATCTGATAATACAGACTGATATTGAATAATTTAACCAATTATAATTCTGTCTACATAGGGAATTACTGGTACAATGTTTATTTTGTTTAACTGCAAGAGGCATAGATAGTGGATAAACTCACCAAAATGTAAGCCAGTCTGTCCATCATTATCCTGAAATATATATATATCTAGAGTATTATGTGCAGATCCAGAAAATTTTGTCAGCAGGGTCCAACAAGTGGGGAGCAGTGACCTGAAGGTAGGGTGTCAATTTTGTCATAGAGAGATCCCAGATGCAACCACTGTCTGGACCACTGATTAATTTCTTTGAGTAAGAATAACCCACATGCTCCACTCCACCAAGGTGTAAATTGGAACCTTCCACTCCACCAAGGTGTAAATTGGAACCTTCCACTCCACCAAGGTGTAAATTGGAACCTTCCACTCCACCAAGGTGTAAATTGGAACCTGTGAGGGCAGTGTCTATGACTAGGCACTGCAGATCAATATTTGCTGCCACGCCCACAGGAGAGAAATAGTCTCCCCATTATGTTACGACCTCATCATGCTTGGGGTTCTACTGAGGCATAATGCTAAATCCTGCAACAAGTTGCAAGTTCGTTTGGCCTATATGGGTGCCACTAGCACAAAACCCTAGATGCCAAAACTATTTCAACTACTGTTTTATGAATACATTCAGCTTTCGAATCTTCAAATGACTATAATTGAGTCAATACTTGGTTTTTTCACATCAAGTAACTTTAATTTTCTGCAGAAAAGCACATTCTTTCCAGAGCTGTTAATCTGGAATCCAGATTATTCGATCTGTTGAGTCTCTGATCAAACATTAGCAACATGTGAATTGCAGATTTGCAAGGAATATTATACAGACACCTTCAGGGCTTGACACTAACTATTTTTGGTCACTGGTCCCCCAGCAAAGAAATGTAAAATTTGTAAGTAAGACAGTTACTGGTCCTTCAAGGTTTTCACTGGACCTTCTTGATTTTCACTGGCCTCGGAACAGGGGACCAGTGTCAGTGTCAAGCCTTGACCTTTATCAAGGAAGATCTGTGAATTTGATTGAGAAGGCACACAATCATTTCAACAGAAATGTTTAACATTTGTTTTGTGTCAAAAGGTTTTTTAATTTTGTTTTATGTCAACTTGTCAACAGTATTCAGCAAAATTAAATAGAGGACCATACAAGAATTGCTCTCAAATGGACATCGAAAGGTTAAAGGAGACGAGGGCAATCAAACATTACATGGAGAAGAACCATCGAAACAGAAATGAAAGAAATTGACTTGACCTGGGGAGAAATAGACAAGACAGCGAAAGATAGAGAAGAGTTGAAAGCTCTAGTCCTTGCCTCCAGGCACGACAAGAACTAGGCTGACTTACCTGAATGTCAATATTAGCACCATTACTTAGTAATGTATTCACCATATCTGTATCACCTCTATCACACGCCCAATGTAACAACACCATACCCTATAATACATAAACATGTGTTTAATGTAGACCTACACTACAGCAGTGTAAAATACATTACAGCATGAATCATTTTACCACACTAACAGAGGAAGTTGAAATCCATGTCAATGAAAAGCTTACCGCTGATTGTACACATACAGTTCAAACAATTCCATATGCTTTCTTTGCTGAATACTGGCCCCGATCTCCCGAAACATATCACTTTTGAGATAAATCTCATCTCAACTATTGCTATGTTGTCTTTTGGATAATTTCTTAAGGGAGGATGAACTCAAAATTAGCACCAAAAACAGGAATTTCCAGTAATTTTGATTTATTAGAAATTCAGACTCTGATTTGAGATGAGATTTCTGCTTGAGATGCTTTGGGCAATCGGGCCTGACAGCACCTGTTTACAAAGAATAATGTTCAAATTTGCACAAAATGAAACATTTTGCAATATTATTGCCCATTTCTACTTCACAGATATAACAAAATATTATCTATGAACAATTCTGTAAGTTGCCTAGCTATTCAAGCTCTAAAACTAATATGTAAACCGGCTAACTTTTCTACAAAGAGACACTATCACTGTGCAAAAATGATGACATTTGCTAAGAAAAAATATTGTGATGTTGAATAGAACTGCGGACAAAAGCTGCTACATGCATTTGTACTATAATTTGCTACAACAACACAGGGGTGTCAACATAACCAAATTAGTAATCAGGAAAATCAGACACGTCAACCATTTTTGAGGATATGAAACTCAGGAATTCCGGATTAAACCGGAAAATCGACAGCCCTAAACAACATTATGCTAAGGAACAACAGCAATCGTATTGAGA
The DNA here is from genome assembly GCA_963678985.1 of Spisula subtruncata. NCBI lineage: Eukaryota > Metazoa > Mollusca > Bivalvia > Venerida > Mactridae > Spisula > Spisula subtruncata. The sequence continues at coordinate 39,871,405 of OY787673.1, read as the reverse complement.
CCTGGCTCTGATCTCCAGAAACGTCTCAAGTAGAAATCTCATCTCAAATTGAGATTTTGCTCTAATCAAGAGTCTGAATTTGAGATAAATAAGAATTTTAAGCTCTTTAAAATCACTGTAATAAACCGAGAATAGTGTTTTATGTTTTGTGATGCAGATTTTGAGTCCAAACTCCCAAGGAAATTATCTAAATGGCCCGTGGCAAAACTTAAAATGAGATTTAGCTCAGATTGAGATATTTATGGAGATTGGAAAATTCTCAACCTAAGATAAATCTCATCTGAAATATCGGCATGTGTCTTTTAGTTCATTTCCATGGATGACTGGATTAAAAATAGGCATCACACAACAAAAAACATTATTCTAAATTTATTTAAGCAAAATATAAAGAGTTTGAACATAACATTAATCTCAAATGCAGACTTTGATTTGAGCAAAATCTCTATTTGAGATGAGATTTCTACTTGAGATGTTTCGGGACTGGGGCCTGGTCCTGACAAAACTTCATAACAAAGTGACTAAGTCAGGTGAACTAAAAACTATATCTTGTTACCTCCGCATCTTTTTGATCAATGTTTATTCTACTATCTGTTAGAAGTCTAGACACATGTTTGGTATCACCGTCCTTACACCAATCAAATATCGTCTTCAGCTCATCATCTATGACATCATCAGGGTTTAACATCGTGCTGACCGCCACACCGAGGCTTAGTTGTTGTCTACCACCGCCACCACTGTTGGATTTATCCGGGGATTTACACACCTACAAGCATCACATAAAATATGACATTGAACATTTTAGCAGGTTAAAAAAATTGAATTCAACTGCGAAATTCAAAGTGCTAGGTCATTCGGTTTTATCCTATCATCGTCTTTCATTTTTAATGAAATTTGAACTTCACACTTTTTACGAGCAGAAACATATCTGGCTAGCGAGTAGTTTTCGACTGTGAGCAGTATCCAACATGACTGACTCTAGAGTACCATCACTAAACTCCCTGTCTTTCTGTACTATACTACTATCTGTCATGGGTCTAAAATACTTAATGGATACTTCAACCATACATGTGGGGAGTGGTGGCCTAGAGGTAGGGTGCACACTTCCGAATCGAGTTCCCGGGTTCGATCCCCCTCTGGACCAATGGTTAGTTTCTCTGAGCAAGACCCACATGCTCCACTCCACCATGATGTAATAAGTCTATTCCTGGGCGCCACAAGCCGATGTTGGCTGCCACACCACAGGAGAGAAGTAGTCTCCCCAGGGAGACACGAGTGTAGGTTTCCATATGTAGCCCAATAACCAGGGGAAGCAGAAATGTCAAATGGTGCTTGAACAGCCTAACAGCTGAAAAGAGACCTAGAAAATTGGTAACTTAACTTACATGTATACCAACCAACTTGTCATTATCATATAACTTAGAAGTTAGTTGATCCTACAAACCTCGGATTTCCAATCTAAATCCTGTTTGGACACTAGATCAACGTACTCTCGCATGGCACAATTTCTGTTCATATTTCCCAGCTTTTTCCATGCCTCCCTGAAAATGGAAACATCAAGTATCTTTGAACATGGAGGTTTAAACATGGAGGTTTAAACATGGTAGATTTAGAAATATACATAAATTCATTAAAAGCATGTAGTGTTGTGCTGTACTGGTGTTACAACAGTTTAGTGATGTACTGTTGTAAACATCCACAAGTCTATCATATTTCAAAGTATGAAATATAAGTCCAAATACTCGTTTAAACTTCTAAGTATTTTATTCCCGATCACCAACTAAATAGTTATTACAAAGTTCTCACGAAACATTCAAAGTAGTTCTCTAAGCAATATGTTCATAAGTGCCATTAGTTCTCGTAACATAATATCCACACTGCGGCATCCGCCGAGTGACAAGCTAGTCCGTGGACTGGACTATCCGACTTGGCTTGTTCATCTCAGAGCTTTTAAGCCAAACTGCCCGTGCGTCATATTTACGTAATTAAACTGTAATTAAACTCTCATTATCTATTATTAATTTGCCTTCATCACGAGCTGTTGTGCCGCAACATATTTAGTCGTAAAGTTCCACTAAAATCGCACTAGCTCATCCATCATTTGTCAAGTATATCTGGTGTTTACATATACGGCTGTCAGTATTTAATTTGTTATAATTAGTCTATGATGTCTTTGACGCAGTTTGTCCATATATGGTATAGCTAGTTTGCGATAGAAAAAAATCGTGTTTTTTAAATATTTCTTTGTAAGTACAAAACCTACAAGTATGAAATTTTACACGGATAAATGAAATATACCTACCTAATACACACTGAAATTTCAGCAACATCAGAAATGAGTTAAAAAAGTTTTGTTCATAAGTTCTATGTAACATATTTGTAGTTTTGTATGAAATATCAAGTTAGAAGACTTGATACTTGCAACAGCAAATTTTATGGTCACGTGATACGCATAACGGTATATTTACGTATTTGCAACCTACTTACTTTAACACATGCGAGGCCCGTCTGTAAATATGACGAAATACATGTTATTGTTGTACAATGTTTACAAGCGACACACCTAAATAAACCGAATCACAGGGGCCTCCTAAGTCTTGTCTTTATAACAGCAATCTCAATCCCGCCGATCACGGATTGTAACGGTTAAATAATTGATAGTAAATCATCAATGGAATACCAGATTACCTCCCTGCGTTAAACTGTAAATAAGCATGTAATTTTAATATGTAATAAAGAATAAATGTCTTTAAATTGGTGACTAAAAATTATGAAATTCAAAATGAGAGTAGGTAGGAAGTTATTGTAGTTCTGTGTAATTTTTTACCCAAATCTGATGAATAGATTTTCAGAAATCTTTAAAAAACACGATTTTTTTCTATCGCAAACTAGCTATATTGTAGTCTCGCCTGGCTATTCTATGTCTCGCCTGGCTAAGCTATATTACAAGCAGCATGGGTACGAAAACTAATAGACAATACTAATCAAGGAGAATGGAAACATATCTATACAGAACAATTAAAACCATTTGGAAATACGAAAATATTTTTATCGAATCTAAGCAAAAATGATCTACAAAAGATACGCATAAAAAATAAATTCCTTAAAGTCCCAATAAGGTTTAAAATGGTAGTATTTTATAACTACAAAGAATATCGAAATATTGAGATATTAAATTATGCTAAAAATGGTGCAGAAGGGACCCATATCTGACCTCAGGTCGCTGTTCCTTCTTTGAGAAATAATCAACTGAAAACGCTATTTAGTATTTTGTCCTCCGTACAAAATACTCAATAGTGTTTACGTTTAAATATTCCGAACGATTTCGAAGATTTCGTCAATGATCGTAAGAATACACACAAAACCCGGTACACCGGTATCTGCCGGTATCCTGTTGTATATCACGACTGACACCTAATTGAATGGCTATGTATAATCCAATTAAAGGATTAGTTAAAGTGTGAATGAATATATATCACTTAATATAATCATAGAATTATATAGACAAGCATATTAACTCCATGATATATAACATATCGCTGGCTTAGAATGAAAAGATCGTATCTACAAAATCATATTTTGAGAAAATAAGAAAATCTGTCTGAGAAATTACTCTTTACTTATGGTTAACAAGTTTTCATGAAAATAGGCTCATACGAAGTGCCTTGTGATATAGATTTCAGATATGGCACTAACGACCTTCTCATTCTAAGCCAGCGATATAAAATTATAAGGACAAACAAAAACATCTACATTGTAGTTTTTTTATATTTTATTACAGATTATGTTGTATCAGACAATAAACAAAATTTAGCTAGCTAGTTACTATCTATATTGCATACGCATAGTTAATCCCCCCTCTGGCGTGTTTCAATTGATTAATGTTAATATACAAGGCAATATACAAGGCAATATATACAACGTGATAAGATGTCAATACCGGGCTACTATATCAGTGCCGTACCCAGATACGAATTTTAGCCGAGACAGCCTTGGGGCCGGACATGACCGTAACTAGGAATTTTCCAAAGGGGTGCGAAATCGGGTCTTGATTGGGTGACGGGGTATATATAAGAGGGGATGTCCAAATTCGTTCTGTACATGCTATTTTGAATATTTACAATGTATTTTGCGAGCGAAGCTAGCCAGAAAAAGGGACTATTTGTTGAAGCTGACACAAATTTAATTTATGGCAAACATGCACTATTTGTCCGAGCCCACACACATTTTTTCCACATGATATTATTATGCTCATAAAATATTTGGCGAGCGAAGCGAGCCACAAAATCCACTATTTGTATCAGCCCACACATTTCATTCTCTAGATGAAATTGAATAGTGATAAATTATTTGGCAAGCGAAGCGAACCAGAAAAAAACTGAGGTTCAGGTAGCACAAACTACTCTCTACATGACATTCTTAAATATGTGATCAATTCATTTGCCGAGCGAAGCGAGCCGAATTTATTTACAAATGTAAAACATTGCACTTCTAACCAGGACCACTTAAATTGGCGTAAAAGGTGTACGTTTGCGCCCGATGCAATCCTTAGTTATGACCACGTAGTGGTCCGGTGTATTTGTTAACCTAGAACGTTTCTGAAAGCACGCAATTAAACCACCGAATACACTTTCAACATTGACAAAATCAGAAAAGTAGAATAGCGAAGCGAGCTAGATAAACATTATTTATATTATTTGAACACAATGCCAAAACATATTCTGTATTTGATATTATTCACTCATATATTTATCTATGTAGCCTATAAAAACTATTTTTCTAATTGATAATAGTCACAGATACAGCTGTTGTGAAGGCGAAGCCAGCAAAAAAGGCATTATTTTCTGAAGAGCACCATTGGCGACAGGATCATTTTTCTATTCGAGACACCTTTCATCAGCATATCCTACGAACTCGAAGGCTGCACATTTGTGTTAAGGGGAAGCTTGAACGATTTGAATGCAAGTAAATTAAGGGATCAATGTCATGCTCAACAGGATTTCAAACAAATTCATCTGGTACATTCTTTGGTCCCTTGTTTTGGTATTGAAACGGAACACCAAGAAAATTCATAGCAATTTTTAAACAAGAGCTCAAAGGAGAAAATACTTATATGCACATGCTTATAATCTTAAATGTTTAGCCCACCTCACTATTAAATTGATTGTAAACAGTAGCATGCGAGCGTAGCGAGCGAAAATTGGCATATTAACTATTTTTACTCACAGAACATTGACCTGGATTGCGGCGATATTAAGGGGATGGTGTGCCGGTGCCACTTGCTTTCTATATATAATAAAGGGAAAATGTCCGGTATACTACCATTAAGGTGCAAATCTAGTGCCTCAAGTTGCACAATGTATACTACCATTAAGGTGTAAATCTAGTGCCTGAAGTTGCACAATGTATACTACCATTAAGGTGAAAATCAGGTGCCTCGAGTTGCACAATGTATACTACCATTAAGGTGCAAATCTAGTGCCTCAAGTTGCACTATGTATACTACCATTAAGGTGCAAATCTAGTGCCTCAAATTGCACTATGTATACTACCATTAAGGTGTAAATCTAGTGCCTCAAGTTGCACTATGTATTTTACCATTAAGGTGCAAATCTAGTGCCTCAAGTTGCACTCTTTGTTTATAACTTGCGACAGCTTGTAATATTTTTTTATTATTCAGGCATTTTATTTTACATTTAAGTTGAAGAAGAATTTTCGAACCGTATCGAAGAAATGTATATTGCGACGCAAATGTCTGATTCTGAGCGTCTGCCGTTGGATCCATACATACGGTCGTGTACATACTAGATAACCTAGTGCCTGAGAATAAATTGCCTCAGAATAAATTGCCTCATTGTTAATTATTTGCGACAATTTGAGACATTCTATTTTAAATATATTCAGGGATATTTTATTACATGTATATATTAATAACAAAAAAAATGTTTGGTCCGCAAATTTTAGGCGAGGCAGCTGCCTCGCCTGGCCTCAGTGTAGTTACGGCGCTGACTATATACGATACCGGAAGGTACTGGTAAATATCGGGTTATAGTGTGCACCCTACGTTATCAATAGGTGTGCTATCCATCCATTGGTTATCAGAAACTGGCGAAAAATTCTCCGTAGTCTCCGGAAAGTGACGGAGATGCTGTTAAACGCCGAATTTGTAAACAAACCGGGCTCGTTATGCCAATCTTCAAGTGAAGATTATTTCACATATATGACAGTAAGAGCGTGTTTTAATAGCTTGATGTGTTAATTATATATCAGTCTTCAAATCAGTAACAAAGATTTGTGTTTTCTATCTTTAGAAAATATGTCGTTCCGGAACCCTTTTGTGACTTTAAAGATATATTAGAATCGTGGTGTAAATTAAATTACAAAAAAGAAAATACATTATATTCAAACACCGTTATCTGGAATAACAGTCACCTAAAATTTAAAAATGAAATTTTAAACAATAATACATGGATGAATAACGGAATTATGACACTCTCTGATTTATATGATATAGAAAATAGAAAATTTATAACGTTTACAACACTCAAAATAAGACATAATCTGACTGCAAACGATTTTATTTATCATCAAAAGGTAAAATACTTCATAAAAGACGTAATTAATAGACAGTACAGAATAATAAATGCTGATAATTATACATTACATCACAAAATAAACAATATAAAAGGAAGAAGCATAACCAAAAGTCTATCCAAAACCCAAATTAAACATATAGCTTGCCATAACGAGAAATACCAAATAAAGTGGGCAGAAAATCTTAATCCCGAAAATAACTTTGATTGGGAACAGATTAATATAACTCCTTTTAAATTGACGAAGGACAGCAAAATTCAAAACTTTCAGTATAAATTTATTCATAGAAACATAGCTACAAATGCATATTTATTCAAATGTAAGATGATTGAATCTAGCCTGTGCAACTTCTGCAATGCATCGATAGAAACAATGGATCATCTTTTTTGGGAATGCCATTATACACAAATTTTCTGGAACAAAATAAAAAAATACTGCGATACAAAGCACATAAATGGCGAGATAAATAAAACCAACGCTTTCATGTGTGTTTCAAGGAATCCTATCTTATCACACATCTGTCTTTATGGAAAACAATTTATCTTTACAAGTAAATTTAAAAAAGAATTACCTTCATTTGCCTCTTTCAAAATAAAATTTGAGAGTAGATTAGAACTACAACGGAAACTAGCCCTAGATCAAGGAAACCTAGACAATTTTAATAAAACATGGGAACAATTTATGAACACCTGACGACTTCTGTGACATACAAATAATAACAAAACAAAACAATCAACATCTTTGACAACATTTTTGTTTCTTCTCTCTACTCGTCACTCTTTGACGAAAAAGGTCCCAATCCCTTTTATTACCCCAAAATATCAAATTTATGTAGATAAGTATATTCATTTATAGCATGATTTCTATTTGCTCTGTTCGTTATATATATATAATATGCAAGGTTGTAAGGTTTGTGGGGGATGATTCTCCGACCCCCATAAAACCATTGGACGGGGAAAATAAATGGGGGTATCTTTGAACATGACTTCTAAGGGCAATAACTCTGGAAAAATAGTTGGTAAATTCCTTTATGGTCAACTACACATCAAAGTTGTTAATCTGTAAAGTTTGAAAACATTCCGTCGAACAGTTTGTGAGGAGTTTAACACACAAGATTTGGGTAACATACAGACAGACGGACAGCACCAATGACGATTATGTTATTTGCCCCAACGGGGCACAAAAATGAGTATGTAATAATAATAACAGTATGCTACAAACGTAGCGCTGTCATGGATAGAAACAATACTGATGAATCAAAATATCAATGGTATTTTTAGCCGAAAGAAATACAGATTCATATTTTAAAACATAGGTGTACCTAAGCAAATAAATGGACTTACCAAAAATACTAATTTTCCAGCACAAAATACATTTCTTGGTTGAAAGAAAGTACTACTTTTAGCAGGCAAACAGAGTTTGTCGAAACAGGTAAAGTCTAAATCAACAAAATCTTACTCAACCTATTACATGTATTTATAGTTATAATATTCCTAGGCTCAGTGGTTAGCACGTTTGGCGCCGAATCTGGCGAGTCGGGTTAAAATCCGGTTGTGGAGGCACACATAATTTTATGTCTGCCATATTCAGCAGAAAGCTGACTGGCAAATAAAGGCTAAGCTTGGCTCCGCAACAATTCAGTTACTTGTTCACATTCACCATATCAGCACACCAAAGGATAAAATCTGTTGGCCATAATTAGATTTTGCGACTTGGAAATTGGTTTAATCTTATGATGTTGATATCAAGAAAAGAAGGGTCATCTGGAAAGTATTGAGAAGATGTAAATTTTAAGTAAGTACTGTATCAATTAACAATGATCAATACTGATAATGTCACTTAATTCAGTATACTAACCACTTCTGTTTTCCTTGAAAATCAAAGAATCCTGGCTTTGTAGTATGACATGAACCTTCTTTTACCTGAAAAGCATACATAAAACAATAAACATAAAATTGGTGGCACTTATCAACTTTTGCCAAAATAATCCTGAATGTTTACTCGTTTGCTTAGACAAGCCGCTGCATGCTGTCTTAGAACTAGAAGCTTCTTGTAAATTTCTGATAATCGCTCTACAGTAGTGTCAGTATAGTCCAAGCTTCTTAGACAATGATTATTCCATTTCAGTGATTATTCCAATTCATCGTCTAAGACCTTTCTTCTTTAAAACCTAACAGGTGTACGACTCAGATTGATTCGCGTTCGTTTTATGAAAAAACGCATGTTTTCAACAAAATAAACATCGTCTTCCTGTGAATTAAACCATATTCTACCAACGTACACTAAAGACAAAATGTATCATAAGAATTACCATCAATTCAGTCGATTGTTTCAACCCTATGGATTTCACAGTTTCTGTTACAAATTTCCATTATTTGAAAAGCGATAATAACAAAAGTGTTCCGAAGCAAACCACGTGATTCATTTTGGGAAATCCCGGGGTTTCCCGGTGTCACCATGGATTGTCGTCTGCTAAAATAGCATTATTTTTTAGTGCGAATTTAAGCTTAAAGTTTGTTTTTGAAAATAACGTCTTTATTTATTATGTAGATGTCTATTTAGAGGTTTGTTTCAATAAAGACACATTTTCAACCATGTTTCATAAAAAAATTGTATTTTCGAAAGCGCACATGCGCGCACCTGCAACACATGTAAATATTTACAATGGCGGCTCAATTAGTGTAAACACGGAAGTGAATTGAAACATCGGGTGTGGGATGGTTATAAGCAGGTGATATATTGATAACTTTTTGACAAAACATTTGATTGATATTACTTTTATACGAATGTGCTATTTTTTCGGCGAATTTCAAACAGTGAACTTGCATTCCGAGCGTTTATCTTAAACAGTTGACTTTTAAAGAGGACAGTTCCATAACTAAAGATCGTCGTCAGTCAATAAAAAGATCATTTAGTTATGGTACCCAGAACTAGTGTCAGTACTGAGTTGAGTTTGTTTGACTAACCCTTTGATCGAGGGCTCGGTAGTGCTACGTTTAGAAATGGCTTAATTGCTAGAAAAAGTGCTACATAGCGGACAAAGTGAAAAAATTATATGCTGCGGCTAGCATACCGTTGTGGATTTAGCCTACCGAGTCATCCACTGCATTTATAAGAAAGCGCTCGTCAAGCAAAGTGCTGAGAAACAGTATGCTATCGGCGAACACTGCTCGCTGCAAGCATGTTGTTGCATAGACAGTTAGACCTAGTAAAGCCTAAAGTACACAGTTGAACACTGACCATAAACGCAACAAAGCGCTCGATTATTCAATTGGCTATGCAAGGGGCTCCAGGAATAGTCACTAAGATTTCTGGCTTTACATCAACAGAATGTGTTACTTGCGCATAGTACTTAGTAGATCAGTACGTAGCAAAAATAACCGGGTTTTACTGAATGCCGAAAACAACATTTTGCCGAAAACAACCGAAAACAAATCAAGATTGCCGAAAACAAACGATATTTTCTGTAACGTTGCGATTTATATTGTTTTTTATTGTTAAATGCGTATATTATTATATATTAAACTTGTGTGCTAAAATTTGACTTGATTGATCAAATAATAATCGTTTTATCAATTGTTCTAGTAATGTAGTAATGTCTAGTATATCAGTAATATTAGAGTTACTCCCCTTTTGCCAAACGAATAATAATTCTTATCGCTGTGGTCAACAGAAAAAAAATCACCTGGGTTTTTTTAATAATTATTTTGATTCGATTTTATTATCGATGAAGGAAACATACATCATACTCAAAACTGCAATCAAAGAAATATCCAGGATGCCGAAAACAAACGGCAGTTCCTACCATAGACCTACTATACCATGGTGTTTTTTAAAGATATATTATCGATAATATAGAACGATCCACCGTAATCTTAATTTTGACGGTATTAATTCAATTATTAACTTTTGGTTACTGAGTTGAAAGTATAATAATTTCAACGTGCATATTGCAAAGAAAATTCAAATTATAATCACTAACCTTGATTTCGAATTAATTGGCACCTATCGCAGACGCCGAAAAAAAAATATACACGATGCCGAAAACAAACGATAACTTATTTTATAGTGATTACCATCCGTCTGGAATATACAACAGATGTATCGTAATACATGTATATTACTTTCCTGTGCGATATTTTGAGTTCATTAGTTTAAGTATTAACTTTTTATTCAAGCTTATATGATACACATACAAGCCGAAAATAAATATTTAGAATGCCGAAAACAAACGGCAGTTCCTTAATTACTTTGTGTTCGTTCCTTTTTCATATTTAATTGTAATGCACAGTGTATGCTACAATCATGCACAAGCTAATACAATTTATAACATATGGAAGTCGGTGTTTTCTTAGTTCACATCTGCGAATTACCTTGATACTACCATTGGTACCAAACCAAGGAATTTATATAAGACACCGAAAAAACAAACGAGAGTTCCTATAGTAATCAGTTTTCGTTCGTTTAATATTAAACACATGTACCACCATACTATATAACTAGCCAGATTGACATGTTGACTTTATTCAATTTTAGTTGTTTATTAGCTTTCTATTGAAATCATAATTATATGCGACAAATGATACTGAGCAGCCGAAAACAAATATTCAGGATGCCGAAAACAAACGGGGTTTTCCGCAACGCCTCAGCTTTCTCTCCTTTTATGACATATACTGATAGAGTACGTACGTTAATATGCGAACGTATGCTTTTCATATTGCAAAATTTAATGATAACGTTTAATTAATTTACAGTTTTTATATTTTCACACCTGTAAAGTAAATTAGAATTGTGATTAATTTTGCTGATTTCGAAACAAAGAGTTAAGTTTCTCAGTAGCCGAAAACAAACACATAAGATGCCGAAAACAAACGAATAGTCATATATTACTGTGTTGTTCGTTCGCTTTTAATATTCAAAAGAGAAAGTAGTATATATTGCGAAGCCGAAAAGCAATATTTTCATTTGAATGCCGAAAACATACTTATTATGGCTTCTTATATCTTGAACAAAAACAGCATGACATCAGTAAGATATAGGCGGGAGATCACTATCAGAGTGTATCTATCGGATCATTAATCACAGTAAAATAACTGTATACGGTAATTTGAGAGGAGGCCGAAATCAAATACTTCAATTGCCGAAAACAATTTTTTCTCGAATGACACTGTGTTTTCTATTGTTGTGTTTAGTATTAAATGGAGCTTCTGCTAGTCAATGCGACATGTTGCATTTATTAATTTTCATTTAGTTATTCATTGAAGTCATAATTATACGCGACAAAAATGAGAAGGCCGAAAACAAAAGGGGTTTCCTTCAACACCTGGGGTTTCTCACCTTTTCAACATCTTAAATCATCAACTCATACAGTCTGTTCATGTGCGAACGTTTGATTTTAATATTGCTAATGCTAATGTTTAACTAATTGACAGATTTTTTTAAAAAATCTGTTGTTTTTCACTCCTGTAGAGTAATTTAAAATTGTGATTACTTTTGTTGATTCGAACAAATAGTTTTGTTTCTCTGTAGCCGAAAACAAACGCACAAGATGCCGAAAACAAACGAACAGTCCTATATTACTTAGTTGTGTTGTTCGTTCAGCTTTAATATTCAAAAGAGAAAGCATTATATATTGCGATCCAATGCGAAGTTAGTCTTCATTTTTAACTCCATAATTACCTTCAAATTCAGACTAGTTTTTTATTACTTACGTAGAAGTCAAAAAGAAATATTTTGAATGCCGAAAACAAACGTATTATGGCTTCTCATTTCCTTAACAAAAACAGCAAGACATCAGTAAGATATCAACGGGAGATCACTATCAGAGTGTATCTATCGGATCATAAATCACAGTAACTGTATACGGTAATTTAAGAGGAGGCCAAAATCAAAAACAAATACTTCAATTGCCGAAAACAAACTTTTTTCTTATGACACTGTGTTTCCTATTGTTGTGTTTTGTTTTAGCATTAAATGGAGCCACTGCTAGTCAATGTGAGATGTTGCCTTTATTGATTTTCAATTATTTATTTATTCATTGAAGTCATAATTATACGCAACCAAAAAAAATAGAAGGCCGAAAACAAATGGGGTTACTTCAACACCTCGGGTTTCTCACCTTTTCAATATATTAATATCACATCTGTAAAGTAAATGAAAATTTTGATTAATTTCGTTGCTTTCGACCAAAAAGTTTTGTTTCTCAATAGCCGAAAACAAACGGATAATCATATATAACTGTGTTAAATTGTTCGTTCAGTTTTAATATGAAAATGAAAAAGCATTATAAAAACCTGTCAATTAGTTAAACGTTATCATTAGCAATATTAAAATCAAACGTTCGCACAGGAACAGACTGTATTAGTTGATGATTTAAGATATTGAAAAGGTGAGAAACCCCATGTGTTGAAGGAAACCGCGTTTGTTTTCGGCCTTCTCATTTTTGTCACGTATAATTATGACTTCAATGAATAACTAAATGAAAATTAATAAATGCAACATGTCGCATTGACTAGCAGAAGCTCCATTTAATACTAAAACACAACAATAGGAAACACAGTGTCATAAGAAAAAATTGTTTTCGGCAATTGAAGTATTTGATTTCGGCTTCCTCTCAAATTACCGTATACAGTTATTTTACTGTGATTTATGATCCGATAGATGCACTCTGATAGTGATCTCCCGCTGATGTCATGCTGTTTTTGTTTAAGATATGAGAAGCCATAAATTAGTTTGTTTTCGGCATTCAAAATATTGCTTTTCTGCTTTGTATGTCTTTGTTTTCGGCAATAGAGAAACAAACCTTTAGTTCGCGAAATCAACATTATCATTTACTTTACAAGTGTGAAAATATAAAAACATATATATAAATCAATTAAACGTTATCATTTGCAATATAAAAATGAAATATTCGCACAGGAAAGTACTATATTATTTTATGTCTTAAACTATTGAAAAGGTGAGAAACCCGAGGTGTTGAAGGAAACCCCGGTGGTTTCCGGCCTTCTCATTTTTGTCGCGTATAATTATGACATTCGGTGAATAACTAATTGAAAATCAATAAAGGCTACATGTCGCATTGACTAGCAGTAGCTCCATTTAATACTAAATCAAAACGCAATAGAAAACACAGTGTCATACGAGAAAAAGTTTGTTTTCGGCAATTGAAGTTTTTGATTTCGGCCTCTTCGTAAATTACCGTATTCAGTTATTTTACTGTGATTTATGATCCGATAGATACACTCTGATAGTGATCTCCCGTTGATATCTTACTGATGTCTTGCTGTTTTTGTTAAGGAAATGAGAAGCCATAATACGTTTGTTTTCGGCATTCAAAATATTTCTTTTCGACTTCTACGAGAGTAATAAAAAACTTGTCTGAATTGAAAGGTAATTTTTAAGTTAATAATGAAGACTAACTTCGCATTGGATCGCAATATATAATGCTTTCTCCTTTGAATATTAAAACTGAACGAACAACACAACTGAGTAATATAGGACTACTCGTTTGTTTTCGGCATCTTGTGCGTTTGTTTTCGGCTACAGAGAAACAAAACTATTTGTTCGAAATCAACAAAAGTAATCACAATTTTAAATTACTCTACAGGTGTGAAAAACAACGGATTTTTTTTAAAAACCTGTCAATTAGTTAAACGTTATCATTAGCAATATTAAAATCAAACGTTCGCACATGAACACACTGTATTAGTTGATGATTTAAGATGTTGAAAAGGTGAGAAACCCGAGGTGTTGAAGGAAACCCCATTTGTTTTCGGCCTTCTCATTTTTGTCGCGTATAATTATGACTTCAATGAATAACTAAATGAAAATAAATAAATGCAACATGTCGCATTAACTAGCAGTAGCTCCATTTAATACTAAAACAAAACACAACAATAGGAATCACAGTGTCATACGAGAAAAAGTTTGTTTTCGGCAATTAAAGTATTTGATTTCGGCCTCCTCTCAAATTACCGTATACAGTTACTTTACAGTGATTTATGATCCGATAGATACACTCTGATAGTGATCTCCCGCTGATATCATACTGATGTCATGCTGTTTTTGTTTAATAGATATAAGAAGCCATAATAAGTTTGTTTTCGGCATTCAAAATAATTGTTTTCGGCTTCTGCGCGAGTAATAAAAACTATAATATAAAAGGTAATATTTAAGTTAATAATGAATTCGAAACTTCGCATCGATCGCAATATATAATGCTATGTATAAGTTATTGGAATTCATTGATATGTGTTTACTGTTCGTATATAAAGTCTCTCATAATTCTAATAAGAAAGGCCATGTGCATGTTTTAACTGTGATGTAATGTTTTATATGTAATGTATTATGTATATATGGATGAGACAGAAATAAATAAATATATATGTTTGCGCATGGTTGTAGCTTATACTGTGCATTACAATTGAATATGAAAAAGGAACAAACACACAGTAATTAAGGAACTGCCGTTTGTTTTCGGCATTCTAAATATTTGTTTTCGGCTTGTATGTATATCATTCGATGCCGCCAGGAGGCGGCATCGAGTATGAAAGGGTGCAAGCAGATGTCCCAGGAGGATACAAGATTTGATTGGTTATAACGCTGTTGGACTCGCCCGTCAGGGGTAAAATAGGATGATAAATGTTCGGTAGGTACTAAAGTCCAAGTCCCAGGAGGATACAAGATTTGATTGGTTATAACGCTGTTGGACTCGCCCGTCAGGGGTAAAATAGGATGATAAATGTTCGGTAGGTACTAAAGTCCAAATCAGTTCGGAACGAGTGTTTATATAACGGCTACATATGTTGCAATTTGCGGGTCTTAGCAGGGGCTATTAAAAAGTAAAAAAAAACTATTTGCGCGGAGCGGCGATTTTCCTTTCGAACTTTTATGGAACATGTTAAATACTTTCATGTCTGTCAGATATTTTTTAGTTATGATTTTCGATTTTTTCCAGTTCTTAGGTTTTGTCTTAATCTAAATTTGATAAATGCAAGTGTTTTTTTTAATCTCTATGTTTCTTTATTTATGTATGTCAGAATAGTTTGTTTTGCCAAAATTTAAACGGGTAAATATAGCTTGCCAACATTGAACTGACACTTCTTATTTACAAAATATTCATATGCGCTCCTATACTCCTGCCAAATGGAACTAGTTCTATGCATATTTTAAACTATGTTGAACGTATTAATTCGCAATAAATTTACTTATCAAGCTCACAAACCACGAAATAACAATGTCCTTTAGTGTCAGTTTCACGTTGTCAGGCTATACCACGTTATTGGAATACACTTTGTTATTTTATGAAACATGCTAAATGCCATCTGTGAAGCATTAATCAATATTATAATGGTGCTCATATTTCTAAAACATGTTATGTTCATTTGAATAAATATTTCAATAGAAAATAGAATGTTTTCATGTTTTCTATTCTTTCCTGGTGTTTCACTGCCTTCAAGTTTTTAACCAGGTTTTCCAAAGGAAAACTCTGGTTATTAGATTGCTGAATGTCGGCGGGCCTTAACAATTTCTTCTGTGCACAACTCCTCCTACATTTCTTCATAGATTTCAACCAAACTTTCAGAGAATGATTGTCATCATGTGACCTGGTGCATATTATCAGGGTTTTATGATTCAACCAATTTTGACGGAGTTATGGCCCTTGAAACAGAAAAAATTGGCCGCTTTCCTTATGTCGCACGGTACTCAAAGTACACGACATAGAGTCATGAAACCTTCACAGAAATGGTCAGGATGTTTTCTCTACACCTGGGGTTTCACTCCCCTTTCAGTTTAGTACATCCAGAGTTATTAGCCATTGAAATGGTGTAAAATAGCCATTTTTGACTTGTTTCACATGCTACTCAAAAAGTATTTGACCTAGGATCATGAAACCTTTATAGAAATGTTTGACAGCATGTACTCTAGTGCACCTGGGGTTTCACTCCCCTTTCAATTTAGTACAACCAGAGTTATTGCCCTTGAATTAGTGAAAAATACCCATTTTCAGCAATCTTAAGTTTTTGCAGCGTACACTCAACACATGAGAATAACTTCCCTTGTGCATCACACATCACGCCGGAATTTTAGTTTGTTTACAAGTTTCTACCAATACCTTTTACTAAATAAAAAGATTTACTTAAAAAGAACTAGCGGCATCTTTGATGCCCAGCATCAACATTTCACTTGTATAAGCTTGAATAAAAAGTTAATACTTAAACTAATGAACTCAAAATATCGAACTGGAAAGTAATATACATGTATTACGATACATCTGTTGTATATTCCAGACGGATGGTAATCGCTATAAAATAAGTTATTGTTTGTTTTCGGCATCGTGTATATTTTTTTCGGCGTCTGCGATAGGTGCCAATTAATTCGAAATCAAGGTTAGTGATTATAATTTCATTGAAATATGCACGTTGAAATTATAATACTTTAAACTCAATAACCAAAAGTTAATAATTGAATTAATACCGTCAAAATTAAGATTACGATGGATCGTTCTATATTATCGATAATATATCTTTAAAAAATACCATGGTATAGTACGTCTATTGTAGGAACTGCCGTTTGTTTTCGGCATCCTGGATATTTCTTTTATTGCAGTTTTGAGTATGATGTATGTTTCCTTCATGGATAATAAAATCGAATCAAAATAATTATTAAAAAAAACAGGTGATTTTTTTCTGTTGACCACAGCGATAAGAATTATCATTCGTTTGGCAAAAGGGGAGTAACTCTAATATTACTGATAGCGCCTCTACATTACTAGAACAATTGATAAAACGATTATTATTTGATCAATCAAGTCAAATTTTAGCACACAAGTTTAATATATATTAATACACCTGTTACTATATATAGTAACATTTTTACGTTGACAAAATCCGCATTATCGGTCCGCCGGGGATATTATCAACAAACGCCGAGGATATTATCGATCACGTGGCCGATAATCGCCCTGCGATCGAGCGCACGTGCGACGTGACGTTATCAACGCGGGTTTTACGTTAGAAATACGCAGACGCTCCAATTTGAAAAACTTTTTTTTTTAGAAATGTGCATCAAAACCAACACCAAATTGTAGCAAATGATCTAACTAAGAAAATGAACCCCCGTTTCATACGTTTCCATTCAGTAATAAAGAAGTTACAGCAGTTTTTGTAACTAAGAAATGCTCTAATTGGAGTACGGAGTATGACTTGGACAATGGAGTGTGTACTCCAATATTTATAATCACTGGCGTAGTTGACATTAAGTGCTTTCATAGCTTTCCTTCCCCGGAACAAGTGTATTAAACAGTTCAATACCTGGGCGCGCTGTGGCATTGAGTGATAATATCCCCGGCTCTTGATAATGGCACTCGGGCTAAAGCCCTCGAGCCATTATCGACGCGCCGGGGATATTATCACTCAATGCCACAGCGCGCCCAGTTATTAATCTCTAAATAATATACGCATTTAACAATAAAAAACAATATAAATCGCAGCGTTACAGAAAATATTGTTTGTTTTCGGCAATCTTGATTTGTTTTCGGTTGTTTTCGGCAAAATGTTGTTTTCGGCATTCAGTAATACCGAAAATAACCTTGTTGAAAACAAGCACAAATGCTTGTACGGTTTTCTAAATTTTATAGTCGCGAAAACTGGTACTTTAATCCAGTGTCGCTGTTTCAATCACACGATTATAATATTATACCTGCTTGTATCTGGCATACAGTTGTAGTAATATATCTTGTTCTATAGATCCAGTATTTACCCTCACATATTGCGTAGCGAGCTCAAAATCTTCGTTTGTTTTGTCCGTGTTTGACATTTTCTGTTGTTGTTGTTGTAGTTGCCGCCGGTGATCACGTAATTTCCTACTCGTGTATTTTCAATTATTTTGTGTAAGCCCTAAAACACGGTATCCTTCGGTAACTACCGGTATCTTTTGAAACTGTCGATATCGCTAGTTAAACATGCTGTATATTGCCTTGTAAAGAGTAGATTTCATTATAACTATACCTTTGTTGGTTTGTATTGCATTAACATAAATTGTGAGTTTTTTCTATCTAATTATGAACTTGTATGCATCCGTAGATATACTAATACACTAACATCTGTTATTTTTAAAACCAACGCGCAGTTTCTTTTTCTTGTATAAACTACACTCCTATAAAACTCTAAAGATTTTGTGTAGTCGCTAGTTTAAAAACAATTTGGAATGCAAGTGTATAATACACCACAATGATGATTATGATACATGCGAAAATTAAATATTGATGTTCTAATCAAAGCCTCCGTAGCTCAGTGGTTAGTTCGCTTGCCGTCTAATCTGGCGACCCGGGTAGGTTCAGATGATTGCTGCCTACGGAAAGTACCGGATACTGGAAATTATCGTTGTCTCGATTAATCCCCTTTGTTAAAAACACACCATTATGTTTTATATTGATGATTATGAACGTCATATTGTATGGCACATGGTTGTATTAATAAACTATTCTATTCACCATTAGTTTGTACTTGCTGACAATGTGGAATCTGAAATGGTTGAACAATGCTTTTGTTTTACTGGTCTAATTTCTGTTTTATTCATTGCTTTATTGTGATCACTATGTTTTATAAACGTCACTGTTTATCACTGTATACTGTACATGAGAGTTTCTTTAAATCAGTGACTTCATCATCTAATTTGCATATTCTGAATATTTTAATGTTCTTGTTTATTGAGTATGTTGATTAGTTTGGCGTAATTTATATACATAGTAACTTTTCTAAGTCCTCACTTATATTTGCATAGATAACTTTGTCAACCATGTTTATATCTCTATGCGATTTGGCTATAATACACGGATACACGTCACTTATCATTTTACAAAATTATACAACAAAAAGTTCAGTTTTGATATGGATTTATTAAATTGAAACATTTTTAACAGAACAACCAAGGGAGGTAAAAATCACAAATATAAATTTTGATATCTCTGATGACCACCATGTGATCTGATTTTTCGACTTGCAGTACAAAATGCGGAAAACGCCATAAGATGGAGGGAAAACCGTGCTAATAAAGCATCCAGTTGGTTTGTTGACAAAATGACGATGTGTAAATAATAAATGCACAATTAAGAGTCTAAGAGAAGCAGTCTTTCCAAAATTAGTAAACATACATACTGCATTGTAATAAACAAAATGTGATGTTGCCATCCATATCCGATGGATATACAATGTAGTTAATATTCTGTAGTCGCTACTTTGTAAAGGGTGCTTTTCGTTGTACGTTTAGTATACATGCATACTGTACATCGAGGGTTTGATGTAAAACTATAGTAACTTCATCATTTTATTAAGTCATGTACCAAATTTTTGCACTGAGTCCTCGGCATATAATGTGTGTGATTTTGTTCTATACAGGCGTCATGGATGACATCAAACTTTATTTTTTACAGATAGGTCTATACGATTTATCAGTGCACGGTTCATCCACGAAATTGTAGCCAAAGCTCGCCCAGATTGCGGCACAGTTGGAGGTTCTTCCATTGTTTGGTTGTGGACCTATAGTACTCCAATTGACGTATGTTGCCGGTTCATTAGTATCCAACCATACCCAAACATCTCCTTCCTCTTCATCAGTCATTCCAATCCAGAACTTCTCAGCTGAAAATATCATACAGTGCCCACCAAAAATAAGTATACACTTTTGACAGATGCAGAATTATAATTGTTTAAACTATTCAATATCTGTTTATCATACGGCAACAATAATAGTAATTCCTGACACTACAGTGACTAAACAAGTAAACAATGGGATCGAAATAAAGATGAAATTGTTTTGACAGAATTAAAATAACCATGGGATCCAAAGGACTGCATTTTCGTCTTTTTATGACTAAAAAGGTATGAGAAAATCCGACAGGGAAGGTAGCACTCAACCCAACCAGCCGAGCTCAGAAATCAGAAACACCACGACACAAAGTTCTACCATGAGCAGTGCCCACAGAAACCCATGCCAAAACGGCGACCAAATGAGGCACACGAACCACGGGGCGTGACCTAGGTTAAAACACCAAGGACAGTGACCTAACGTTATGCGACCTAAAGAGGCACAGCTACGACTTGACCTAGATAAAATATGGGCAAGGCAGGAATGGGGTGGGAAATAATATTACATATTCCTAGCAACTACAATGAGCAATGCCCACACATAAGCCGAAGAAACAATTAAAGATCCAAGTCCCCGCCAATATAATGCAGGATGACCCACATTCACAAGGAAATTATATAATAGCGGTAATTGCCGAATGAAACGCAGCCTAGTTGCATTTCAACCCAGACAATGAAACTTACTATTTTACATCTGAGATAGCAGTCAATCTATTGTCTTTACATTCAACAAATATATTCCTCATCTTCAAAAATAGTTCTGCAGATAGTGTTATACAGGCAAGTAAATGGTTAAATTAATTTGGAATACTTTTTTGTGGGTACTGTATACCTTGCACCATACCAAGTCACAATGATAACAAGGATCTAGGTCATACAAATACGGCAGCATCACACGACGGATACATAAATACTATAGGTATCAACAAAAAAGGATATTTGAAGTAGGTTAACATATAAAAAAACCCACTAATTACAATTGGTTTTAACAGAACTGAAAACGAAGTAAGTGGAAATTTAAAGATATAGTTCCTATTATGATCCATTATTTCATGACTAAATAATATGTACCGTCGAAAAGTAATTACTACCTCGAAGTGCCAATCCCAGTTTTTTGCAAATAACTAAAGTCATAAAGCCTTATTTATTTGTGTTACCTAATTAAAATCAAGCCTTATTTACTTTAAAAATTCTTTGTTGTTATGTTTATATTTTCAACCCATTTTGTTTTATCTTTGATTCGTATGTCATGTTATATGACCCTAGATTGGAATTAAACTTTATCTTATCTTATCCTATCTAACGGGTAAGCAAGTGATATTACCCCAGTTACTAATCAAATTATTTAACTTTTAAAACATCTTATACCAACCCTCAAACTGTTGAAGGTGATACTGTATGAATTCATTTTCGTCGCTGTCACGTATACTGACCAGATTACCACCAAGCATTTCACAATAATTCTGAAAACAAATTGATACAATGTACTTAAATGGACTAAACTTCAGTTGATAAATTGCATAAATTTATTAAAAAGCTCTCTTAAAATCGCATCGTCATGAAAGTTGTAAGACTGCTTTATGGATTCGTAAAAGGTTTGTGATTAAAACGTCTACAAAACGTGTTTTTATCACCGAAATAGAGTTTAGTCGTTTTAATAGAACGTACAAACGCACTCACTACTGGCTTGCGGCCTAAAACCGGACATTTTTGGCCTTTTTCACGAGAACTAGGGCAATACGTTCGGATATCAAACTTGGAATGGTTAATACACCACATATAACTTATTTAGTTTTTAGCACGCACTTGCGTTATAAACCTTCGTTAACATTTGTAAATCTGTATTTAGGGACAACCTATGTCTATTATTCATGATGACGATATGACGAACAAAATAAAGTATGGATACTCTATGAAGTATTGCCAATTGTCTTGCATTAAGGTTCCAGCTTAAAGGTTGTGTTTAGTTCAAGCGTGTACACTTAGCAGGAAGTGCTGACATAATCCAAAAAATAAGTTGCGTTTGATTTCGTTATTAACTTGTGTTATTAATAATTATTCATCGATGGCCAATTAACTTTAAACTCATGGATCGTATTATAGTTTCTTTTATACTGTTTCTTTAATTACCACAGCGCTTTCAAACGACATGTCCGTTGTCCCGAACAGGTAACAGTTTTCTTGATACGCGACCCAATGATTTCCACACGGCCTTCTCGACCCTACAAATATAAGACAAAGACAAACATTTTTTACTGCCAATAAGCGCTTAAATTTCAAGAAATATTCTGCTACGACTCGTTCAGATCTTTGACTTGGCCCTCACTGATCTTAACGGACGCACCGAAATCATCTGACATTTTATACACACACGTGGATGATCTAATTATTGCATGTCTAAAATTCTACTAAGTGCTACAACTGGCAGGTCCAAATTATGAAGGCAATGATTGGATACTGCCATGAAGGCAATGATTGAATACTGTCATGAAGGCAATGGTTGAATACTGTCATGAAGGCAATGGTTGAATACTGTCATGAAGGCAATGATTGGATACTGTCATGAAGGCAATGGTTGAATACTGTCATGAAGGCAATGGTTGAATACTGTCATGAAGGCAATGATTGGATACTGTCATGAAGGCAATGGTTGAATACTGTCATGAAGGCAATGGTTGAATACTGTCATGAAGGCAATGGTTGAATACTGTCATGAAGGCAATGATTGGATACTGTCATGAAGGCAATGGTTGAATACTGTCATGAAGGCAATGGTTGAATACTGTCATGAAGGCAATGATTGGATACTGTCATGAAGGCAATGGTTGAATACTGTCATGAAGGCAATGATTGGATACTGTCATGAAGGCAATGGTTGAATACTGTCATGAAGGCAATGATTGGATACTGTCATGTAGGCAAGGTATGACTACTGCCATGAAGGCAAAGACTGAATACTAACATGTAGGCAATGATTGAATACGAACATAAAGGCAAGGATTAAATACATACTGCCATTAAGGCAAAGACTGAATACTGCCATTAAGGCAATGACTGAATATTAACTTGAAGACGCGGGCGGAATACCAGAAAGAAGGCCAATGCGTTACCAACTAATGTTTGCACATCTTGAGAAACACATATATATGCGAGATGGTTGCACGAGAAGCGGGATCGATGGCTCGTTAAAGGTAGATATTGCACGAGAAGCGGGACCGATGGCTCGTTAAAGGTAGATATTGCACGAGAAGCGGGACCGATGGCTCGTTAAAGGTAGATATTGCACGAGAAGCGGGACCGATGGCTCGTTCAAGGTAGATATCATTTACCACTCGCCTAATGTTTCGAAACAATAAAACATATACTTACCACAGTCTTCGTCATCAGCCCCGTAGACCCCACAGTCAGGACGTTCGTCACATAGTCTGTCTTTGTCTATACAGACAGGCATACACATTCGGCCTACCGACACTACATCACATAGAAACTTTCCTTTACACGCATCTGCAAGAATATAGAGATATAAGGTATTAAGTTGTTTATAGATGTATTTTGCTAGATCGCCACCACGGAGGGCAGCACTCTACTGAAACAAATTAAACAGTAGACCCCGAAGAGCCAGACCTACTCTCATTTTCATCAAATTAATGTAAATTCCAAGTTTATCAGAAAATACTTGATTTGCCTCATTCAAATCATAATTTTCTGTATTTTATGAAAGGTAGACAAACATGAGTTACTTCATGTAGTAGAAGGAACTTAGTTCTTCAACATGATACATTGCCCATTAAAATTGGACGACTAAAAAAAGTTTTATGCACAATAACTAAATCTGCTGCCTGTTATAAAGAAAACATTACATATGATACCACAAATACACGACACAATACCCATCACATGTATTAATTGATCATAACATTGTTACAAAAAATCGCAATTAGCTTTTTTAGGATTTGGACGCTTAAGATTCAAAATAGTTTTAAAACAACACACACACAATCCAGTGTTTCGACTTCATAAGCCTTCATCAGGGATTAGAAACAAATGTTATGGTGCCATGAGTTCTGATCGTTTAAAACAAAATTCAGGGCAAGCACCATTACACCATGATAAATGAATCAAGGAAAAACAAATTAAATAAAAGGCTTACATATGAGAGATTTTAGGATTTGCAAATCAGCTTCTGGGTACCATTTATCAACGTACTTACGCAAATCGTAAACTTACGATCAAATTTAAATTCAGTATAATTATTGAACAACTGTACATTGGGAACAGCTATTGTTTGTAAAACTTCATTTACTGAACCTTGATTAGTATTACAGCTCGAATTTCCACATTTTACAGTTGTAACAGTATTATAAAGAATGTAAATTTGACCGGAAGTTTAAGATTTCCTTAAGTCCTTTGATAAAACAGTACCCTGGTCCGTACGAATGTCGTGGTTTTGGAAACCCGAGATCACCTTTAACATGATCAGCATTTACCAACGTGTCCATCAACACAAGTACCAGCATTATACATAGGGATGCCTTAAAAGTGAAAGTGAAATATGATCAACGGATTGGTCTGCAGAAAGCCGGAACTTTCCTATATAATAATCGGCATGTACAAATGTGACCATCAAAACCAGTAACATTACCAATATAAAACATGGGGTACCTTAAACGTGAAATTTGAAATATGATCAACGGATTTGTCTGCAGAAACCCGAGCTCAGAACTTTCCTTCATTAATGATCGGCGTTTACCACTGTGACCATCAACATAAGTGTCAGGATAAAACATGTGTGTATCTAAAACACGAAAGTGTAATGTGGTAAATGGATACCAGATGAAAATTTCGAATATCAGAAAATGATAAATAATCGGACCGTGAAAGCAGAACCAGTAGAACAAAAAAGAAAAAAAACTAAGTTAAACTGGTCTCTCGATTACAACACTCATAATTTCAAAGAATTTTAAAGAAATATAACCTATGTTGAACACAAGCTTTTTCATTATGTGGTATATAGTAAAAGTAGCATAAGGCCAGACTACTGGTAAAATTGATATAACACGATTTCCGTACTACACAATAGTCTATACATTGACATTGTTCATCTATTTAAGTTCGAAGAAATTCCACCAAACAGACCCTGAAGAGTTTTCATTATGAATATCAAGTAAAAGTAACAAAGGAATATAACTATTGTCAAATGTGACTCTACAAACAATCCACCCCTTACGGTCATCTACGTATACATCAAGATTGGTAATTAGAGAAAGTTGGAAGAAATTTCATCCTTAATTTTGTGAGGGGTTCAACACACCAGATGTTTTTTTTATTTATGTGATATAAAGTATTTATATTTAGTACTTAAAAGAAAAAGTAACAAAGGCCACATATCTAGAACAATTTGACGCAGCAAAGATGCTATCTATCCGCCAATAAAAACGTAAGAAGTTACATTCTAAGTAGTAGATAAAAACGTTTTAAGCAAATTTTAATGTCTAAAATGGAATCGTGTCGGTAGGTTTGTTTTTTAATAATTAAAAATTTACTTCCAATTTCTAACTATGCGTTTAACTTAAACTAGCACCGGAAGTATAATCTGAGATTGAATAGAAAATTTTGACTATGTATCGTTAGATTGCAAAATGATGTGTAATTATAGCTGTAAATGTACCTGTTTATAGACTCGTTGAGCAATATTGATTAACCTATCATAATAACAAGTTGAAATCTAGCTTATTGATTTGTATAAAATCGCACAACATTAACGAACATGCATATGAACATGCGGTTATTAGTAAAAGTAAGACTTTCAAAATAAAAGTATAAAAGAGCAGACATGCAGACAGTTTGTGGTTAGCACGACTGAATACAGTCGCTATTTACTTCTATATACATGTTACATGCACCATTTAATTGATAACCCTGCACACAGCAAACCGAGGGATTGGCGGAGATGTTTACCTTGGTTTTATTAAACACCAGGTGGCCTTTGCATAAGCAAAGTGCTACATAGCGCTTTCCACGGGAGGTAACCCATGCCTTCTATATTAAATTCAACTGGAGGTAACTGAATGAAGGCGCTTGGTAGCGCTTTGCTTAGGCAACGGGACCTGGCAAAACCCCTGTCTCCACGAGCATACCATTAGGCTGGATATATATCGAGGAGGTGGTATAAATTTAAGTTGGAATATGAAATTAGTGGCACCAATTTAACAGAAACCTCTTGGCTTGAAACGCATACAATGAACGCATAATATAACAGATCAAATTGAAAAAAATAGTTAATATCTTATCGGCATCATATTTTTGCAATATGCGGTCCAAATCACAGATAAATGTATCACTGAAAAGAAGTTTTGTTTTACAGAAATTAATATGGAGTTAAATAGATATGTTGTTTACGAAAGTGGCAAAATTAAAAAAACCCATCTAAATCACGAATTTGATTAAGGCAAAATCCCATCAAATTTTTCAACTGGTTAAAGTATTCATATGCGATAAATTGTACATCTCTATTTAGAATGAGCCAAGGGACTTAAAGCCTTTGAATACACACCAAAAAGTGGAAATGAAGTAATAATTCTGTTTATGGTTGTACATTAAATGGGTAAATTGAAAAATAATCATACATTTAATGTTACTATGGAGATTTTGTCCACCTTGACAATAATTAAGGACTAATATTCTTGGGAATAGTGAATTAAACACAGGCTCGGTATCAAATGAAAATGATGCAGAAAAGGCTAGTTATATATTTTTGAAATTCAATGTCCGTAATCTAAAGGGAGTAGGCTGATCGAGCAAATAATCGTACTTGGTCATTTTATTTCGCCCATTGGCTTTTTCACTAACGTAGAAGATGATTAGACAATATCGCTGGCTTAGAATGAGAAGGCCGTAAGAACAAAGTCAATATTTTGAGAAACAAAAAAAAGTCAGAAAATCATTCTTTATCTAGTATAATAATATCCCTAAAAGGGGATCAAAATCTAGTATAATAATATCCCTAAAATACAACATAATACAACGTTTAGTAAGGAAGATACAGACCGGATACAGAATAACAGTGTAGACTATTATTTATGACAAAACAAGCTGTTTTAACGTCAGTTCCGATTTTCATAAAAATAGGCTCATAAGAAACACATTGTGGTGCTGAATTTGAATATGAATCAGTCTTATAAGCTTAACGACCTTCTCATTCTAAGCCAGCGATAATATATTATAGTAATGGCAAGGCTGTTTATCTGATTTTAAAAAGGTTGACTATTAGAACTATTAAAGGTACATTACTGGACGCCACCACGTGAATACCAAAGGTGTGTCCATATGCACCGTTTTCAATGGCGCATGAATAGAAAATTGAAATAAATGAAACAAAAAGAGATAAGTTGGTTTCTTTGGATGAAGGACTAACGAACCATTGACAGTTTTGAAAATCATGTTTTTACAAAATGACCATATTCACAATATTGCACAAATAGCTCATTTTTATGCCATCAAAATCCGTATTTGAATTATTTTAGTTCAAATGAGCCAAACATTCAGAATGCACCTTTGCTATTTACAATTAAGAGTCTGAAGACTTTTATAAATATTATTTATTTTATTTTAAAGTAATGTAGCGTTCTTGATATTTAGTATGGCGGGTTGATGTCTAGTAATAAGAATCAAAGCGATATAAACAAAGAGAAACAATAAAACAACTTACCGATTTTGTCTGCGACATATCTAGTATAACCAAGAGTCCTGCACAGATACTAGGCGAACGCACAAATAAATAAAGTAAATTTTGCGGGCGGAAATACGAAACAAAATTACCATGTGATTTGCAATTTGGATATACCATAGACCCTGGCCTAAGGCGTTATTTTAAACAACATTAATTAAAATTTATGTTAAAACGATTACTTGATTGATACCGAGCTACGTTGCCTGAGCTGAGCTCTACCGAACTTTATAATTCAGCAACTTCACCTTCAATAAGATACATTCAACTATGTTATGTAAAAGGGGAAGGGCGGGTTACTATACAAACTAGAGCTCCGCTGGGCGGCACATTATACGCCCGAAGCAAAAACAATAACACAACAGCTGAACACGGAATAGTAGTGGAAAACTTCAAAGTCCCCCTGTGACCTTGGCCTCTGACATAGGAACCTGAATCATGTGCATGTCACATTGTCTACCTCTGGTAATTAGCTGTGCCAGGTTATTTTAAAATCCTACTGCAAGTGAGGAAGATACAACCTGGACAATGAATAGCAGTGAAAAACTTTAAAGCCTCCCTGTAGCCTTGACCTTTGACCTGCGGACCTGGATCATGTGCATTACACATTGTC
Source organism: Spisula subtruncata (assembly GCA_963678985.1). Lineage (NCBI taxonomy): Eukaryota > Metazoa > Mollusca > Bivalvia > Venerida > Mactridae > Spisula > Spisula subtruncata. The sequence goes on along the minus strand of OY787673.1, from coordinate 39,842,829 downwards.
GCCCTGTGGGTGTCATTTATGCCAAGTAATTATAAAATCGTATCGCAAGTAAGGAAGATACAGCCTGGACACAGAAGAGCCATCCAAAACTTCGAAGCCCCCCTGTGACCTTGACCTTTCTCCAAAGGACCTGGGTCATGTGCATGACACATCGTCTCCCTGTGGTAATTATTTGAGCCGATTTATATTAAAACCTTTAAATAGTAAGAACAGTATAGCTCGGACACAGAATAGCAGTGCCAAATTACAAAGTTCACCTGTGACCTTGACCTTTCACCGAGGGACCTGTGTCATGTGAATGGCACATCATCTTCCTGCGGTAATTGTTTGTGCCAAGTTATTTTAAAATCCTATCACAAGTGAATTGCCTACGGACGGACATACAGACAGACGGACTGACGATGGAGACCATAGAATAATAAGACCCCCTCGTTCGTATCAATATGTATCGGTATCGACTTGCATACAGTACATAATTCAAAGTGTCATAATGGAAAGAAACATGCTTACACCACAGAACCAAAAGTGTCAAAAACGAGTCATTTGAACTCACCAAGTGACCCACTTTCTTAATTAAAGCTACATGTACGTATGTATATAATTAAGTGCTTGTGGTGAACAACTGCAGTAAGTTAAATCATTTATGAATGAAAAATCCAATAATCACTCCATATGGAGTATACGTATAATAAAACTAAAGTTTGTAACTCTATTTAATGAAAACTTATGAATGATTTTAATTACAAAATTAGCAATATTATATAATATATCTTCAGCTGAAACACCATGTGGATACATGTATGTCCAGTGTTGTGACATGGTTTTAATGGACTATAAGTAAGTTTATCATGATTACTGGTTGATTTCACTAACAAACAACTTAACAATTTCATTACAAAATCAATAAATCGACAAAATCAGATTGTACAAATAAAGATTAGGTAGACAAGTAACGTGTTTTATACATATTCGTCATCAATCCAGGCAGCTACATGTCAATACGCATAAATAACGTTAGTCATTTGAAAACCCAGGGTCAGATTTGTATGGTTTGTGCAAACCTGATTTCATCCTACGTTTGCGCATGACTGTATACTAACAGTGGTTAATACGCTTGTGCAATATAAACTAATACCAGTAACGTGTTACGATTTTCTTCAAAACTTATATTTTCAGAAGGGTAAAATAATTCTTAGGTCTGAAAATAAACTACTTTGTTAATAGTATTACCACTGTTGCATGGAATACAATATCCCAGTCCGATTGCCTCGTACTGATTTTATATAGTTGCTCGGAAACACTTCATCATAACAAAAGTCTTCAGATCACATTTGTTTCTAATTTTATTGTATTTCTATTTTCAAAACGAAACATTCAAACATTATCGCCCCACAATCGTGTTCCTGAAATACAAAGAAAATATGTCGTTAAAATGTACGTTCAAATAAAATATATTACAAGTCGATGGCTTAGAACCAGAAGGTCGTAACTCCTACTTACGACCTTATAAGACTCATACATATTTGAAATCTGCTTCACAAGGCGCTTCTTATGAGCCTATTTTCATGAAAATCTGAAGTTGTCATGTTGACCAAAATGAAGTTTTAAAAACGTGTTTTCCCATAGGTAAAGACTAAATTACAGACAGTTTTCTCTTGTTTTCTCAATATATCGATTTTGTAGTTACGACCTTCTTGTTCTAAGCCAGCGAAGTATTGCATTGTGCCGGCCAAAATGCATGTAATATAAAATGACATAGTCAGACATACTGATCATGCACGTTCAATTCGAAGCCAAACAAATTGAGGCGACGTCAGCTTGCTTAAGAGTTGGATTTACAACCTACCAGCGTTATCCACTAAAATAAGCATACTTCTACATCCTCCCATATTGAATGGTACATTGTGTTGCTTCGTAAATAAGCGTATGACCACACAGACAAAAGCAAACGGTTTCATCTATTTAATAAATTTGAATGAAACACAAGTTTACGGACTCTCCATCTCTCTTCTTTACCACAATAAGAAAGGGGCCGGAAACAAATGTTTAATGCAAGTTCATTAAAATCGACGAAAACGTATGCTTGTGCACAAAGGGAGTATCTGCAGACACGACTAAAATGAAATAACCGACACATTCAACCATCAAGTCCAAAGTCAACTATTAACGATGATGTTTCCTGCTTGCCGAATTATCTCCATTATAAAACCGTTTTCAGTATATTTACATACTATGTGCGAGTGTCGTTTCAAAAGTTCCAGCAAAAGTGCTCTATAATGTTTATCGTATGTTAAAATTAATTCAAACTGCGTTCAAGTATGACATCATTTTGGTCAATTTATGTCATAAGTTAAATATTCCCACTGCAGTCAGTAAATCATTTGAATTTGACCAGTTTTTAGGCTGGCGATTTCGCGCCAGACAATTACAATCCTAAAAAATGAATTCCACTAAGATGAATTTACTCCCGAAACTGACAACACAGAATCTATACACTCAATGCAAATAGTTCCTCCTTGTTAATCAGTTTTGCAAGATAAGAACATTCAACTTTCCTTGTTTCATTTATTCTGTTCGATTGTAATATATTAGTTTCTTCTTGAAATGGAAGGAAATTGTATGAAATTAAAAGAAAAGGTGTTTAAAGGCGTTGATAATTATTACTACGCGTTACGAACGCGATATATCGCGGCGCATCAATGATTTTATTATGATAAATTATTCAGGTCAACATTCTCCAACGAGATCGTGGTCGAGTGGTTAAGCAACTCGCTTAGTAATTTTCTGATGCTAAGGTCCAGCGATCGAATCACGGCGGATCCAATTTTTTTATATATATATATATTATTTTTTTTTTGTTAAGTCCAGCACTTACCACTCTTTCGACTTAGAAAACCACTTGATGTTTTATCACTTGAAAAGCTATTGTTCCTTAGCAGTTCGCCAACCTGTCAGTACTTTCAGTACTTTGATTGTCTTTTGGCACTTGAACCAGTAGAATTTATAACCACTGCCTGTTAAGAACGTTGTATGTCACTAGGTATGATTTATGGATATTATTAACGCTTCCATACTGCCAGTTGTACTGCTGCAGATGATCACAGGATGATAGGTCTGTTGTGAAGACGCTGGACGTTGCGTTGAACTTATCTGCTTGATTTTTGTGACACTTTCGAATTTGCAAACGGATCATGGACGTACTTAAAGCGGGGCATTTGTTTAGAATATAAAGCATAGTTGTTTTTGTAGCCAGTGAATTTTTGTGCCCTTTGACAGACTGAGTGAGATTTAGTCAGAAGATGTTAATAACCTACGGTCAGAGATAACTTTGCCCTGGGTAGCCATAACTGACGTTACTATGGCAGCCGTGTCATTTTGTACGATACACCCTCATGCGTTCAATTCATGGTACACTATGAATTTGTGCTATTTAAATGCAAAGTTTGAAGTATATTGACCAATATATATATATTGTAGAGCACTTTTCCTGGAACTTTTGAAACGCCATACGTACATGTAGATGGATCATTTTTAAGACTAAAGATTGGTTTATCTACATATGTTGTTTTTGATCCCCATTAGTGATGATTATGACATAATTCGCATAATTAATGATCACACGTCCATAGCAACATTTCATGTATATCGACAACAGTTATTTTTATATAGCCACAAAACCAATGACAATAACAGCGAAATGCATGTGTCTCTGACAACAATACGTACAAATCTCATTCTCGCTGTACAAACTCCATTGTCAAGAACATGCCATATTGAGACCAGTGAAACTGCTGCGATGTTATTCTTAAGGTTGCATTAAACCATTACATTTGATCATATGGACAAATGATATATCCCGTTTACACAAAAAACTGTTGCATCAATAGGGTTCCAAAAAATATTCAAAGACCAAATTAACTCATTTTCCTGACCACACAACAATTTTGCCTGACTTATATACTACGAAGGATCAGGCCTTTTGTTTGAGAAAAATAGCGCATTTCAACACGCATTATATTTGCTTTATAGGGACAAAAATGTTTGTTACTTGTTTAAGGGCTGTTGATTGATATATAATTATTACAATCTAGAATTATTAAGAGCGAGCATAGATATTTATTATAGTTATTTTTCAGACCTTTGTATTTTCTTCACAGGAGATGCCACTTATCGACATCTAAAAAGAAGAATACCCTAGCTCAATTTTCAGATTTCCCTGACTAATTTCAAAATTCCATGACCTTAAAAAAATATGGTCTTCTCTGAACCCTGTGTGGACATTGCTCAATGTAGTTGTGTTGTGGTGTTTCTGATTTCTGTGCTCGGCTGGTAAGGTTGAGTGATACCTTCCCTGTCTGACTTCCTCATACCTTTTGTAAAAGGAAGCACGTACTTACCCTTCATCAACGGTTTCGCAGATATATCGATTATATTCATGACAAGCATGGTCCCACCATAATCCATGGTCACTACCTAACACAACACAATTCTCTACATCATTAGTATTATCAGGTTCATGTCCGGCCCAATTCTTCACACCGGTCGTTAGTAAGGCACGTTTACTGTTATACCACATCCAGACGCCTTCCTCCTGTATATCAGTCAGGCCAATCGAATATTTGTCTGTAAAACACCATATTGTCCCTCAGATTTCATGTAAGAGGCTTTTTGTACATAAGTGGAGGCCAATGTGACTGAGCATCAATGCCATGGTGTAATAGGGACCAGTGGTACATTGAGATCTCAAACGTGTGCATTCTGCATGTTCCAGCATGTTTACCATTTGAATCTCACAAAACTTCAATAACGATTTTCGGTATATACAAAGTTATCGACTTCAATACAAAACGCATATTTAAAATGTGAAATGATCACGACTTTTATTTTATAAAACGTGTCACGCTAATACTATTTGTTCAGTAAGCTCTGTTGATTAACCTTTATTAGGTCGAGATGTGTTCAAACTGATTTGCTAAGTTACTGCATTAAGTATAGCATAGCATGATACGGATCTTAGCTTTTCATTTTACAGCTTCAATAATTAAAGGGACTTGCAGGGCATCCCTCGTATCAAGTTCAGTGGCCACTTAATGGCGGACAAACTATTTCGTGATCTACTATTTCATCCATGTGGTAAGCTAAGTGGGGAACAATAACAGTCGTGTTCGTTTACAATAACGAAAACACTCGAAGATTAATAAACGTCAAATGTTACGTACTAATAACTATACATACTATTCAATGAAGCTACTTGAGCTGACAGAAACACACTTTCTTGATCCGAGTCAATTTCAGCCAATTCTCCTCCCATTGTCTTGCATATAATCTGAAACACGTTCATACATCTTGAATTACAGACACATGTATACCAGGTATAGCATATGGCTGCCTCGTATCAGATTGGAACCTGGGCCGCCAGGTTAGACGACAAGCGCACTAACCACTGAGATATGGTTTATCGCAACTGATACGAACACTTCATTTTTATAAATACGTTTTATAAAAACATCCTTGGCGGCGGCATCCATCCACCTATTTAACACTTCATTTTTATAAATACGTTTTATAAGAACATCCTTGGCGGCGGCATACATTCATCTAATTCAAAAAGTTCCCACCCGATCTTCACCAAAATTGATCAGAATTGTATTTAGATTATATCTAGGTCAAATATGAAAATGGGCAATGTCAGGTCATACATAAGGTCATGTGGCCACTTAGTGGTTCATACATTCAACATGGTTTTTGCTTTCTGAAGCAGCTAGAAACACAATAAGAAAAACTATTCAATATGAAGAAAGGTGAACACTTCCCAAAAAGGCCTTTCAGAATTTCTCATGCTCGTACATAATGACTGTCTCTGATATGCCCAAGGATGTTGAATGATGAATTGTTTAGGGATTGTAAGAATTGTTGGTTCATTCAAATAAGTGAAAGAAATGAGACTTGTTTTTTTTCCAAAAAAAAGGTTTTTATTCACTGATTATCATCGTGTGTGATGCATTGCAAGTAAAATATATTTTATTACTACACATCTTTTGTATAACATATCAACAAGCAGTTGTGCACAGAAAACAGTAACATCACAACTACACGGAGCACTTCCCATACATAATTGAGCGAAATAATTAAAATCCCAAAGTCCCCGTTGTAAAAATTGTCTAGTTCAAAATATTTTCACAAAACCATGTGGTGTACTTCAAGTATAAAAACTCTTCCTGTCACAATCATTGTACTTACATCAGCTACTGGCAAAGATTCTAGATCGTGACTGAAGTGATAACATGTTGTACCATGTCTCTGCCAGCCATTCGGACAGCTGCTTTCTGAAATAAACGTTACCATATACTAGATCAATATTATCAATCTTTTTAGATAACGATATATGCCCATGCGAAAATATGTAAAGAATATCATTCACTGCGGTGTATTGTCTGTTTTGCCCTCTAGTTGTTCGTGTAAAGCCGTATCGCGCACGTCCGCTATGTGAGCGAGGTCCAACAGATAAACACAACTATAGCAACAATATTCCTTTGAATAATGTTCCTACTCAAGGGCAAATGGCTTATTTGCTACCGGTTCAATATACAATTCAATAGTTTCTGACTTTAACAACCTTCGAAATCTTAAAATATAACACTTTCGAAAGACCGTCTCGAGTGCGATAGGGGCAGGGCTCGCTGAATAGCACAGTGCCACGGTTTCCATGCTTGGTCCTCAGTTTCAAGATGTATTAGTAAGTATTACACATAACTGAATGAGTATTGTACAAATGTTAACATTTACCTGCCACTGGAACATTAATCAGTAACAAAATAAACAGTAAACAAACGGACGCCATGTTGAAGTTTTATTTACACACTATCAGTCTAAATGTACAAAAATATCAGCATTTACATAGTCTAATCTTATCTATGTATGGCTATGTGTGCTTCTTGCTGAGCGTCGACTTGCAAAAGAAGTTTGGCATACATGGCGTTAAATGATAAGGGTAAATCGCACAGAAAAGGCAACTCTTAACTTAAAACTGCCGAGCGCAGAAAACGATAATAATATATTGTCCAAATCTCAACAGTCAAAAGGCAGAGAAACCTAGCTGAATTGAAGCTTAAATAAACCAAATAATAAGGCAGAAAGGCTACTGAGTATATGACAAAGAAGTGAACAGGTAAAATAGAATTGTGTTAGCCAAGCTAATGCTTTGAAACGTCTGGCCAAAGACAAGCGAGAAATAGTCAATGAATCGACTGAGAAAATACAGAAAGAGCTGTATCAATTGAAGTCTCTTTAAAAAATAATTATGTTATTATGTGAGAAACTTATATAACTTTTCTGATTTTGTGAAACATTAATTTCTATACAACGATAATTGAAAGATGTATAGTGAAGACCTCACTCAATCTAAACAGCCGAGACCAGACAACAGCTACATCACAACAATTTTACACGGAGAACAGCCCACGCACTATCCAAAGAAATGATGAAAAGCCTAAGTCCCCGTCGCATAAATGCAGGATGAACCAATTATTCCAAGTGACCGAATGAAACGCAGCTAAGACCCGACCTAGCTCCCCAAGTCCCCGCTACAGGACAACAACGTTTCACAAATATGTGCCAAAACGGTGAGCCAAGCGACCAAATGAGACATAACTACGACTTGACCTAGTTAACAAACACTGTGCACAGTAACCTAACTTAAATAGGTTCTCCCCCAGCAACCTGGGCAAGCTACATCAGTTACAGTAAAAAGGGAGGAGGAAAGGATAACATAACATATTTCGAGCTATATCTACACTTAGTTTTAAAATATATGCCAAAGCGGTGACCCTAGCGATCGACCAAACGAGACATACACAAATAACTACTGCACAGTGACATAATTTAAATAGTTCCCCCTTCAGCAAACTAGACAAGCTACAACAGTACAATTACGTTAAAAACAGCCTACATTTGGTTTCGTTGTGACACCGGCCCCCTCTCCGTTCTAGTGTAGGCACCCTCTCTGTGCGTTACAGCTGACTGGTACGGGAAACCTCTCTGTGGTCACAGAAATCAAGGCACATAGAGTGTGTCGGTGCCAGAACTGATAGGGTACCGGTGCCACAACGAAATCGAAAGTAGGCTGTTTCAACGTAATTTGATGAAAGTAACCATGTAAAATGCATTTAGAGGCAATATTGGTTCAAGGCCTTTCAATCTGACGTGCGAGATATTTCCTATATTGACGAAACTCGCATTTAAGTGTCGAAACAGGACTCCGTGTTCATTCGAACAAGTACACCAGTCAACATTCCATCTTAGTTTGAACTTGTGGCAACTGATTTAACAAATGGAACACAATGGGGGCAGTGCTTAATCATTGGGCTGTTCCGTGGGCTATCGGTTTTAAGAACAAATCTGTAGTTTTTGCCAAAACAATGATTGTCTTACCTCTCCTGTCGACGTGTGTCCTTAAAACATTGTTAGTCCCGAGCCAGCACAGAGAGGGTGCCGGTACAGCGTTTTTGCACAGAGAGGGTGTCGATACGGGTATACACCGTGGTAGGCGTGAAGAGAATTGGGCGCTCAAATGGGATTAAAACTATATGCCACCCGGTATTTGGCTACCCCAGGGTTAGGGTTAGGGGTTAGGGGGTTAGGGTTAGGCTTCCAATCACATATTCCATTTTAAAGATTAAAAGTAAACGAAATATCGCCTTTTATTGGGTGTCATATAGTGCCAACCGCTCAATGGGGATTCGAAAGTAGTCCGTTTGAGTGAAAGTATCGACAGTGAAATTATATAGATATAGATATAGTTTATTTAAGAAAAAGGCATACATGCCTGTCATTCTACATGTACGTATATACATTACAGTTTTACATAAATTACAATGGTTAATGGTGATATGTATTAAAATTATGCATAGATAAGTTGTTTGCAGTTAGTAATAATACATATACAAATGTATATAAATTAATTCTAGTATATTGTTCGGACTACCTCAAATATGGAAAAGTTATTGCATTTTAAATATTTCAAATATATAAAGAGTGAACTATTGGAGAATAAATCACCCTTATCAACAGTAAGTTACTGATATGCATGAACATGAACTGAACCTATTTTCATAAAGTAGAATAATTTAAAACAGTGACGATGTAATCATATATTTAGTTCAGTCCTCCGTAAGATAAAATCCGTCATTTATGAATAATATATTAAAAGTAATAACATTATAAAGTGGCATACTGATCTTACTTATAAAACGCCCATAGGTAGCACAATATAAATTGAATACTTAATTACGTGGGTTAAATGGTTTAAATTAGTTAAGCATGTTCTTGTGTTTAAACAGTTTTACAGTTGTATTGGTATAATCGGCATGTGAAATACCTTTGACCATTTACACAATAAAAACTAGATGGTCATGATAACATACAAACTGTATATACAATTATTTACAGACAATATAGCACAAGCAAACACAAATAACTGTATTTGCAACGTATACATTCAAACAAGTAAGTAAAGGTGTTCTAGAGGCACGCTATGTGATCCAGATGTCAAGTGTTTGAACCCCGTCTGTGCCACAGTTTAATGACCCTGATCAAGAATAATTCACAATTCTTCACTCGACCGTGGTGTGAATTGGAACATAGGGGCGAGTTCTGAACATGTTTTATATATCTTAGTCCGTGCATCTTGATTTTGACTTCACAAAACACAAGAAGATATTTAGTCTCCACAACCTGGTTCGGTGATAATAAACATATTCTCGTTCTCATACACAAACTCGATACTCCATGTGCGAACTTGAATAATAGCTTATTTTAGAATGTGGCATCAAAAACTAACGCCAACTCGTAGCAAATGATCTCATCAAGAAAATGACCCCCATTATATGCTTCAATTCAGTTAATACGTTACAGCAGTTTTTGTAATTATTTAGAACATGCTCCAACTGGACCTGATTCGAACGCAGCTTTTCTTACGCATTGGAAATATCAGGGGAAGTCAAATGGAGAATGAATTACTGAAAGCGGCCTTGACAAAATTGGTCAGTTTACGTAATTATATAGGGATATCCAGTTGAGATCAATGTAAAGCTATTTTCGCGTCAAATATAGCACTACACATATCACACATACGAGGGCCGTTCAAAAAGTACTAGGACTGGATCTCTCACGGATACAGTTTTAAAAATTATACAAATATTAATACATAATATTAAATCGGAATTCAGTTGCGAAAAAATGTCCGTCCGTAATCGTCCATTTTGAAACCATAGTAACGCGCACCCGGCGCAGCCCATCAATAACTACTGATGTGGACTACGTAATGAGCTATCTTTGATACTATCCTATCGTTAGATATGAAAAAATGACGATATTTGAACTGTAGATGCTGAAATAAAGAGAAGTTGAACTCTATGAGGGACAATTTCGGAACGCAAAAGTGACGTCATCGGAACGTAACGATAAACTGACAAACGACAGGTTCCGTCAACAGTATGCAAAGTATCGTAACTACAATAGGACATATTTTTGCAGTTATTTCTACAGTTTCAGAATGTCACATAGGTATTATGGATGGTTGTTCTAGCGTGAAAGACATTTGTAAGTAATAGGAAATATAAAAAATGGTAACGTCAGTTACCGCGACATTTTCAATATACCAACATTTTATTATGCGGATTCTCGCCCCGATATTCGATATAAAATTCGGAAAAATACATGTGATTCTCACAAACGATATACGTGTATATAGCTTTGTGTGTTACAAGCATGTTTTCATCACCATTATCATTAAAACAGCGTATGTCAAAGCCCTATGAGTGACACTTATGGCGTTTAAAATAGCGCGACGCCATTTTGTTCGCCGGGTAGGCGTACGTGACTAAGTTTAAACAGCTGCAACTATCGAACCGCGTATTCATTTACCTTCATAATTGCACTGTTTGCAGAACAAGGTTTGAAATTTCATATGATATAACATTTGATTTTTTGTACTAAATATTGCGGGTTTAATGACAATAATCCTAGTACTTTTTTAACGTCCCTCGTAAACTATACAAGTTAAGGGCACGGAGTATAAATTTTAGTGAGATTGCGTATGTTTGTTTTCAAAAGCATTTTACTCTTCAATTTGAAATGTGTTGGATACATTAAGCATAGTATTATATTGCAGTATTTATATCCATGAGGTTAAACAAAACATAAATAAATAAAGTTAATTTATTGAAGCACGACATCACTTTCATTGCAAATCTTGTTCGTTCACAAATACAAACATTATCAAATGCTTCTTGCTAAAGTTGATGTTATTCTTGCAATATATCTTCGGGGAACAAACTCTTACTAAGTATAAGACTGAATAATGTATAAATTAAAATATATTAAATAATATTTAAGATTACCATTTTTTCTATTTTCGGTTTGCAAGATCATTGAAAGTTTTCATGATACAAATTCATAAATTTGTTTCTTAATTATATATTTGTTCCTTACGCTGTTGGCTAAGTCCCCGATGTTTTAATGTCAAGTTAACGAGTTGCAATGAAGTTGACATTACGCCAGAAAAAAGATCGCTCCGCCTGTTTGATTGTCGAAGGTTGCTTGCCGAAGGTTTTCAAGATAATCCATTGGACCATGGAATTAAAATTTACCGTTAAAATTGAGTTAAGGGGCATGTATTGACAACTGGCGTAATGTAAATTGTTGTCATGCTTCAATTATGTTTTTTATATAAATATTTTATTTGTGTTTCGATCATTGAGTGCAAATGTTATATCTCGTATTATCCAACAGTATGCAATTGAAGAGAAAAAACTTTTGGAAATACAATATCGCTGTAGATTACACTCTACCACTTATATTATATATATACCAACTCATAAGTACATAACAATGTATTCTAATTGCAAAAAAAAAAATTTATAAAACCATGCACACATCGCAGTCTAACCACGCACACATTTTGTCAATATATAATAATACAATTAACATTCGAAATATAAAAGTAAAAATACGAGTAAAGGGAGTTCATGAATTGTTAGCTAATTCTGATTAACACTTTTCAGCTTAGATGTTCCTTACACTTTTGTTTGTGGTTTGGTTTGTTGTCTCCTGAAGTCACATTTGTGTTAGAGCGGTCCACTTGATAGCAAAATTAAAAAAAAGAAAAACAAAAAACAATGATCGTCCACTCTTTGTGTCCCTTTTGAAAATTTGTCGTCCACCACAAGGTTGCTTCGTTTCTTTCAAAAAGCATGATTATACACACTTTCTGTTGAGTTGGTCGTGTGTGGGTGTCCTGTGTTTTTTTTTATAAATGAAAAATATGTTCGTCTTCTTCTGTTTCTGATGAATGTTGCCTTTCCTTTCAAAATTGTACACTTTTTTTTCTATTGTAGTAGAATATAGTTCAATATTATTCATAACGAAAACTAATGCAGTTGTCGTAAAGCATTGTCTACAAATTGCATTTAAAGTCATGTTAATGCTCCACCTACTTTTTCCAATCATCCATTACATACAATGAATTATGGAACCATTAGGCTGTTTCTTAACAAATAACCAATGCTCGAAGATAGGATGTTAACTATATCTTTCGAAATAGTAGACCAAATATCGTATTTAGCACATTGTATGGAGAAGAAAATACTCATTTTGCAACAGTTGCTCTCTTTGAACTTAAAATCCTGCATTTTTTGTTTACAGATAGTCATTTTGTCAAGAAACCATCTGGATATTTTATCTTAATTTATTTCGTCTTATGGTGATTTTCACATTTGGGAATCAACTAAAGTGCTCAAATTCGCATCATTTTGCAGAGCGTTTACCAGGATGTAGCTTATTAAAATACCAGTTAAAGACTTAATTGGACTTTAAAATTAAAGAAATCCTGAAACGAGTACGTATCCAATATGAATCTGAGATTCCGTATTCACGCATTTGGTATTGGACAAATTTTCATTTCTGTCTCTTTCATTGATTCAAAATATCCCATCCATGTGAACCAGTAGAGACCGACATTGATTGCTTGATTTAAATCATCTCCATTCAAATTCGAGTGAAAGCATCCCCCGAACCACCACCCACCGCGCAAAAGTTCCGCTATATTAAATCCCTCGAAAATTTCGTTATCCATATCCTTGGTTGAAAATTGCATTTGGTTATGACATGTCAAACTGTCCCCTATGCTACTCGCACCATAAAACCCTCCGATGTTTAAAGCATAGTGTGATGTTTCAGCTTCGATGGAGAAGTCATCGTACTCGGCATACCCTGTCGTTCCGTTTTGTGCCTTGAGATCGATCCTTAGTCGGTTAGTCTTCTGGTTTGTCAGCATCCATATCAGATCATTCCCCACCCAGTAACTGCCGAAAACATCACCAAACCCCGTCTTGTATACAGACCATGTTTTGTAGAAATCACTTACATCTACTCTACGTTGTATGATTGTCCAGCCACCAGGTGGTGTGTCCATATCACATCGTACCAGTGATCCAGGGGTAGTTGAACCAAGGGGAAATATACGATATACCCCGGTGTCATGAATACCAGCCTCATAGAAAGCTCTGCAATCTTCAGGTACTAGAAAGAGAGAAAGAGCGATTTGTTTTTATGTTCCTAACAGAAATGTATCCAATATGAATCCACATTCAGTCACTTTGTTGGTATGCTGTACAGTAGTGTGGCAATGGTAATGAATAATAAAGCCTGACTGTAACACAAGTAATACGGAATCGCAAGATATACAACCAGAAGTCCCGTGTCTAGTTTTCAGTGTTCCTGTTGTCAGATGTTATTGATGGAATAACGGACATACTGACGGAGTGCAAACTCATTACAAAAACATAATAAGATTGCTCATGTTTGAAAGTTTCAGAGCAAATTCCTTCCTTCAGGTGCATCTACAGTTTAAGACTGTGCATGTGTGAAGTGTGGAAGAAAATGCTGCAAAAACTGTAAGTGTAAGAGGAGTTGCGTCCACAAGAATGCTTCCACGGACAGAAAGACAAGCTGGAAACATTTACCCCTCACAACTTAAGTTTTGTTGGGTGTAATTAAGCAATGCTTCGGCAGGTAAAAGAACCCCCAATTATCCGACAGTACTTACCCACACAGGTCACCGAGCTAACACTCCATTTTCCATCTGGTTGACAAACAGCCTCCCTTTCTGTTCCTAGTCCTACATCACATTGAAACCGTATTTTATTTCCTACAGCACGTAGATTACCCAGGATCTTGCCATTCGTAATATTTGGTAGATTAGTACATTCTGTAAATACAGGGTATTAGAAAATGAACTGCTTGGAAGTACAACAAACTCCAAGCGTGATCCTTACCATATGTATGTAAATGAAATAATATTCAAAACCTTAGGTATGTTAAATGAATATTCACAACCTTAGGTAAATGAAATGAATATTCAAAACCTTGGGTAAATGAGCTGAATATTCAAAACCTTAGATAAATGAAATGAATATACAAAACCTTAGGTAAATGAAATAATATTCAAAACCTTAGATTAGTGAAATGAATATTCAAAACCTTAGATAAATGTATTGAATATTCAAAACCTTAGGTAAATGAAATAATATTCAAAACCTTAGATAAGTGAAATGAATATTCAAAACCTTAGGTAAATGAAATGATTATTAAAAACCTTAGGTAAACGAAATGAATATTCAAAACCTTAGGTAAATGAAATGAATATTCAAAATCTTAGGTAAATGAAATGAATATTCAAAACTTTAGGTAAATGAAATGAATATTCAAAACTTTAGGTAAGTGAAATGAATATTTAATTATAGTAACTTAATGTATGAGGGGCGTTTCAAAAGTTCCATGAAAGGTGCTCTACGTATCTTGATAGTAAAGTTTAATACTTTCATTGGTTTGAAGATGACTTAAACAATATTAAGAAGTCTACATTATGAACATATCAGATTGAGACACAATTGGGAATTACAACTTACAGCAAGATTTACTGGTTATGGATGTCGTTATGTTAAAATACTTCATCAAGAAATATTTACACTCGGCGCCATCAATAATTCATCCAATACGCAGGAACTATTAGCGACTGACGCAGTTGGCACAGTGAACGCAGTAAAATATAAATATATAATTACCAGTTCGGTCACATGACTGTGTCACAATATTGCACGTGCTATCGTTCTCACATTCTGGTGTACAAGGAATCTGAAATAAAACCACCTATTATAATAATGTAACATAATTATAGGATCCGTCATGAGTTGTCATTGAACACAAGTTATTTAGAGCCTTTGACGAGCTTAATATTTTGTTTTCTTGGCGACTTTAAGAAATGTGGATCTCAAAGACAACAAAGGACGAATCACATTACCATAGTCACCGAGGCAAAACAACGTCGGAAAGACTGAATTTAAGCCGACAACGTTACGTTTTCGCGCGACACATGTTGGAGATCATTCTTCCGTCATTTGTTATCACATGAGTATCACGTTATTTTTGTGATAAATATCATTATATCAAAAAAATTTCAATACACAATATTCTGTGCGATTCATAAAGTTTATCAATATTAACCAACTGCTTTGCAACAAATTTACCAAGCGGTAAAGCGGTGGCCTAGAAGTAGGGTGTGCGCTTCGGGATCCAGAGGTCCCGGGTTCGATCCCCCTCTGGACCACTGATTAAATTCTCTGAGCAAGACCCACAGCTCCACTCCACCATGGTTTAAAATGGTACCTGTGAGGGCAGTGTCTATTCCTGGGCGCCACAGATCGATGTTGGCTGCCACACCACAGGAGAGAAATAGTCTCCCCAGGGAGACACGAGTGTAGGTTTCCATATGTAGCCCAATGACCAGGGGAAGTTGAAATGTCAAAGGGTGCTTGAGCGGCCTAACAGCTGAAAAGAGCCCTCGAAAATTGGTAACTTTTTTTAACTTAACTTAACCAAAATAACGAGGACTTCAGTGTACACACCTTGCTGTTTGCCACAAACTAATTATCTATATTTATGCGTTGAAAGTTGTTAATGAATTACGTACTAGTAATAGCATTGAATTTATTTGTAATTTGATTCCTACCTCGCTTATAGTTATGTCATTCCTCTGTATATATACACATCCTGTTTGCTTGGCGTCAGACTCACTGCCTTCAGTTTGGAAAATTTCACAAATAGACGCAGTGCCGGCTTGATGATAAGTCAAAGCTTGACAGTGTGGTCGGAGCGCACACTCAGTGATACAGTTTTCAATGTTACGTCCAACATACAACTGTAGCCTGGATTCGTCCACCAAACAATGGTCATAGTCTGTGACCGTGTACAGGAGTTCCAAACCTGGTGCTTTGATCATCAAATCAGCCTTCACTTCTTGGTACAACCAAAGCAGAGCAAACATCGCTATGTGTAAGATATCCATACTTTGAAATCAGAAACCACCGCGAGTATCTTAAGCTCTTACTAAAACTTTAGACTCTGAAAATGAAGTTGCCTTCAACATTCATGAAAGTAAGTAATTTTCAGCGGTTCTGATGCAAGTAATATTGCCTTAATGTCTTATTCCACAATCGCTGCCGTGTTAATCAAGCGCGTAGAAGTATTTATGTTCTGCAAGAACGATCGGTTGAAAAATATTGTACAATGGGTTACATTTGAATTATAAATGATAGCTTGATAGTTATTTCAAATTACAGACGGTCGTTGATCTATAAAGGTATCACATGTTGAGCGAAATTATTGATGCGGTGCTCACAATCGGTCCCTTCTCGTATGTCGGCAGTTATTTTGAATAATTAAAATACTATCGTGTTATACCATACCAAAATAGCACTTTCCCCGGTACACATTGATAGTATGTTAGATATACACCTATCAACACAGGTAACTGTATCGTTGAAAACGTAAAAAAGAAAACTATCTTATTTTGGAAAGTTTATATTTTTCTTTATTACAATAATGTTACAATTTGTTTTCGTTTTCAAATTGCCTTTATGAATGATACAGTTACCTGTGCCCTCCAAATGTCTTTCACAAAAACTCGGTGATTCACCAGGAAAGACTCGTTATCGCAATGTCTAAATTTAATACAAGTGTCAGTCTGAAATAGTCGTGTCTCAATAGAAGGGAGCTACGCCTATAATTTCCCCACTTAAACACGAGGAAACAGAAGGAACCGACAGGGCTCAGGATCAGATCACATACTGTTATCCACATGTGGCACAACAAAGAGGTACTCAATACATTGCCCAGACTGCAGAGTGCTAAATCACCTTGTTCAAAAAGTATACGAAGGTTTGCATTACGTATTGATTGTCCTTCGTAATAGATTGTATTAAAGCTGACGATGAACAAAATGGAACATTTAACTTAATTTGTTGATATTGTACGTGTGTAAAACATATGAAACTGACGATATCAGTTGTTAGTTGTAAAACTGTGCCTGGTAAATTAATACAGCATAAAGAAAATATATATCATTCAAAAGAATACACAGTATAACTCTTCTGATTATTTTACTGTAAGCTACATAATAACTAAAATGATGTATATTTAGGAAATAGATCTTAGTTTTCCGTGATATACCGGCCAATATATCACGGTTTGGAGTTCATATGCGTAGTAATTAATCACGAAGGCCGTAGGCCTGAGTGATTAATAACTATGCATGTGAACGACAAACCGTGATATATTGGCCGGTATATCACGGAAAACTAAGATCTATTTGCATTCTAACACGTGTAATATGCGCAATTTCATATGGACTCATTTTTATTACAGGGTGATGCGTGGTTTGTCGTGTTGCTATAGACAACTTCCGCTGTTTTAAGTATAAAACTCCCACCCCTGGAATATCGTTTTTTGCTCATTTCATTTAAACAGATGCATAACTAGAGGTCATTCCATACTATGTATTTCATCAAAACTAAAATGAATCGATAAATGCAATTGCTGTTGCAATAATACGGATATAGTTAAATAAATTAAGAAAGAACGCTACGCAAATAAAAGTTCGCACAACGTCACGTTTACGTTGACGCCAAATAAACGTCATAAAATACATGACGTCATTTGATAAACAAGACGTAAATTCCATTCATAGAAAGCGTTATTTATAGGTGGGAGGTAATTCAACAGCCAAAAAGTAGTACGGCAAAAACTGTGATATACCGGAAATTTAACCACGGCACAGACCTATACGTTTACACGGAGCTAAAAATAGACTGTGTTAGAATGTAAAATGTAATGACATGTAGATTACAATGCTTAATTATATGATTTCAATGGATAATGGTGATTTTCAGTGAAAATAACATTCTAACACAGTCTATTTTTAGCTCCGTGTAAACGTATATTGAGTGATTAATAACTATGCATGTGAATATTGATAAATGAATGGAATTACAACCGATTCTAACATAATCTGTACAAATCGATATAAAATATCAAGCGGAACATTTTGGTGTGTAAATCATAAGTTATTCTGAAGAATTCAACAAATCCGACGACTTGGAAAATATTTGACAGTTGGCGCGACAAGAGGCGGAGTTAACTGACCTACATTAATCTGTATATCACAAAGTTCAAGGACGCGTGGTTTGTTTTGGTTTTGTTTAAAAGAAGTTAGCAAAGACAGTGCGTGCACACAAAGTTATTCGTTACAGAAATTTCGTAAGTAGTATTTATAGGGGTTTTAACTTATAGCTTTCTTAAGTTTGAGCACATAGCCTACCCGTGATGGCCATGATGACGAGGCAGACTAGATCGACTACATGTAGATCCAAAAGAGCCAGAATACCAAATCTCCCATTCACTCCAAATGACACCCCGATCAAGAGAGTGGCTGCCCCGACAATACAAGTGATGAACTATGACCTCAATCCCCAAAAAACTCTCCAGAAGAAGATAGCCGGTGCCAGCAGACTACAGGACATGAAGATTGAGGAAAAAATTGGTACCATTGTTCTCACTCTATCAGCGGCTGCATATGAAATATTCACAGAATGTGCTTTTGACTTTTATAAATCACACTCTGAATTGAAAATATCAAAACATGGAAAAATAAGCAAGACCACCCACTCAGAGAATAAACTCTTGGTTGAACAATCTCTCTCTGTCTATCTAAAATCAGGAGGTAAACAATTATACAGGGTGAACTTTTTCCCTACCACATCAAAAATAGATGTAAATGGACGATTACACCAGAAATTTATCAAAGAAGATTTACCTGAAATATGTAAACTGATCAGATCTAGATACAACAAGATAATTGACTTGCGCCGTCTGAACCAACAAATATCCACAGTCTGTCAATCGGCTCTTGAATCCATACAATCATCCAGTCCTGCGAGCCAAAAGGAACTCAAACTGCGGGCCATGGTTTCACCCAAAACCAGATACCATCAAGCAAGTCCAATTAGATCCAAAACTGAAGCTGATAGTGTGACGGCCTTATTACCACATGGTGATAGATTATTGGTAGCTGGCAATACAGAGGTTTATTCTATTGAGCATACCGATGATAAGGATGAAGACGAACCCAATAGCACTGACAGAATGGTGTGTGCAACATGTGAGAAGGACATCCGAGAATCCGATTTCATACAATGTGTGGACTGTGAACTGTATAAACACATCTCCTGTGAGAAAATAAATGTTCAAGAAGCTGATCCTGATAATTATGAGTGCTGTTCGTGTCGTATGCTAAATCAAGATAATTTGGAAGCACCTCAGTACCCATCGGAAACTGATGATGTAACTACAGAAAGTATGGCTGATGAAACCCAAACACATAATATCTCCAGGCAAGGACATCAAATGCTGAGTAGCAGTGGTGATACTGAAGTTGTCATAATTCCACAACAAACCAACAAAAACTTGCATTCTGGTACTAGAAAAGTTATATCAAACGAACTAGGCAATACCACCCATTCTACCTCAAATGCTGTGAGTATGGTAACAGATTCTGGACTTAAAGGGTTGAAACCAGAGAATCTAGACGCCAAGAAGAACAAGAGACCCAAGAAGTTGGACACTACTAGCCAGGAACTATCAGATTGTAAAGCTAGAATCGTGATGCTTGAGGTACAGAGTAAGGATTACCTTAATACTATAAAACTTATGGCTGAGAAGATGGAGCGGATGAATGCAGAAAAGGCGATAGCAGAACTGAATAGTGTAAAGCCAGTAATGGTCAACCCAACTGAACCAAATGAAACCCCACAATATACTTACCGGGAGCGGTCTCAATCAGAAATTCTACAAAAAATAGAAACACTTGAGATAAGACTACAACACCATATTGAAACCAGCAACCTAAAACTGCAATTTGAGATACAAAAACTCAATCCTAACTGTGGAATGCAATTTGTTTCTACGCACTGTAATTCAACAATACAGCCAAACCAAATATATGAAGCCCAACGAATGATACCTAAACATGGTCCTATGATGCTTTATCACCAGCAGCCTGCCTCATTCAATGGACCTCAGAACTATGTTCATACAGTCCCAGCACACCTCAATGTGGCTAATCCTGTCATTGTCCCATTACGAACAGAAATCCCGGAAACCAGCACATACATGCCCTATATAGCACCCACCATAGCAGGTGTAAACCAAGTACCTACGGCCATGCGAACTCAATTTGTAGGTATGAACACTACTGCACCTAACAGATCTGCTGTACCAAAAATGATGAACCAGCATAGCACATACATGATGCATGCCAACCACCCGCAAAACACCAAAATATCAAATCATAACCCCCAAGAAGAAATAGATGTAAATCCAAGTGGAATGAAGGAAAATCCCTTCCTACATGACAGGAAAAAGCCAAATATACCTCCTCCACCATACAGTAGTGCACAAGCAAAAAGTCAAAGGAATGACGAAGACAGCACACTTGATGATCCCCAGCAAGCCAATGTACCAGCTAGTAGTGATATACCCTGTTCATCACACACAAGCTCAAACAGAACTAATTGTGCTAGCACTAATACTACAGCAATTCCAGTTATCAATGAACAACACAAGTGTATTACCAAGCATACTACCAGTACTGGGTCTGATATGATTGCAGATAAGCAGGCTTTGACAAGATATGAGAGAATTCAAACAGTCTCAAACACAGACCAGACACATGAAAACCAAGCTGACGGAAATCAACTGAAGACTGTTGACAGATGTGACGAGTTACCACAAGATGTATCACAAAATGACAAGTTGACACATACTGTCAATAATACTCATGGTGGCGTAATACTGAAAAGACATAGAACAAATTCAAAGCTAATTGATTCAGAAAACAAAGATAGAAAGATGATAGCAGCTCCAACAGTATGTCTTGACAAAGTGACACCCGCATCGAATCCTTTTTTGTACCAGGGCCAGGCCGCAACATCAGCTTGGATACCCTCAATGTAGGTAGCCTGAACACACAATACATAAAGGGGAATGTCAACTACATGAAGTACACGTTAAACACTGTTGACATTCTCTGCATCCAGGAACACTGGTTGCTGTCTTTCGACAAAGGCTTTCTTTACGACATAGATCCAAACTTCTTAGTAACAGCTAAATCCATAGATGACGAATTTCCAAGGTATGACCTTAAAGGCAGAAGAGGATATGGTGGAACCTGCATCTTCTATAGAGCAAGTATCGCCACAAGCATACAGATAATTGATATCTCCAATAGTAGGTTACAGGCTATGAAAATAAACACACACAACGGAACTCTATTGCTCCTGAATGTATACATGCCATCTAGTAATTCAGACATTGATGAATACAAGGAAATGCTGGCACAACTAGAAGAGCTTTTGAACAAGTATGAACCTACCTGTAAAATCCTGATAGCTGGTGACATGAATGCATCAATTGTCAGAAATAATACACGAGACATCTTGTTTCAGACATTTCTAAAAGATCATTGTCTTGAAACCAGACTCAAGCAAAACAGAAATACTTTCTTTAACCACAATGGGAAATCCAGATCCCAAATTGATTACTTCATAGTCAAGTCAAACTCACCCAAATTCTACTATGAAACGTACATTGATGAGATGCACCCCATGAACACCTCTGATCACACACTGATTAGAACTTCACTCAAGCTCAACATCAAGAGAAACACATCAAAGCGATACAAGCAAATCAGAATCAAGCCCAACTGGGAAAAATGTGATAAAGATGAATACAGGGCAACAGTGAGAAGTAAACTAAACACCACTGATATACAGACTACCAAACAAAAGCTGAGTCACCTAACTAAGACACTCCATGAAGCAGGTGCTAACTCCATCCCAAATTACAGAAAAATAAAGACACTGAAACCTGTAGGAAGGAAAATATGGAACAGAGACATAGCTGAAGCCATGAGAAAATCGAAAGACCTTTTCTGGAAATGGAAAAGGACTGATCGAAAGTGTGAAGATACAAGAGTTTTGTTGAAACAAGAGAAAAGAAGACTTAGAAGCCTACAGAATCAGGCTTGTGCTAATTCAAAGAAGCATTACATACAAAATATCATGAAGTCCTCAGGGTCTGATGACAAAACCTTTCACAAACTCCTTAAAGCACAGAGAGCAGGACGACAACATGGTGAAAATGGTATCACACTTAAGTGGGAAGAAAAAGAGTATTGTAATACTGATGACATATTGAAAGTCTGGAAGAGTCACTTTGAGAAACTAGCCACGCCTACCACGGATGAGAATGAGAGCATGAAACTCATCAAACTCCAAAATAATCTAATAGAGGAAAGAGAACTAGAACAGGCAAAGCCATTAGAGGAGGCCACAAGTGAAGAAGTTAGACAGGCTATCAGAGACTTGAATACCGGTAAAGCAGCAGACATGAACGGTGTGTCCTCAGAACATTTGAAGACAGCCGAGAAAGAACTCACGCCAGCCATCACAGAGATAATAAACTCAATATTCGCTGAATGTGATGTCCCTGAAGAAATGAAAGGAGGAGTTCTCACACCCGTGTTGAAGAAAAACAAAGACAGCACTCTGCCTGGCAACTATAGAGGTATTGTTGTTACAGACACTGTCATGAAAATTCTAGAAACCATACTGAAAAATAGAATAGACACGATATTCAATCCTGTACAAAATCCACTTCAAAGGGGCTTCACTACAAAAAGCTCGTCGATAAATGCGGCTTACATCATCTCGGAGGCCATCTCTCAGACAACAACAAAAGAACCACTAATCATGGCAAGTCTTGATGCCCAAAAGGCGTTTGATACAGTAGATCATGAAGTTCTTTTTAATAAACTATTTCATCTTGGCGTCACTGGGAACCTTTGGATCCTACTACGGAACCTTTACAGAAACACCACAGTCAGTGTGAAGTGGGCTGGAGAACTTTCTGGGCATTTTGTCCTAGGACAAGGAACGAAACAGGGAGCCAAGCTGTCTACTACTCTATACAAATGCTATAACAACAGCACCATAGACTGCTTAGTTAACAGTGACCTAGGTGCGTATATTGGTGACATCCCTATTGCCGCTCCCACATGTGCTGACGATGTGGCACTACTTGCAAACTCCCATGAGAATCTGCAAGCCATGATGAACATTGTGGAATTTTGCTCAAACCGTGACAAAGTGACAATTCACCCTGGGAAATCAGAAATCTTACCTATCAAGACAAAGATGTATAGTCCTGTGTATCTTAATGACAATGAGGTTAGACAGACTGATCAGTTGAAACATTTGGGCATAGTTAGGACGGCAAGAAATCGACCAAATGCTGAGGATCGTGTGAAGACTGCCTTGAGAACCTCATATGCCCTTCTAGGTGCAGGCCTCCATGCTCGACGTGGCTTTTCACCAAAAGTTGCAAAGAAGATATGGAAGACATATGTGCTACCAAGGTCTCTCTATGGCATGGAGGTACACACAGTCATGCAAGAGGACATAAATAAGTTAGATAAACAACAGAGAAGATTTCTGAGACATATACAAGGTCTACCTGACAGAACATCAAACCTTGGCACCTATGTCCTTCTTGGTACTGAACCAATAACCTCACTTCTGGAGAAAAACAAGCTCCCTCTATTCATTAACATATGCAGACAACCTAAATCTACAGAAAATAGAATCCTAGATAGACAGATGGCATTTACTTCAAGGGAAGAAAAAGGATTCTCATCTGATATCATCGCCATAACAGAAAAATATGGTCTTCCCAGTGCAAGGTCCCTGATGAAGCACCCACCGAAAAAGGCTATGTGGAAATCCATGGTTGATCGGGCAGTATCAGAGTACTGGTTTCAAGAATGGTCGTGTCAACTCCCTGTGCTATCCAGCTTACAATACCTGCAGTTACCTAAGGATCCTATAAAAGGAGTACATAACCTCTGGGCTGCAGTGAATCCAGCCGAACATGAAGTTAAGCGGGGCGAAGTCAAGGCCAGACTATTGACAGGAACATACATGCTTCAAACTAAATTGCAGAAGTTTAGTAAAGTCGGCATCACAGGAATTTGTCAGCTGTGCAAAGTTGAGGATGAAACCCTAGAACATTTCCTCCTGACTTGTTCAAGCCTAGAAGAAACCAGGCAGCGAGGTATGTGTACCATAGAAAAGACAATGAGCCAGATACATCCAAGCGGATTGAACCACATTCTGAAAGCAGGAAAAATAATTCAACTATTAATGGATTGCACACATACAGAGGTGCAGGATTTAGTAAAGATGACTGCAGACCAAATGAAAGCTGTAGAACGAGCCTCACAATGCTATTGTTTCCACCTTCATACAGAACGAGTGCTCAAACTTACAATATAAAGCTCACTAGTTCTCCTAATAAATAATAAACTACACTGCAGTAAATAAAATTAAGTCACACTTGTAAACCCTGCTATATTATAATGAATAAGAAACGGACCATATTTTTAGTGCGGAAGTGTATAGTACGGACCATACTAACATGTACATAGTGATTAAAAATTGATTTATAAATATTGATCAATACGAATGAATGAATTAACTTGTTATACCGTTATTGTGTTCGACCGTTCAGTGTTTAAACTGTTTATTATTCATCGGATTCTACAAGAATCAACTCTACTGTCTAAAGACAGGTGCCACTATTAATAGAGTGGGGAACTACCCAAGCGAAGCGAAGCGAAGCGAAGCGAAGGACGTTGTGCGAACTTTTATTTGCGTAGCGTTCTTTCTTAATTTATTTAACTATATCCGTATTATTGCAACAGCAATTGCATTTATCGATTCATTTTAGTTTTTATGAAATACATAGTATGGAATGACCTCTAGTTATGCATCTGTTTAAATGAAATGAGCAAAAAACGATATTCCAGGGGTGGGAGTTTTATACTTAAAACAGTGGAAGTTGTCTATAGCAACACGACAAACCACGCATCACCCTGTAATAAAAATGAGTCCATATGAAATTGCGCATATTACACGTGTTAGAATGCAAATAGATCTTAGTTTTCCGTGATATACCGGCCAATATATCACGGTTTGTCGTTCACATGCATAGTTATTAATCACTCAGGCCTACGGCCTTCGTGATTAATTACTACGCATATGAACCCCAAACCGTGATATATTGGCCGGTATATCACGGAAAACTAAGATCTATTTCCTAAGTGAAAAATAACAGTGAAAAATAACATTTTGATAAGTCACTGTTTTTCACGGAACTTCTTTCTTCAATGAAAAAATAAATTACCTCCCTGTATTGTTTGTTTAATTACATATTTAGCTCATTGATGGTGTCTGTCAAGTATTTTGCTGAATCTGATACCAATGGCTTCGAATTTGAAGTCTTTTAGGCATTTATTCGAGCCTCATTCACAGGTAACTGTATCGTTGAAAACGAAAACAAAAAAGAAAAAACAATGTTTTACTGTATAAAAATATAAATTTTCAAAAAAATATCCGAAATTTTCTGGTTTTTTTTTTCGTTTTAACGATAGGCCTACTGTACAGTTACCTGTGACCTAATTATGATGAGGAATAGAATGAACATAGATGATGATCTACTGCAAATCCAGAACCTCAACATAAGACAGGTGAAAGAACCACTATTTATGTAGGTGCTTTCCTAACAGGGCCTTTAGAAAGAGAATAGATCCTTCTTATAAACTTCAATTTATTGGTTGAGGTTGGAAGAAGGCTTTTTCTGTTCTGACATGCCAATCTCTCAGAATGAAATATATTGTTTCGTATTTAAAAGGCGAACCTGAAAATCTGTCCGAGCTTTGAACAATTCAAATATAAGCAATAAACACAAATACTGTTTTGACATATAGTTCGCTGACTTACAATGAAAAGGTCGTTAGTACAAAATCCATATTATGAGTAAAAACCCCAAGAAAAAGCAGTCTGAAAACTACCCTTTACTTATGGAAAAATAACATTCTGGACTTCGGTTTGGTCAACTTGACAAGTTCCAATTTTCATGAAATTAGGCTCATAACAAGTGCCTTGTGGTGTTGATTGAAATATGTATCAGTCTTATAAAGTCGTAAGTAGTAGTTACGACCTTCTCATTCAAAGCCAGCGAAAAACACTATAAACAAGAATAAACGAAACTATAATATACGGGGTGTGCTGTAACGTCTTCTGTATTTGGAAAAGCGGGATAACTCGTGTAGATTCAGCTGCCTACGGAAAGTACCGGATATAGGAAATTATCGTTGTCTCGATTACTTCCCTTTGTTAAATGTGAAATCAGAAATGGCGGAACTTTCGCACAATGGGTTATTAGTACTGGTCCCTCAAGGAAGCTTCAGAGCTTTTTTAGGAGTCTTGAGATGTCGCTATATGGCGCTCATGTAGGGCATGTCAATTTATCAGCATGCTCTCTTCATATAGACACATTTAGGCTAATCATGTTGTGAATATTATGTTTAGTGAGCATTTATATTTCAATAACTAGGTACAATTTATATTCACTGTTTCTATATGTAGTTTACATATAACTAGGGGTTGTTATTTAACTTAATGTCTTCAAATTTGCAACATGTTGAATAAAGAATCAGGGAACTGTTTTAAAGGCTTTGTTTATTACACGGTGCAAATATTACTAGATCTAGATTGTTTGTTGAAAACAAACTTTTATCTCACCTCTGTCTCTAAAATTTGCGATAATGCCCCAGAGTGGGCCCTGCAAATTACATGGAAGAAGAAGAAGAAGGAAGAAGGAGGAAGGAGGAAGGAGGAAGGAGGAAGGAGGAAGGAGGAAGGAGGAAGGAGGAAGGAGGAGGAGGAGGAGGAGGAGGAGGAGGAAGAGGAGGAGGAGGAGGAGGAGGAGGAGGAGGAGGAGGAGGAGGAGGAGGAGGACGCCGACGACGCCGCCGCCGCCGCCGCCGCCGCCGCCGCCGCCGCCGCCGCCGCCGCCGCCGCCGCCGCCGCCAGTACGTTTAGTATGCATGTATACTGTATATCGAGGGTTCGATGCAAAACTATAGTTACTTCATCATTTTATAAAGTCATGTTCCAAAGTTTTTCACCGAGTCCTCGACATATAATGTGTTCTACGAGCGGCGTTTCAAAAGTTACTTCAAACTTCGCATGCATTTAAATAGAACAGTTCATAATACATATTGTACCATGAATCAGACGTTACTATGACAGCCGTGTCATTTTGTACGTCACACCCTCATGCGTTTCATTCATAGTACACAATGAATCATCAATTGTTCTATTTAAATGCAAAGTTTGAAGTAATTTGACCATAAGATTTATATAATACAGCACTTTTCCTGGAACTTTTGAAACCTCCTACGTATATAGGCGTCCGTGATGCCATCAAAGTTTATTTTTTACAGATAGGTCTAAACCATCTATTGTTGCACGGTTCATCCACGTAATTGTAGTCAAAGCTCGCCCAGATTGCGGCGCAGTTGGAGGCTCGTCCATTGTTTGGTTGTGTAATACTCCAATTGACGTATGTTGCCGGTTCATTTGTATCCAGCCATACCCAAACACCTTCTGCCTCTTCATCTGTCATTCCAATCCAGAACTTCTCAGCTGAAAATATCATATAGCATATATCTAGCGTCATACCAAGTTACAATGATAGCAAGGATCCAGGTCATACAGAAACGTCAGCAACACAGGGCCACCCAATCGTAACTACTCGGGTATTTCCGTAACTGAAAAATACGCCTCGTAAATAAGTTTATGGTTTCAAATGTTGATAATGCTGTTTCCGGTAAATGCCAATCATCAGTTTTTCAATGCTATCATGAAACCCTTCACTAACCGGTCTCCTTTTAGGAGTTGACACCTTCCCAGTAGTATGTTACTTTTTAGTTCTTTTCGATTCTATCGTTTGATTCTCATTAGCCATTTGTAAAGTAGTCCGTGATAATGACGGCTTCCCTATTTTCGTTAAATAAACACTAAGGAGTTCCAATTGAAGGTCACCAACACACGCCAGACAAAAGAAGTACTATAGGTATCAACAAAAACGACATTTCCTTCTGGAAGTTGTTATTACTATTTTTAAAAGTCTTAAAACGGGTATTTGCTCCTCAATCAGATCATGCCATTTTAAACTATCTGTCATTAACAAGCGATATGACTGGTTATCCCTTTTATCCTTCCAACACCATGTTCGTACTTAACATACTACTCAAGTTATGTAAAAAAATCTTATACCCACCATCAATCTGTCGAAGGTGATTCTGTATGAAGTCATTCTCGTCACTGTCGCGTATGCTGACAAGATTCCCGCCTAGCATTTCACAATAATTCTGAAAACAAATTGGTACAATGTACTTAAATAGAACGTACAAAGTTCTGGCCTGTGTCTTAAACCGGTCATTCCTAAATCCGGATATTTTTGGCCCTTTTCACGAGAACTAGAGCAATATGTGCGTATATCAAACTGTTCGACTGATTAATTTATCAAAGAAAACTTATTTAATATTTGAACGCTCTCGTTATTAATGCTCACTAACATTTTAAATCTTTATTTATGGGCAACCTATTACTCATAAGGACGCCATAACAAACAAAATAAAGTATGTGTGCTCTATGAAGTATTGCCAATGATCTTCCATTAAGGTGCAAAGTTTCCATGGTATTTTTGCGAGTAGTCTATGGCAGGCTGTCGTCTGGACTTGCGTTACGCTTTGACATCGCTCCGTACCAGTGTTAGTTATACTGTTGAAAGAGATAGACCGAGTTAAGAAAATTAAAATCGCATTGTCTCCCTTTTATTAATAGCATATACAGGAAGAACATAACAGTATTTTGCCAAATATAAACTGACGCTAGCTGGCTTCCGAACAAATACCAAGGTTACAGTGTTCGTACTTGAAACATGTGTCAGTCTCAAAAGCAAAGCACTACGCATCACAGGTCCGTGAAAAGTGTCCTATGGCATCTTTATATACATAATAAATTTCAGCTTCCAGAATTAATTTATATCGTCGCAGCACATCAAATAGGGTGAAAAAAATCGGCACATTCAAGGGGACAGGTTTAGAACAATCGGCGATATTTGGCCGCTCCGAGTGTCGTACGGCGATAATTTTTCGGAGAAAAATGCGTTTGACTTTGTGAATTGTTGTTGTAACATTGGCACGAATGTATTACGAGCATTTTGCAAAACAAAACCTGTGAGATTTGATTGAGAAATAGTTGAGTTGTGAATGTTTCTGTAAGGCAAGTGCGTACACAGGGACATGCCCCGTTGCAAGCCTTCTATTATATTATGTATATAAGGATGCCATAGGACACTTTTCACGGACCTGTGCTACTCAGCGCTTTCCATGGGAGGCAATAACTGCCTGATAAATTATGTTTTATTAAACGGGGGGGGGGGTAACTGAATAAAGGCGCTTGATAGCGTTTTGCTTAGGCAACGGACACCATGTGTCAATTACTCATGTGTCATCCTGCATACTCGCCAGATAATTTCACTTGAAACTTTACCGGAGGAAAATATCATAACATTTTTTGTCATTTATCCATTGTCTTATAAACATTATTAAATAACAGATTGAAATCGGTGAGAAGTGAGTACTGAGAAGAGATAAGAATATCAATTGCTAAATATAAAGGACAGAGAACAAGTATGTGACAGATTATGACTAAACTCATCGAACGTATTAAAGTGAGTATTTGTGTTATAATGTGTTCCTTTATTTACCACAGCACTATCAAACGACATATCCGCTGTCCCGAACAGGTAACAGTATTCTTGATACGCGACCCAATGATTTCCACACGTTCCTACAAATATAAGACAAGGACAAATATTAATTACAGCCAATAATTGTTTCAAAAATAAAAAATACTCTGCTACGACTCGGTCAGACCTTTAACTTAGACCTCACTGTTCTTAAAAGAAGGCACCGAAATCATAGATGTAGGCAAAGACTGAATAATGTCATGTAGGCAAAGACTGAATACTGTCATTTAGGAAAGACTGAATAATGTCATGTAGGCAAAGACTGAATACTGTCATGTAGGCAAAGACTGAATACTGTCATGTAGGCAAAGACTGAATACTGTCATGTAGGCAAAGACTGAATACTGTCATGTAGGCAAAGACTGAATAATGTCATGTAGGCAAAGACTGAATAATGTCCATAAGACAAAGACTGAATACTGTCATTTGGGCAAAGACTGAATACTGTCATTTAGGAAAGACTGAATTCTGTCATTTAGGCAACGACTAAATACTTGCATGAAGCAAGGACTGCATACTGCCATGTAGACAAGGTCTGCATACTGGCATGAAGGCAAGGACTGCATACTGCCATGAAGACAAGGTCTGCATACTGGCATGAAGGCAAGGACTGAATACTGCCATGAAGACAATGTATGCATACTGGCATGAAGGCAAGGACTGCATACTGTCATGAAGGCAAGGACTGCATACTGCCATGAAGGCAAGGACTGCATACTGCCATGAAGGCAAGGACTGCATACTGCCATGAAGACAATGTATGCATACTGTCATGAAGGCAAGGACTGAATACTGTCATGAAGGCACGGACTGAATACTACCTTTGAAGGAAAAGCCTGTATATTGTCATGAAGGCACGGTCTGCATACTGCCATGAAGGCATGGTCTGCATACTGTCATGAAGACACGGTCTGCATACTGTCATGAAGGAAAGGACTGTATACTGCCTTGAAGACATGGACTGTATACTGCCTTGAAGACATGGACTGTATACTGCTTTGAAGACATGGACTGTATATTGCAATGAAGGCAATGTCTGTATACTATCATGAAGGCAAGGACTGCATATTGTCATGAAGGCAAGGACTGCGAAGACAATAAC
Organism: Spisula subtruncata; assembly: GCA_963678985.1. Taxonomy (NCBI): domain Eukaryota; kingdom Metazoa; phylum Mollusca; class Bivalvia; order Venerida; family Mactridae; genus Spisula; species Spisula subtruncata. The sequence continues at coordinate 39,811,556 of OY787673.1, read as the reverse complement.
TGCTTACTGTCATGAAGACAAGGACTGCATTCTGTCATGAAGGCAATGACTGTATACTGCCATGAAGGCAAAGACTGCATAATGCAATGAAGGCAAGGTCTGTATACTGCCATGAAGGCAAGGACTGCATATTGTCATGAAGGCACGGACTGCATACTGTAATGTAGGCTAGGACTGCGAAGACAATGACTGCTTACTGTCATGAAGGCAAGGACTGCATACTGCCATGACAAGGACTGCATACTGCTATGAAGGCAAGGACTGTATTTTGTCATGAAGGCAAGGACTGTATACTGTCATGAAGGCAAGGACTGCATGCTGTCATGAAGGCAAGGACTGCATATTGCAATGAAGACAAGGACTGCATGCCATGAAGGCAAGGACTGCATACTGCCGTGAAGGCAAGGACTGTATACTGTTACCATGGGTTACAAATGCGTCCAATTATCGAATACGACGTATGCTAATATAAAATAAATTCGTCAAATACGCTTGATGTTGTTGTAGAAATGCACATACAAAAATTTATAACTATATCATTATGTTGGAGTAAATAAATAAAGAATTATACGCTATTTCTGGGACAACCCTCGTACATGTACATGTTACGGTTGTTCATGTGTGAAATGTTGAAGAAAATCTATCAAAAACTGTAAGAGCAGTTGCGTCCATAGGAATGCATCCACGGACTGAAAGACAAGCTGACAACAGATTACCCCTCACAATTTACATTACGGGGTGTTATTTTGCAATGTCTCGACTGGTGAAAGAACCCACATTATCCAGTGGTACGTACTGATACAGGTAACGGTGCCAACACTCCAGTTTCCATCGGGTTGACAAGTAGCCTCCCTTTCTGTTCTGTTTCCTACATCACATTGAAACCGTATTTTATTTCCTACAGCACGTAGATTACCTAGTATCCTGCCATACGTAATGTTTGGTAGATTAGTACATTCTGTAAATACAACGTCTTATAACATGAACTGCTTGGTGCACAAAAAACTTCATGTGCGATCCTTATAATATGTATGTAAATGAAATGAATATTTCAAAACTTTAGGTAAGTGAAATGAATATTCAAATACATTAACGTAATGTACGACGGGCGTTTTACAAGTTCAAAGAAAAGTGCTCTACGTATATTGATAGTAAAGTTTAAGACTTTCATTGGTTTGAAGATGACTTGAACAATTTAATGAACATATCAGATTGAGGCACAATTGGGAATTACAAAACTCAACAAGATTAGCTGGTTAATGATGTCGTTATGTAAAATACTTCATCCAGACGTATTTACACTCGGCGCCATCAATAATTCATCCAATATGCAGAAACTATTAACGACTGATGCCACTCGTAAAAATATAAAATAACTGCTCACGAGGTGAATTATCAAACGAGCATACACGATAAAATACTAATATTCTATTTATTTCATGCTTCAAATAGCTTAAATGATGGAAATTTTCCACTATATACGTCAAATGTTTTGGCGTGACGTCGTTTTCCCGCCATGCACGCGTCGAGTTGCAATCAAGTAGTTCTTCTGCAATGGCTTCCATTTCGTCCATTTGTTGTACATTTATGTACATATAATGTTCTGTTATTTGTTAAAGATTCAGAGAACAAGTGAAAATGCTTTTTAACTTATTTTTGGCGGAGGGGAAATTTGTTTAAAAAAGTAGTCCGTTTGCGTGAAATTATAAACTGTGATATTATGGACTGTGAAATTATTGGGGAATAATCAACCGTTATTCCGCCGTAAACCACCGATAAGCATGAAATAAAAATCTATAATTACCAGTCCGGTCACATGACTGTGTCACAATATTGCACGTGGTATCGTTCTCACATTCTGGTGTACAAGGTATCTGAAATAAAACACCACCAATAATAAGTATGTAACATATGTATAGGATCCGTCATGAGTTGTCATTGGAGATCAACATTTCTTAAACGAGTCTAGAAACACACAAGTTATTTAGAGAGCCTATAGAGAGGCTTTGGTGAGCTTAATTATTTGTTTTCGTGACGAGCTTAAGAAATGTGGATCTCAAAGACAACCCATGACGGATCTTTTTATCACATTGCTATAGTTACCGAGGCAAAACATATACAGAAATACGTTACAATGCGCGCGACGTCATGAAGTTTGTATTTTACTGACGTCACAGGTCGATTCAAGGCACAGATTGGTTACCGTAACGTCACACTGAACCAACAAACCAATCAACGTCAAGCTAATTTATCGTTTAATGAACATTACGATATTTCCGGCACGGCTTAAATGAACTCCCAAGCCGCAGGTTATGTGATAAATATCATTATATCGGATAGTTTTCAATAAATAATATTCTTTGTGAGTCACAAAGTTATAAATATGAACTAACGGCTTTCCAACAAATTTACCAACATAACGGGGACTACAATGTTCACGCCTTGTTATTTGCAACAATTAAATTATCATATACGAGTATATGCGTTTAAAGCTGTGAATGAATTACGTTTGTAAGTTTTTTGCACCTACCTTGTTAATAGTTATGTTATTCCTCTGTATATATACACATCCTGTTTGCTTGACGTCAGTCTCACTGCCTTCAGTTTGGAAAATTTCACATATAGACGCAGTGCCGGTTTGATGATAAGTCAAAGCTTGACAGTGTGGTCGGAGCGCACACTCAGTGATACAGTTTTCAATGTTACGTCCAACAAACAGCTGTAGTCTGAATACGTCCACCAAGCAATGGTCATAGTCTGTGACCGTGTACAGAAGTTCCAAACCTGGTGCTTTGATCATCAAATCAGCCTTCACTTCTTGGTACAACCAAAGCAGAGCAAATGTCGCTACGTGTAAGACATCCATACTTTGAAACCAGAAACTACCGCGAGTATCTTAAGCTCTTACTAAAACTGTAGACTCTGAAAATGAAGTTGCCTTCAACACTCATGAAAGTAAGTAATTTTCAGCGGTTCTGACGCAGGTGATATTGCCTTGATTTCTTATTCTACAATCACTCCGGTGCTAATCAAGCGAGTAGAAAAATTTATTATCTGCAAGAAAGATCGGTTGAAAAATTATGTACAAATGGTAACATTTGAATTATAAATGATAGCTTGACAGTTATTGTAAATAACAGTCGATCGTTGAGCAATGAGACATCACATTATGTTGAGCGAAATTATTGATGCGGTGCTCATAAACAGTGCCTAATTAGTTATAATAATTTGAACTAAGGTACGGCCTAATTGGGTAATTAATAAATATTGGATAACCAGCAAGACTTTATTTGTAGATAAACTAGATATACACACGGACACCAGTTGCTATGCATTAGTAAAGTGAGATAACAAATGTATGCAAGCATTGTAAATCTTAATCAATACACAAGTCAATTCATTCAAATTGTCATAAATTGATTCAAAATCAATAAAACCAACGACGTATCTATACTGTGCTGTAGTATTGCAGGCCTACTGTATGAGGTTTTATTGTGTCCCGGGATATATATAATTTCCAGCCTCTCAGGCCTACCTGTCCTAACCATTTTTGTTTCACGTCCACATTAGCTTGGAAGATCGAATATATTACATAAGCGACACCGCATGACATTTGATGGAGCCTAGGTTTTATATTCACAAGACCCAACACATATCACTACATTGTGCTTCGCAGCTTACATACTGTGTAGACTCTCGAACGCCCAGCTCACCAGGAACATGATTTCGCGACTCTCCTTCCAATTTCGATCGACGCACATTTACAACAACGTTGAAGTGCTCAACGTGGATGACGATTAATCCGAAATCAATCCATATAAATAAATAGGTGATAGAACTTCTCCGTTTTTGGTTACTTAACGTCTAAAGTTGGCAAAAGTAAGCTGCAGCACACGATGTTTTTGTTTTGTTTTTTAACAGGGAGCGATAGCGAGTCGTTCAGTGCAGGCGATAAAAATTCACGTTTAAGACTGCTAGCTAAAAAAGATTAATTTGCGTATTCCGCGGGATGACTTCGGACTTTATCGCCTAATCTTTAGCCGAGACATTGTTTATAATGTTGCGTGATGACTTAGCACTTTAACGCAGGAAGCTTGGTAAATATATCGAGACAGCGATCGTATTATGTTATGTAAACTAGGTTACCATACGGTACCATCCGCTCAACGTTTAAATACTGCGAGTAGTATAGGCAGTAGTGGTAATAATGTATTAACTAGATGCTGGTACATACATAAGGCGTTGGGGTGGCATATGCCCTCTTATGCTTTGTAACTGGAAAAAAATATAATTTTCTGACGACAGGAACAATCCCTGTTCTTCCAGTGCCGTCGGTGCTTTGATTGTAAAACGGAACGGTCTAAAACTCGTCGCTCCGCTCCTCGGAGTTTTTACTTCCCTTTGTTGATTCAATTTTGTTGTTTCATTTCATAGAACATTTTTTAAACATATAAGAAAACAAAAGAAAACGTTTGGGCTCAGCCATGTCGAGGTTAAGAATTTTCTTCTTGTTCAAGACCTCGGAAAGACTCGACGAAGATACGCACGCGCACATTATTGGTATGGGTATTTACAATAGCCAGCTTCGCTGGCTATTAAATCCCCTATCATTATGGTAAACCATACCGAAATAGCACTATCACCGGTACACATTGAGAGTATGTTACATATACACTCATCAATTGTCTTTAAGTCAACTATCAATTATATACACCAACCAATTGTCGTTTTAAAAGTCAACGATCAATTTGTTTTACGATCCTACAGCATATACACATAATTTCATTCGACGAATACATGCTCGCGCGCCCTCAAAACTTCTCACGGTACATTGACATACACAATTCGATGGCTTAGAATAAGAATGTCGTAAGTGCCACTTACGACCTTTTAAGATTCATACATATTTAGAATAAGCACCACAAGGCGCTACTTATGAGCCCATTTTCATAAAAAATCTTAACTTGTCATGTTAACCAAAATTAAGTTGGAAAAGTTTATTTTACCATAAGTAATGGGTAAAATTCTAAGCCATCGAATTATTTAATTATTCACAAGTATTATAGCAGTGTTTCTAGTTCTAAAAGCTTCCTTTCAGTTATATGCCAGGTTGCATCGATTGTTTTGTTATTACTACATAATAATTCATGGAAGTGGTCTCAAATAGTAAATTAAATACTGTTGAATATATTTTAATCGATCGTTGTATAATTGGCACAAATGCAAACATAGTGATATACTATCGTCTATATTTCGTAAGTTACAAAATAATCGCAATCCTTCTTTACGGGGTAATCTATTTTCTCCAAATCTACCCGTATGTATTCGTAGGAAATGAGCAGATATACTTATTTTTGTAAAGACGTCGCGTCACAAGTTGGAGCTATTTTATTTTTGTGGCGATTTTATTTCTTGTTAAGTTATTCTGTTGTTCACCCGTCGCGTAACTATATAATGTTATACACCATTTTAAAGAGAAACAAATGTTTCAAACAAATGTTTACTTTTCCTTTAAAAATGATAAATGACTAAGACGTCAGTTTGTTTGAAATACTAAAAAGCTACAAAATACACGTTGTAGAGATGTAACACATTTTGTCGAGCAGTTGCAGTAAAACCTAATTTTCGTCAATACTTTTACGCCAAAAAACGTTCAAATTTTGCGTGACAAGAATTTAAACCATGTGCTTCAGATATAATTTCCGTAGATTCGCTTAACGGAACCGGAAGATGAAAAATAAACATGGTTTGAAGAAAAATATTGATGTAGAGATTTCGAAAAAAATAGCGTTTCGACTACAAGTAAGAATTTAAAATGTCAATTACGCCTATCTTTTTCAACGCACGTTTTAAATATTAGAATACACAAATATTGTTTTTTCCTAGATAAAAATGTGTGAAAACTAAAGTGATAAAATGACATAAACAATGATTTTTCCTTGTTTTTCTATGTCCACAGAAATGTCCCACTTGCGTCAAAAATACGTTCGTTATGTAAACCGTAATTTTCGTTTCTTCTTTATGTTTTATGCTTTGTGAATTGCAAGAAAACGACTAAAAAAATAAAATATTGTTTTTCTTCTGAATCTATACACGTAATATGATGTTAATTACTCCAAGGATTATAAAATGGTACTTAATAATCCATGTCCACAGAAATGTCCCACGGCGCGTTTTAGGCGACGCTGACGTTAATGTCTTCTTAAAACGCTTCGTGTATTCTGCAAGTACAACTTGTTTTTGCATGTCATTGATTAGTTATATGCGTAACCCTTTTATAAAACATCATTCATTTGATGAATATGCTGAAAGGAGAGTTTAAAATGGAAAATATTATATTTACAACCATACCTTTTACTGGACATGTATATATAGAGATAGGTTAGAAATAATTTTAAATAAGTTATTTGTGGATCTACTGTACATATATTATTCGTATACTTTTGTTAAATGCATTTTAGTATGTTTTTAATTTAAGAATGACATATTTTTTTTCCTCAGTCGTAACTCGTAACACATGCATGTGTGCAAAGTATAGCACAACAACAAAGGCGTTATGGTAATTTACAATCAACCATTTTTGTCGCTAAATTATCGCTTCATTGTTGTTAACTGTCATATATTTTTCCATAGTTAATTTCTGCCATTCTCGGGATGTGTCCCCAATACACATTAGAACTCAAATAGTGTGCTAACCTTGATGTAATTGTGCGTCCGGGATTTCATTATAATGACAAAAATACGTTGAATTAACGCCGACCATATTTAGCTAAAATAACGGCGTTTGACGTTACGCAAACTAGCTCCAACTTGTGACGCGACGTCAATAGAAAACCTAATACAATGAGGTACATCGCAATTCCCTATGCAAAATAAAGTTGGACTAATGTACACCTGCAAGATCCAAAATTATCTGCAGAAGGAAACGTGAGACTTCACTACTGTGGTTTGTGTGTTTATCGCCTACTTTGGCGACAAAGGTTCTAATTCGAGTACATACATTCATATAATATACCTGTCATATGTTTCAGCAGAAAGCTAACTGACAAATGAAGGTTATGCTTGGCATATTTGAATAAAAACAGAAATGGCTGAGCTATCACGATTGTAAACACTGTAGTTTAACTATTGAATTATATATAAGACCTATTCGGAGACTTTTATGATATTGTACGGATATATTCTCCTATACAGTTGCAAACAATCATATTCCTGAATTAAAAATAACTTGGTCCGTTATGAAGACCGATATATATAACGCCACCTTTTTTCGTCATAATCGTATCCTGTATGTATGTTTTTATTGATCATCCAGGCCCATTCATTATGGAAAGACCCGAGTAGTTACGATCGATTTTGATGCGTAACAAAAGTCTCATTCTTACCCGTCAGAGAGGGGACAGTTAGGAAAGGTAAAACATGGGACTATTCCCCGCCATCCACCGCCATTATCCGAGGTTGCGGGTGCGGGGTTTCATTGGACTGGAGGAAAATAATCTCAGCCAATATAGTGAAGGATAAGCATTTGGGGCATTTTTAAAAATATTTTATTAGTTCACATTTTTAACAGAACTGAAATGAATAAATAATGCATCGGTATATCTTGATCTACACGTATATACTGTAAACTCATTAATTTTCGTTGAAATTAATTTCATGGTTCAACTTCTACAAACATGTCCGTCGGTGTCGTGTTGCTTACTTGTGTTTTGTTGTTCTTATTTTCCTTTGAATTCCGCGAACAAATGTTGGATATGACTGAGCTACACAATAAGCTACGACAAGCAGACGTACACAGTTCATAAGGAAAATGTATCCACGTTGTTCGGTCAGGTCGAATACAACATCCGCGCCACTGGAAAAACTTCGTAATGTTCGATACACTCCAAATATGGCGAAATCCGAGAAAAACAGCAATCCGGCAACAATTATGACGTCATACAACAACTTGAGAGTCAGTTTCTTACGAACCATAGGTAGAATAAAAGCGATCCAAACATTGTATGTTAACACCATTGTGAACGTGTCTACGAATGAACTCCAGTCCCCGGAAAGTGACCATGCTAATATAATTGCGATGATACTGCAACAAACTATCTTCTCCCACGGCTTGGCCCTCTTGGTTATTCTGCATGCCTTTGAATGCCCGGTTTTGATTATTTCCGACAAAGTTGACGAATCCAAATACCGCATCTTTGGTGGTAGAACTATTTCTTAGCTGTAATTGTTTGGCAAATTCTATCGCATATGAAAAACAACATATGCATGTAATTTACCGGAAATGACGTCAGCGTTATAACGTCGACGTAAGACGCGCCGTTTTCTAAAGATAGTAGACATTGAAACAACAACGCGCACTTTAATATTGACCAAACGATATAGAACGTACCGCCTCTTTGTTTGTCAAAGGTTTTCTGGCGAATCCACTTGATTGTTCAAACATGTGCACAATAAATAACATTTGTTAACCGAAATTAAATACCCTAATTGGCCAACTCGATTTTTAAAAATTAAAAACGGACTACAGCATTGAAAGTATCCCTTTTATTTAATTATTTTAAATAATTAACATGTACATACTCTCCAATGAATCGAATCACTGAAACTCGATCAGATATTTTTTTATAAATAACGTGGCTTATATTATATATTGACATAATGTAATTATATCATGGTTATTAATGAAATGGTTCGAGTGGCAGTCAATCGAATCTACCACTTATTACGAGCCTGTGAACTATTCTCCCGGATCTAATGGAAAACTTGTACATGTATCAGGAATCATTCTTATCCCAAGCCGTCAAAACTTTTGTTGCTAAACAACAATGACGGGAGTACTCGTACGTCGGACTTTATTGATGTTCCTCGTGTGCATGGTGTGTATCCCTGCTTCCAGGTGTAAAGTTCTTATTTGACGTTATAACAGAGCACATATAGACATGCCTTACTGTTTGTCGGACACTGTTTTTAGGACATTTTCTTTATTATTCTTAATGATTTATTTATATAACATCCAGGAACGAAAAGCACCGAGACAAATATTGTTATAATACATCAGTCAGTTCCATCCACGGCCCCCCCACACCCGGGGATTCTCGGGGATAGCCGGGGAAAACGGTCGTGATTTTTACCTTCCAGCATTCTCTGCAGTAGCCTACCGGGGGAAGGTTGGACATTTTTTCTCAGAACTAATACCCCGGGGACAATATTTAGTTGCAAGGGGCCCGGGAAAATACCGGAGATTTTACCATCAGCCGTCCCCGGCATGGACGTGGAGGTTGTGGCTTTTTACAACCTGAAAGTAAAAATCTCGGCCCATCCCCGGGGTGGGGCCGTGGATGCAACCGAATAGTGCATACTGAGGCGCCTTTTTCTTCTTCAAAGGCCGTGCTGTTTAGGTGTTTTCTTACATTTAATCGAGACAAGGAGACCCTCAACTCGAGGTCGCAACTAGTTTGCCGTTTTACCAGGGTCAATACGAGAACTGGTGAACTTTTTTATGCTCATGTTTTGGTTTGTAATTTGATCCTGGATGTGAGACCATTCCGTCAATGCTTGCAAAAAAGAAATTCTGTAAAATCATATATTTTCGCGACGTCAAACTTTTGCGAATCCTATATTTTGAAGTTATTCGCGAGCACAAGAAACAATAAAAAACACAAACATGAACAAGAAAAAACCTGATCCATCAACAAATGTTCATTAATTTAGTTTATTACAAGTGCAAACGAGTGCTAAACACTAATTTGTTTCTCACATGCGCAGGATTCTGGTATTGACCTATCGCCGTGGAAGCATGTGTATGATTTTTAATGTTAATATAGCAAATATAAAATGATAAATCGCATTGTACTATTATATGATATACCTTTGGTGCCATTGAAGTATAGTTTCATGATATACCAAAACCTTCTAACACTTCCAGTGCCCGATGGTGCCCTGCTAGTGATTAGATACCGGATACAGGAAAAGATTTATTTTTTGTTTAGGTTGTACTTCTTTTTTAACATCGTTGTCTAGTAGATACCCAATCATGCCTAGATACAAGTCTGGCCCTGTATGTCAAGTCTTATGCATAGGTCCAACTGAGCATTTTTAATAAATGGGCATCGGAAGGCATAGGAAAAAGGGTGTCCTCGTGTTGGTCGATGTGAATCTTCGGGGAAGTCATTTGTGGAATCCCTATAGCCGATGCCTCCTGAAACTTATTTTTGAAATTGGGAGTACTAGTATTATAGAGGATACAAAAATAAGTTTCAAGCAGGGGTTGACTAAATGAAAGATATAACATGTAGATAGACTGACAGTGGTATTGCCCTTTTTTGGGCATTGATATAAGAGATAATAATACAAATATTACATCATAACGCCAACTATTAAATTCAACAATTTAATATATCTATGTAATGTATAATATAACTTTACTAGTTTACTATGTACACAATGGGGTAAAACTGATGAACCAATACCCAACGGTCAGGTCCAATTTGGTGGTTATCCGAGTAGATATGTTAACCGACATTGTAATTTGTTCAATACAAATACAAATAATACAATTACATGTCATTTGTATAGCGCAAAAATTATGAAATCATATTCTATTGCGCTTCACAATTATATACATTCACTTAAAAACATTCAATTTAAAACCTGGATCAATACTTGTATTGTTTGCAATGTAAGCAGAAGTCTTAACACTGAACTAGAGTTTTGCTTAATTCTCGCGCGGGAATACATAGTTCCCCGACGATACCAAAGTAGTCAACATGTCGGGGAGCTCAGCAGCGAGTTAACACGTCAAGATTGGAAAGGTATGACATACTTTCACCGCTCTAATTTCTGGTTAAATTTGCAACAGCAAAACTTTCGCTTAAAGGCCATTGAAGTTCAGACTGTATGAATCAAAATATAAAAATAGTACTGCATTATAGTTCGCAAACATCAGAATAACACGAAGTAAAGCCAATTAAGCGGCTTCTGGTCGAGTTAGTTTGTGGATAGTCCATGTGTCAGAAGGGACGAAGAAACTTAAGTCAGTAAGTAATGTCCTTAATTACACATGCGTGTAGCATTATTCAGTCCCAGGTTGTAGCACTGTAACATAGCTCTAATAAGATACCATTGGAAATTAGTAGTACAAGATGCAATTACAAAGTACAAATACACAATTGCTATAATATACAATGTAATAAAATAGGATGGTTAACACAGAATCAGGTTCGCAAAGGGTAAATGTTCGGATATAAATTATGTTTCACTTGAACCAAATTGAAACAGATTTGAATTATTCCTGGTTTCTGATAAGTTTCCGACCAATTATAATTTTATTCATTTCATTCCTCAAGCAGTGTTCTTGATGATTCTATAACCTTGTCCGTAGCTGACATACTGTAATCAGGAGGCGGAGATGGCTTCTTGAACCTACTTCCCTTGGAGAACATTGAAGCACGAGAAGTCCTTAACTCTTCCGGTAACTCAGTCAGGAAGAATGATCCCGAAGGTTCATCGTCACCAGTTTCAACTCTAACTGTCTTTTGTTTTCTTTTAAGTTGTGGATTAACACGGTTTACGAAAGGAGGAGGTTCCATTTGTTTCATGGTATGTTCAGCCGGTGGGTTATGATTGAATCTTATATTAGCTGGTGGGAAGAACATTGTTTGTCCTGCTGCTCGTTTCACAGTGACGTCAGCATGGAGAACTGGTCTAGGATGGAACTCTGCTGGTGTCATAGGACGATGGATTGAAGACGCCGGTCGATAGGCGTCTGTTACCTCGTGTGGAAGAGATCTATCAGATATCATAGAATAATTGGACCTAGGTCGTGCGGAATAAGGTGCTACAATGGTGTCCATGGCTGATTTAGCATCTGTGCTTGGGCGTGGGGGATCGCGGAAGAATGTTCCTGCTGTTGAAGGTCGGAACATTGTTGCTGTGGTGGAAGGTCTGGTTATATTAGCATCCTCGCGGATTGTTACAGACTTTCTACCGGTTGTCATTCCCGTGTCAGGTCGTGGTTCGTCTGGAAGACGTAGTGCTGACTTTGGTGGACGTTCCATTCGAGTAGGCATCACCATTTGTTCAGGTATTGTGGCAAAGTTTGGTGTTGGCTTATGCACAATATAACTTGATGGTTTTGGATGTGGGGCATCGTCATGGTTTGTATTCACGTGTGGTGTACGTGTCGAAGATAGAGACGTTGCTGGTCTCGGTGAAGTTCTTGCTGAAGGTCTCGCCGGAGAAGTTGACGGTCTTGGAGAAGGTCGGGAAGGTGACGTCGAAGGTCTTGGTGAAGGTCTCGGCGATGGAGAATTAATAGAAATAGACCTTGGGGAAAAGGCAGACGCAGAACGAGGTGACCACCGGTCTTGTAGTTTAGCTTTCAGCACTGACATTGCTTTAGCAACTTTGGGAGTTCTTGGAGATCGTGCTCCTGCTGAGCGGGTCATACGGATTGGTGTAAAACTCTTGCGTCCTTTAGACTGGCTGGCTTTCTTCTTGTCAGATTTCTTCAGAGCTAATGGCGGAACGATTTGTGTGTCATCCTTAGTCTTAGTGTTTATTTCTATGCCTTCCTCCATAACTTCCTCTCGTAACTTTTTGAATCCAAACTGACTTTTTAGAATATCCTTCAGTGACATGGAATCAGGTTTTCTGTACATGAGTTGCGGTAATTTCTTTGGGATTGGAACTGTTACTGGTACGGGCAGATTCTTTCTATGGTTTCCGTAAACACGTTCTGTGTAACCAAACTGTGTCAACGGATAGGCGTTCTGCAAGTGCTTGCGTCCAGGTACGCGGTACCTAACTGCATGTGCAATTTTCGGAAAATCGAATGCATCCATTTCTGGGTATTCGTAGGGATCAACAAAAGCCTCTTCTGTCCACATGGAATATGGGTCGTAAGTAAACGGTGGCTCTTGTCCATCTTCAGGGTACGCAAACGGCTCTCTCGATACTACAGACATTCGACCATCTTCAATAGATGTAGTATCCCCTTCCGGTCGAAGAACAGGACCATTTTTGAATCTAGTTTTCCCAATGATTGGATGACCCTCCTCATCGAATCCAAGCACTTCTTTACGTTTGAAGAACACGTTATATGATATATCGGGGAAGTCTGTGTACAGGGACACACGGTCAGCTTCAAGGTCAAACTTTTCACGGTCTTTGGCGCTGAAATAACGCAATGATTACAAACATGTTAAAAAGTTACATGCTCTTCATTTAAACACTAAGTACACGTATTAAAAAAATCCCTCTGACATGATTGTGAATTAAATATTTGTTTCATCGCCTCTATTCTCAAATAACAACGTATAATATTTCAACTGAACTCATTTTCAACCAATAATAACTTACTTTAAAAGCTTTTGATCAGAGCAAATAGGCAGTTCTATTGTTATAAATGTACATATGTAGGCTATAAATTATAAACTAATGTTTATAGCTGCATTTAACCAGAACAAACGGTGGTTTTATTGCTTCAAATCGAAAGTTATATTTTAATTATTGATAGCAGTGTTTATCCCGAATAGATCGGCACTTCCAAACGTCTCAAAACGTAAGCTATATTCTAGTGATTTATAGCTAAAGTTTGTAAGCCCAAAAAGAACTGCTTTTTTACTTGTTAAAAATGTCTACAGGGACCTTATTCACCAACATTGTAAGACAGCCATTCAGACGTAGACTTAAAATTGACAGCAATTATAATCACTGCCATTTCTTTGCCATTAGATTAAACAATATGCATTTTTTCTGAAAATGTATACACTGTACCCATTTAAAGCACATTGTGTACATGTATAACAACATGCGAGCGAATAGAACATGTCGCAATGTTAAGTTTAAGTCTGAGTTTACTCTTAAAATGTTGGTGAATAAGGCCCAGTGTTATACTGGAAGTATAATTACCTGAGATAAAATCTTCTTGACAGTAGAATCACGAGAAGTATAATCAGTATTGCCAGAAGTAGACACACAACAATTATAATCACAACTGAAATGAATTATCAAAATATAACATAAATAGGTAAACGATTCATAAATAACAATAGTAGAACTTTACACCATTGGTATGGGTGGATTTAAGTTACACGTACAAAATTTGGTTATACCCTAGTCACATTTGCCCTACGAGCTCCGTACGAGTTGATTTTTCTGAACTCGCACGACGTCCGTTCGGAGCCCGTACGGATACCGAGACTCGTACGAGCATCGTACGGATTTTCACAACTCGCAGAGGACTCGGTGATCTGGTGAAAACTATACATTCTGTACAACTCGTACACGATCCGTACGAACTGTGACCAGATACAAATACCGTTAGGATTATAATATTTCAGACTCGTACGAGTTGGTAAATCCTTACGGACATCATACGAGCATTGTGACTGTAGCATTAATTAACTGTATATGTTTAATTATTTTTAAATAATAACTAATAACTTCATAATATTAGTCATAAGTACTAGATAGATTAGTTGCCAGATGTCCACTGGCTTATTCCAAGAAAGACATGCAAGTTTGTTTTCGCTTAATATAAGCATTTAATTTTAACATTCTCGCTCCACCAGCGTATTTTTCATGTGAAATATAGCTTGGGGACTTGACTAAACTATGATTCATGAGGATGAATATTAACTATTATGTTTGATAGCTGAAACGTTTTACCATAACGTTTTATAGTTGTAAATCAAATTTATGTAAGACGTCAGATACACGCGCGTTAAAACAACATTGTAAACAACAGACTTATATTTAACATACATGTATAATCTGTCTCTGTCGGTGGCTCTGGTACCACTGAAATATAGAACAAAGTTATGTAGTATTACCAGGAAATGTTTGAGCATAGTACATCATTGTTTATAGAGAATATGAAATATAGAGTAGACACCTGTTTTCCAGTAATTCCTTTATTCCAGACCAAACGATATGTCCCAAATTATGCAAAATTTCCCCCTCTAACACGGAATCATACGTTCTTGAGTAGTAGACATTATGAAAATCATAGAACGTAATACTCAAAAGTGGGAAGAGTATAGATTTATTTTTTGACAAGCACTACAATATATGAATGCATATAATATGTCTGAACCCCCAAACAGACGAGATCATATTTTACTCACACGTACGTATTATAAAAATTAATTTTAATTGTTAAGTTTTTTGGCCTTTAAATTTACATCAAATTGTTAAGCTAACTGATATTATACATATATACCTATACATTCTAACGATTCCCTTGCACCAATGAAATCTGTCAGTTGACCTTTTGGACACACCCTACACGACGATTGTCCTGGTAGGTCTTGGAACGATCCCCTATCACAATATACACACCAACCATCCACTTGATACGTCCCTCTCTGACATTGTGCTGGAATTAAATGCAATATTTAGCAGACATTTCATCATCTGTACGAATACCTCATTGAGATTCAAGGTCTGTTAAGGAAGGTAGTATACCAGTGGATATGTCTGTCAAGCAAGTTTAACATAAAACAGAATCTAAAGCACTCGCCCTACTCACCTTTTGGCAACCACTGTCCACCTTTAAGTCATCGTTCCAGAAACTGACCAACTACTCATCAGTAAGTGATTCTACTGACATCTGACGAGAATATCACTCGACCAGTGAAATACTTTATTAATTACAGTGGCATATGATATGTTAATATTATACAAAGTACAGGATGTGGCTATTTATAAAATGTTTCTCTGGTCGAGAACCAGTGGCGAATATGTACTACAAACAACTACTCACCACATACTGCTTCTACTGGTACCTGGCCTGGATAGCAGTGGGTAGTAGTCTCCACCAGGGCGGAGCTAGGAACCACTGTGTATGTATCTGCACCTAGCACAGTCAGAAACATTCCTGGATCATCTACAATATCTTGTATTGTCTGTTCCAGGACAGATATGGCTGTAACAGCTTCCAGTATACTCTCAGTCACTGAAATAAAACTTGTAATGTCGACCACCATTCCAATAGCTTTAAATTGTTATTCATTCTACTTTGCTAGGCTGGGCACTGTTTTATACACGTTGTAGGTACCAGGGCTGCGTTTCGTCATTATTCTACAGGGTACTGTTTTATCAAAGCATTTACACAATTCTTAAAGTTATGATCAACTTTAAATTATTTATACTTTTACAACTATAATTTGTGGTAAATGAAACTGCAGTAGTATTAAAAATTCAGTTATTCAACTCATGCAAACAATGTCTGTCCCCAATTCGCGGTTGTTAAAAAATTATGAAGAAATTTAATTTTGAACGTAAGTTTACGATTTCCGTAAATGCTTTTATAAAACAGTACCCTGGTACCTAATACGCCTACATTTGTTTTGTATTTTGATACGTATAAAACAAGTCATACGTGGACTTCGGTGTTCATAAATATATAATTAACTAATATATGATCAGATGCAGGAAACAGTTGGAATATACTCCTGACTTATCATTGAATATGCTGTTTATTAGATTCTCTGACATGTAAACTCAAGATATAACAAAAATATAAGAAGAAACTAGCGAAATAAAAAAGTAAAAAAATCCTTACATAATCTTACATGGAAACATAAAAGTTGTTTGAAAATAGGATATAAGTATGGTAACCACTCGATTGTTTCTAAGTCTACTTACTGACTGATGTGCTGTAATACTCCACAAGATCAAATGTCACGTTACTGTTTAGAGGTACAACATAAGTAATGACAAGCTTGGTGTCGGTAGTTGAACGTTTACGTCTATCAGCTTCGGTTGTACAATCCAATATCTCTACAGCTACATTACACACACCGGGTAAGTCATTAGGGCATTGTTGATTGGAGGCTACTGTTCTCATTGCAACTGCTATATCGTTCTCTACATCACATGGTACAGGATCAATAAAGGTAAGGGTTAGTTTACCAGTGTATTCCTTAGGCTGTCGGCTTTCTGTAGTAAAAACATAAAGCTATTCAATCTACTAAAACAGTTTAATGAAAGTGTAAAACTATTTAAAGCAATGCAATCTAAGAAATTGTTGGAGTGGTATATTACTGCCGTACTTTTAAATCACTATGTTGTTGTTTCTTATTAGCTAAACTACATCTAAATTCCAAGCATGAATATTTGCTAGATAAGTGTGTTAACCTTTTGAAATATTCTACTCACAATTCTCCAATCCTGGAGAAGTTGCTTGCTGTTTTAAGACGAACATATTTGCTTTGATTCAACGGAACAAAGCAATGTAATCGTCAAAATGAACATGATATTTAAAGTACCTACCTGTGCAAATAGGTAATCTATGTAGTGGTGCCCATTTATAGTCAGTGGTCTTACCACACTGGAAGTTTTGTTTGGCCTGACCAGGTGGTAAGACGTATCCAGGAGGACATGTAGCAGTACATGACTCATCTTCTATCTCGCACATTGTTACACCTTCTATATCAGGACTCTCACAGACTGTAAATGTATAACATTAAATCAACAGTTCAAACAACCTCATTAAAATAAGTTCCTAACATTTGCTCCGTTTGTTTATACTGTTAGTTAGATCTGACAACACTACATAAGAAGTCACGTTTGAGTAACCTCTCTAGTGCATGTCGTATCATTTAATCAGCAGTTCAAAAACAGAAATTTTCCATGACATTTCGCTGGCTTAGAATGAACTCTTCATTTATGAAAACCACGTACTTTTGGTCGACATGATAAGATCCCATTTTTATGCAAATAAGCTCATAACAAGCGCCTTATGATGCAGATTTTAATATGAAACAATCTTGTAAGGTCGTAAGTAGTAGTTACGACCTTCTCACTCTAAGCCAGTGCTTTATATAATGAAATTAAACTGTAATCAAACATTTTTCGCTCTCTTGTTTACCTCCTGTGACAGGTTTTCCATTACAAAGGTGTTCCATTGGAACATGTTAGTTTTCGAATTCATGTTATCTACTTTCCCATCATAGAAAGGGTCATTGCATTTTCTAAAACTAGAATTGTATAAAATGGTAGAACCAAGCCACACTCGTCGACCAGATAGACTATTGAGATTGGGAAATTTACATTGACTGTAAACGTTAACGTTTGTATACACTTCATCGTGTTTTAACCATGTCTAAATCGTAAGTGTACAGCACTTTTGAACTTGTAATTTACATGTCAATGACTACATGTATATAACTATGGTATAACAATAATAACAACAATAATGTGTTTTTAAAAGTCTTAAAACCGAGTACTACATAGAATGTATAATTAAAATATTAACATTACCTGTACAGTTGGCCAGATAGCAGTCAACAATGTCGGTACTATTTCCTTCACAGTCGTTACCATACTCACTCTTTGCAGGATTGTTGCACAGTCTATATATCGGCCTTGTACCAGGGCCACAAGTTGTTGAACATTCAGCAGCATATAACCACTCACTCCAGTTACCATTCACTAGGAAAATACACACAATGTCATACTAGTTAGTACTGTATTCCAAACTTGAAATGCACGAGCTAACCAAATCAAGGACAACCCAGAAAATTAAACTTGAAATGCATGAGCTAACAACTATTATTTAACAATACAAATGTAACAAATGAATATATGCTAGTAGTTAACGAATATTTTATATTCTTGTACACAGTTATGGGTTTCATACAATCAAGTTATGGAGCGTTCATAGATATAACGACAACTGAAATGTTTCATATTGTAAATCATTTAACACTTGTGGAATTACTAGAAAATCCTGAAAAAAGTTCTATTGTAAGATATTTGATAAAATTTGCCAATTACGGACTTTACATCTATCCGATAACGTGCATTACTTTTTACATTACTGATGGGAACATTGAAATAGGGTATATTGTACTTAGTGGAAACTTTTCCACCCTTGTCTCTTAAAGTAATATGTTTTATACTAGTATATGCCTATGTTGGGGAGGGTGGTTCTTATTTATTGTTTTTTGTTTATTTTGATATTTTGTTTGTTCTTTTCAGTGGACCATGTTAAAGATTGATATCAAATGTCATATAAGAAATCTACAATAAATAAAGTCGTTATTATTATTAATATCAACAAGTACAAGGTAAACTATATACATGTAGATACCAGACACTGGTCGAGTGAAACACAATTACATTGTACTTACCCAAAGTTTCTTCACAGAAGATACCACCATATGGTTCCACACAAGCACACGTATAACCGACCGTATCGTTGTTAGCTACACATGTACCGTAATGTTGACACTCGGGCAGTCCGCATGGATCGGGTAAATTATCGGTTGGTGACGCTTAACGTATGGTAAAAGAGAAAAGACATCATTCAGACATATTGAAGAAAACCAAAAAGATTTTGTCGGATGTATACAGTATAATTTCGTTCCTTGTCTTAGCGATTGTGGTCAACGCCGATGTCTTGGCTAGTGAATTTCGGCACATTACAAGAATAAAGAGCATTCATAAGATTATTTCCTTCACTATGATACCAATTGGCTATAATATAAGATTATGCAGCCTCAAAAATCAGTATGTAGTCAATTTTCTATTTCAGATAAAAATACGAGAATGAGGATTATGTAATTAGATTTCGTTATAGCTATGTTTAGAATAGAAACAAAACGGATTTTAATGGTTGACAGATCGTTCATCTCGCATGGATTCGCTGGTTGTGAACGAGAGTATCTCTCCGATGAAAAATACTCTGGTTGAACGAGAATAAAGATTATGTTATTAAACGTGAAAATACTTCAACATAAGTAATAAGACCAGTACATCTGCATGTTGATTGTGCAATGTAGATATCTGTATGTCGTGTATGAGCCACATCATCTAAGGTGAAGTTAGCATCTGTAAGGGTGGCATTACAATCATCATACAGTGCCATCATTTCATCATCACCAACCACACTGTTTGAAATACTCAATCCTGAAATCACTGAAATAGGAATAAAACATAACAATGTCTTAACCTACATAATTATAGATCCTTATAGTTTTGAAGTAGGTCCTTCTTACTTGTTTGAAACTGTTTCATGAGACTGATCATTAGTTATGCAAATACAAGCATCTTTTACATAGCATCCGTGTTTTAACATCTCTCACAGAATAGAACTCAAATACATAAAATCTAACCGATCCAATGTAGAAATTACGTAAGCCTGAAAAATACACTCAATTGAAAATAAGACACCAATATGCACGTGTAACGAATCGGGACTTACCAGACTTATCGGATCAGTTGGCAGTATATAAATGCTTGACTTGTGTACTAGCAGTCAGTTAGTTTACCATCAGGACAGTGTTAACGTCAGCCCGTTTTACCATCAGGAAAGTGTTAACGAGTGTTGTAATATTTTATGGATCTAGCATTCGGATACTATTATTGGATTATTTTGTCATGTTGTTATCGTATTAGGAAAATACAGTTGATTAATAGTGCTTGGAGTGGTTTTACCTGTGTCTTTAATCTTGTCCAAAGAACAAAAGCGTTACATACGTATAATTCCTATCTGTGAAACAACAGACATGACTAGTGTTTTGATGAAATTGGTGATGAGGTAGATGTAGATGGAAAATGTCCAAAGTTTGAAATTGGACGGAAGTGTATTTGAAACTTATTTCTTCTAATATAGTAATTTTAGAGCAAAACTATTTCAATAAATGTCATACATGTTTTATTTGAGACTGAGAACTTGAGTTGATCTGTAAGACCATCTTGAGACAGTTGAATCCTTAGCTGTTGTTCACCATCTTTATAAACAGTAACCTCTTTACTTATCACATCCCATGTGATACCAAACATTATCCATATATCTGTAGCCATGGTAACAACTATAGGCTGATTGTCCCTAAAATATTAAAACACAAATAAGATGAAACTGATCATCTAAAACAAAAACAAAAAATCAGAAACGCTTGGTTGCATCAAGCTATGAGCTAATAATAATATAAAAAAATAAACCTCAAGGTTTTTATATTATTGGCAAACCATCTTAGCAGACGTCCTTGCAGTAACAGTAATAGTGACAATCCGAGTTTCATGGACCTTGAAAAAAGTACTTCCATTCACTTTTCAAAATTGTCACGGTAGCACGTTCATTTTCAATTTAATAAGACATAAGTTCAATCAAATTTAAAGCAGACCCATATAACATTTCTCTGCTTTACACTGATAAAGGATCTGACCGTACTCCGCATGAGGTCATGTCCATGTGAGTTTTACATCACCCAATCAAATCGCTGCTTCCACAAATCTGAAAGTTCAGAGAACCTCTGCTGAACAGTGAGATAGACATTTAAACCCTGTATGTATACATGGAGAGCTAAGCTAGACTGGTTTTATTGTTTCTATAAAATCTATACATACATATAAATAGCGACAATGCAACATGCTCTAGAGAGGTCATTTGAACGTGACCTCTTACGGAAAGTTGTCAGATCCATAACAGCGCATAGAATTGGAGCAAATGTTAGGATCCGAATTTATTAAGATTGATTTAGTTTCATCAAACAATATTACCAGTTATCATATAGAAGTTGTGGTTGATCAGTAATGTCGAGAATAAAAACCGAGTCTCCACTGTCATACAGTAGCTCTAAACTAACATGGGTGGGGTAATAATACTTCATCCAGAATACAGCAGACATCGAATCAGCAACCGATGTTAGATACAAATCTTCCACATCATCATTAAAGTAAAGATCATATTCTGAAAACAACGAAAGTAGTATATAATAAATCTGATCAATCCACTGAAACGAGTTTTAGAAACATTCTGACATGCTAAATGTATTTCTGAAACATCCATGACCATAGCTTAAATACTACTAGTACCCAATCAGCAGAAATTGCAAAACTAGCAAAACAGTTTGTGTTGATATGGGAATTGTTTGAATTCATATTCAAACAAAGCTGTGGTAAACGCCAGAGCGACAATAATCAAGAATCACTTTCTTTTGTAAGTAGTAAAAAAGCCAGATCGACAGTAGCAGAAATAAAATGGTAAAATAATAAACGATCGCATAATTAAACGATGATTCTTTTCAGAAAATTTTATCAACGACCAATGTAAAATGCCATAGGCATACATGTACTACAGATACAAAAAAGGCTTGTCATGCAAGGGCCTTTATCTAGAAGTGTCTGTCTGACCGAACAAACAATGTTAAGAAACACTACCAATACTACTCATAGATAATTAAAAGATAAATCGAGCATGGATGGGGCAATTATCAAAAACAGCATCACCAAACAGCTACCAGAACAAGACATCCCACTCCAAGAGCATGTCGAATCAGTAGTCAAACATATCTAGGACTAGAACCAGAAATCAATGACATCAAACCACAATAAAATGCTTGTGTTGTGATAAAAGCTTACCAATACAATCTGTTAATGAACCACTTCCCTCCCCTGTTGTCCACGTGGTGTTTGGACATGTTACACAGGTAGTGGCCTCCTCATCAGACTGGTAGGTCCCATATATACATGTAGCACATGGTTCTAACCCTGTACTGGAGTATGTACCAGGTTTACATGTGTCTGTAACGAAATATAACATGGTACATTGTAGTACGAATATATTTACCAAAATGTTGTGATGAACCATATAATTCCAATAAATCATTATTTAAAGAAAAAAGATGTCGTCGAAATTTAGAATTAGTAACCAATCTAGATAAACCGTTTTCCAGTAGCACATTTCAATACATGAGTATCTTTATGACTGAAATCCATAATGATGTAATTTATAATTATTAATGTGAATAACGTAGCAAGTGTCCGTTATTTACAAACGTTTAAACTTAAAGTATGGCTAAACAAAATAACTAATACGATTAAACATAGAATCTATACTTATTATTTCTTAAATATGTATAACTCATCAGAACATTATACATTATACTCGTAATTTTAACTGTAACTAGTGTAGTTTGGCTCCAGTGATATCATTTTATCGGAATTCTATTTACAATCTTACCAATACATTCAGTGGATCCTCGTTGCAGGGTAGATGTTCCCGGGGGACATGTTGTACAATCTTGACGACCATTGGTATTTGTATATGCCCCCACTCCACACTCGAAACATTGCTCACTTGTTCCTTCATAGTACGTTCCGGCAGCACATCGAGCTTACAATACAATACAAATGTACAATTCATATGGTAAACATCAGCCCAAAACATTTATATATAAGCATGTCTGGCCAATGGGAAGGTTTGTTGAGAAGTGTTTTAAGTGGTATATAGGAGTGTGCAATGAAGCCTCACCACAAAAAATCAATAACCTGACTATATCATTAATAATTAACTAAGATTTATTTATGGTATTGCTCTTTATTCTAATTCAATAATTTTAGGATTTATTTATGGTATTGCTCTTTATTCTAATTCAATAACCTTAGGATTTATTTATGGTATTGCTCTTTATTCTAATTCAATAACCTTAGGATTTATTTATGGAATTGCTCTTTATTCTAATTCAATAACCTTAGGATTTATTTATGGTATTGCTCTTTATTCTAATTCAATAACCTTAAGATTTATTTATGGTATTGCTCTTTATTCTTATTCAATAACCTTAGGATTTATTTATGGTATTGCTCTTTATTCTTATTCAATAACCTTAGGATTTATTTATGGTATTGCTCTTTATTCTAATTCAATAACCTTAGGATTTATTTTCTAACTTTGTTTCGTCGGTTTGATATTTATTCTATTCAACCTGGATATCATAGCTATCACGTTATCCCAACAAGAAACTCATTTCTTTGCTAAAGGTTCTTGTAGAAGAAATATTTACATATAATTCGTATATTTGTCATATAGTTCATTAAAGTTGTAGACTATTGTCAGCAGCTGTTGTTTCAAATTGTTTTTTTTTTATTTTAATATAAGAACAAGAAAGATATTGAAGACTCGGACTGGGATAGCAATGCTCTTCAGAAAAACAAACGAAGAAGAAACAACACAAGCACACGCCATCATTTGCAATTCAAAACTTAAATGTATGAGGAAATCGGACAAGGAATGCAACACTCAACTTTACCGAGAACAGAAAACAGACAACACAGCTACACGAAGCAATGTCCAAACACAACCTAAAGAAATTATTAAAATAACTAGTCCTCGACCCAATCTCACAAACAAATGACAAAATAGCGGTGATACCAAAAGACCGAATGAAAATCAGCTAAACCCTTATTTTATATTTACCGCAATATGATCCAACAAGAATTGCACCAGCCGGACATTCCGGGATGAGAGTAGTTTCTGTTTCCAACCATTCATCTATCAATGTGATCCCTAATTCATCAAATACGCCATTTTCAACACTAACATTCAATGAGTTGGCGAATGACTTTGCTCCATCTTTGAAGAGGTCACATTTTGCATCGTCCGGAATACCTGTATGGACAATTATACAAAACTTTATTTCAATTTCTTTTCAAAACAGTAATATTTAAGACAAATCAAGATATATCTCTTAAGTGCTCTAATATTTTCTTAACCATAAACTCAAGGACAATTTTAACGCAAACTATTGAAGCATACATTTACTGTCTTTCATAAATGTGCATCTACAACAAATTCTGCTCCACTATCTACATTTAACCACTGCAGTGTTATTTAGAGTGTTGCAGTCCAGGACACAAATTGGGGCACACATGGTAAATCGGGAAACTGAATGTGTCAGCCTCGTTAGATAAAGGCGTTACTTACTTAGGTACTTACTTACCTACTTACTTATTTAACCAATAAAATCCAAAAATACATTGTTATATATGTTGATAAAATCGTATATGTTTGGTAGGGGCACTCACACCAAAATGTAAAAGTCATGAGTCGAGGATTCAGTGCAAACCTGTGGTAATTAAATCATTTTCATAGAGTCACACACTTAACAGATCTTATAAGTGTACATGTGTTTTTACCATATAACTTTTTTATTTATTAATATTTCTGCATGAAATTTTGTGTATATGCTATTGACTACCTTAAGATTTAATTAATAAAGATTTTCCTTCGAAGTTAAAAGATGCGACTCATTGAACCGTGAAAAATAAAAAAAAGCAAAATTACCGGGAAATTTACACATACGTGCACATAATGTTTAAGTATGGTAACTTTGAATTTAAGTTATATCACAAAATTAAAAAAAAAACCACAAAATAATAAGATTCCTTACTCAACAACATGGTATTTACCAACTTTAAAAAAATATTTTTTATGTTGATGGTCAAAGGGAGGTAACACTGTCACAAAATTCCTTTTTCGGATGAAAGGTGGTATTTCTAATCCGCAATTGTAATTCCAAATATCCAAGCTACATATGTTAAAAATTTAAGCACGAAACATTTGGTATTGACTGAGCTATCGATAATATATGCATGCACACTTATAAGATTTGTTAAGTGTATATCATAGTTTATTACTAGGCCCTCAACTGTATTCTTTAAACTTACTTGTACTTGGTCCTTCACACGTGACCATGATGGTAAATCCAACTTGGACGTTTTCTGTTATTTGACTGCAGTCGCCAGACATATCACCGAGTTCACACATGTATCCATTCATACAGGCAGCATAGCCTGGCATTTCAATAGACAGAATCACCGTTAAATTATCCATAAATCCATCCAGGTCATACGCTGTACAATCTGGTTCTTGCTCAATGCTATGTCTGAGTATATAACTGTACGTCGTGTGCTTCTCTCCACCAGATTCTGACATGACAAAATGATGAGAGAAAGTTGTTTATTCATTTAGAGAGAGGGTGGAAATTAAATCATGCACAATGTTGTTAATGCGTTCTCATATTCATTAATACATGTAGCATTAACAATTATTCATAAATGACTAGCTAACTTGCAATAAATAAATACATAACACAACTCTTTTTTAATTTGTGTTGATATTGCTCCACACAATGATCATTTTGATAGATTCATAGTTTTATTTATATTCGTTAATAAAAGTTATCAGTTACATTTTGTACTACATGTAGGTCTACAAAGTAAGCAGTAAGATCACAAACCTATACATTTGGATGGAAAGTCATCAGAGTCCCAACCATTCTCCTCATCACAATTGTAGTCGCTACCCGTTTTATACGGTAACATATAATCCTCATTACACATTGTCACACATTGTAGTCCAGTAACCCCATCAGTACTGTTGGTATCAGTCGTGTTGTCAAAATCTGTTGGATCATCCTCTATACATTCAATGATACCATTGGTTGGAGCTTCCGGTACAGCGCATGTCTCCACTAAGTGATACAAATAAAGTAAGCATTTTCATATTTCTAAACGCTACAACTGACATACATGTGCATTGTAAATAAAAAGGTATTTAAGATCAAGAGATATGTGGCCCTTTGAAGTCAAGCTTTTTTGTGTTTAGTGCAATATGATACATAATCTAGTATATGTGTATATGAAAACCCTGAATATGTGTGTGACAAGGATGCCCAAGTTTGGTATGTCGAGTGATGTCTGATTTTAATCTTCAGTCTTTAGATAGATCTAGACATAATCTTGGCAGTTCATCTTAGCTACACTTGAAACATAAGTGCATTAAGTCATCAAGCTCAACTGCAAAGGTTTTAAAGAAGGCTTGACCATTGGTGAACATCAAGGGTGTTGGAGAAGTTTGTTCCGTACATGTGTGGTATGTAAATGTCTTAAATATACGTACAAACTATTTCTTATACAAACAACATACTTAAACAATACGTTTCATGAAGGTCCCAGTATATCGAATCCGTGGATGTGTTGAGTCTACATGTAACTGTACTTGGTCCATCTAACTGGTAGTTGTTACCACATGTTAGGTTACATGTTGTACCTAATTCAAAGTTGTCACATGTTGCCTCCATATAAGCTTCATCTAGTACATTGTTGATATCCTCACATTCGTTCACTGATAAAGAAAGGGAATAATATGATATTATACTTATGAGAGAGAGTCGTGTGTGTTACATTCGTGTCAAGTAACCGTACTGGTAATACAGGTACATTTTGTATACAGAAAGTGACCAAATGGCTTTATAATATTTGGTTAGATTGTTTAAGCTAGAGAGCCAACAAGGCTTTCGTTTGTCAAGAGTTTTCGTTCACAAATTAGTAAATTAAGCATAGCTTGGATGTAAAATATAATTTTAGAACGAATATTATGACTACACGTGGTAAGATTATATCAAACTGTTTTTATTTTTTGGATCTTGGAGAGGAATAAATATAAGATGTTTTTAAAACTTGTTTTCCGATCCATAAACTTATTTCATGTTCGTATAATTGTATACTATATGTATGACTATTAAAAACATACAGTTTAGACTCAAACTTTAAATTCTAGTTAATAAACCAAAAAATGTGAGCAGCCACACCACACATAATTATATAATTATGAAATGTTAGAGGAAATATGAGCATCATACCTAGAACATTAATGACAATCTGACATCTAGGTGACATATTGCCTGATGAATCAGCTGCCCGGTAGGTGGCGATGTACTGACCACGTGTCAGAGTGTCGTTAGGTTGTGGACCAGAGATATTGAGAATATAGCTGCCACTGTTATCAGTGACTTCCGGGAGATTCCAGGAAACTACCGCGGACGTCTCTCCTGTGTTGAGGTAATGTTTAGCTACAGGCAAACACTTGATACCAGGAGGATCGATGTCTGAAATAGATTGAAACTGATAGGTGAGTCATTGAAAATGATATGTGTTATTATGCAGAAGAGGGAAATATCCTACAGAAACTTTTCTCGAAAGTAGTACTTCGCTACAATCTGCAAACCACGTAATGCACATCCATTTTATGCAGTACAACCTCATTATAATTATGTAACCCCCGATGTAATGCTGCAAATTCGATCAGTTTACAGTAGCAAAGTCATGCTAATCCGCTGTTGTCTATTTTTACACTATTTTAGTCTTCAGACAATCAGCTGTCACAGTGACGTTAATTTAACTGTGTATGCAGTTATGCAAATCTGAAATAGTTTAAAGCTTTAATTGACCAATCATTTTCTGAGTAAATTTCACACAAAAGTGTGCGCTTACAGAAATAATGTACACTCTTTGAATGGAGTCAGTGGGTATGACGGAGTATAAGAACTGACTTGCCAACTCCAGTGATATATATCCAAAGAAAAGCCGGACATATTATGGAGGATTGGATTACAAAAGAACAGTAGATTTAATGAACTAAAAAAAAGTTGTGTTTGTTCGTTTGTTTGTTTGTTTGTTTGTTTGTTTGTTTGTTTGTTTGTTTGTTTGTAAGCCGTTACGTTTCTACGAGTACTGTTTGAATGGAATGTTGATCATTGTACATCTATACGATACTTACCCTCACAATATGGGCTTCCAGGTATCATCCATGTACCATTGGTAGTACATAATGCATATGTAGATACTGATATTCCGGGATTTCCAGTGTACACTTGGGCCTCATAGAATGCTGACAATGCTAGAGTGTAAGCTGCTTGTGCTTCTTGTAGTAAGGCTTCCTTTTCTTCTGCTATTGCTTCTGTTTCACTTGCGACTATCCACGCCTGGTCAGAGTTTTCTCTTGCACTTTCGGCTGTGTTTTGTGCTTCGGCAAGTTGTAAAGTTAGACTATCGATGTTCAAAGCTTGTATTGAATCATTTATGGCAACTAGTGTCGCATTTAAAGCATTGATGTCTTTGGTCAATGCTTCAATAGAGGGTGTGTCTAATGTGTCGTCGTCAAGTTCTAACAGTTTTTGCACAATTTCTGCATTGGTTTCATTATACTGTATAAGAAGTTGCTCCAGTTCACTATTTGCCATATCTAGATTAGCTTCAATAACAACAGAGTTATTCTCAGCAATACTAGCAAAGTCCTGAAGGTCATAAGCAAGCTGTTCCGCTTGGTCTGCGGCATCAGTAGCATCCTGAACAGCAATTCTGAAAGTAAAATAAATTATTTGAATTGAGACTTACCTTATACATACAGTACGTAGTATGTTGAATAAAGACTAAATATTCATTATACTTACGTGGCAATATTAATATTTAAATGTAAGAAAGACTAAACATCCATGAGACTTACGTGGCGTGGTAAGATTAATATTTAAATGTAACGATAGCAAAACATTCATTAGAACTACATGGCAAGATTATTTTTGTAATGTAATGACGACTAAACATTCCTGTGACCTACGACATGACAAGATTAATATTTAAATGTAATGACGACTAAACATTCCTGTGACCTACGACATGGCAAGATTAATATTTAAATGTAAAGACGACTAAACATTCCTGTGACCTACGACATGGCAAGAATAATATCTAAATGTGAAGACGACTAAACATTCCTGTGACCTACGACATGGCAAGATTAATATTTAAATGTAATGACGACTAAACATTCCTGTGACCTACGACATGGCAAGATTAATATTTAAATGTAATGACGACTAAACATTCCTGTGACTTACGTGGAAAGATTAATATTAAAATGTTAGAAAGACCAAACATTCATTTGACCTATGTAGAAAGATAGATATTTAAATGTAAGGAAAATAAAACACCCATGTGACCTACGACGTAACAAGATTAATATTTAAATGTAAGGAAAACTAAACGTTCAGGCAACTTACGTGGCAAGACGTCGCGCTTCAGTGACTTCATCTAATATATCCGTCAGTTGTTGTAATATATCTGCTTGTAGCACATCATTCTTCAGTAGATAATCATTTGGACATTGAAACCAGCAAATACTTTCAAACTGGTATGTATCAGTAATGTTATCATACGTTGAGTTATCACAGACCACTTCCAGGATAGAACTGATGTTTGTAGGTACAGGAAGGATGCACGTCATTACTGGAAAAAATACATGTGTTCTTGTTACAAATTTGCAATGATTCTGTTCTTTTACGACACCGTTGTCGGATAGGCACAAATTGAACTAAGTCCGAAATGAAGAAGTCACCTTAATTTTAATAACGGATTAATTATCAATAAGATCTATATTACCACATACAGTTTACGAGTATCACATATTTACACATTAGAATCAGCATATTTTTAAAAATAATTGCATGTATTAATAGTTTTTGGTTATCAGCGCCAATGGTGCCTGCTACATGGTTATAGTACTGCATTGTGGGGAGAAACAAATTATTCCAGTCTTCTTAAAACTCTAAAAATTGTTTAATAACAGATATACTGTCATATAGGCCACATTTTGAATAGACACATTTCAGTATGACGAAACCATTTATATGTTAATCGCCACCAATGTTCCACCAGAGATCTATTGGCTGAATAAACAAAAACAAACTAGTCACTGACCAATAACTCGTTGTATATCAATCTGCATATGAATGCCCCGGTATGTAAACATGAAATGTGTCTATTGAATATGTGGGCGTGTCTGAGTATGAAAATAATGAAAAAGTAGTTCCATAATAGATACCTATGCATTGTGGAATGTCTTCAGCGTATGACCAGTTACCATTGTCCAGACACGTGGCATTAGATGAACCATTAAGCTGGTAGCCATGGTTACAGATGAACGTACATTCACTGTCCCGATTGTTGTAGTCAGTACAGCTTGTGTTACCATTGGTGATATGAACGATTGGTGGACAGGTTGGAACTGGAACAGAGGTAGACATTTCACAGACCAGAAAACTACATTCAAACTGAACAAACATGAACATCCAAAATATGTTTTTGCATGTTTGAGTGCCCATTTTGGTAACCCCATTTATTAAAACTTTCTACATGTAAAAGACATCGTACAAATGTAATAATTATACAAAGTATAATACTAGTAGTTGTATCAAACGTTTGGGCTTGTCCAAAATGTTATTCATTTTGAGTGAAACAGAATATTATATTACTATACTAAATACTTGGTTCAAACTGATCACACATGAACGTGGATAGGTATACCAGGAGAGGTAGTAAAACTATTAAAACAAGTATGCATGTTTGCAAAACCCAAATGATTAACTACGCCAAAAAATGTCTGATATAGTTAACGATGTGGTGGAGTATGCTATCTCTGATTTTTCCAATCGTCAAATGTGTGTTGTATTGATATTTACATCATTCGAGAACAAGCTTTAATGCCGGAGATCCACTTACTTTTAAAGAATATGTACCTTAAAGAGGCATTCCCTATAACTTTGATCGTTTAAATCGATACAGGAATAGTATACATTAAATGAGAGTCATTATTGCTTAAACTCTTCAAATTTTCAACAAAAAGCTCCCTCTAATTACCGCGAAAATAATGAAAACATATTTCCGTAATGAGCCAAAATAGTCACGGGTTATTTCCCTTTGACCACATAATAATTCATCGCTGGAAGTGATCAATTATTATTGGTGATTAAAATATATTTTTGACATTATAGAGACATATTTGCGCATACATTCTTCTGACAAATTATAATAATTGATAGTGTGTTGTACATGTAGCTCATTTAATGTGACAGTAGAGAAAAATATGCTAGTTATAGGGAATGCCTCTTTAACCTAATAGCTTACTTTCAGTAGTGATGACAAATGAACATGTCCAGTTCATATTATCATTATCCGTTGCAAGGTAAGAGACCACGTGACTTGTCCCTGGTGATGAAGAACTTTCAAATGTTGTGTTTGGCTCTTGACCAACAATTTGTATAATCCTGAAAATGGGGAAAAAGAATGACAAGTTTTTTATTCTAAGATAAGAAAACAGTCTACATTGCTTATACAAATCTTCACTAATAACTTAAATTACATAAATTGGTACTTATTTTTATCAACTATATATTTGCATGCAATAAAATGATTGGCAAGAATTATTTAAAATAACATTGTTTAAGTGTAACTTAATGATTGTCATTTGCAGTACTGCCCCGTAGACAAAAGATAAGGTTGAATGTGACACACATTCAACAATGTGTGTTCATAGCAAAGTGTATATAGAGGTGTAACAGCTTATATAGTACTCAAGTTGTTTTAAGTTCAACTGAAATAATACATATGTGTATTATACGTGTTAATGTACATGTATGCGACTAAGTTTTGATATAAGGCAATGATATACCGGACAGGGAATGCAACAACGAACAGAAAGTAACAGAGCACGAAAGGCGCAGAAGAACTAGAATTCATATTCGTACGAATTGCTATGGCGGCTGGGTAATTTAGGAGCACTTCGGTGCCAAATAATCGGAAATACCAGACAGCGGAACCGCGCATATTTACCAATTATATTCCTTGTACAAATCTCTATGACAATGAGAACAATCACAATATTATAACTGCGCCATTTAGAAATGTGTATCATCATCAACATCATCAACTTACGATATTATTTCTCCATCCGAATCTGTAGCATTAGGAAACTCCCATACGTGTAGAATGTCCGTTATGTTGCCTGGTGGATATAATGTTACTGAGTCTGGACATGACGTAAATTGTGGTACCATCTTCCCAATAAATTCTATAAAAAGAGCAAGATGCGTTGTAACAATGCAGATTGCCATTACAATTATGTGTACATATATTTTTTCAAGTTTGCACGAGTTTTCTAAGTTTAGGGTTTTTCGAAGTTTTCTCGGCCAATGCAAAATTACTTTTTTATTCCATTTTTCGAATACGCGATTTTTCGAAGCGCGATTATTCGAAATTTGCGATTTTTCGTTGTCAAATTTAGGTCCCAATCAATAAAAAAATTGTATCTATCAAATTGTACCAGTGCAATAACATGTTTGCAAGTTTTGCTACCCCAAAAGCATTGTTGACTGTCCATTACCTATCTAAAAGTCAACATCGTCAATGAATCATCTTTCGGTTTGTTTGTAATCATTGACCATAAAGGCTACGGTGAGTTTACTGTCAAATATATTACTTAGAAATAAAAAAAGTTATAAATATTCATGTTTTTTACTAAATTAGATACAAAATGTTTTGTCTCGCAAGAAAGTGAAAGAAACCTATGTGAGCCATGGATTTGAAATGGTGAAGAAAGTATGATAGACGGAGATAGAAATTCTTAGACTTTTTTTGTCCTTTCAATTTTATTCATTTATAAATACATTTACATTTATGCCATACATTATAAAACATATTAACAAATAGTATAAAAATAAATGGATTTATAAATTATTTTTCGAGAGAGAGAGCGAGAGGGAGAGAGAGAGAGAGAGAGAGAGAGAGAGAGAGAGAGAGAGAGAGAGAGAGAGAGAGAGAGGGGGGGGGGGGGAGAAAGACATAAAAGTAGAATGTATAGATACTTTTTGCACCATCTCTTCAATAAAAACATATTTGTGTTTTCTTAATTTAATAATATTATAAAATCACTCCATTTGTTCTCAAACATTTCACTTTGATTTTTTATTTCTGATATTATTTTCTCTATTTGTATTCTATGTATCAGGTATTCTTTAAAAGGTTCTATTGTTGGACTAGTTAGGCCAGTTTTTTTATTATTAATTGATTTACGGGATTTTTTTTAAAAAAATAGGGTCGAAATAAAAATAAAAATAAAAGTACAAAAATCACAGAGTCGACAAAAAAATAAAAATAAAAGCTTAAACGTATCAAAAAAATTTTATTTTTAAAAACTAACTTTTTTCACTACTTTTGTGATACATATGTTATTTAATTAAACAGCTAGTGTCTACAAGCAACAGAAATATTGAAATTGGTGCATTTTAAAGAACATTTGTGTTAAAACTTACTTCTGACATCTCTGTAGTGCCCGCTATTTATAAAATATTGTACCTTGAAACATTATTAAAAGAAGTCATCTATCACTTTTCTTTGTTTTATTTTTTAATGCCCTGCTTGAAGGACCTTTACTGAGAAGAAATCTATGTTTAATACTAGTCATATTTATCACAATACTACTTTAAACTGTCAAATTGACTAGAACCCAAAATGTTATATATAAACGCAACACTAGAAAACCATATAATATATATGTATATTTCTGACTAGACTTAAACTTTTATATCCCGAAGGAACATTGAACAGTCTCTTGCTTTGCTTTTTAAAGGGCCACATATAAACGCAACACTGGAACACCATATGTATGTTTCCTGCAAGGGGGTTTTCGGGGATCTCCCCCAAGAAAATTTTGATTTCTGAAGCCTTGCATCCTGCATCCTGGTGAATTATGAAGATATTTATTTATATTTATTTTTATATCAATGTGACAATTTTAAGCAGCTTAATTATTTTGTGGTTGATCCTAAAGCTATTACTGAATGATACAATCAGCATTCATGATACCCAGAAAAAATATCAAAATTACAATATACATTTACATACTCGTAACGTCCTTGCTACATAGTAATAATTGATAAAAGATCGATCTCATCCTATTCTAGTCAAAAACTGGTAAAATTATTGAGTATGTTTGAATGAAAAAAAAATAGTTAAAACTCGAATCATACCTGCACCGTTCAATGCTTTAAACATCTCGTCAATTGACACGAGTTTAATCATGAATGTTCGCGAGTGAAGTAACTCAGCAAAGTTGGAACATCGAAAAAAGTCAGCTGCATCAGTCAAATATAATTTCAAATTTAATGCACGCATATCGAATGCAATTTACGGCATAAATTTCACATGTCGCACGATCAAAGTTCACCGAATCGCTAAACCGCTCCTATGAAGTTATACCCGCATCGGTTCCATCAAACGACTTTGATGTAGAAATTGTCGCCGCACGGCTTCTGATAATTGAAACTGACGACCTTTACTGAGTACAGATGAAACATTCGTCTTCCGTAATTAGGTCAAAATGACCTCGGATCGGAAAAATTGCTCATGTTAGGATTGTTGGGATATTTTTATCAAGGAATTATATCAGCGCGGAATATGAATTTAATAGGTATGTTCTTTGAAATCTCGACATTTGTAGAATTTGAAAGTAAATTGTTTGGATTTAATTTATAACACACGCGTTAATCGTAAATAACCAGCCGCTTTTCTGATGTACGACGAAAATTAAATCAGTCAGTAATATTAAGTGGATGTGTCAATTATCGGCAATCAATTATAGCGTACGTGTTTATATAACAGTATACATGGATATCTACTTAAGTTTATTTTTAGAAGAACGCGTCAATGATTATCTAAGGAATCGCGGACGCTGATTGGTTCACAACGCATTTTTTTGGTGATTAACCCCTCCTCTCGCCTGTCAATTACTCGATACAAGGGACGCTGCGATTGTTTATTGCATTATCATGCGTATACGCGTTTGGTTCATTCCATTTTTACAGACAATGAAATTTGCCGATAATAAAAATCGGATGCGATAAACACTTGCGAATATAAATTTTTTTACCGTCGTCGACAGTTTTATTTTTACGAGCGGGGCATGAAGATCGTCGGCGGAATTAATGAAAATAAAAATGCAAAGAGATACTTTTATTTTTATTTCATTTGACCAAAAAATACGGTCGGCGGTCCCGTAAATCAATTTATAAAACAATGCTGGCCTTAGTGTGCATTTTGATTTGAAAATGAAATATTTTGTAAGAAGTATTATGAAATTTATTAGAATGCTTTTTTATGGATCATTAATTTGCACTGTGCAGAACGATATATCAAAATAGTTAAAAATATTAATAAATTCTTAGACTTACCTGTGTCATCATCAACACAGAATCTGGAACACGTTTTATTCTTCTCTGTTTGATAAGCTACATCAATACTTTTTCGTCTCCGATTCGATGTCGAAAAATCTGAACATGTACAAAGTGAACGTGTTAAATTAAAAATAGGTCATGTATAAAAAAGTTGTTCAAGTATGTGTTTGAATCACAGGTTACTGTATCATTGAAAACGAGTAAAAATAAATTGAAAAATAATGCTTTTCTCGTAATTAATACAAATTGATACATTTTTTTAATTATATTTTTTGTTCTTTTTCATTGATACAGTTACCTGTGGTTTGAATACGACTTATTCTTAAATCTGTTTGCTTCCATTCTAGAAATATAACAAAATGCATTGCATACAATTTTATTTGAATTATATGTATTTCATTTTCTCATCGAAATGGTGTTTCAGTTTGATGAGCGAGTTAAATAGAGTTTTATGTCAAAATATAAAAACAATGTTTGGATGAAATATTTAGTTTTGACTATTATTGACATAAATATACATATTTTATAAGTTTAGTATTGTTTTATTATTTTATCATTTATATTTTATACCTCGAGATAAAAAAACGTTTTACTGTAGCTTAACAACATAGAACCAATTAAGGTATCTAAAGCATAGGTTCCCCTGATGTACTCCCAATTAAATAAATGAGCTTCGGCAGACATTGGGAACAGAGATTTCACAAATGATCTAATGATTTTCCCAAAGCCTCCCATAGACCATTATGACCATTTTCCTGATGTTTCTTCCGATGATCATTCAAATAGCATTCTTTACTTTGCAAATGTATTTTTTCTATGTCACTGTTTATTGTTGAGGATCTTATGGAAGATTGATGTAATGTATTGTCAAATATGTTTACTCGTTAAATAAAGTCTTCACTATCATTATTATTACTATAATTCATAAGCAAAATGCTCAGTTGGACCTAGGCGTTACACATGTCACGGTCTGAACATAATTACTAAAGGGGAGAAACTTGTGTAAGCAGCCGGCTAGCTTGTTCGAGCCCCGGTCTGGTTGTACATTTTTCTTCCCCTGTTGGCGCCAATGTTGCGGGGTTCATAAAAATCATATACCCAGGACGGTGCTCGAACCCGCGACCTCCCGTTTGCAGGTGCTCTACCAACTGACCTACCCGGGCTGACGACAGTACAAGTAATTGCATCAGTCAAATACTGGTCCTGTGACACACACATGATAAATACCTTGTGTACGTGATACCCAGCGTCCATTCCTACACACAAGAAATAATATTTCATCCGTAGAGAGAGACTGACACACTGAATTATCTGGTAAAGTTCCCTGTCGACTTAATTTTCCATCACACCATTCTATGTAGTCTGGAAGTACGTCGATGTTACAACCATCGTGGGCAATATCTTTGAAATGTTCGAACTGCAAAAAAAGATAGTAATAAATCATAAATCCACCGAAGCAGCAGATCACGAAAAGCATAAACAGAAACAAGAAAAACACTGTTTCACGGCTTACAAGACATGTAATAGTGATAAACACGAGCCAATTTGGATTTCAAGTTTTCTGGATAACTATAACAGGCGCATGCTATATATAAGAGAAAGCATCACTCAGTAGAAACCACGGAACAAAGACGGTGTACCAAAAGCGACGATAGAAACTGCATAAACACAGTGATATTCACGGGCAAAACCTAATCTAAACTATAGGAACATCTATATCAGTATGCAAACATAAGTGTACATGTCGTTTAGAAACATACAAAGCAGTTTACTGGAAGTTATAAAAACTTTAAAATGTCAGAAAAGCTCGAACAACATAACATAATACAACAATAACATTCATTTTAGATCTTATACTCCGTCATGCCTACTGATTCCATTCATAAAGTGTACAGTATTTCTGTAAATGTACACTTTTGTGAGACATTTTCTCAGAAAATGATTGGTCAATTTAAGCTTCAAACTATTTCAGATTTGCATAACCACATACTAAGTTAAATAAATGTCACTGCTGATTGCCTGAAGACTAAAAATTGTAATATTTTCACGAGTGGCGTAGCCACGAGCGGAAATATAAGTCAGCTGCTCACAAGGTGAATTATCAAACGATCATACACGGTAAAATACTTATATTCTATTTGTTTCATGCTTCAAATAGCTTAACCCTTTCGCTGCCAAGCTAAAAACGTTAGTTTGCCAACGTCGTTTATGACGTCGTTCGATAAACAACCTTTTGACGTGATGACGTTCATTTTGCGCGTTTTCGACGACGTGATTTTTCAATCAGTTTCCAATTAAGATGGGTTTGACCATTTTGGATAAAAAAAGCGCACATAAGTCGGATGTTGATGGTATTTTGCAATCATATAGTACCAAGTGTTGGCTTTCGGATGTCATTGGATTTAGGGATAAATATTACGTTCCTAGCGATATATAGTGCCATCTAGCGGGACGTATTTTTTGCGTGGTTTTCATCGTATTTGATGAATATTTTAGGTCCATATTTTACGTCATTGAAGATAATTGGCCCTCTGGCAGTCTAAGGGTTAATGATGGAAATACTCCACTATATACCTGAAATGTTTTGCGTTACGTCGTTTTCCCGCCATGCACGCGTCGAGTTGCAATCAAATAGTTCTTCTGCAATGGCTTCAATTTCGTTCATTTGTTTTACATTTATGTACATATAATGTTCTGTTATTTGTTAAAGATTAAGAGAGCAAGTGAAAATGCTTATTATTTTATATTTGGCGTCGGGGAAATTTGTTTTAAAAAAATAGTCCGTTTGCGTGAAATTATGAACTGTGAAATTATGAGCTGTGAAATTATCGGGGAATAATCCACCGTTATTCCGCCGTAAACCACCGATAAGCATGAAATAAAATTGTAGTTAGTAATCATCAAATTATTTAGCCCTATGAAAATGAATGTTTAAATTAGAACATGAGTCAATTCATTACGGCGCTATTATAATACAAACATTTTTTTAATATCTATAAAATAAAACACACTGTCTTAACATCAATTGAGCAGTTTTAGATATATATAAGAATCGGGTAACATGATCCTGTTTGAAAATAAACATTAATTTTATAAATAATTCCATGACAATGACAATCGTCTTTTTTAAAAAAGAACCAAATGAAGACAAATAATATGCTATATACCTTTGTGCATCAAGCCTTAATCCATGAATGTGGAAAATAATTGCTTGTGTTATCTTAGCTTTTATATGTTGTATGAATAGTTACTTGATTTTTACTAAATCTATATGACAGTTAATCCCTAAGATGTGTTAGGCCAAGGTTATTATCTTACATAGAGTCATATTTTCTAAAATTCAATATGTGTTCTGCTCATGAATTGTGCCAGAATTGATTGTGCTAATCATTGTCTCTCTGGAGATCATTTACTTTTTGCCGGAGTATAAGATAGATAAAGTACATTTTTTTTATCAAAAGTGTCCTCTTAAAAGCGTTATAGGATAATTTTGAAAGGACGAACAACAAATTATCCTCGGCTTCGCCTCGGACAATGTCTTATTAGTCCTTACAAAACTATCCTATAACGGTTGTAAGAGGACACTTACTGTATCTATTACGTGTATGACGAACAATAAATAGAAACAGTAGCAAGGATACAACAGAAAATCACAACGACAGTTACAAGCAACAAGAACAACCATTAAAAAGAATCTAATTGAATGAAAAGCAACCTCATATACGAGTATACCTGCCATATTTCAGCAGAAAGCTGACTGGTAAATATTTGAAGGCTTTGCTCAGCATTCTGTATATTTGTAAGGTTAGTATTGAAGTGCTAAGAACCACAGGTAACTGTATCGTTGAAAACGAAAAAAAATGTTTTCGCTTTTAAATTACCTTTATCAATGATATAGTTATTGCCGATTCAAAGATGTCTGTCAAAACCCTACATAATGTTCCATTTCTGAATAGCTAATTGCAGCCAGAATAACCACTACGCTATATAGCCATTAGCTTTTTAATCATTCAAGTGTATTATTGATGGTAGAATTTAATCCTGGCACACCTTTAATAATCGACCGGGGTGAATGTTTGTTTACGCGGTTGTAACAGAGATCTTTGAATCAACTATACCTGTGCTAAGAACTACAATATACATACAGCTTTATGTAGAGGAGTACTAGTTGACCAATGATTGGTGAATGCTGATACTGTTGGTAACACAATCAGATAACTGATTATACAAACATATACAATCTCACTTCTCTTCATCTTTCATCGCCACCTGTAAATATAATATACACCAATGCTCAACAATCTACAGTCAGTGCAAAGTTAAATGAGAACCGTTATAAACATCAACTCGTTCGTCAGGTAAACTAAGTTTATCTAGGTGCATCTGGGTAAGTCCCTTCAAAGTCAAATAAGAAAAGTTATGAACATAAGCTCCCCGTCGGGTGACTTATGTTTATCTAGGTTTAACAGGGTGTAACTGAGTTAACTGTAGTCCGCCCTTTTAGTGTATACACATTTATTTAAGGTCGATGGTGAAACGAGTTTTACCACTCTCGATATCTCATTTCTGATGTTATTCATCCCCACAAGGACACGAGAGTCCGTTATTTTCTTTCGAATGTGATAGTTCCCTCATTAGTATAACATGTACTTATTGAATTGACAGTAGTCTATTAAACTTACATTTTAGATTTCCTGGTATTAGAGTTTATAGAAAAAGGATAAACCGACAAGGCTCGTAGGGAAGATTGGGCAAATGCCTAACTACGTTGCCTCTATAAATAAAGTCTTTATTATTATTTCTATTATTATTATTATTATTATTATACAAATTACTGCTCTTTAATATTTTTGTTTCCATTGGAGATTTCTTTGCGATCTCATAGTTTACCAAAAAGGA
The DNA here is from genome assembly GCA_963678985.1 of Spisula subtruncata. Classification (NCBI taxonomy): domain Eukaryota; kingdom Metazoa; phylum Mollusca; class Bivalvia; order Venerida; family Mactridae; genus Spisula; species Spisula subtruncata. The sequence continues at coordinate 39,771,021 of OY787673.1, read as the reverse complement.
GCTTCAGAAGTACATGTACTTACTACGTATAGAAAAATAACAATAAATCGCTGGCATATAATGAGAAGGTCGTAAGTGCCACTTTCGACCTGATAAGACTACATTGAATATTTGAAATCTACATCATAAGGCGCTAATTATGAGCCTATTTTCATCAAAATCGGAACTTGTCATGCTGACCTAACTGATGTTGAAAAAGCTTGTTTTACCGTTAGTAAAGAGTGATTGTCAGACAGTTTTTCTTGTCTTCTCAAAATATTGATTTTGTAGTTACGACCTTCTCATTCTATGTATGTATAGATGTCCTAGATGCCGGTATTTCAGGTTTAAAAACTGACACACATGTTTCATGGAAAATATTTGAAAGTTATATTTTTCTAAAATATTTGTTAAAAATTCTACTTACCCCATTTTCCATTTAGGTAAATATATTCATTTTGCATAATACGTAATATCTCCAAATAAACTTGAAAACATACAAATCATGTTATGTTGCCGTTCCCACCTATCAACTAGTGCATACTTTAAAGCATTGATTTTGAATAACAAAATGACAAAGATAAAATATCCTATTATACCATTGTATTGTTTTATAGCAAGCTTGCTGCCAATATCATAACTGGCTGATTAACATCAGTTTTAAACTTAATACAAATCGAAAAATGTATTTTATTATATCGTACCAGGGTAGTCTAACCATTATAAAAACTATTCATTTAAACCGTTTGAAATAAAATGTTATAGGTTCATTAATTTATGGATAAAAGATCAAGTTATACATGGAAGACGTTTAACAACTTAGCACGTGTATGTGCGCATTAATTGAACCAGTCTATTAATTTACTACAGGCGGGTGTTCACATTAACCAGTCCACTTTTTAAAGTTTACCGGCTATATTTCCTCATAAACTAATTCATCTGTTTGGCAGGTACATGTAAGTGTGCCCATTCAACCAGTCTGTTTTAACACGAACATCATGCGTATTGAACTACTTTAAGCATATATGGATGCGGACATTAAACCAGTCCATTGACTATATGCATGTATGGATGCTGATATTAAACAAGTCCATTGACTAAGCATGTATGTATGCTGACATTAAACCAGTCCATTGGCTAAGCATGTATGTATGCTGAGTCTTTTTTTGCTGACATTAAACCAGTCCATTGACTAAGCATGTATGTATGCTGAGTCTTTTTTTGCTGACATTAAACCAGTCCATTGACTAAGCATGTATGTATGCTGATATTAAACAAGTCCATTGACTATGCATGTATGGATGCTGATATTAAACCAGTCCATTGGCTAAGCATGTATGGATGCTAACATTGAACTAGTCCATTGACTAAGCATGTATGGATGTTGACATTAAACCAGTCCATTGGTTAAGCATATATGGATGCCGACATTAAACCAGTCCATTGACTAAGTATGTATGGATGCTGATATTAAACAAGTCCATTGACTAAGCATGTATGTATGCTGACATTAAACCAGTCCATTGGCTAAGCATGTATGGATGCGGGTATTGAACTAGTCCATTGGTTAAGCATGTATGGATGCGTACATTAAACCAATCCATTGGTTAAGCATGTATGGATGCTGACATTAAACCCAGTCCATTGGCTAAGCATGTATGGAAGCGGGTATTGAACTAGTCCATTGGATAGGCATGTATGGATGCTGACATTGAACTAGTCCATTGGATAGGCATGTATGGAAGCGGGTATTGAACTAGTCCATTGGATAGGCATGTATGGATGCTGACATTAAACCAGTCTATTGACTAAGCATGTATGGATGCTGACATTAAACCAGTCCATTGACTAAGCATGTATGTATGCTGACATTAAACCAGTCCATTTGCTAAGCGTGTATGGATGCGGGTATTGAACTAGTCCATTGGTTAAGCATGTATGGATGCGTACATTAAACCAATCCATTGGTTAAGCATGTATGGATGCTGACATTAAACCCAGTCCATTGGCTAAGCATGTATGGAAGCGGGTATTGAACTAGTCCATTGGATAGGCATGTATGGATGCTGACATTGAACTAGTCCATTGGATAGGCATGTATGGAAGCGGGTATTGAACTAGTCCATTGGATAGGCATGTATGGATGCTGACATTAAACCAGTCCATTGACTAAGCATGTATGGATGCTGACATTAAACCAGTCCATTGACTAAGCATGTATGTATGCTGACATTAAACCAGTCCATTTGCTAAGCGTGTATGGATGCTGACATTGAACCAGTCCATTGGCTAAGCATGTATGGATGCTGACATTGACCCAGTCCATTGGCTAAGCATGTATGGATGCTGACATTGAATCAGTCCATTGCCTAAGCATGTATGGAAGACATATAACATCAAGAAAAATAGGTAATTACCGAGGCTGAATGTCCGCCATTATACGTGCTTCAGACTAGACGAAGTCACGTGATTACCACCCGTGTAATTGAGACTGAAACTGATCCTGAAAAAAACGAGGATCAATTATTAAAACGAGGATCAAGTCAGTATTTTTATAACTAACTGTAGAAAGTCCTTCTTTAATCGACATGTATAAAAATACCTAGCTTAAGCTTAACATGTCTACTGAATTTCCAAGGATATATATTTCGATGGCTTAGAATTAGAAGGTCGTAGTGCCACTTACGACCTTTTAATATTCATACATATTTAGAATAAGCATCACAAGGCGCTTCTTATGAGCCCATTTCATAAAAATCTGAACTTGTCATGTTGACCAAAATGAAGTTGTAAAAGTTTGTTTTACCATAAGTACAGAGTAAATGTCTGACAGTTTTTCCGTGTTTTCTCAAAATATCGATTTGGTAGTTACGACCTTCTAATTCTAAGCCATCGATTTGATCTTGATCCTGATAGCTAATTGTTTCGGAACTTTGGACCAGACGACTTTAACCATATAGGCAAAAAGGACCAGTGATGATCAGGCGTCATTTACCTTATAGGGGAAAAGGACCAGTGATGATCTGACGTCTTTTACCTTATATGGATAAAAGGAAAAAGGGACCAGTGATGATAAGGCGTCATTTACCTTATAGGCAAAAAATAGCTGTGATGATCAGGCGTCATTTCCTTATAGGGGAAAAGGACCAGTGATGATCCGACGTCATTTACCTCATAGGGGAAAAGGACCAGTGATAATCCGACGTCATTTACCTCATAGGGAAAAGGGACCAGTGATGACCAGACGCCATGGCATTTACCTAATAGGGGAAAAGTACCAGTGGTGACCCGACGTCATTTACCTCGTAGGGAAAATGGACCAGTGATGATCGGACGTCATTTACCTCATAGGGAAAAGGGACCAGTGATGATCAGACGCCATTTATCTGATAGGGAAAAAGGTCCAGTAATGATAATATAAGTCATTTACCCCAAAGGGAAAAAGTGCCAGTGATGATCGGACGTTATTAACTTCATATGGAAAAAGGACCAATGATGATCAGACGTCATATATCTTATAAAAGGAAAAATGGACCAGTGATGATTGGACGTCAATTACGTGATTTTGAAACACGAGGATCAATAAGTGTGGAACGTCATTAACCTGATTGTGAAACAAATGGATCATTAATGGTCGGGTGTCATTCTACTAAATGAAAATCCCTCGTTAAGTGTGTCACTGAAAAATGTCAACAGTGACTCAATGAACTTATGGAAAAAATGTGACAAGTCTGGTTTCCTTATGGAAGAAAAGGGATGTAACTGGTGCCAGATAGGACCCTCAGTTTCGCATAACAATTCGCACAATACACAAAATAATAAATGTGACGTCATAGATCGCCATTTTGATAGCTTTCGGCGTGGGATAGGAAACCTTCCGTTTTCATCAAAACACTCGGTACGTGCAGTGTATACCATTGTCATCATGCTGAAATAAGCTCACACAATGTTTGTTTCACAAATTGCAATTGTTGTCACGTTGCACATTGTCCTGGTTTGCCCTGTAAACAAATTATTTCTTGGTGGGTGGGGAATCTGAAATTTTCAGACGTGCGAAACAGCACAAGCATGGCGCGTCTTAGTGTCTAAAGTAAACCTTGGTTGATTGGTAGTGTAAAAGGTTTCATTACCCTTGTCTTTGTTCACTTTTGTTCTTGATTAAACATATGAGTGCAGTACTGTATGTATCAGTGTATGGTCCGAATCCTCAGCATAAGTTGCCAACTCATTTTCTGCCAGGAACATTTCCAGATCTTGAAGTTTATTTAGGAAGGAAGTGGCAAGCTGTACAGTCTTGAACTAGTGAAACAGAACATCATAACATTCAAGTTGTTTGTTATTTTTTGTTACAATGATGTATCATTATGCTACCTTGGGCGTCATTCAACCGTGTGGGGGGGGGGCGATTCAGGGGGAGTTTCGCAGACAAATCTTTCCGACCGTCGGGAATTTGACAACAGTTCCATTACCTGGGAATCACTATGATATTAAGTGTCGGAGTGTCCCATTCCCAGCGATTTATACCATAATAGAGTAAAAAAGATATGAGGAAATTGGACAAGGAAGTCAGCACCCAACTCAAACATCATATCACAGAAAACAGTTACAACACAACATGAAACAACTGCATGGAGCTATGTCCACTCTTAACACAACTAAATAATCAAAAGCTCAAGTCCCTGGTGTAAACGAGCAGGATGACCTTCGTCCTAGTTTCACAAAGAGTTTAAAAAATGCAATACTAAGTAACCGAAAGAAACGCAGCCAAGACCCGACCCAGCTCTCCAAGTCCCGGTGCTAAAGAGCTATCAACATAGGCGTTACTGCGACTTGACCTAGTTAACTAAAACCATGCCCTAAACCGCAAAATCCAGCCTCAAAACTGTGCCTTCACCAACCAGATCACGAAAATGTGGCATGCAGCCATCTCCAGTGTAGGTACCTAACAAGTTCCTTCCAAATTATACCTACTAAGTGACCTAGTTAATGACATCAGAAGACCATTAAGTTCACGGCAAGTCTGTAACATATAGCTCAGGGCTGGCCCTTGCAATTAAATAAATATGTAAATAAATTACCCCCTCATTTACACAGAAGTACATTTTGTAAGGTATAAAACGAATGGTTCAAAACAAAGTGCTCACAAGCTATTCTTATGCACCAGGCAGTTGCTTCAAGGGCCCTTACCCTGGGTACCCACTGGGTACAGGGCTTTTTTTGCCAAAATTGTGAAGAAGCCCTAGCCTGTAAGATTTGTGAAATGTAAAGTGCAATTTTCTTTCAATTGTGTAATCAGTGCTCCCGCTGGCGTTCGCCAATGGCGCCATTTGCGCAAGAAATGAAAATTTGGCGCAAGATAATTCAATTTGGCGACAAACATAAAAATCGGCCATTTTTTCGATAAGACAACAATATACAGTCATGTATACTGAAGACTGCAATAAACAATCAATTAGAGCTGCTATCAGTCAGTTAATCCCATCAAAGATGTTAAAATTTGCCGACAATTTGTTTTAAATGCGTATCGGGTTGATGTTAAAGACTGTTTTCGGCCGTACTTATATTCCGGAATTTCACATGAAATGACCACATGAAATACGACCGCAGTGTGGGGAATCACGTGACTAAAATGGTACGCAGCACTATGAAATAGATCGCGAAAATCTGGATATTTGGATAGTTTTTCGATTCTTGGTAAGTACTCCTTGATTATGTTTACTAGTTATGTAGTGTAGGCTATGCGAAATTTAACGCGCTTTCTAATGGTACACGTGTCATTCCTGTACTCTCTCTGGTTTCTGAGATACCTTCGAGGTTTTAATGCGAACCAGTGGAATATTTTGTCAACAAGTCTACATTACTGTGTATAAACTACACAAAAAACTGTATTTAAATGCAATTTATTATGCCACGGTCAGGTGCATGTGCTTTATTGTATTCGGAAAAGGCTTCTCGTTGAAATACAGTGCCTGATAACGTCCTTTATTGGTGATTTTAAGGGATTTCTTGTAAAAATGTCAAATTATTGAAATGATACTCTCCACGGAATAACATATTTGTGATACTAACCACGGATCAGTTTTAAACCAGTCCTGTACATTTTTGAACAAAATTTGGTCCGCATTTTGGAACCTTGGTTCAGAATACTGATTGATTACAATTGTTTTCAGTTGTTTAATTAGGTTACCTTTATTCTTATACAGAAGTTACAGCAAGACGTTGTCGAGAAGCTAGGCTCAGACGAATGAAGGGAACACGTCACGGGCAAACTAAAATAAAAGAAAATTTAGACACACTATCACCAGAACGAATGTGGAATGAATCTTAAAACAGTGCAATGTACTATCTAATCAAGCAGAGACATAGCTTTTATTCGTGTAGTTTGAAGATTGTATAGTTGGACGGGAATGGAATCCAATATAATTTTACATTAATCCATGCAGGACGGTAATTTACATGTGATTTTAGTGTTATTTCATTGCAATTGTGTATATATTTTTTTTCCACAATCACTGTGCTGTTTTGATTTTTATTATTAAATGCAACACCCATCTATAATAGTTTGTTGTCCATTTACTTCATTGACATGTTGTACTTATATAATCGACCATCGCTCTTCCTCATTAGATAGTTGATTTGATGCACTATCTAATTCGATAAGAAAAAAGAAAAAATGGCGATGTAATGGGTTTTTTTTCTCTTCATTTGTGATTATGAGCGTACATAAAGGTATACAATGCCCATCTGAACAAGTATCAACGAACTAATAGTTAATGTATCTGCTGTGTAATCGCATTAAAATGGCAGCCGAAAATATAGTTCAATGTCGAAATACTCACAAAGATATTAACCAGAAAACAAACATTTATATTGACAAAATCAAAATGAATCTTCGATAGCATTTATTATATTAGTATACATGTAAAACAGTTGATAATGTAACATCACAAATAAATCTAGTCGAAGACAAATTTAATACTGAAGTAGAACATTATGAGCAACTCTTCAATGTATGACAGAGCAAATGGTGTCAGAAACAATGTACAACTCACGGGTCTCTGGCCTAACGATTTAAAAACTCGATAGTGGGAGTGGAGTTTATTTTTTAAAAGGAAGCCAAAATTAGTTTTTAAATTCATATGACACAGATAAAAATGAATTAATTGTTTTGGTAGCAAAAATGTCGAGCATTTGTCCGTTACCTTTCTGCTAAAATATGACATGCATGCGATTGCCTCCACTCGGATTTGAGCCAGTGTCACCGGGCAACGCATCCACTGAGCTACTGGAGAGGGTAAGTAATAAAAGTCGACAAATACGTGTTTAAAAAAATACTGTGCAACAAAAGACATAACTCCAGAAAATGAAAGTCACACATTAATTAGCATGAAACAACATTATGCGAAATTCGAAGAAGTCGCATCGCCTTGTTTTGTTGCAGTGGTGTTGCAGACCCTTGATATGCTACCTATTTTACATAATTTAGAATTGAAAGTCCATTATATGTTTTAATTAACCGATACACCCTGTGGCATTCATTTAAAGAATTAATGACCTGGTATCGATATAAGTTCATTAATACTTGCCCGATCTTAGACATTTTTACCCAAAATGTCGACATTATGTTGATATTCAAGACCATATACATTGTATACAAATGAAATATTATCCTGGTAAAGGAAAACTTATATCAGTGTCGCATTTAAAAAAAGATTAAAAAGCTCAAATTAGGTTTATCTGTTCTGATCGAAATGACAACGTTTACATTTTTGGAAAAATCCTTTAATTTGATGTAATGGTCAATACAGAATACAAAATCGTAACATTTTATATATTTTGTACTATAACACGACTCATTCTAGTTCCTTCAATTGATTCAGATCAGTTTCGATTCCAATTCTCTCTGCACCATGTTTCTTTGATCCTGTTATTTCTGTAAAAGAATAGATGAAAACTATTATTAGGCAACTAAAAATAAGCATAATAAAATATACTAAACAAAAAACGATGATGGAGAAAAAAAGTTACTTGCTTTAAAATACAAGTTTAAAATGATCCGTGGTTTGTATCACAACATTGTTGTTCCGTGGAGTGTACCATTTCAATAAATTGTCATTTTTAGCAAAATAACGCATTAAAATACCAATAAAGTATGAAAGAGTAACTGGTTTTCAACAAAAACTCTTTTCCGAATACAATAAAGTACTGACACCTGAACATGGTCTAATATATTCCCATTAAACACGGTTTTTGTGTAATTTATCTAAAAATATTGGCAAAATATGTCCCTGGTTCGCCTTAAAACCTCGAAGGTATCTCAGAAACCAGAGAGAGTACAGGAATGACACGTGTACCATTAGAAAGCGCGTTAAATTTCGCATAGCCTGCACTATATAACTAGTAAACATAATCAAGGAGTACTTACCAAGAATCGAAAAACTATCCAAATATCCAGATTTTCGCGATCTATTTCATAGTGCTGCGTACCATTTTAGTCACGTGATTCCCCACACTGGACCGTGATGTCAACAAAATTGGTTATGAACTCTGTGGACCGTAAAAGCTGTAATGGAAGGCATTAATTAAAGACTTGAACATTGCATGACATAAACATGTCTTAGTAAAAAGAATTTGCCATTATAAATCAGTCAAAATGTCGACAATTTGAAATGTCATATGTTTTCGCGACCTTCACATACGATTTTGTTACAACAATAAGAATTTGACATGGCAGTAGTCAACAGAAACATTACAATACATATCAACAGATGTTTGATTAGCAACAGGTGTGTTTCTTTACCCTTCCTAGACAGTTTTGTCTTTCAAATCTCCATTATGGTGGCAAATATGTAGCATGGACTACAAGGGAGGTAACTCTGCTCTGACTGACATTCATATGCATACTGAATCAAAGCACTGGATGCATAAAATTTGAGTCAAACTTGCACACAGTTTAATATAGTTATACACATAGGCCTACAGTCTGGACTGAAATGTTAGCAATACATTATTTTTAATAGGCCTTATGATATTAAAATGTCAGCCAGCACAAATATAAGTTTAGCTTCAGTTATAAGAATATTATAAGAATAAAGAATTAATTAATTGTGCCTGGTGCAAGGGAAAGCCCACAATGTATATGAACAGTTTAACAGATTAGAAATTTATCGGACACTGCTGTAAGCATGCTATTCTCTGATGAATGGTTAGCATATTGTCAATAACATAGAAAATAAAAATAAATTGTTATAATAATGCTGTAAATATATTTGTAACAATGATGCCTTCTAAGTTCACACTGATTAGGAACATAAGTAATGCAATTAAGGCATTACCATGGCAAATCAAAATACACATAAAACAGAAATATATACAAAAATTACAAATACAAGATTTAGTCCATAATTTACATCATTTCAATTTTGGTCAAAGTGGCGCATAAGTGGCGACAACTTTTTTCATTTGGCGAAAGTGGTGGCGCAAGAAAAATATAAGCCAGAGGAAGCACTGGTAATTCAAGCATTGTTTTGCTTTTGAATTGTGAAAGAGAAAGCACGATATTGCCTTAAAAATAAATTTGTGAAAAGCAATTTACAACTTACATTTCACTTTCTTTTTTAAAGAAAGTTAATAAAGGCTTTAATATTGCATCATTGAATGTTTAAGCTACTTTAGTTTTATCAATTTCGCGCAGGGCCGTGGAAGGGCGGCCGAGGGTTTTGCACTCAATAGTAAAAATGCTGGCCCACCTCCGGGATGGGGGGCGTGGATGCAACCGACTGATGCATAACACAAATATTTTCTCTAAACCAACTTGACAATTAAATCCCATGGTCAGGACAGTTGAAAGGGTTAATAACAGTATCAAACTTAATTATAATACAGAATACATCCTTGTCGCATTTGATCCGTGCCTATAATATTTATCATCCAATATCGGCTTTTCAAGCAAGCTCCTTATGATTTTGCTATAAATTGTCACCCTCTACAAAAGCCCCTCCCTCCTGGCCCCTGAGTGATTTAGTTGGTTGGACCCCACTGAGGGAAAATCTCAATCTGCCATGGAACCAATGTAGGCCTTGTTGTGGTTAGAACAATAATATTATGCGATTGCCTACTTAATGTATTTATGACATGAAATTATATATGATATGTCCATATGAGTGTGTTTGTATGAATTATATATTTGTATGTTTATATTTTCTGCACAACAATGCTGCATTTTTTGCTTGGTACCAAGCAATGATCGGTTGTATGCTGTTATATTTCTTTCCATTTTTGGTGACTTGGCAGAAGTTTTTTGATAAAGCGACAAACTGTATATTGACGACTATTTATAAGGTAAACTACAAACATTATTTATTAGTTGATTTATTTTATTATTATTATACAGTATTTATATGTTGTATGTATATAGTTATGTGCTACCTGTCCATTTGTATGAATTGTTAATTTAGAGAGCGGGGAATTCTTGACACAGTTTCGAGTTTCAGCTGACTTCAATCAATTATAAAAACCAGAAATATAATATTTGTCAGTTTTTAAGGGCTTATCCACGGAAGTATTAAAAAAAAATCCATGTAATTTCAGGGCCCTCCATCCACCAATTTTTGGTCTGCAACCCAAAAAGTATTTTTTCCCTTTTTCTGAAAAAAATCCCTTAAGTTTGAATTATGATACATGTTCAATTTCCACCCATTTTTGCTTTTTTATGAGTGACGCTGTTCATACTGTAGTTGTTTATTACCTTCACATTTTGATCGGTGCACTGAAACAGGATCACCTTCAAAAAATCATCCATGAGGTTTTCATAAAAGGTTACATTGAAAGTAGAAATAAAGTAAAATTACAATTGCAACACTTGTGAAACTTTGCTCCATTAAATACATTTTTACAGGATTGCTTTATTTTAAGGGATACATTTCAAAAAAAAATTGTGGGCATGTGTTGTTTTAGTATATTGTCATAGTCATATTTTCAAAGACTGTCAAAGGTATCCCACTTGAAACTCAACATAGTATTATACACCATCACAAGCGGAGTCCATATTGACAAGGCTGATAACCCTGTGACCTATATTATTGAGTTATCTGCCCTCGTTACTCTTAGAATGTTCACTCACAAATGAGTAAGGTTTAATACTATCATTAACGAGAAAGTCGAGCTACAGCACTTGTATGCGGTGCTCTTGTTGGTAGTCATTTTTTCCAGAAATTAAAGCTCGTTTGAGTGCATGTCTGTCTGTTGGTCAACATTTTATTTAAAAAACAAAAAAGAATTTATGAGTTATTCCACCTTGGACATCAATAAACTAAAGATGTGTTCTGTGTTGTTGTCCTGGCAACTGAAAGGAATATCTGGACTATAGCCTGATAAATTGCTAGTCTGATGGTGAAATTGTTTTGTAGTGGGACGCTATCCGAGTAATTGCCATGTTGATTGTCAAAAAGAGTGTAATAAAACATATGTCCTTGATCGAAGAGACCCATTGCAAAATAATACATATTCATTACATTGTCCACAAAGTTGTAATAGCAATCATTGTTTAATTCTGCATGTTTTATGATTTCAGGAGGAGGTCCATTGCTACAACTTGTCTCTGGTAAGTGAAAGTTTCAAGTACCCGGTATGGCTACTGGAGGCTTCCATTCGGGCAGCCAGATGGCTAAACAAAATACCCTCATTATCAACAATATGCCAGACTATTTCACCGAAGAGGAGCTGAAGTCAATGTTCACTATGTTCGGCGATGTTAGGGCTGTCCGCATCACGCGTAACCAAAGTAACAATAAAAGCCTCGGATATGGCTTTGTTGAGTTTTCGAAGCGTGATGATGCGAATAAAGCAATAGAAAACGTGAATGGGTTACAGCTCGGTAAGAAGAAACTTCGTGTAGCATTTTCTGAACCAGTGGATGAAACCATCAAAAATGCAACTAAAGTAATGGTGAAACAGGTTCCTGTAAAATATGAGGAAGAACAGTTAAGAGAATTATTTGTCAAGTTTGGAAAGATTGTGAAAGTTCGATTACTGCGGGACAGTCTTACTAATCGGACAAAAAGAGTTGCTTTTGTGTTTTTTGAAAGGTGGGGAGATGCACAAAAAGCAGTCTCCGCATTAGATGACTTTCAGCCTGAAAATTGTAAGGACAAGTTAAAACTTAAAATGGATGAAGCAACAGTTAAACCCTCTCAATGGCCACAATGGCAGAAATCCTCGGATGTTGCTGGACCATCGTCCACGGCAACTAGAGGTCATCATCCGTACGTACAAACACGTCCTCATTCACAACAACAGATTCATGGACGTAAAATTCAACCTGTTATTTCTACTGGACCTAGTCCAGCTTGTGTGTTTTTATACAACATTGGAGAATATGTGACTGAACAAGAAATTTACAACTTATTTGCACAGTTTGGTGGCTTGAAGAAAATTGATATAGTTCGTGATATGAACACTCAGCTGTGTAAAGGATATGCATTTCTTACATTCGATACTTACCAAGCGGCTGAAAGTTCTATATACACTATGGATGGAATGTTCTATCGGGGACGACAACTGCAAGTCAGATTCAAATATAACTGAATCAATTGAATTTGAAGATCAAATAAATTAATGTGCTATTTAAATTAATGCATGCTACATGTAACTGTCTTTGTGAAATTCAATATACACAGATTGTGACAATATATTGCAAAAGGAATTACATGACATGTACCGTCCGTACTGTGAATGGATTAATGAATTCTGGACTTCTGTTTCAAGGAGTACTTTGGAAACGTTCTGTTGTGGTTCTCTTAAATAATAGTGTCATTATGTTCATTTAATGGAATATTTATCATGGAAGTTGAATTTTTAGCTCACCTGTGACAAGGTGAGCTTTTGTGATCACTCTTCGTCCGTCCGTCTGTCCGTCGTCGTCCGTTAACAATTGGCTTGTGTACACTCTAGAGGCAACAGTTTTGTTCTCTATGAAATCTAGGCCAAGTTCGAAACTAGGTCATGTGGGGTCAACAACTAGGTCACTAGGTCCAATCTTAGAAAAACCTAATGTACACTTTAGATGTCATCAATTTGATCCAATCTTCATAAAACTTGGTCAGAATGTTGTTCTCCATGAAATCTAGGCCAAGCTTGAAACTTGGTCATGTGGGGGCAAAAACTAGGTCACTAGGTCAAATCTTAGAAAAACCTAGTGTTCACACCAGAGGTCACAATTTTGATCGTATCTTCATGAAACTTGGTCAGAATGTTGTTCTCTATAAAATCTAGGCCAAGTTTGAAACTGGGTCTTGTGGGGTCAAAAACTAGGTCACTAGGTCAATTCTTAGAAAAACATTGTGTTCACTCCAGGGGTCACTGTTTTGATCCAATCTTCATGAAATATGTGACGACGTCTGATAAAAGGGGGCTTGTTGACTCTGACGTCGTTCCGAGAAAAACGTCAATTTATCGACGTTACTTTTTATCACGTTTTGTGAGCATGATGGTGTCGTTGTTTGCATGATTATAAAACGAAATTACTCCACCTACACCCTTAAAAATTGTTGACGGACAAAATAATACCGTGATACGGCTTGTTGTGGTTTTATCCGCTTGAATACGTCATCAAAAATCGTCATACGACCTTTGAACTGCTGAATCCACGCGATGCTGGTGTGCGAAAGATTGTTGTAAAGTTTTACGTATTTCAACTATGTTTCAGCATGAGTCTTGTTGACTTGAAGGTAAGTTAGATTAATGCTTAGTTCTGTCATACTTTACCATGCATTAGCGGCTTGGTTAATAGTCATTTGCATCATTAAGACTTCTAAAAATAAACCGACCCACCCGGAAGTGAATGTTTTGTTTATAGCAACCATATTTTATAACTTTCACGGGTTTAATCGATGTTTTAAAACTGGTAGGCATAATCTTTGGGACTGTAACATGATTACAAACATAACAATATCATGCAGGCTTGCTGCATAAAGCTTTTACCCAGCAGAGGAAGTCTTATGAATCGCCAATAAATTTAACTGGTTTCGACCTCAAAACGTTCGTACTCCGCTAAATGTGAGCAGTACTCAGTAAACACATTCTGGAATTTATGTAGATGGTCTTATCTAATCTGTTTCCGAACTGTACGTAGACATTTATATGGACCTGACAATGAATTGAACATAATAATTATTGAATCATGAAGTTATTTGTTTAATTTATTTGTAGATCAACACTATAAACCCATGAAATGGCTGAACTATCCGACACATTGAATGGATGATGAGTTGTAGGTGGATATTGTATGGAGAATTTACAACACATCATGTTGATATACTCTTCCATTCTGTACAGGTAATTAAGTTGTTTTGATGAATGCTTGAAATTCAGAATTCAGCTTATAAATGTTTTAATACTGTCACTCCATATAAATGTACGTTTTATACAATACATGTATAACAAGCTGACACTACACTCCTCCCTACTCTGTTTTCAAGGTGCTACATTCAGAACTGTACCACACTAATTGACTTAAATAACTGTAAACTACATATAAACATTGTCTGTTTAGTTGCATACCTAGTTAAATTCAGATTCACTCAGTACATGTATTAGCACAGACATACATGTACATTTTTGTAGCCCCCCCCCCAGAGTTTTCATTGTGAAATTAAAAGAAATTAGGTTGGTTAATTTTATAGCATAACTTTTAACTGTGTAGGTGTGCAACTAAACATGCAGTGATCCTAAGTAGTTAGTTAGGCGTGGTACAATACTGGTTGTATTTTATACTTGTAGTTATTGGTTTGGGTTAATAGTTATGTCAAAGAAATTAAATAGCATTTTATTTTCTACTCTCATTTAACACTTCCAGACTCATCTAAATTTGCAATTTTCACACATAAAATATCTCACATTATATTAAATTTTAAATATAAACTTTAGTGTAAGTTTTTATTGCAATTTGTTGGCTCGATTAAATATCATGTGTTTGCTCTCATATCCTTATGTAGGCATATTTAAATGTTCATTCTAGCCTGGTTCAAGTTAACTGTTCAAATTTCATACATGTATTGATCTTCTTAACATATATTTTGACCAAATCATGTATAATTTCAAGTTGGGTATGTGGTTCAATAAGGATACCATATATTGGAAGTTGCATTGTATAAAAGTTTGTTGGTTTATCCTAATAAGTCATTCAACTGATTATACATGTTCACTATCACAACAGCCACTGTTTTCAAACTACTGTATTTTTTGGTCTGCTATGCATTTATTTGTCACCATTCACACAGTGGTTTAACTTATTATTTACTAATTGACTTTTATTTTTTGCAGAGGAGGATGTATGAGTAGCTTGTAGCTTATGTCTTATGGGAATTTATCACACAGTGGGATTGTATAAAAAGATATGGTAGAATAAACACCTAAGTACTAACAAAAAGTATTCAGGACACATGCCACCATTCAAAGGTAAATTGGTATTGCATACAAAGTTTGCTTAATGTCTATAGACACTGCATACATTTATATTATTTTTAAAGTACTAATCCCTTTACATTATAACATACATATAATATGCATATGTAAGATTCGGAAAAACTTCTATAATTTCAGTTATACACTATCAATAATCAAGTCATTGTTTAGAACCCATGGAGTCAGTAATACATTTTAAAAAGTAATTAGGAAACTTATAGTCCCCTCCAGTTGGAAACTGGTAATGCAAATAATGACATGCATGTATATGTCCGAAAATTATAATTATGTGTTATTATTTGGTATATTTTCAGCTGAAACGGTACTAGGGAAGAAGAATCTATGAATGGAAGATGAAAATTGTCTGATTTCACTGTTTTCACTTGACTTCTACTACTGTATTAATTTGCCAGCAATAAATTTGTGTTTATGTCTGCTCTCTTCACTTTTAAGTATAATTTATGTATACATTAATGTATGGTCAATTTTTAGGCTAGGTCCTCACTATAAAGCACATCAATTCTTTTATTAATTACTACATTGTAATATATCAGTATTTATTAAATCCTTCATAGTACTGGTAGACTGGTATACATGTACATGGATTTCCTTTGACTAGAAACATTACACTACATGTGTTTTAAAAAGTGTCGAAAGTAGCTTGTTGAATTATCATTCGTCAACTAAATGTACATGTACAGCTTTTAGATGTCACTCACTCAGCCTTATCTTGAACAAAAAAGTGCATGTAGTAGAGGCAGCATTTTGAGATTTTTGTAATTCTTATGAAGAATGGCTACTCAGTTTACCTTAAAGATAACCAAGTACCACATTGGCCCTCTTTTTTGATGGTGTACTATTTCGCATGAGAGGCAAACATGTGCATGTCACAGTCAGTGTTCTATTAACACCCCCATTGAAGTATACAAGAGTAAGGCTGTCAGTTGGTTAACTGAAGTAAACTATTGGCCTCAAACAATACCTTGTAATTGGAATGACAATACAAAAAACACATGAAATACTGATCATGTTAGACTATGACTATACTGCAAAACACATGCCTTTTCAGTGGTACAAAAAAAATTGAAGCACAGCATACACCCTCACAGCAATGAACCCGTTGTGCAAACAAGAGAAGGATATTTTACCTGCACATTAAATAATTTCTTCAAGCATGCCATGGTAACCAGAAAATATTTGTAAAAAAGAGAAACATTTCATCATTCTTTGGAAACAACTTTATTTTTTGCATTGAAGATTGTGAAAAATGATTTTTTTTATATTTTTGTGAAAAATAATTTAGTTGCCATGGTAACCTTTCAGAATTTTTTTTAAATGATGTACATGTAATGCCATACCAAGAAAAAGCTTCTGTTCCATAGGGGTGTGAATTGAAGCATTTTCAGTAGTTAAATCTCTATGGTGAAGTTGAATTTCATGTTGAGGCACAAAATGTGTTTTATTATTGTTTTAACTGTCTCCATGGCAACCAAATTTAAAAAAGGTATGTTATAATTTTAATGAACATTATGTGGAATAAAAATAATATGTGTCACATATTTTTTAAGAATGTGTTGTTTTTCAATATTTTGGCAAAACGATATTTTTTGTTGCCATAGCAACCGTTTAATATTATTTTTCAAAAATATGTTGTTGCAAAACATTTGAAGTGATGTTTTGATAATACATTAAACCATTTCCATAAAGTTGGAGACATGAAACCAATATAGGCTTCCATGATCCTACTTCTTCATAATTGACACATACACTAATTTTGTAGATCTTCCACCAAAAAAGCAATAAGTTGTCTTATTAAAACCACCATAAAATCGGAACGACTTGAGATATTCGTCCATTTTTTTCAATTCTATATCCGTAAGATAGTGTTCTTTCCAGAAATAATAAAAAATGAAAATGTCAAATTTTTGCCATAAGCCCCCTTTTATCAGGCGCAGTCACATATGGTCAGAATGTAGGTTGTATAGATACTTAGACCAATGTGCAACAGGTGAGCGACCTAGGGCCTTTCAGGCCCTCTTGTTTATTAAAAGGCAGTAATAGACACACGGTAGTACTAACAGTCTTTCACACAGTCTCTTTTAGCGACTCATCTTTGTGATTGAAGTGCTTTAGTCTTTGCATGAAAAATGTCACCTTGTATGGAGTGCTGGGTTTAGGATCATGAAGTGGTCTCCTTTTGTAAGTCTGTCTGTTGTGTGACCATTATCATATTTTAAACAATGTATTTAAAAGTAACACCTTGAACGACAAGGTAAGCTTCATCCAAATTTGCAGAAACTGAGAAAGTGTTCCTTGAGTGGTTCTATTCCACAGAAAGTGCTTGTGTAGCACTAACAAAGACTAAGTCATGGTTTAACCTGAGTGACTGTATTAAAGGGATATAGGAAATGTTTCAAAAAATAAGTTGCATACCAGTTGTCTGATTCGGAAATTACTAAGAACTGTACTGCAGGTTGAACGGTATGGCCCATCCTTTCTAGTAAAGATTATTCTGAAAATCATGGACCTTGATGGCCGTCTTGTTTGATAAACATTGTCATCAATCTTTAAGATTATTTAATCATGTATCTATTGTGACTTTTCATGTTCTTGCTTTAATAGTTTTATTTAAAGCTTCTAATCTAAGTATTACAGCACTTGTAGAAATTTTCTAATATAATTGCATGTACATGTAGTTGTTGAACAAATGTCAGATTAATTTTATGCGCTGATGTTATATAATGTCTTCCACCAGGAATCCACCTATAGTGTGGGAGACATAATGATTTTGATGGCTGGACGTCTGTCTGAAGTCGCAGAGTTTGACCATACTTGTTTTCATGCCCTGACAACTAATGATGCAGGAGCTATTTGTTATGGGTAAAGCTTCTACCAAGGCATTCAGCGTTAACTGAATTCAGTCATGTTTTTAACCATCAACTGGATTTGAATGAAACTACTTAGTATGAAGGCTTAGTTGGGCATATTGTCCGATTATTTAGGATCAATGGAGGTTGATTATTGCAGGAGTTATTGCCCTTTGTGGGAGATGTATGTTTTATGTAAAAAAACCTTGAATGCGTTGAAAATAATTTCTTTATTGTACTGATCTTATTTATTAAGTGTTATTGACTGAATACATTAATTATATGTTAATGGTGAGTGAAGATTTTATATATTTTGCTCTCTGTAGGCTAGGTAGCCAGTCTGCTCATTTAAATACAATGTTAACTTATAAACTGGAAACATTGCTATCAATAGGTTCGAGAGTCACTGAGTGTCCAACATTTCTTGTTTTTGAATCTATATGTTGTCTGTAGCCATAAAATGTTTAAATTACTAGAATTCTTTGTTTTCTGTTCAAATGATCTGTGTCAAAAGCGATTTTGCATGGCGCTGTGACCTGGGGGTTTGTATAATGTTGGTTATTTACCCAGCAAGATGAACAAAGATTACAATAATAACTTGTGTAGGGCTCGCTATTTATGTAGACAAAGATAAAATTAATCAGTTTCAATGGCAGTAAATGGATGTTTCTGCAATATTCTGGTCAATGTTGAGTCTTTGAAAATGATATTGGAAGTCTTATTTTGTGTGTAAGACAGTGTCTATTTTGTACACAATTTTGGGAAAGGTGTCGTAATTAATGCACAACAATGATTATTGTATTCTTCTGGAAAGACTTGCAATAACCCTGAAGTATTTGGATGAACAAGTATGTAGATCTGATCACAACTTAAAGAGGAAGTTGTATACATAACCCGCAAAAGGGTATCCAAAACTAGGTGTCCGAATTAAAGATAAATTGCTAGCTAAGAATGAGAAGGTCTAAGTACAAAATCAATATTTTGATAAAACAAGAAAAAACTGAAAATTATTCTTACATTTAATTGGAAAAAACAAGCTTTATAAACACCGGTTTGGTCAGCATGACATGTTCCGATTTTCCTAAGAAACACCTTATGGTGCTGATTTCAAGTATGCAACAGTCTTACAAGTACCTATGACCTTCTCATTCTTAGCCACCAAAATGCCTGCCTAAGTATTATCATGTAAATGGCTGTAAACTTATTTATGAACAGGTGAGTACGATATTAATGCAGCTTAGTCTACGTACTGCCCTATGTAGCAACCTCAGAATTTGTTTCGGTCAATTGGGCTATGCCTTACCGGTACTAGCACATGAGTGCTGACATGTGATATATGTGATCTTGCTTTGAGAATGACCGAAGTTGTCATTTTTCACATGGACTACATAGGGTTAAAAATGTTTGTTTCTGGTGCTAGGGTTACAGCAAAAAAACTTATTTAATTTTTTGCCCTTCAGAAGGTTTGATAGGAATAGTTAATGTCAGAAGACCATACCGAGGGCTCAGTGCAAAACTATGGTATGTGCCTATATAAATCAATGTAATTACCACAGTTTTGCTCTGTGCCCTTGATACA
This sequence comes from Spisula subtruncata, assembly GCA_963678985.1. Classification (NCBI taxonomy): domain Eukaryota; kingdom Metazoa; phylum Mollusca; class Bivalvia; order Venerida; family Mactridae; genus Spisula; species Spisula subtruncata. The sequence continues at coordinate 39,751,134 of OY787673.1, read as the reverse complement.
GGATTATAGCACCAGAAACAAACACTTTTATGCCTTGAATATGTATGCTATGACTGCTTTGCACATGTCTGTAAAACGGTTGGTAGTCTTGATGGTTTCCATTAAATAACTAGAAAAACTAAAATTGGTCCCTAAGAATCCTCAAACTTGACATTCTTGAAAATTGGTCAGCGACTGTTAAAGGATCCTTTTGGCTTGAGGTCAAAGGTCAAGGTCGCTTAAAGGGAAATTAATTGACCAACATTTATTATGGCACTCGGGGCCTCTCATTTGTTGTACACTGTCATGTGGCAAATCAAGTTTTCATACTAGTGTTTTGGCTGATCCAATTGCCTAATTGGGCTAGGCCATTGTAAATTACGACAAAAATGATAATACTGGTATGTCCTGGTACCATGTGTACGTTAAACACAGTTACACATTGGTGATGGATGCTGTTTCAACTGTTATTTTTCATATTTTTTTCTTTTCCATTTTTTAGTGTGATTGTGTGGGCATTTTTTTCCAAGAACCAGTTTTTTGCTAGGCAACAAGACAAAAAGAATCAGGTAATTTTTTGTGCATTTTTAGATTGACGTTAAATAGGTCTGCATTTTCTCCGATTGTTAGGTTCGAAACCTGACTGCACTGAAAGCATAGGATGAGTTGGGTATCGTTGCAAGATTTTCCAATTCATTTATATGCCCTGTGCTGGAATGTTGCTCGCCAATTTCTTGGGAGATTCAGGTCTGACGATTTTCATTGTATTATCATTTACAAAATGCTGTCGACATTTATAGCAAGTTTCAATAAGTCAGACTTGCACATTGATGAGGCTTAATTGCTTTTGTGTTCTATAAACATCTGTGCAGTAAAATCTCTCTTTAACAGTAAACAAATATAAAAATAAGTTCTTTTAATTTAGTTGTCTTCAAGTATATAAACAGTTTTTAAACAAGTTTGATTTTATTGTTAAAGATGAAATTTTTAGGGGAAAAGGAAAGAAATTAGGTTCACTTTGATGGAGTGACTGTTTCCTTCCCTGGACACAGCTAATCTGCTTGTATACATGTTATTAAATATAAAGAATGTGCCCAAGTTTGCTCTCAAAGAACAGTCCTACCCGACTGTATTTTTCCACTGAAGACATTTCTGTGTGGCGACCTTCCAAAGGCAGCTAGATTAGATTCATGCGGTTGGACAAAAGAGCATAAAAAACCTTTTTACCTAAAAATTACTTCATTACCGGTATTCATAATTTCTTATATTTTTTATGTTTTTGTTCATGCTTGAAGTATGTTAATTTTTTTTCACATTTTTTTCCTAGACTTGACCACAAGAAGAGTTTTTTCTACAATTTCTGCATTTTTTATCAAGGATATCTACAGGTAAAGATTTTTTATTTTTTTCCTCTGCAGCCATTGTTTGTACAATTGTATAAAGGTATATTGATTAATGTATACATGTGTATTCAATATGATTCATTATTGTAAATGTATGTATATTTATAATATTAAATAATGTACACTTTTATCGTACAACATGTTTGTTATTGGTTGCCGTATACATGTATTTTATGTTGTATATATTTATGTATGTTCATTGTTATTATAATGTAGGTTTTATGCATACCTGAAGTTATTTCCGGATATTTTTCTTTATGTATGGTTGATATGAATGTTGGTTATTTGTTGGTTATATGCCTACCAGTATGTCCAAGTTATTTCCATTATTTTAAGAACAATATATTAACTTTTATGTAATACTATGTTGAATATCAATGTACTAAGGCTTTATGCACATATGTCAATTTATTTCAAGGCATGCTTTACTTATTATTCTGCCCCTATCTTTGATGAGGGGGTGTATTGCTTTGCTCATGTTGTTTGGTCGGTCTGTCATAATGGTTTCCATTGAATAACTCATGAATTCTTTGTGACCTTCAAACTTTACATGGAGGTTGTTCAACAACATTCGATGACCCCTGTTGATTTTGGGGTCAGTAGGTCAATTCTGACTATTCGGCTGCCATCGGGGCATACATGTTTTACAAGCATTTTGTATTTACAACTTTGTATGGTTTAATAATATCGTAATACATATACCTAGTAATAAGATTTCATAATGCTTGTGCCATTTATCCCTACCTGAGAAAGTTCTGTCCTATTGCAGTCTTCCTGCCCTCCAGGCTAACCTATTATCATAGTACAGTTTCTTTGCAAGTTTGTTCAATATGCAATGTTCTATCTGGACCACAATGTGGAGAATCGCTGGTTCCATGTTACGATGTGGAACGGTAGTACTGGTTGTGATACAGTCCAGGAAACTGGTTCGGATACCAATAAAGTGTTGTGAGGTTTGCTGTTGATGTCCCTGGCTACCCAGACTAGGTTGCCAAATCACCTGTGATTGTTCATAAAAAAACAGACATTGGAACTGAATAATAATTGATTGAATTAAATGTTCCCCATTGTGTAATGTTTTTCCCCCAACACATACTTGAAGGTTGCCATGTTCAGAAAGGCATCACTTTGTCATAATTTCTGAACTTTAATAGGGCGAATATCTGTGTCAATTTGACAATGTGGGCTGAATTTATTATATATATCCCAAATAGTCTGATATTTAACGGTTACAGTGTGTACTTTTAACATGTTCTTATTGTGTACTCACATGCAGTGTATGTTATTTTGTATTTTTATGCCAATATATATGTAATGTTTGAATATTTTAGATCATAATTTATGCCCCTTGTTAAAAATCAAGGGGTATTTTGCTATGCACAAGTCATGTAAGTCTTGGTCGATCAACTGGATCAGTTGATCAAAAGGTATCCAATCAATCCCTCAATATCAATTGAGTTGATGATGCTCAAACTTTACATGAAGGTTGATCAACTTCAGCAGATGACTTCATGTGATTTTGAGATCAGTAAGTCAATGTTTTTGTAAAGACAATTTGACTGCCAAGAGGGCACATGCCTAAGTGTTTTACAAACATCTCTAAGACTTGTCTATTATTTGCGTTATCATATATCACATGTATTTTATGTATATTTTGAGATATTGTTACGTTTAGTATTTGAATATTGACCTTATATGGGTGAGATCTTGACTCACTTGGAGACATTTGTTAAAGTACACCATTATGGACAACAAACCACAAGTTTGGACTGAACTGCTCAAGTATCTAGCTGTTACACCAACAGAATTATATCATTCTAATGGGCTTTAAAAAGCAACCATAAAGCACTGCTCATTCACTGTTTATTCATTCATAAATTTTATTGTCAATCAATAATTGTCGATCTATTAATCATAGTTTCATGACCCCTATGTTAGTAATTACTATATAGTATGAATATCAATTGTGTGTTTAAAAGTCCGTCTCCTTACCTGTTAGCATGTTGCTCAGCATCCGTCACTGGTGGCACCTATTTTGGTCTTAACCAGTGCAGAATTATCAGTCAGATATATATAGGGAATCGTGGAACTGAACAAAATTTGGGTTGTCGGTATTTCTGTTTTAACGTCTGCTTGTGATGTTTGTTGTTGATGTGCATTTTACTTCGTCTCAGTATATAAATGTGGGTGCTTTTTGAACCATAATTCATGTTTACGTCCACTCTAGTTTAATTATCTGATCTCCTGTCCAATGGTATGATAATCATATATATATACCTTTGATTATTTATTATTATATCATTTTATAAATTTAAAATATACATTAGAAATGTAGAATATTTCTAAATCCTTGAGTATGTTCGAATGTTCTTGCTTTATGTGGTATAATATCAATGACCCTACTTGTTTTAAAGTCCGAAAACAGTTTCTGCTTAATGTCTCATTCACATAGGATTTGAAAGTTAGTATTTGGTTTAAACTTTGGCTTTTATAATTTTGGTGAATGTCCATTTGCCCAGTATAAGTTTAGTTTGTGTTGCAATTAGTTCGAGTGAAAATTTTCCTTTATCAGCCTATTAGTTAAACTGCAATGACATTTTAACCATATTGCTCTTGCTGTGATGAGATCACTTTAATACTAGTTGGTTAAAATATACAAGAAGATCTGGCATAGGTAATTGTAACAATAAAGCCATCGCCAAGAATATTTTTATGGGTATCGGGCTTGGTGGTGAAGAGGTTGCTTGCTTGCCTTGCCCTCTTGTGTCGGGCCGAGGTTGATGAGGCTTGGAACTCATGTGTCATGCAAGGTTGTGGTGGGGATGCTTAATATTATCTTCCACTACAAACAAAAGTATTCATATTTCAGGTCAAAAGAACAAGACAGAAAAATGCAGTAAGAACAAATTTTCAAAAACAAAACCTCAAATCATTTAGTTCATGAATAAGTTAAATATTCTCCGGTTTCAAAGAAAATACCTGACTTCTTTTTTATACCCCTGGGTTTAAATTTATGCTTTTTTGGGTGGAAAATTGTTCTATCTATTTAAATACGGTAACTTCCATTATATGGCTGTATCAGCATATATTTGACAGTGTTATAAAAAAAATGCTTTTTTATGGCCCCACCATACATAGAATATGTCAACTTGGTGTTACTTTAACATGAAGTTTACTGGTCTGTCTATGCGCAAAAGACGTTTGTTGAAATCCAATCAGTAGTTCTTCATGTGATTCATCCTAATTCATTCTATCCATTAGGACCACAGAAGCTTACAATGAAGGTCCAAGTTATTGAGTTAAAATATGTTACAACCCAAATAATGTTGGAGGAGTAATGGCCCTTTATTGACTGAAAAGTAAAATATTTAGTTGTTGTCTTATCAACTTCTTTGTCTGTTTGAAACCCTGACATAGGAGAAAAGATCAAGTAATATACAACTATTGTAACGTTTAAGGGGTAAAAGTTTTCAATCTGAATACTGATTTCAGTATTTTTAGAAATAATTGCCCTGAATGAAAATCAATTAGTTCAGTATATTGAAACTTTTACCCACCTTGTTTTGATAATGTGTTTATGTTTAATTTGATGATTCGTTTTCCCAGCTATAGCGTGGAATTCGGTGACGATATGTGGAACCAAGGCGTCGGACAACATGGCGAGAACAAGACCAATTTGATCATTAACTACCTACCACAGACGTACTCCGATGAAGAGATGTACTCATTGTTCTCAACCGTCGGGAAAGTCGTCAACTGCAAGATCATCCGGGATAAAAAGACCGGCTACAGTTACGGGTTTGGATTCGTTGAATATGGTACACCGGAGGAAACACAGAATGCTATAGATCAGCTCAATGGTTGCGAGATTGAGAATAAGCGTATTAAAGTAGCATTAGCTCGTCCTCCCGGCGAGGATACTAAGGGAGCTAACTTGTATGTCAGAAATATCCCGCAAAATTATGATGAAGATACTTTAAAAGCTCAGTTTATTCATTATGGTACGATTGTTCAGGTTAGAATCTTGATGGATCATTATACTGGGCAGTCTAAGGGAGTGGGTTTTGTCCTGTTTGAGAAAAAAACTGACGCTGATAAGGCAATGGCTGAAATGAACGGTCAGCTCCCACAGGGTGGTACCCAGAGGTATTCTATTAAATTTGCTGATGATAATGCTAAGAAGGTACGACCTCCATCCTCTCAGGGTGGATATGGTGGTGCTCCAATGGGTGCTTACGGAGGTGGTGGCGGCGGTGGTGGTTATGCTGCGCCAAGACCTGGTGGCCCAATGAGGGGACCTGGGGGTGCTGGTCGTATGAGATACAATCCTATGGGGACTTCGGGTAACGGGTATGGTGGCGGTAGCGGTGGTGGTGGCTACGGAGGTGGTTATTCCGGTGGCTACGGTGGGGGCTCCTCTAGGGGTCGAGGTGCTGGTTCGAATCCTGTCCGAGGACCGAGTTACAATCAGTTTGGTGCTGGGGATGCCAGCAGTGATGGTGGTGTCATTCTGTTTGTATATAACATCGGTATCGACGCCACAGAGAACGATCTCTGGAACCTATTCTCCCCCTATGGTACAATCAAAAAGGTCAATGTCATTTGGGATCATGCCCAGAATAAATGCAAAGGGTATGGCTTTGTCACTATGTCCACACTGGATGAGGCCAAGTATGCCATCGAGTATCTCAATGGGTTTTATTACAAGACTGTACCTCTTCAAGTCTCTATCAAAAGTGACAAGAAATAAAATCAAGAATATTGATGACATATTTCTCGTCACGCCATGCCTCATCCCATTATGTAAATATGAAGCGCTATCATAAGTCAGAATACATAACGACAAATTTTGGACCATGAAATTGTCATTTATGTTTCATTATGAGAATTGTAGTCGGGGGGGGGGGGGGGGCTTGCATGATGATTAGCTCTTAACTGGGAGAACCTGATACACAAGTTTGCAGTATTAGTATAAACTAATACATACAATTTTAATATTTGAGCATAAACTTTTCCTAGATTTTACAACTGGTTTAAGCCATGGCAATTGTTATAAAATTGTATCGCAAATTTCATTATACTGATTAGCTTATCAAGTTATCAGTTGTAAGATAATTGGTATAACTGGACCGCATACTAGTAGACACTTTATAGGAAAACGACTACAACTATGTACCCTTACTTCTGGCATATTACAATGTTGAATTGTTTACAGTTATCATTATTGCAATATTACATGTTTAATTGATCTCGAGAATATATTAGCAACATATTAAACTGTCTGAATATACCATTTTGTAAACTTCGAAAAATATTAAAATGACTGAAATATTCCATGTTGTAAAATTCGAAAAATATTAAAATGACTGAAATATTCCATGTTGTAAAATTCGAAAAATATTAAAATGTCTGATTTATTCCATATTCTAAATTTTGAAAATTATTTGAGTGACTGAAGAATTCCAAATATGTTGGTTCAATAATGTGGAAATTTTCAAAATGACTGACTACATGTATTACATTTTTCTATAATTTGAAAATTATGCAGTTAATGTTGATCTGTTGGTGTTCAACTGTTAAAAAATTCTGGACATTTCAATAATTAGTGTTAAATTGTTTTGTGTACTTCATATTAACATTACCAATTTTTAAATGTACAAAAAAATAGATCAGCATTGCATACAAATTTTATTCCAATTAATGAATATTATGTGTTGTTGTCCATAAATTTATTGTTAATTGATTGATTTTAGTTGGTTTTTGAAGTGGCGTCCATCATTTGTATTACTACATTATATTGTTAACAAGTATTCATAGTGTTTATTCTGTTCATTAATTCATTTCATTTTACGATTTTTGCAACTTAATGTACTTTTATAATTGTCCGATAGGTTAATGATCGTACTAGTCTACGATAGCGCAAACAAATTAAACTGGTCCTCATGCCACCTTTATGTATACAATGATTACAAACTCCTGGCATGGAATAATACTTTAGCACAAATGTTATACAATATATTGATGGCTTCATTTAACTAAATTTTTGTTGGTATATGAAGCATATGAGGTAAATTTGCATAATTATTTTTAGTATCTATATTTGGAAAAAGAGTTATTCTAAGCCAGTCCTTTATGCAATTCTGATAAAAATCCTGGCAATTTACATGTGTGGTTCTTTAGCAGAATTATTCTATTTTCTACAAGAATGTTTGTGCGTTCTGTTGAATTTATCCATTACCACAAGCAAATTTACAAGTTTACAGTTTGTCTATGTGCGTTTTCATAATATTAGGTATATATTACCAGCATATTTATATTCAGAAAGAGGAGGTTAAAGGTTAAACATAATTGTAATTAATTTAATCTCTAATTTGCATAATTTCACTGCTGACTTGATTTGATTTGTTGATTGGTTTCAACTTTGATTATAAAAGAAATAAACATATACCCAGTATGTGTTAGGGATGGCAGCTAGGTCTGATGAAATTAATTGGAAATTAATTTGGTTCCTGGACTTCTTATATGTACATTTATAAGTATGTTACATTTTGTTGGTAAATTTTTGATGTTTCAGAAACTTGTTCTAGTCCGTCAATTACTGCGTTGAGAATACCAGTAGTTTGTCTTTATTGGGACCACTATTGCCGACTTGATTAGTTCTCAAGTTTCTATGGAAACAAAGAAATAAAGATTAATTAATTGCCAATGTTAATGATTTTATAGTTCATATTCGCAATTTGAAACAATATTGCATTTATCAGCATTATATTTGTATATATAAATGTTTTTTGTGCTATTGTGACATGTTGTGTTGTGGTTGTTCCTAGATGCTATGTGTAAAATTATCTCCCTTGGTTAAATTCACTATAAATATCAGAGTTCTCTCTCTTAATTAAAGTCACTTTAAATGTCGGAGTTCTTTCCCTTGATTAAATTCAGTTTAAATATCAGAGTTCTCTCCCTTCATTAAAATCACTTTAAATGTCGGAGTTCTTTCCCTTGATTAAATTCATTTTAAATATCAAGAGTTATCTCCCTTCATTAAAATCACTTTATATGTCAGAGTTCTCTCCCTCGGTGAAATTAACATTGTAATGTCTGAGTTGTTTCCCTTGTATTGTCAAGTTGAATACTTCAAATTCCTAGTTGTCAAACAGTGTTATTATTGTCTACTTAAAGTCTTTGGTTAAGGGTTCAGGGTTTTAGTGCTAACGTTAAAGTCGTTTGAGGAAACAAAGGGAGATAATTGACAAATTTGTTTTTGGATAACTCTGTTTTGTTTAGACTTTAGACAGAAAGTTCTATCAAAGTTGACACTGCTTATTTTTATCCCTGATGGAAGGAATAAGTTGGTTATAGTCTTTGTGGTATATAAGTGTTTAAAGATCACTTCCATATCTCGAGTCTCTTGTTATATGCTTTGCTGCACCACCATACTATTGAAGAATATATAGAAAATGGATTGTGAAGGGTGCAGTGGTGGTCATTTGGTGGAGAAAATGCATGTGCAGTCATTGTTGCAAGTTAAAGTTGCAAGCTGTTAGGTACATTAAAATCTACTTTAGTACTGGTTAGAAATACAGGAATTCTGACATGTCATGTGATCTGGTAACACCATGCCATGTGGTCAGGAAATATGTCATTTGACTCTGATGTCAGTTTTTATGACATGAGTTATTGCCCTTGAATTGGTATAATGCTAAGCTTGTAGTTTGTGTTATGTATAATGATGTTATTTGTTTAGTTTTGCTTGTTTTAGATCACTAGATATAAACATTTGTTTCAGAGTTATTTCATGATCTTTTGTTGTTCATTATTTACCAATAGAATTCATTTTCATTTTGTTGTTAAGCTTAAAGATACAAGTGTTCAACTGTAAATAAAAAATGCAGAAATTGAAATATTTTTTTCATGTATTTTGTAACATAATTGACATTTTTGGGATTTTACTGATACTTGTAATTCTTCATTTAAAAGTATTCAGTCTGTCATCAACTAATCAGCTGAACCAGGGTACTGTTTGGGCACAGTCGAATATATACTGTTACTATAGCTGCCAACATTAACTCTAGCCTTGTATACAAACAAAACATCTGAAATAACAACACACAGGCCACTTGTATTTAGTGTAGATAGAGCAAGTTCATACATTCAATGTACTGGTAGTTATTCACCACAAGATTGAACAAAATTGGACATCGGAAATGTATTTTAATTTCTTTAATTTGTCAACTAAGGCTAGCATTATATAAACTGGCAGACTATATACACTGGTTACATACTGTGGACACAGTCAGATAGATACAGATGCACCACAGGTTACATTATACAAAACATACGCTTGATTTGTGAAAGCAAAGCATTTTAACACAAAATTACACTTTCTGATATGACACAATTGCACTGAACTTTGTATTAAAGTCAAAAGTGATTTTTTATGCGACTATATAAAATGTTGCATTGCCTGTAGTTCAGCACTGTATGATCTAAATAGAGCTTTTATTTCATAGTATGAATATATTGTGAATTGACATCAAAAGATGGCAGGATTTGAAGCTTCGGCTTAAAAATGTTAATTACCTATGAATGTCAGTACATCGTTTTACTTCTGTTTTTATGACCTCATCACGTAAAACAGCATAAAAAACTCATTCATTAGTTAATGCACAGGGGCATATAATTAGATTTTTATGCCCCCGGAACCGATGGTTCGGGGGCATATTAAAATCGCACCGTCCGTCAGTCCGTCCGTCAGTCCGTCCGTCTGTCAGTCCGTCCGTCTGTCTGTCCGTCCGTCCGGATTCGTTTCCGCTCAATAATTCAAGCAGTGTTTATCCGATCTTCACCAAACTTCATGAAAATGTGTAAGGCCATGAGATCTAGGTCAAGTTCGATAAACAGTCAAATTGACCTAGCCGCTTCAGAGTTACGGCCCTTGACACATAGAAAAATGGCGTTTTTTTTGGTTTCCGCTCAATAACTCAAGCATTTGTCATTGGATCTTCACCAAACTTCATGAAAATGTGTAAGGCCATGAGATCTAGGTCAAGTTCGATAACCAGTCAAATTGACCTAGCCGCTTCAGAGTTACGGCCCTTGACACATAGAAAAATGGCGTTTTTTTTGGTTTCCGCTCAATAACTCAAGCATTTGTCATCGGATCTTCACCAAACCTCATGAAAATGTGTAAGGCTACGAGATCTAGGTCAAGTTCGATAACCAGTCAAATTGACCTAGCCGTTTTAGAGTTACGGCCCTTGACACATAGAAAAATGGCGTTTTTTTTTGTTTCCGCTCAATAACTTAAGCATTTGTCATTGGATCTTCACCAAACTTCATGAAAATGTGTAAGGCCATGAGATCTAGGTCAAGTTCGATAAACAGTCAAATTGACTTAGCCGCTTCAGAGTTACGGCCCTTGACACATAGAAAAATGGCGTTTTTTTTGGTTTCCGCTCAATAACTCAAGCATTTGTCATTGGATCTTCACCAAACCTCATGAAAATGTGAAAGGCTACGAGATCTAGGTCAGGTTTGATAACCAGTCAAATTGACGTAGCCACTTTAGAGTTACGGCCCTTGACACATAGAAAAATGGCGTTTTTTTTGGTTTCCGCTCAATAACTCAAGCATTTGTCATCGGATCTTCACCAAACCTCATGAAAATGTGTAAGGCTACGAGATCTAGGCCAAGTTCGATAACCAGTCAAATTGACCTAGCCGTTTTAGAGTTACGGCCCTTGACACATAGAAAAATGGCGGTTTTTTTGGTTTCCGCTCAATAACTTAAGCATTTGTCATTGGATCTTCACCAAACCTCATGAAAATGTGAAAGGCTATGAGATCTAGGTCAGGTTTGATAACCAGTCAAATTGACGTAGCCACTTTAGAGTTACGGCCCTTGACACGTAGGAAAATGGCGTTTTTTTTTGGTTTCCGCTCAATAACTCAAGCATTTATCATCTGATCTTCACCAAACCTCATGAAAAAGTGTACAGCTATAAGGTCTAGATCAAGATCGACAACCAGTCAAATTGGCCTAGCCGCTTCAGAGTTACAGCCCTTGATGCGAAGAAAAATGGTGTTTCTTCCCGTTTCCGCTCAATAACTCAAGCATTTGTCATCGGATCTTCGTCAAACCTTTTGAAACATGAAAAGGTGTACGGCCATAAGATCTAGGTCATGTTAGATAACAAGATTTCAAATTGACCTACACGCTTAAGAGTTATGGCCCTTTACACAAAGAAAAATATGTCAATATCACATTTGCCCAATATATTATGACACATCTGTGACGGTGCTGATATCTTAACGTTACGTTACTATCAAAGCATGCACGGGGGCATGTGTCGTCCTATGGAGACAGCTCTTGTTTTTATTATTTTACCTCTGTGGTTTAAGACATGTATTCACTTCATGTTTTGTTTTTGGAAGTTGTTCGATATTGATTTATTCCTTCTTAGACGTATAAAATATATTTGGCAGATTTACACTGCTAATTCTTTCAGTGGTTACGATTCAAGACACATCAAGAAAGCCCTGCTTAACAAAATAATGCAATTTAAATTTTGTTTTCTGTTATTCGACTATCACATTAAAATTAATTTTATGTACAGAATTAAGTTCCTAAGGTCATAAAATTTTGCATAATGTTGTTATAATTGACAATATTTGTATGTTGTTATAATAAAATATCCTTTGATTGTGCATACTTGACGTTCAGCTGGAAAACTTTGTAATTATGTCAATGTATGTGCCACGGATGAAACGGTTATACTGAAGTAATTGGTGTGGTTCTTGTTATTCAAACACATATTTCAATTTTGAAAACAATTTTTATATTGGACACAAGTAGAAAACCTTTTTTTTTGTTTGTATTAAATGTTTTAAATACATGTACTAAATGGAACTTTATAATGGTAAGTTGTTCTTTTTTATGCTAAAAACTGTCACTGATCATTAATTCGCTGGCTTAGAATGAGAAGGTCGTTACTACAAAATAGATATATTGAGAAAACAAGAGAAAACTGTCTGTAATTTACTCTTTACCTATGGTAAATTCATTTTGGTCAACATGAAAATTTCAGATTTTCGTGAAAATAGGCTCATAGGAAGCGCCTTGTGAAGCAGATTTCAAATATGTATGAGTCTTATAAGGTCGTAAGTATTAGTTACGACCTTCTCATTGTAAGCCATCGAATTGTACAGTACAACCTTGGTAGAGTAACACCCTAGTGCTGTGAATATAATGTTGTTAGAGAAGTGTTTAAAGTAATTGTCAAATTCTGTATATTGCATGTGGTATATAAACTGCAAGTAGGGCCTAACTTTGCACTTCATAGAAAGAATCATATTCATAAATATATGTTTTTTAGCTTTGAATGACTGTTTACCTTTCGGCTTTAAATCTCTCCATGTTTAGTTTACTTCCAAATTTTCTTGGAAGTATTGAAGAACGAATATTTGCGGTAGAAGATAGTTTTAAGGCAATTTTCTTATGAACTTTTCTCAATTTTAAGGCAATTTTCTTATAAACTAAAAATTCTCGATTTTAAGGAAATTTTCTTATAAAGGCTTTCTCAATTTCAGGTTTCCATAGAAAATGTCTGCTAACAACATCATGAATAACTTGATTATCAACTACCTGCCTCAGTTCTTAACGGATGATGAATATAAGAACATGTTCCTGAGTATTGGACCGATCAAATCATGGAAAATTGTTCGGGATAAAACAACGGGGTTTAGTTACGGTTTTGGTTTCGTGGAATACGATTCGGACAGTGATGCTGAACGTGCGGTCAAGGTGTACGATGGTCTACATTTGTATGGGAAGAGAATACGTGTTCAGCATGCCAACAAGAGTGATGAAGTCTCTAAAGGACATAACATCTACGTGAAAAATATCCCCAGTGATTATTCTGAAAAGGATTTGGATACGTTATTTGAGCCGTTCGGAAAAATTGTAACATCAAAAGTGTTGATGGACTTGCAGACCGGTCAGTCTAGAAATATCGGTTTTGTGTTGTACGACACAAAAACCGAAGCTGACAAGGCGATCAGTGAAATGAACGGAAAGAAGCTGCCGGGGTCTGAGATTGGTCTGTATGTGAAATATGCTGACGATAGCTCAAAGAAATCATCGAAGGTGGTACCCCCCATGATACCACAGGTGCTCTCCCAGCCACCGCCCCCGTCCTTCTCTCTGACCACACCACCGCCGGGCAACGGTCTCCCACCACCATCAGGAGGACAGACAGGTCCAGTACGAAACCAACAAGCTAGAGGTAACCGCTTCAATCCACTTGCTAGATCAAATTCCAACAATGAGTATAACGCTCCAAATTTCAACACCACTCCTAATTTCAATAACACACCTAATTTCAATAATGCGCCAAATTTCAATAACACTTCAAATTTTAGTGCTAATCAAAACACTAACACTCAAAACCAGAATTCCGGGTTCTTTGGCCTCTCAAACATGGGGAGCAATTCTGGATCCAGCAACTCCAATAATGTTGATATCCCACAAGGACCAGGACCGTTTTCCCTGTTTGTGTTCAATATTGGTGATGATGCTGAAGATCGGGAGTTATGGGCCTTGTTCTCGCCGTTTGGAACAGTACAGAAATGTACCGTTATGATGGACAATGATAAACGAGTGTGTAAAGGCTTCGGCTTTGTGGACATGACTAATGCTGTGGAAGCCATGAACGCCATCAAAAGTTTGAATGGATTTTTCTACAAAGGGAGAAAACTGAATGTCTCCTTCAAACAGAAGAAACAGTAATCTAATGAAATTATGAATATAGACACAAGAGGTGTTTTTAGGGGTGTCAATTTTCCTAATTAATGTGGAATTCCAGATTTATCATTTTAAAAGAGCAATAGCTTGACAAAATAAAATTATTTTAGGAAAATGTCTTGAACAGCGGCAAATTCAATGGTAAATTTAATCTCCTGAAGGATTTTCTTTAAGAAAAACTGAATTAAATGTTGAAGTAATGTCATTAAAGGCCTCCTGTTTGGCAAAAATGTTTGGCCGTTTATATGGCCGTTTATATTATTTCTGATTTTTAATTGGGCCCTTTTGACATCCCTGTGTTTCAAGATGTTGTCTCAATGTTTGTCATTAACTACTTTGTTCTTATTGATGTGTACTGTCATGCACTAGTTGGCCTACATAATTATATTACTGTTACCATAGCATGTGCTTAACCCTCTCCGCCTTTGTGTAAATAATGAATCCAGTGTCAGTTGTGTTAAATAATTTACTGTAATTGTATATCATACGTTTATATTGACTGATGCTAGTTAATATTTTGAGTGCTTTCATTAATGTATAGCTTGGCCATTTTGACCTGAGCCTGACCTTTATGCAAGAATATATTACAAGGTTCTTGCTTTGAATATATCAATTTCCGCAAGCAAATCGTGCAATATCGGTACTCAGATTTGTGTTGTATTTCATCTCGAGCGTCTTCGTGGTACTCCCCGATTATAAAAATATAGATTCGGTGTTGTAACGTAGACCGGTAATATATCGACTGTAAAATTATGCTAATCAATAGGTCAGGCTCGTGTCAAATTAGCCAAGCTATACTGTAAGACAGTACTGGTATCATCCATTCAATGTTTCTCATTTTATTGTTGTCATACTGTGAAGTCATTATTTTTCACAGAGTTGAATTTCCATTCAGATGTACTTGACCACACAATCTGTTGTCTAGGGTTAAATGTCCTTCCAAATTTTCCTACCATGTTTTTATAAATTACAAATTAGCAACTGCGAAAGCTGATTTTTTTGTGAAAATTCATGAAATTTAGTACTTGTACTTTCTTTTATTAGCTTCTGTTATCAATTAAATTAATACCAAGTGTAGATGTACAACAATCATTGAGGCGTGACCCATATAGAGATAGAATACAATGTATTTACTAGTCACGCCTCGAGGCTTGTTGTAGATCTATAGCATTGCATTAATTAAACTTGTGGCTACTGGTTCATATAGTCAACTTTAATCAACATCTTGTTATAGTAGAACTTTAAGCAAAGTATCTTAAAATTCTGTAAAATAACATTGTGTTCTGCAATACCATTATTTTTAAAATCATCGTGTCAATGTATCATATCTAAATGCATTTATACTTCTGTTGAAAGACAACAAGTATGCCATTACATGTCTATGTTGTCATTTATATGTTACATTATGATGTTATATTTTAACATCATTGTATTATTATTTTCAGTTTATTTTAATTTTAAATGTTTTGATTATTAATTAATTTTGGCCTGTTCTAATCGGATATTAGTGTTTGCTAATTAATATTCATATATTTTTGGGTTGGTCTGTTAATGAATATGCATATTGATAGTTCAATGGGATTACCAATAAATATGTATAACAATGGTTAGGTCTGCTAATGAATATGCATAGTGACAGTTGGGTCTGTTAGAGCATATGGTTAATGAATATGCAAAAATATGTTGGTTGGGTCTTAGTAAGTATGCATAGTCAGTGAGGGTTGGGTCTGCTAATGAATATGCATAGTGAGGGTTGGATCTGTTAATGAATATGCATTGTGAGGATTGGATCTGTTAATGAATATGCATAGTGAAGGTTGGGTCTGTTAATGAATATGCATAGTGAGGGTTGGATCTGTTAATGAATATGCATTGTGAGGATTGGATCTGTTAATGAATATGCATAGTGAGGGTTGGGTCTGTTAATGAATATGCATAGTGAGGGTTGGATCTGTTAATGAATATGCATTGTGAGGATTGGATCTGTTAATGAATATGCATAGTGAGGGTTGGGTCTGTTAATGAATATGCATAGTGAGGGTTGGGTCTGCTAATGAATATGCATTGTGAGGATTGGGTCTGTTAAAGCATATGGTTAATGAATATGCAAAAAAAACATGTTTGGTGGGTGTGTTAGTGAATTTGCAAAGTGATTGTTTTGTCTGAGTTTCTGCTAAGGTTCCCTGTAATTTCATAGTAGTGAAGTTATTGAACTTTTTATTGGAAAAATAAAGGAAAGGTTTGTTCCTGTGAACGTCTGGTTGACGCCAATGTTTGTCTGTTTTGAAATTGTTATCAATGGTAATTTGATGTGATTTAAATATGGGGACCACTGACTGTGTTTCAGTAACTTACAATGAATACATGTATGACATGTGTTTTAGTTTTTTGTGTCAGCTGTTTTAATTAAATGTTTGTTTCTTGCAAGATAGATATTGACATGCATGGCTACAATGTAACTACATGCTTTTGTGTTAATGACATGTTGTACAGTAAATTCAAGTATTAAACAAATATTACACACAATTAGGTTGTGTGTTTATTGTGCCCTCCCCCCCCCACCATCTTTGATGAGGGGTATAGTGCTTTGCACAAGTAAGTCAGTAGACCAAAATGGTTTTCGCCGTTGAATATCCTTACTCAAGAACACTTAAGTTCTAGGACCTTCAAACTTTACATTAGATGACCCCTTTTGATATTGGGGTCAGTAGGTCAAGGTAGTCTGCAGTTAGGACAAGCATGTTTTACAAACATCTCTTGTATTACGTTAAGTGCAATGTAACCTACGAGAGAGGTTAAACAAATTTATCAAAAGATGGGCGTGTTTTAGTGGCCAATTCACCATACCAGTTTTCCTGGACTGTGTCCTTAACATTTCACTGGCTTAGAATGGTCTTAGTACTATTTGAAATCTGCATCACAAGGCGAGTCTTATTTTCATGAAAATCGGACTTTGTCATGTTGACCAAACTGAAGTTTAAAAAGTTGTTTTTTCTATAAGTAATGAGTAGTTTTCAAACAGATTTTTCTTGTTTTCTCAAAATATTGATTTTGTACTTACGACCTTCTCATTCTAAGCCAGTGATGTGTCACATACAGTTACAAATCCAGTACACTAATACCAGGCCAAGGTGTAGCTCTGAAGTAAAGTGCAATTGTTATAGTCTGGAGATATTCAACTATCGGGTTTATCTCCCGGCTGTTCGTGGAGATAATACAGAAAGAACTAGAACCAGGAATACAAGTTTCAAGGATTTAATCAATAATTAACAATTGGCACATTTACAAAGATCAATTTAATATACATGTATACACAAATATATTGAGTATTTTACCATTTTCATTATTCAAAAATCAGCAAATAATATAACACAACAATAAAAGGAAAATGAGGAATATTTTATATCTGTTGACAAGAAAATGCCTCCACATATGACTGACTCCACTTATAGGCACCTATAGTCCTGTACTGACAATTAACCTGGATCCACACACAGGCAAACCTGGCTCTGCCCACAGACAAACCTATTGGTAACCTGGCTCCACCTACAGGCAACCTTACTCCAAATAAGGCTAATTCGGGCTACAGGTACATAGATCCATTGTTTAAGAAAGGCTGGAGATAAGTGCAGGCTTTACTTAACAATAGTGACAATAAAGTGAAACACAATCGTAAAGCATGAGCATACTGTTCTATAGTACTTCAATACCAAGCATATTTCTTGAGCTACAGACATCTTGTACTGCATACCCTTTAGGAACTGCAGTGTTAGCAAATTACATATTAGTAAAATATTCTGCTTAAAAGAGATATTTTTCACAGCACTTTGCTATTGAGCACTTCAAATCCATTAAGCACCACAAAACAGATTTTTCAAGAAACAATAGACAAAATATCCCTTTTGGTGCAACAAGGTTGTATCTTACTCACTGTATAAACAAGTTGACTTCTGGCAATTGCAATAAGGAATACTTGTTGAATTATATAGTATGGCAATAATGAGTACAGTGATCAGATTTTACACGTGCTTTCAACAGCAATAAATGATACTAGTTAAATTTATGGTAATCTGATAACTCATACACTCAGATAATTTGGTTGATACGCTGTGTCACTAGTGTATAGCTTGATCTAACCTTGTTGCACCAAAGGGACGAAACAGTCTGTTCCACAGCCCCAGTTTTCAGAAGAAATCCCTGATATAGAGTAACGGTTAACACTAATTGATCTCTTCACGCTCTTCTATCATAAACCTAGTTTGACCTATAGGTTTCCAAGGAGTCTCCTTCATGGTGATTCCCTGATAGCAATCTCAATATATTGGAACCATATGGTCAGCCAGTAGAGTCAAGATATCAACATACTAGGTTAAAACAGGGCTGGATTTTCTTTGAGAAACAAAAAACGTATTACCATTATTAAGCATTATTTTTGATTTTTTAAATAAGAATTTAGTAAAAAAAATCGAAACTTAATAGTGAATAGAAAAAATCGTTAAAAACTAGATGACTTTATGTCCCGCCAAAAAATGTTTTTGATATTTAGTTTACTACGAATGCTATTACGTTGGAACTTTGCTTACTTTATTGTTATCATAAGTCGATCCTGTTATACAAGTGACGTAACTATGTAATGATTTTGTTATTATTAAAGAGCTAATTTGACCCTTTTTAACTTAGACATTTGTTTTTAAAATTCAATTCTCTTTTACTACCAATGCTTTTGGATGAATGAAACTAGGCATACTTATTTATTACTAGTCTGTTTAACCAGGAGCTCTTCAATTTTTCATAAGATCCGTGGTTTAACATACCCTATGCTTATAAAGACAACCCCTCAATCTACTCTTTTCTCATGAAATTATTTGCCTTTGCACCCTCAAACATAGATAATCAAGCCCAAAATAAAATCTAGCTAAAATTGAAAAGAATACGCTATTTGATTGATAAAACATATTATCTAGTCGGGTGGCCAGACTAATTTTTTACTGTTAGGTGATTGTGCACGAATTTGAATGGCCCTTTTCAATCAACAGATTTTAGTTGAATTTTAAATTAGTTCAATAGTTTGCTGTTTACCATCAATGCTATTGGATAGGAACTCTGCACACTTATTTATTATAATAAGTCGATCCTACCAGGCAATTATGTAGCATGTTAATGTTTTTATTTAATGATGTTCAATATTTTGTTTACTAGTTCAATGTGTAAAATTAGGGGAGGGGCGCATAATGAAACCATAACAAAACTTCACAAAACATGTTCAGGAATATACTGTGCTAGTATTCCTTTGACATTTTACTTATCATAAACACTATTATAAACACTTATCATAAGTAATCCTATGCATATGGTTTCATTTGGTAATGCATCTTTCAATTTCAATACAAATTTTACTTGAGCATAAAAATGTTGTAGTACATTAATACTGAGCTGCATTACCAAGACAGATACTAGTATACATATAGTACCTCTGCAATAATAAACATCTGGGACTTATCATGAAGTTGATCCAACATTTATTGCCTTCATGCTGTGCAACTAGCCACAGTGGCCCTTTATGACTTCACGGTGATTACTAAAGTAACTGTACTGGCCTGCTCAAAAATGAGCTGATTTTTCTCACTGTGGAACAGACTGGAAATGATGTGATTTATGAGGAACTAGACTATAGGCGGGAGTAATGTTGTATGTAAGAGAACACAATATTGGCTCATACAAAAATAGAGGCCTCGAGATACTAAATAATGTTGACAGTGCTAGACTTGGCCTTCGTAGCTCAGGGGTTAGCTTGCATGCAGCCTAATCTGGGTGACCCGGGTTCAAATCCGGATGGAGGCACATATCCAGCAAAAAGCTGAATGGCAAATAAAGGCTATGCTCGGCATTAAAAACAATGTACAAGGATGCAGGTTATAAACAGGGCTACTACTCTAACCGGGAATTCATCCTACTTTTATAGGAAGTTAGACTACAAGTTGCCAGTCAACCTGTCTGTTGTTCGGCCAAAAATGAAAGTAATTTGATGAAAAAATTCAAAGAATTGACAAATGGTCATTTGAAGTTCGATAATATAAAGGTTAACAATAAAACAAAAATGAAACCTTGTTGAGGTGCAGGGTTCAAGCTGATGGCACCCAAAAGATACTTTGCAACTATTCAGGATTAGGCATTGTATGTCTTAGAAGGACCCCTGCTAAGTGTCTGAAGGTCGAATAGTAAAGGAAAGAAAAAGTACATGTAGGGGTGTAGTATGGAATGTGCAAGATTACCTACACATCAAATCAATCTCATTAAAATCAGATCCTAACCTTTACACTGTTATTTAGATCTGACAACACTACATAAGAGATCACGTTCAAATGACCTCTTTACTGCATGTTGTAGTATTGCTATTCACCTGTATATCTAACTCTCTATGAACACTGGTGTATAAAGTTTAAACATGTCTCTCACTGCAAACTACAGAAGAGATTCTCTGCACATTAAGATTTGTGAAAGTAGCGAATTGATTGGATGATGTTAAGTTCACATCGACATGACCTCATACAGAGTGTGGTCAGATCCTATACCAGTGTAAAGTAGTGGAGCTAATATGGGTCTAATTTAAATGAGATTGGCTTCAAATAACCATGCCCATCTCCAATGTTGGCCACAAATTAATGACACTACTGATACTTATTCATTTCATGAATTTGAGACAATTTTAGAGTATGGCTAAATTTGAAATAGAAAAGTTATTGTACAAAGTAATTATAATTATTACATTATGTAAAACAAGTATACGTATAGACGTACGCAGGCATAATTTCAACCAAACTTGCAACAAGCATTATACAATGTTCTATAAAACCAGGGCACATCAATAAAGATGTATAACAACAGGTATTAGCACAAACTACATAATGTAACATCAATGACTTCCAACATTTGGTTGCTGATTATAAATAAAGCACCTGTACCTTTCAAATAATCAGACACATGACAATAATGCATCTGTCAATAATTTGCCCCAGGAAGGGAGCAGAGAGCATATGCAAAAATATGATACCCCAAATGATTCCAAGTCCCGGCAAATAGACTTTGGCAGGACTTTCAATCCCAGTATTAGAGAATTTAGACCAATAAAGATGGCAGATGCCCCCAGGTCAATTAGATAAATTGTTTGGTTCTAGGGTGGGCATTAAGACCAAACAATAAAAATTGCCCAATTCCCTGTCATCCGTCTGCTGATTCCCCTCTAGGACAAAATATTGACTAGTGCATAATAACTAAAAAAATGTTATTGCGCCAATTTGTCGAAATTTTAATTAGTATGTCATTGGACGGAGCTGGGTTATTGCTGACCAACACGACAAAGATATGAGTTCAGCATCCAGGCCTGAAAATTAGCAGTCATACTCAAGTCTGAAATTCAGGTACCGAAGTCTGAAAATCCACTTTTCAATATAGACAAAGAAGGAAAAATTCAGTATTCAAAAACCTGGCACAAGTCAGAAAAATACCAGGCCTGTCACTAAAAATATGTTATTTGTCAAATTCTAAATTAGTATGTCGTTGTACGGAGCTGGGTTATGACAGACCAACTCATCAAAGGTACGACTTAGGCATCTTTTATCCTTAAAGTCAATCACATGCGGTAAATGCCCTAAAGGTTGTCCCGTGATATCCATCTGTCACATGTATCTTGCAATCTTCCATATATCTGACATGTTTCAATGTATATCGTCCGAACACTTCATTCTCTTCATCTTCTATTTCAATGTTACACATATCACATTCTCTCATCTGTAAATAGAGAAACAAGACTGCGTTCAGTAAACGCTTATGCTGCGGTCAAAGCCTTGCCCATAACAAACAAATAGCTTAAGCATTCAAGGACCATAATTCTGTTAAAATGTTTTATAGTGCTACTTGGTGTTTGATGACCTTATATGTTTATAATGGTTTACAAGTATTCCAAGTGCATCGATTGACTTTGAAAATATTTGAGTTTCAACATTAGGTTATGGACGAATGAAATAACGGACAAACGGAAATCACTATATGCCTCCTGCATCAATAGGTGCCAGGGCATTATATGAACAAAGTAATGCGCTGCATACAACAGCAAGGTCTTCGGTCTACCTGGGCAGTTAAAAATTGAAAAGACGAATGGACCAACCCCAAGCATGACTCCAATACAGCTTTGTAACTAAGTGTACTTTGTATATGAGGGATATACATGGCAACCTTGTACTTACCTTATATCTGCAGCTTTTCTTATCACAGCTTGAACATCAAATGATGTGTATGGAAAGTTCTGAAATATAATACGTTCACTTCATGGATTCTGTCTTAAAGGTCTATAGCTTTATATTACATCATGAATTGCCTGTTAAAGTATATAGTCAATATAAATACTGTAGAGTATAGACCATACAAAACCAGACAGAAACGGAGACAGAGCCTAGTCACACACCAAGGCAAGATTTTAGTTATAGAACAAACCATTCATATTTTATTATACCCAAAGACAATCCAAAGCAGACTTATCCGTCACAACAACTGACTTAAACATAAAAATGTTTTTGCAAGAGAGGATGTTATTTAAATGTTACCTTTTTGGAATACAAAATCATTCATGGCTGGAAATGGTTGTTCATTTGTTTTACAAAATATAGTACAACAAGACTGCCTTCAATAAACGCTTATGCCCCCGTGGAAGCCATGTCAATAAGTCTAAGTCCAAAATTAGGTCAAGGTGAAGGTCAAAATGGAGTCAGGTGATACAGGCATGTGGAGAGTGGTCATATACAACATCCATGCAAGTTTGAAAGCTTTGTAGCAAGCCATATTAATGCTAGAAGAAACTGTCAATTTGGGTTAACCAGGCCTGACGGACGAACGGCTAGATCAACGACTAGACGAACGGACAGACTGGTGAATCAATATATGTCTCCTGATCAAACGATAAGGGGGCATAAAAATAAAGACCATATGATGGCATACCTGAACAAGTTTCATATTATGAGGAAAGTCACCAGCAAGCAAATCTTCTTTCAATAATCTGAAATAATAACACAAAATGAAAATGTTAAGACAAGAGTTTATATAAATGCCGAGCATAGCCTTTATTTGCCTTTCTGCATTCTGCTGAAATATGGCAGGCATATATATATACGCCTCCACCCGGATTTGAACCCGGGTTACCAGATTAGATGACAAGCGCACAAACCACTGAGTTTATGGAAACTAGTAGATCTTATAGACAAATTAACGATTTTACAGTAGTTGAGAAGGTGTCAGAAGTGTGATTAAGTTGGTATACTCACAACAGCATTGCACATCCCACTTTTATAAGGAAATTGAAGCGCATATCATCAGCAAACAGCGAGTCCCATATACGCAAGACATCAGGTAGAGGAAATTCCTGAGAGAGTAGAAGTGTCAGCCATCGGAACGCATAGAATTGTGGCTTCAAATCTTGTTCCTGGAGTTTATACCATAATGTCGCATCTTTCTCCTTCAATGTAACCATTAACTGGTTCATTAAACTTCCTGGAGAATAAATACATGTTCGGTCATATTCTGGAACATTGTTAAAATACAGATTGTGAAACTTCAAAGGACCACCAATAACTTTCATTTTGTGCAAAAGATTATACTTTCTAATGCATATGCCCCCTGATGTCTATGAACCTAGCCACTTGAACTTATTATTCTTCTAAATACATGTACTGTTTTAAGTACCACTGTTCAGCAGTACTTTAGTCATAATGCAACAAACCAGTTACATTATTACGAACTAAACTTAGAGTCATCAGTGCCATTTAATAATGACTGAGAAGCATACTTATAGTAACTTTAACAAAAATCCCCCCACAATAATTTCCTGACAATATATATAACACAGCTTCACCACCTTGGTACCAAGTCTTCACAGTGAGTTTCATAGAAATCAGTGGTTGAAGAGAACAAGCTCATACAAAATTGGTGACATCAATACAACCAGACAGACAGACAGATATCTTACACTACTCAAATTGTCTCCCCTACTATATTGTTGAAGACAATAATTTAAATAATGCACTGTAAATATTGTATACCTATTCCACATTGTGAATCATCTAACGTTTTAATGAAGTTATCACGTATTTCTGACATCAAATTGGTGAAACAAAAGAAACAATCAGCTTCTGCATTCTCTGCAATACAAACAGAAAAGAAACAACAGTTAACTGCAAGCATGTAAAGCCTGACAAATTTGACACGACCCTGACCTTTTAATTAGCATAATTTAACACCGATTGTATATTTTCATAATCGGTGAGTATCATGAAGACACTCGGGCTATAATACAAACACAAATTTGAAATACAGATACTGCACAATTTTCTTGTGGAAGTTGATATGCTCTTAGTAAGAACCTTGTAATATATCCATGCATAAATGTCAAGATCAGGTCAAATTCTATAAGTTACAAAATGTATCTCATTATGTTTGGCAGTAAATATTGAGTTAATACCTAAAACTTTTATAATCTCAACCTTATAAATAATGTATATCTCCTCTAACAACTGAATAGCAGTTCTTAGTTTTTGGAAAAGGAAACATTTTCAATTAATATTAAATAAATTTTTAAAGCTTAACAAAGATTTTCAGAATTTTTTCAGTCATATAGCCACTGATTGATTTTAGGTTGATTTTAAAACAGATATTTAATCACTCTCCCTGCTCTCTAGCCGCTACACCTCATTCCGGATATAATCGGCATCATGAGGGACATTAGATAGAGGCACAGAGCTTTGCCTATCATGCTGAGTATCCAGCAAGGGAATAGTTTTTGCCATTTTGATTTCTTTTCATATGACAAAACTTGGGGTCAAGCCTTGAACCTCCTGCATATACAGCAGTTAGTTCAGTTTTCTGATACTATAACAAATAAGAGATGTTTGTAAATCACATAAATAGTGCCCCCTATGGCCGCCTAATTGTTGAAAATGGTAAAGGTCACAGTGACATTGACCTTTGACCTAAAAATCCATGGGGGTATATATTCTGTTGCTGGCACACCTCCATGTAAAGTTTGAAGATCCAAGGACAAAGTGTTATTGAGTTACAGAACGGAAATCATTTTGGTGTTCTGACAGACAGAACAACAGACCAACTGACTGGCATGTGCAAAGCAATATATCCCCCTCATGAAAGATATGGGAACATAACAATGACCTCCAACAATCATATACTTTGGAATTATATTCACTTACCTCTACAATGTGGTTCTGAATCTGTGGCAAATGTGTAATATATGGGTCCAAGTATTTCATTCATACCCTAAAATAATCAAAGATGGGGGAACATATTTATTAGGATTCAACAAGTTTGGCAAATTTGAAATAACTAAGAGGCCATAACTATGGAAGCAAAGTGACAGCTAAGTGTTTCCCCTTGGCGGGACATAAAAAATAACTTGGACTAAATAACTATTGTAAGACATTTATCTTAATTCACTTATGTACAATTTCCATAATAGGACCTCTGTAACAAATAAACAACTACATCAGAACCAAAACAGTAAAACTTTGTTAAGAGGAACATCAATATTACTAGCACCTGGCCTATGTCGAACAAATTTCAAAGTTTGCAAATTTGCTCTATGTTAATTTGTTTATTACGTCATACCCTTACTTTCAAAATGCCTATAGACATTATAAATAATGATGATATTCATAGAAACAACCAAATATCAATGCCGAGCACCTGGTTAATCAAAAGCATTGGCTTAATTGTCCCGATGTGTTCTCAAGATAACAAAGTTTTACTGTACTTGTATTTACCTGTATGTAACCCAGTCCAGGGTTGAGTTTAGCATATACAAACAGTATTCTTTCACACACTTCCCAGTGAGCTTCCTGTCCGTCTGGTAACAACATAAACTCATTGCTCGGCTTCCGTCTACTAGTTGCCATCTACAAAATTACACAGCAAATAAGCAAAGATAACCATGCACTGTTTCTAAGAAAAGATTTATATATGTCAAAATGTATTGACCTTGTTCATTGTATAAACTTTAACTGATATTTATAAATTGTGTAATAAAATTATATGTACCTTGTAGGAGAGGGCTAATATAGGCTATGCTTTGGAAATACAATAAATATTTAACTTAAACATGTACTGTTGATTCATTAAGTAATACTAATGAGGGAACTATCCCATTCGAAAGAGTAGCTGTTACTACAGTAACTCAGTCACACCCAGTTAAACCTTCATAAGTTAAGTTTACCTAATGGAAAAGCTTATGTTTATAACCGTTCTCATTTAACTTAGAACAGACTGTAGGTCTAGATATGAACATATTATGATCCATTCAAAATACCGGCATCTCGCAACAAGATGACTTTACATTCAGAATTTGTAGAATCTGACGTCACTCAACATATTTAAACTTTACACATTACAAAAGAGATGTTTACTGAATGATTGTCAATAAAACAGTGTAAAGAGTGCACAAAAGAAGCGATTTATTACGGCATATGAGTTACATTGTATAGTCTTGAATAGCCCCAGGGCCAGTGGTGAGGTGACCAGGTCTTAAGCTATGAAAAGGATGCACCCAATTTTTGTAGCAATCCTTGGTAAATTCTTGAAAAGAAAATATAGAAAATACTTGAAAGAATACCGTAATCCTAAAATTCGTCAAAATGGACACTAGACAAGACTTAGTGATATTTACATTAGTGATTCCGAGTCTATTCTGTGAGACGGACTCCGAGTGGAGTACACAATTTTCCACACGCTTTCTTAACGTCTCAAAGCTATTCTCACCACATAATCTACTACATGGATGCTCTGTGGCTTTCTGGAAGAAATTTAAGTCTGGACACAAACGTCTGAAAACGAAAAAACAATTACAATATCCCCGTCACTACACATGTTAGTATAACCCTGTCAGATCAAATTCAATATGATGTTTGAGGATCCAGGACCCAATCATTCTTGAATTAGTGATAGGAAAACATTTTGGTCAACTGACTATTTTGACAATCAGGTCTTGTGAATACTGTTGATGAATATGGATCACAAGGCCCGTGGTTTGAGTCATGTCCAGACCATGGTCGTTTTAGAAATGCTTTTCAGTGTTTCCCACTCAACTAGAGAGATGTACTAATTGGGTATCCAGTAGGTATCTCGCATGTATCTATTCAATGATTATCGCTGTCTCAGAATGAGAAGGTCGTAAGTACAACATCGTTTCTTGGAGAAAATAAGACAGAATTATCTGAAAACAGCTCCTTACTTATAGAACAATCAACTGTTTGCACTTCAATTTGGTCAACATGACAAGTTCTGATTTTCATGAAAATTGGCTAATAATTAAATATGGATCAGTCTTATAAGGTGGTAAGTAGTAGGTCCTTCTAAGCCAGTGATATGGTTTTAAACAAATGACAATGCACTTAGAATCTCTCATGGAACGCAAACAAAAGAGAACTTACCTACAGTCCTTGTCTATTTGTAACAACATTTCATTATCTTTGAAGTAAGCCCTCCATTTACTCTCTGGGTTCGGGTTCAAAGGCTGCAAAATGATGAAATATAGCCACAATGATGAGTCCAAAATTTAACATCAATAATATGACCATATCAAAATAATGACCAGGTTTTAATGGTCCAAAAGTGGACTTCTGTTTGAGGCTTTACTATCTACACATGTACGTAGGCAGAATGAGATGAATATGTAGGATGTACAATTGGTGTGCCCACAAGATTAGATTAAAATTTAAATGAATGAAGTATGGTGAACACATGTCAGAAACCCTCAATACTTGGGCAATTTCAACACTTTGGCTAATAAATTAAATTGCAATGTGTCAGTTGTTATTTACAGAGTGTGTATCTGGGGAGTGGTTTACAAGACCATTCTGGTTCATTTCCATTATTTTACACTTTACTTCAATTCTATAATGAGACATGTTTTCTTTTCAATTTTTTTGTTGTTGGCTTAATCTTATGCTACATGAACAAAATCTACGAAAGTTGCCAATATTTCCATGATGATGTTGTAACTTAAGTACTCACACAGTAATTCAGTTTTATGTCTATCAGTATACTTACATGATCATCTAACGTCACATCAGCCACGCCCCCATTCTCTGATGCCTCAGTACCCGGCTTGATAATCATCTCATCAATAAACTGTAGATATGTTGTCCTAAAATATAATAGTAAGTGAGTAAGTAAGTTTACTAAGTAAGTAAAGTCTTTATTTTACGAGGCTAACATACTTACAATAATGCAATCTTCCACATTGGCCTCAATGATCATGTAACAATACAACAACAATAAACAGTTGATATGTTATTCTGAATCCAGGGAATAAACTTCGGTTCAGTTTTAAAACCCAGGAATTATTACATGATTATGTGTAAGCCTTGTCCTCGTGGCGGGGATTTAAACATAAAAAATGTCACACCCCCCCCTCCCCCCGGCAGGCATAATACTGACTGGTGCATTATGATGGAGCGCAGGAGCCCCTTGACGAAATAAAATAACCTTATAAATTAATGTTTTACTTTTGTTTGTATTGCTTTGATGTTTAATAAAGTATTATCATTTCTATTGATAAGAGGCTTAGTTAAATATGAAAATATATGACTAGAATAATGATGGAACCTTTGTTTCTTTGTTTCCTTCTCCCATTCTGCCGTATTCTTGGGTAGATAATATAACAACAGCTGGAAATAAACATCATGTCATTTTCAGGTCAAATACTATTTATTTAGTGATACATACAGACTGTGACAAGTACTTAGTTCATTGATTCTAGCAAGTTACTTTTGCAGGAAATATGTATAGAGTGGAAAGGAAAATATTTTGCTAGAGCTGATTTGCTCAAATAGTTTCAAATTTCAAATTAACAGACTGAGCATAATTCATCAATAAAGCCGTCAAAGCTTGTAAATTCAGAACAAATTTAAAATACAATAGAAGAATCAACATTTCAAATAATATATTGCTTTGTTACAATTAACTTAAATTTGAAAACAATATCACTGACACATACTATACTGATGGAATTTAACGAAATAAAATATAAATTTCAAACCTTCCAGCATTTTGACCGAAGTCCTGCTTCATACGGACAACCTACAAAAAAACGACACTACTTTCAGTAAGTTTGTAATTTGTTTACAATAGCTAAAGTCAACATCAAAATCAATGAAGAGAAAGAGGTGAAATACAAGGAATCTGGATACGATACCCTATCTCATTTCGAAGAGACTCCTTGGTTCTTTACAAGACCTGTGTAGAGCACGGATACACTCAAGACTATGTATACCTCTGGGTTTCCAACCAATTCATCTCTAGTTAAGTGGCAATAACTAAATACAGTTTCTGAAAGACAAAGTGCTCGGCCAAAGATCAAACCACGGACCTCTCGATCAGGAGTCAAGTGTGTTATTCACTTAATTGACCACCGTGCCACCCTAAACCCAAGACCTCTAAAAATAGAAAACAGCAACCGCTCATTTTCATTTCCATATTTTCCCACACCATAAGATATCAAAGCATCAGTCAAATCCATTTTAATTTTGTGTTGTCTTAACCCCGTCATTCCCCCACCCTACAATGGACAGCTGACGGTTAAAACTCCAGTATTACCATTTGTTCGGAGACAAATGCTCCACATTTCCCTAGCAGGACAAGGAAGCTGGAAGGTTAAAACAGGGCAGTTTCCTCGGATATCCACGGCCCATCCCTGGGGGTGGGGACATGGTTGCAAATGACTGGTGCATAAGGCTCACTCCCAAATCCCTACCAGAAGTCATTCATGAAGTCCCCCCCCACTAACCCAAATTGTTCAGCAGACGTCTTGATCCAACTGAACTAATATTAGAGGTGCTTATAGTTACAACAAACTTACATTGAGCAAATACTGGAATTAAATATAGATAACAATCGCCACTACTGTATACCACTTACCACTGAAAACTATTTTTCTAAGTTTCTTGAAGTCGATCACTTCCGCCTCCAAAACTGACTTGAATTCCTGCAGTCTGAAATGACAACGATGCAAATAGGATGCATTCAGTTTAATTCAATTAAGAAAATCGTCTTCTTTTAAATAAAGTAAAGCATTAAAACAATTAAGCATGAATAAAAGCAAAAACATCGTAAAATTACCTCGCCTTGTAGGTGGACATTTTCGCCGGATGTTTATCTTGCAACTGTCATGTGGTTCAATTTCGCGAAATGAACAACAATAAACGGAACAGTAATTTAAAAACGAAATGGGCAAAATCATGAATTTATTTGAGAATATTCAGTGTGCTGTCATTTATAAAGAGAGAAAACTGGTCTGATTATTGAGTTGGTCTTAATGTTAAGTCCATATATAAAATATATTGAAATTGGACCTAAAAATTGAGGTGGTCTTAATTTTGAGGTGGTCTTTGAGTGATTTTTTATGAACATGGACCCTTGCTTTAAATTAGAAAATATATATAATACTGTGTGTAAAGCCTTCTCAATAGCCTCGGATCGGAGCATCTGTTCGAGTGGTGGAGCACCAGCCCGGGTAACTCAGTAGTTAGATCCAGGGATTTTGTATACAATGTCCTGGTAGAGCACCCAAGTGGCTTGCAAGTCGGAGGTTGCGGCTTGGGTATATGATTGGTATGAATTGACGACATTATCCGCTCATAACCTCATGGCATACCTACCAAGTACTCCTATTAAAGTGGAGTTACTCCTCTTTTCGTTGATAAATTTCTAGTTTCCAAGTTCACCTACCTTGCACATAAGTACATGTAGTTTATTTTATGATCTTCTGTACCATATTTATAACCACCATAATTGATACAGTCCTTGTTTATGTATCTAAATCTCTTTTGAATCGCATGTTTCGCTCTATCATTCCTATGTTGGATGGTATGCCTCATGGTGAAACACTTGGAATAAGGTGTCAAGGGGTACCTATGAGGTCCAGACAGTCCTCACTGCAGATATTTTTTTGCACAGACTGTGTGTACAATCTAAGCTCAAGCTAGCAAACCAAAAGAGTTGTAAAACACAGATTTCAATTTTTATCGTTTTTATTTTTTTCCACTCACCAATTTTACAATAGTTGTATTTTTCTATATATATATAGTGCAAACAAATTAACTTGCCCCACAACCTTTCTATTTTTTATTAGCATAATTAGGCAATTGATTTCTTGTAAATAATTTTATATCTGTACAACTTTCTATGAGGTGTAATGCACAAGTCAATAATATGCCCACCCAGGGGGCGGCGGGGACACAGAGGGAATTAGACAGACCAATCTTCCCGATAGTGCAAATTTGTCAACCTAATCGTCTCCGAGTCCTGGGGAATAGACTTTGGTCCGGTTCTAAGACCCGTAAATTACTATGCAATTATGTGTTCCGACCCCGGGGTATAGACAGTAAGCATTGTTCTCAGGGTTGGGATTTAAACATCAAAAAATAAAAAATGTCTAATTCCCCCTAGGTTGCCCTGTACTTGGCGCACAAGGCTAGTTACATATCATACATCAAGGTTGAAAATCCAGTTTATTTGGTCGCACTATAAATAAACACATGTATTACAATCATATCAACGGCACCAATCCATACAAAATATATTTACATATACAAGCAATTAGACCAGAGCTGGTGACAGCATAATATATTCATTTATACCAACAGCACTCAGAGATGATCAGATTTTATAGTGTCTATATCACACAAATATGTTTATCAACAATGTGAAAACAATGTTATTGTGACACATTGTTCTCCACAATATGTAAGAAAATTGATGATATCATCAGCCTAACAACTTAAAGTGTATAGAGCTATATTCTAACAGTCATTCAATGTCAAAATAATTACTTGCATAGTGTTAAGTATGATACCAGACTACCTTAATTGAAAATTAAAACTTTGGAAGGGTTCCGTGAACTTTGATTTAATCATCGAAAAATAGACGATTCTTAAAGTTCTGTAGGGTGTTCTAGAAGACTTTCGTATGAAAATGGATAGTTCGCATGTCCAATAAATCACAGAGAGAGTTTCTGTTAAAACAGAAGCGAAAAAAGATCTAATGGATATGAAAGCATAATTGTTTTTCTGTTTTTGAAACTTTTTTAAAAATTATCTTCCGGTATAGCTCTATACACTTTAAATTTATGATTTCTGACATTCTAAAGGCAAGAATCTTTTCCATGATAAAATGGTATTAAAGCTATAACTCAAATTCAGTAAGTAAGCCGGGCTTTTGATCCTGACAAGACGAAGTATTTTCACTAACTAACTTTCAAAATGGCCACTGAAATTTTGGCGGATGTAATGAAATGTAACTCTATCATGTTGACAGACTAACATGTATGTCTTGGTCAAACCAGAAGTCGGAGATTCATGACCTTTATTGACGGTAATGAACGGTTAAACTAGAATGGTCTTTCATTCTAAATCCGGTTTTTCATTCTAAATCAATATGCACATCTAAGCTCTGAATAGAGTATTTCCATGAAATTCAATTGAAATATAACCAATGAAAATTTATAGTAGACAAATTTTATGAAATCCATTCAGCAAAAAATCAGTTTGTCTTCCCCTTTACATTAGACACAACTCGGTATTCCTAAATGTACTATGTTTCTATTTTCTGAGTTTCACTTTATTTCATAGTGCTACTCAAGTAATCAAGTCAGTCGGCAGATGACTCAAGTATGAGAAAATGATTTTTAAGTAGCTATTAATAAAACTGAAGAACAATTTTGTGAACAAAATGAAATCTGAGTATATGAAATATAGATGTAATACATAATTTCAACAACAGAACTTATCACACAATACAACAATACAATGTCTGAAAATGTCATGTACATGATATGTGTCTGCAAAGTTTACTGTTAATATATTTTGACGATTTTGTACATTACACAGACTTCCCAATAGCCGTCAGACCAGTCCGACAGTTTAGCTCTCAATTTGATGCGTCAGACCTTTCCGCGTGTCCGATGGTTCGTAATCTTCGGCGTACGTTTGCATTGGGTACCTTTTGTATTGGGTACGTTTCCGCGTGTACTTTGTAAGACTTATTTTGATTGGTCGGTAATAAATTCGTAAGCCAATCACAAAGCGCGATCCATTTTTCTAACTCTGCATTCCTGTACTCCTATTTTGAAGAGTCTCTTTCAATTTCGCGTGGGAAATATGGATACAATCGAAAGAATTATAGATAACTGGCAATCGGACAACAAATTTAATGCTGATTTCTCGATGACAGTACTCGGAAACCAGGAAAGCCATCTCTTACTGTGTGTATGTCGTCTTAAAACGGAAATGGAAAATATTTGCTTTTTTGTTGATTTTAGCGAACAAATATCGGTCCAACAGATTTCCTTCTGGTCTGACCGTTGGTCCGACAGATTGTCTGCGACTATCGGGAAGTCTGCATTACAAGGAAATAATCAGCTGCATTAAATTCCAAAATATAACAGGGATACAGACTAGCAGGGGCCCAGTAGCCCACGGCCCCTAGATTTTGGGCTGGGCCCCTAGATTTTTCAAGAAATTCCCTATATACACTATACAATAATCAAAGAAAGTACTATGTTGGGCTACCAAGTTGAAAATGCCAGTCTTTATCCCTGTATAATAAATTTATATTATACATTTGTTTGTACAGTGAGTTAGACCTTGACACAAAGATCAATATTATATACTGAAGTATGAGAGTTGTACCAGAATGCCATGTCAATGTGAAACAGTTTCATTATATAACACAGAAGACTATTAAAACTTTAATAAAAGTTTGATACTAATTACTTTCAATTTTAAATGTGGTCTAATATGGCATTCTGGGACAACCCTCACTTTCATATAGTGATGTTATGTTTTGTTACAACAACATTTTGCTTGTTTCAAAAGCTGACTGCATATGTACATTATATCTCGTATAAATAATGGAAAATGATTTTGTACAGGAAAAGTCAAACAGAACCACATGGTCCTAACGCTACAATGTCACAGCTTATGAGGCGAATCATAAAACAATCAGACAACTTTAAGCCAACAAGAAATCAATGACCCTATATCCTACTATACTGATGCTCAATACGGCAAAACCATAAAGCCAGATGTTACCACATGTGCATATTTTTTTAGCAATGTTTGGAAACTATACTTTGCAATGTACATAACCTACAGTGTACACAGCAAGATCAATTGTTTGATTCTGTCCAACAACTCAGTATTGTCTCAACTGATGTTTTGTATAAGATATTGAAAAAACAATATACAACAAGAGGGTCCAAAGGGCCCTGGGTCGCTCACCTGTTTGGCCTAGTGACCTAGATTTTGGCCCAAATGACACAGTATCTAACTTGACCTAGATTTTATAGAGATAAACATAATGACCAAGTTTCATAAAGATAGAGTCAAAATTGTGCCCTCTAGTGTGTTCACAAGATTTTTCAATGATTTGGCCTCGTGACCTAGTTTTTGACCCCAGATGACCCAATATCGAACTTGACCTAAATTTTATAATGATGATCCTTGTGATCAAGTTTCATACAGATAAGGTCAAAATTGTGACCTCTAGTGTGTTCACAAGCTTTTTCAATGATTTGGCCTCGTGACCTAGTTTTTGACTCCGGATGACCCAATATCGAACTTGACCAAAATTTTATAGTGATGATCAGTGTGATCAAGTTTCATAAAGATTAGGCTCAAATTGTGACCTCTAGTGTGTTCACAAGCTTTTTCAATGATTTGGCCTTCAAAGGCTTGTGACCTAGTTTTTGACCCCAGATGACCCAATATCGAAATTGACGTAGATTTTATAGAGATGATCATTGTGATCAATTTTCATAAAGATTAGTCTCAAATTGTGACCTCTAGTGTGTTCACAAGCTTTTTCAATGATTTGGCCTTGTGACCTAGTTTTTGACCCCAGATGACCCAATATCGAACTTGACCTAGATTTTATAGAGATGATCATTGTGATCAATTTTCATAAAGATTTGTCACAAATTGTGACCTCTAATGTGTTCGAAAGGTTTTTCAATGATTTGGCCTAGTGACCTAGTTTTTGACCCCAGATGACCCAATATCGAACTTGACCTAGATTTTATAGAGATGATCATTGTGATCAATTTTCATAAAGATTAGTCACAAATTGTGACCTCTAATGTGTTCACAAGGTTTTTCAATGATTTGGCCTAGTGACCTAGTTTTTGACCCAAGATGACCCAATATCGAACTTGACCTAGATTTTACAGAGATGATCATTGTGATCAAGTTTCATAAAGATTAGGCTCAAATTGTGACCTCTAATGTGTTCACAAGGTTTTCCTTTGATTTGACCTAGTGACCTAGTTTTTGACCCCAGATGACCCAATATCGAACTTGACCTAGATTTTATGGAGATGATCATTGTGATCAAGTTTCATAATGATCAGGCTAAATTTGTGACCTCTAGTGCGTTCACAAGGTTTTTCAATGATTTGGCCTAGTGACCTAGTTATTGACCCCAGATGACCCAATATCAAACTTGACCTAGATTTTACAGAGATGATCATTGTGATCAAGTTTCATAAAGATTAGGCTCAAATTGTGACCTCTAATGTGTTCACAAGGTTTTCCTTTGATTTGATCTAGTGACCTAGTTTTTGACCCCAGATGACCCAATATCGAACTTGACCTAGATTTTATGGAGATGATCATTGTGATCAAGTTTCAAAATGATCAGGCTAAATTTGTGACCACTAGTGTGTTCACAAGGTTTTTCAATGATTTGGCCTAGTGACCTAGTTATTGACCCCAGATGACCCAATATCGAACTTGACCTAGATTTTACAGAGATGATCATTGTGATCAAGTTTCATAAAGATTAGGCTCAAATTGTGACCTCTAATGTGTTCACAAGGTTTTCCTTTGATTTGACCTAGTGACCTAGTTTTTGACCCCAGATGACCCAATATCGAACTTGACCTAGATTTTATGGAGATGATCATTGTGATCAAGTTTCATAATGATCAGGCTAAATTTGTGACCTCTAGTGCGTTCACAAGGTTTTTCAATGATTTGGCCTAGTGACCTAGTTATTGACCCCAGATGACCCAATATCAAACTTGACCTAGATTTTACAGAGATGATCATTGTGATCAAGTTTCATAAAGATTAGGCTCAAATTGTGACCTCTAATGTGTTCACAAGGTTTTCCTTTGATTTGATCTAGTGACCTAGTTTTTGACCCCAGATGACCCAATATCGAACTTGACCTAGATTTTATGGAGATGATCATTGTGATCAAGTTTCATAATGATCAGGCTAAATTTGTGACCACTAGTGTGTTCACAAGGTTTTTCAATGATTTGGCCTAGTGACCTAGTTATTGACCCCAGATGACCCAATATCGAACTTGACCTAGATTTTACAGAGATGATCATTGTGATCAAGTTTCATAAAGATTAGGCTCAAATTGTGACCTCTAATGTGTTCACAAGGTTTTCCTTTAATTTGACCTAGTGACCTAGTTTTTGACCCCAGATGACCCAATATCGAACTTGACCTAGATTTTATGGAGATGATCATTGTGATCAAGTTTCATAATGATCAGGCTAAATTTGTGACCTCTAGTGTGTTCACAAGCAATTGTGAACGGACGACGGACGACGGACGACGGACGGACGACGGACGACGGACGAAGAGCGATCACAAAAGCTCACCTTGTCACTTTGTGACAGGTGAGCTAAAAATGTACAATACAAACACTCTTGAACATCTGCCTTTAGGAAACAAAGTCATAAGAGTAAGGTTATTGTACAATGTACGGGGGTTGTTGCTCTTGAGAGGTAAAATTAATAGTAAAATGAAATGGTCACTTTTGAAATGCAAATGCTTGAGAGAGTTTGTTGTGGAGGCAGCACTATATGTACGATGTATATAGCTAGTTTGCGATAGAAAAAAATCGTGTTTTTTAAATATTTCTCTGTAATAACTTCACCTACAAGTATGAAAGTTTGCACAATTAAATGAAACATATCTACCTAATACACGCTGAAATTTCAGCAAGATTAGAAATGAGTTAAAAAAGTTTTGTTCATAAGTTCTATGTAACATTTTTGTAGTTTAGTATGAAAAATCAAAATAGAAGACTTGATACTTGCAACAGCCAATTTACGGTCACCTGATACGCATAACAGTATACAGTAAAACCTCATGATGCGACCAACTCGAAAATACGACCAACTCAATATTACGACCACTTTTTCTCAGTCCCGATGTTTTCTCTATATAAATCAATGGTCGCAAAACTTGATTATGCGGGCAACTCGATATTGCGTAATGCGACCACTAATTTGGTCCCGAACAATGCATAAAGTCACACCTTCAACTCGATTCAACGACCACGTGCCGTTTCAGTACGAATAGTATTGATTTTAGTCGAGCCGCCGGTCAAGGTCGTAAATGGTGACATGTTGTTAATTCGATGCACTAATTGACTGCAATTTAATCGCCACAGGCGTCGTAAACTAACCATGAGGTGGGTATTTTATTGTTTAGTCCTTTGTTATACCTTTAATTGAGTAAAGAGGGGTCACACATTTCGTATCTCTTTGATTGTTAAAGTCGTTAATTGACAGACAAACAAAAATGTTTTTGTAAACATTCGTAATTATCGGATTGAATTTGTACACTGTAGAAGTTAAAGACCAAATTATTTAATCACAATTCAATTTGATTGCAATTGGTAAACATCTGCATTTTCTACAAAGTTATAAATTAGCTAAATCTCCACGATGAGTGGAAAGCGTGTAGAGCTTAATGTGATAGAGAAATTTAATTTGATTAAAGATAGTCCAGGGAAAAGTCAGAGGAAATTAGCAGAACAGTATGGGATTGTTTTTGCATACATATACATGTAATTAAAATAAAGAAAAATTGTGTAATTAATAATCAGTTTTGTTCCATTATTATATTAATTATGTTTTATTATGTCACTCATTTAAATCACACAACAGTATTGAGTATTAAAAACACCACACACATGTAGAGAAACACCCATTACATGTTTCAACTGGAAGTTTAGTGATACTGATAAACTCAATACACCCAAACTCGATAATAAGACCAACTCGATATTAAGACCACTTTGTGCCGGTCCCGTTGGTGGTCTTAATATCGAGTTTTTACTGTATTTACGTATTTGCAACCTACTTAATTTAACACATGCGGGGCTGTCTGTGAAATTGTGAATATGACGAAGTACATGTTATTGCTGTACATTTTTTACAAGCGACACACCTAAATAAACCGAATCACAAGGGCCTCCCTAGTCTTGTCTTTATAACAGCAATCTCAATCCCGTTGATCACGGATTGTAACAGTTAAATAATTGATAGTAAATCATCAATGGAATACCAGATTACCTCCCTGCGTTAAACTGTAAATACGCATGTAATTTCAATATGTAATAAAGAATAAATGTCTTTTAATTGGTGACTAAAAATTATGAAATTCAAAATGAGACTAGGTAGGAAGTTATTGTAGTTCTGTGTAATTTTTTACCAAAATCTGATGAATAGATTTTCAGAAATCTTTAAAAAACACGATTTTTTTCTGTCGCAAACTAGCTATACAAAGAAAGCATTTCAATAAGTTTATGTCCATGATCTGTCAGAATGTTCGGTTCACTTAAACTGCATCCAGGATCATAATACTTGACAAACACATAGATTTACTTTCAATCCCACAAGTTATCTTGTAAAGACACCGACTAGAATGGAACAACAGATTTAAGCAAGGGAACCAAAATAACAATTGATCCCAAAGGGAATACCAGTTCACCAGGGCAGAGCCTTATTTGAGCTTTTCAATCAGAATCTTTCACAAGAACAATATATCATAGTCTTCTTTATTAAAGCACTTACTGATATCTTAAACTGACATTTAATTTTTTTTTAACTTGACATACAAAAGTTGCGGTAAACGTTGTTCAATATCAATTATAATTAATGAAATATCTCCTAAAATTGATCATTTCTATCCCGAAATGTTATGTTCAAAATGATTAATAAAAAATTTAAATCTTAAAGTAAGTTTAAGTTTTCTGTAAATACTTTGATAAAACCGCACTCACTCAGTTGTAAATGCTAGTGACTTAGTCGTATATAAATGCTAGAGGTGCTGTACTTTACTCAAACTGTCCGATAAGAACCATCATGTATACTCCGACCAGCAGAGCAAATATTTCTTTAATAGATTGTCCCAATTTGGTATCTTCAAGTAGTTCTGGAATGACCGACACTGTAGCTATATATATAAATCCACCGGCAGTGAATGGTAAGATCCACGCTGTTGCTGCATCACCTACACCCTCCGCGAACAGACTACATATAGTACCCATCATAGCACCAATTGCTGTACTAAACTGTAACATCATTGCCTGAAAGAAACAACAATAAAATACATGCAGGTATATTTTTTTTAAACAAAAACAATCATCCATCTCAAAAGCAGTTTAGTGGCATGAATATTATACGAATCGGT
Organism: Spisula subtruncata; assembly: GCA_963678985.1. Classification (NCBI taxonomy): domain Eukaryota; kingdom Metazoa; phylum Mollusca; class Bivalvia; order Venerida; family Mactridae; genus Spisula; species Spisula subtruncata. The sequence goes on along the minus strand of OY787673.1, from coordinate 39,711,400 downwards.
GGTTTATGGCGGAATAACGGTGGATTATTCCCCGATAATTTCACTGTTCATAATTTCACTGTTCATAATTTCACGCAAACAGACTATTTTTAAAAAAAAAAAATTTCCCCGCCGCATAAAATAAAATAATAAGCATTTTTACTTGCTCTCTTAATTTTTAACAAATAACAGAACATTATATGTACATAAATGTAAAACAAATGTACGAAATTGAAGCCATTGCAGAATAACTATTTGATTGCAAATCAATGTCACACAAAACATTCCAGGCATATAGTGGATTGTTTTCATCATTTAAGCTATTTGAAGCATGAAATAAATAGAATATTTGTATTTGAGCAGCTGACTTATTACGCCACTCGTGAAAATATTACATCAGCTGCTCACTCGGTGAATTATCAGCCGATCATACATGGAAAAATACAAATATCCTCTATATATTAATAACACTTTTTACAGACATTAAATTGCAGACATACGGCCAATTTCTTTCAACCATTGCATTTTTCATCCAAAACATGCTAGGCCCATTCTCGTTCAACCAGCGTATGTTTTTTCAATTACATAGGTGCTTGACTAACCACTGATTTATGAGAATGGCTAGTCCAGGAATTTGACTAGTGTATCAGCCTATAAGATCAGGATGATATTTGGCATGCAGAAACATCAGCAGTCTATCTCTTATTTTGTTTACTTTTAGACAATAATAATGTATCAGATACCGTAGTAGTAGTACACAAGTGGCAAATGGAAACGTAGTTAACAAATTAACAACACACCACTGCACATAATACTCGTACAGGTTTAAGTAGAGTTGGTTAGGTTACAGTCAGTTGTTAATACTTGTCAGTAAACTATCAAAGTTCTAACTTGTTTTTACTAACATTTACAAGTAATATTAATTGATCTATCATAATAATTACATAAAGTCTTAATTTAGATATTCTATTTCTAAAGTTGATTACCTTTTTCTTTGTACAACCAGATTGCACCAATATTGCAAAATCTCCAATCTCGTGTGGAATCTCATGTAGAAAGATAGTAATGGTAGTTATAATACCAAGATTCTGTCCCATCATAAATGATGCACCAATAGCCAGACCATCAGTAAAATTGTGAGCAAAATCTGCAGCAAGGTTGAGATAACCAGCAACTTTGATATCTTCTACTGGTTTATCTGCAATATATATCCAAATAATACATAATTATATACATTTTTGTCAAAGAGTTACAAGTATGGAAATTAATTTGATTCAGAGTAAACAAATCAGGATATGACTTTGGTAATGCTATTTATAAGTGATATTCTTTCATCCAATGTTAAGTAATTCAATGATGAACTGAATAATTAAATTAATCTATTTAAGTTGTAGAAATTGTTACTCAATCTGCGTGAAAAATAAATTACATATCTAAGGTTATTAGAACATAACTGGTGAACCACACCAGGTCCTGTATACTTATACAGCACGAAAAGGTATGAGCAGCGTAACACAATTTACGGGATCAATTAAAAACAAATAAACTTAATTTTTCTGAATGATACAATTAAATTACCTTCAGTTTTCACAACTTCGTCAGTCTTTTTGTCAGTTTTCTCCGATTTATTTTCATCTTTCTTTTCAGTTTCCTTCTTAACTGGTGGACCGTGAGAATGACCATGGTCTCCTTTAACAATACGGACAAATTTCTCAACCATCAAAAATGCTATTAAGCCGGCTAACACCCAGAGACCGATGGACATGTCGTGAGAATGACCACCCTCTCCGTGGGAGTGTCCGTGATCGTGAGAATGTGAGTGAGTATGTCCATGATCATCACCACCATGAGAATGTGGCGAGACTGCATGTGGAATGAGATGTAGGAATGCATCGCCGAGAAGTCCGCCTGATGCGAAACTTAGTAAGACCTTCAACAGTGGCCGATGTTTGTCTGTATTGTCAAGTGGAATAAATAGAAGTATAAAGACGGGTGAGACGCTGATGATTGCAGTCGCTGTAATGGCTTCAATCCACAACTTCATTCCGGTGTTTTTCACGACTGGTTTTCCGGATCCACCCGCGGCTTGTTTTGCACTTGCATCTCCGTGAGCATGACCATGTTCTCCATGTGCGTGACCATGATCACCATGTGCGTGACCGTGAGCTCCATGTGCGTGACCATGTCCATGATTTTCTGGAGCATCATCATTAGCTTGTTGTGAATATTTGAATGACGGAGCCTCATCGTGTCCGTGACCATGATGTGCGTGGCCATGTTCGTGCCCGTGACCCACAACTGGAGAAATATAGTACAGGCATATCAAAAACAAAGATAACTTAAGAAAAGAGTCCTTAAACTTTCGCTGTGCCATATTTTTCTTTTTATTGTGGTAGACGTGTAATAAATCCGTGTTAATGAACGCACGTCACAGAGCGCTTCCGTGATGAAGACTTTTTGCCGACGGTGTCGTAAAACAAACACGTTGTGAGAATGATAAAATTCTAGCTGTAGTTACCTCCCTTACACCAGTGGCTTAAAAATTATATCACACAACCATGTAATATTAAAGTACGTGCACAAAACACAGTATTTAGACATCCCAAATTTTGATTGATAATTCACTATAAAGAAAGTTAATGGATGGAAAGTTGGGAATGACAAAACTCTGTATTTTGTGATATAATTTCTTAGGCTTATGCTTACCAATCGTAAAAGCTCGGCCATTTCCGTTTGTCTCCGGTAAATACACCTCGTAAATAAGTGTAGAAATACACCATTATCGTTCGCCCTCACTACTAAAGTCAGCTACACCCGCGTGAAAATAACACATTATGTACCCGTCAAATATGATGGTTATTTTATATGTTCTGATCAATTTTCTTATTTCTACGGCATAGCAGGACATATCGCGAAGAAAATGTCAAATATCTTTGTAGAAAAATAACATCTAGCGCGTATTATGAATGGAATTTATGTCTTCTTTATCACATGATGTCATGAATGATATGACGTTTATTTGGCGTCAACGTAAACGTGACGTTGTGCGAACTTCAATTTCGTAGCGTTCTTTCCTAGTTTATACAATTATAATTGTATTCTTGTTTTCAATTCTAGTATTTAGCAGCTGTCGTTCTCTTTCTCAAGTTTAAACTTTAACATATTTGTTGCCGTATGAACGTGTACATGTTGTATAAAAGTAACTGGGGGAGCTGCCATTTTCGAATCATGTGACTGAAAGTAGTTCAAAATGTCGCCTTGTTATGTCAGAGGTATTTTCCATTGGATAAAAATCGAGGTGATCAGAATGCTATGCTTACATGTACATATTTCATGAAGCAAAAGGACCTGTGCCAAAGAAGCCTTCCACTGCCAGTACTTCTTTGCCTGTGTTCAGTAGTAGGCTAGTATGAACAAATAACTCTGGACAGAAGCAAACTATCTCTATGTCAATGTGGAGACATTTAATAAATATTCATACTGTAATTCAAGGACCATAACTCGGTAATCAATGAAATCCATTAGTGACACTTTTTTGAAGGGGAAGGACACAATGTGCAAGTCCCCCTGACACATTGGTACAATCTCAACAGTTACTGAGATACAGATATGGACGCATCTATAGAACAGCTGAAGCTAAGACATAATTATGGAAATCTTGTCAATAATTTGCCAATATTCAGTTGAAAGCTCAGTTGGTTGAAAAGCTTGTTATAGTTCAAAAGCTCATATTACATGTATATAGTCAATTCAAAAGCTCATAATTTCATAGTCTTTTCAAAAGCTCACTTGAGCTTATGATAACTTGGTAGATTGTCTTGCTGACTCCAAATAAATCCATCATCATGTCTCAGTGGTTAGCCAGGTTCCCAGACAAAAACTATAGGTTGGAACGAAAATGAATAAATCTGATCTCATCTGATAATTATCACCAATAGACACAACACGTAAGAATTAACAATTCCGAAATACATTTAAAACTATTTATTCCTCCTATTACATAACATAGTTTTGGTCCCTGAGACCACAGTAAAACATTTTTAATGATCAATAAACATCTTTCATATATGTTCTCCAACAAGTACAATATTCATGTGCTGAAACACAATATTGTCAAATTCATGATAATAATCAGTGATCTAAACATCATACAAACTCATATTTATAGACCAGCTCTTGTTATAATATATATTCATGAATGTTTGAAAAAGAGTTAAAATAGATTGACATATACATAGCTAAAAAAATCAATTGACTCTTACGATCAGTTTTAGTCCAATATACTGGTAAAAAAATTATGTAATTTCTGGTACCATCAAAAATATTCAGTACATTTAAATTTAATTGATACTCATGGTATGAAATATACACAAATTTATATTTTGGTAAGAGATATATATAATGGAACTTTTGAAATATTTTCTGTGCTTAGAAATATGTATACCAGGGTACTGTTTTATCAAAGTACTTACGCAGATCCTAAACTTACGGTCATTTTTAAATTCTTTATAATATGTTAACATCTGCAAAATTAAGTAAATGGAGCTGCATTACTAATGAATATTCAGCTAATAAACTCCTACAAACAAGTTCTGGCTCCAGTTTGTAGTCGTCAACGAATTATTAAGAATTTAAATTTGAACGTAAATTTACCATATCCATAAGTACTTTGATAAAACAGTACCCTGCTACCATAAACTGAAATACAGTAAAATTAGAAATTTATGTGTTGAATTCATAAACCTTGCAAACTACATAAATAATTCACATAAGAATTATAAAATTTTAGCCTCAAGAAAATGAAGGATTTTACAGTTTTACACAAAGACTAGATAACAACAGACTAGAACTGACAACCTACCAAATACTGTAACTTTGTCATTGTCAGTAACTTAACCATTCTGCTATAAACCATTTTCAAGCTAGATTTAAACTTGAAACTTTAATTATATATACCGTTAGTTGGAAACAGAACAAAAACTTCCTAACTTTCTTTTTCTTGGTGATAATAGAACTCTGAACTAGTTTACTGTTTTGGAACAGAACTGGGCCCGTATTCATAAAGCTCCTAAGGGGAAAATATTCCTTAGGTTGATAATTTACCTAAGGTTTTATAGGAATTCCCTAAGTTTTATATGATTTCACCATTGATATCTGAAAGAACATCATAAAGAAGGTTTCAGATATCTAAGGTGAAATCACATAAAAAACTAAGGAAGTTCGTATAAAACCTTAGGTAAATTATCAACCTAAGGAATATTTTCCCCTTAGGAGCTTTATGAATACGTGCTCAGAACATATCTTTTAATTTGAGACACAGCATGTAATATGAAATTTATGCAGCACTGGTATCTAACCCTAGAAATTAATGAACAATGTTTCCGCTGCATTCATATTCTTAAAGTTTCCATGCAAGACAATCCCTTACACAATCTGGGTTCAACAAGTTATATTCCGGTATTCTTCCTACATGGTTATGAACACATTGCATCGGTTGACAATTCTTAATAATTAGTAAAACTGGCAAGATGTATATCATATGACACAGAGTCTCAACATTGCTAAATAATAATTAATTACAAATCTGGAAATAAAATGGGGGAAATATTGCCAATTCAGCAAAAACGAATGACGTTTTCTTCATTGCTTTTGCCAAGTCAGGTATAGATTGCCTTTTATGTATGATTAATGCAATAAATAACAATATAAACATATGAAAGTCCTCAATCTTATTTCTGAATACATGATTTTTCAGGACACTTGACATTGACAATGTCTGAACAAAAGTCGTAAGAGAACAACAGGGGGTTGAAAACAACTTATTGCCAACAAAACGGTTGTTTGACAGGGTTTCAATTTACAGTTATACACATACGCCTGACTTGAAAAGAGAACTTGCATTTTTAATTGTACATAATTATTTTGACTGCAATAATACCTGAGCAGGACTTTTTTCTTTCTATATTTCCTTATAATATATACATTGAGATACATTATAATATCAAAACATAATCAATATTAATACAAATCAATTACAAATGCATTAAAATAAACCAACTATAAAATGCAATACATCCAATACTAAAATTTACAAATGCATTAAAATCAAATTCCATTTTAAAAATAAATTCCAAAAAGAATATTCAATCTTAATAAAATAATAGAACATATTGAATATCTATTTAGAATAGTGTTGGTGTTATGGTCAACCATGTAAATAAATGCCCACAGCTCGGGAGCGCAAAAAAGTTATTCTGTAATGGGGCCAAGAAATGTATCTCACCTCTGTCTCTTAGTTTGCAATTATAAATGCCCCAGAGTGGGCCTTGCAAATTACAAGTATTTCGAAAAGAGGAAGACAAATAAGATTTTTTATAAGATACGTTATACTTGGAAGCTATTTGCCAAATAAGTATTTGGTCATGAAAACTGAGATACAAGGCTTGACCTTAACAACAACTGTGAATCATTGTGTATATTTATTAAATGTAGCATTATAATCTGGAATGTAGGCCATACATAAAATAATCCAGTGTGCAACATTTCCTGAGTCTGGTGTCATGTTCTCAATCAGTAATATAATAGTAATACACCCTAAGGAAATCACATGGAAACACAAAATTATATATTTGTTCACTCACACTGATCTACATATTTGAACATTTTTACTCTGACATAGATAAATTAATATATTACAATGTCATAGCATTAAATAGTCCATCATATAAAAAATACTTGCTAGATTATATGATGAACGTTCATTTTATTTTCATTAAAACTAGAGCTGTCGCTATTCGGTAGACTAATATGCCCCCTGCCGGCAAAGGGCCATAATGCTGGCGAAAGTCAAGGCGGCGTGATTTTTTTCCTTCACGCAGATCTACATTTTGAGGTTGTTTATGTGTGAAAGTTTGAAGGAAATCATGCAACAAACTGTAGGAGGAGTTGGGTCCACAAGAATCAATCTACAGACAGATGGACGGCAAGCTGAAAACAATATACCCCTTACAACATTACGTTTAAACACTTGATAAAAATTCCAGGTAAACACTTTTAAATTAGTAAGTATAGGCCAGCATGATAAGTTACTGACTTCCTTATTACAATAATTATATATACTGGTTACTACTTTTTTAGATTCAACGAATCAATAAGCATAAATAATTTATATGTATTGTTACAACTTATAAATGAATTACAATACTACTATATATTGTATAATATACTATAGATCTGGATTACAAAATCTATCTTGTAATCCATTATAGGTACAATATTCATAAATGTCAAAAATTTCTTCTGAGTAACTGATACATACTCTCACTCAGAAAGAGCGAGATATAATGAACATCTGAAAGACGTGAGCAAACAATGTACTAAACATAAGCCAAAAAAATGTTTGTTTCCGCTACCCCTACCGACCCTATACCCACCTACTGTTTTTTTACTAATTTGAGAAAAAAATTAATATCTTGTAATTTAACCTATTCTATCAGGGCGTTTTAGCTCTTTCTGTATTTCTTCACCAAGGAGGCTGTCTGTGGGTATCCTAAACACAAAAGTGGATGATTTAAAGGTCAACTGACTATTTTTTCTTAAAAGAAATTATTCCCTTAGTAACCTACCGACCCTATTTTTTCAAAGCAAGAAGCGGAAACGAACAATTTTTTTTGGCCTTACTGTTTACAGATCACCTAGATCAACTATAAGTGGAAATGACTGAAGTAAAGTTCGAGCCAGCTCATACATGTTTCCCGTGGAATCCACAGGTATACCAGTAGTATGAATTCAAATATTCCTACAAAATATCCACATATAACATCAACCAGGTGATGTCGTCCTAACAATACACGTGACAGTGTTACAATCAATGACCAGAGTACAGCTAAAACAATCCATGAGACAGAATGCAGAACACAGAGGACGAAGAAACACGCCAACATTCCTGCACGTGATGCATGGCCTGATGGGAAGGAATAGTTATCAATTGAAACAGTGGCAAACATGTCCATCTCATTGTGTACAGGTCGTGACCTCCGAAACACAGTCTTCAGTGTTCCTATGACAATCAGATCTAACACCAGTCCTGAAAATACAACACAAAAAGATCATTTTAAATCAGAGAGATGCAAACAGAAAAACAATAATTGTAGGGACATGATTTAAAATTAAATTCCATTGAGTGGATCATATGTTGTTGAAGACTAAAGATGATTCTGCATTAATATATCAAATGTTTTCACTACCTTGTTACGGCAGGAGGCTAGCAGGACAGTGTAGGACAGGCGTCCTCTAGTCCAGTTATGGCTAGCCAGACAATGTAGGACAGGTGTACATTTACGGTAGGAGTCTAGGTTAGCCTGCGAGTATAGGACAGTCAGGTAGCCAGAAGCGTACTTACCATAGAAAAGGTTGACTAGTATTTCAACATGAAGTGCTTGGTGTACAGACAATATCAGGACCAGTGTACCCAGCAACCATGGAATTCCATGACAGGAAATCTCTATCAACTTCAGCAGAGGTCGCACAGATGACTCTTTATCAGCAAACAATGCACATTTACATGTATACTCTTCATCCATTCGGAGAATGGTCGACATAAATCCTGTATTTTGGATCGACCTTTTTTGCTTATCGTTTTCGTTTGCAATCCCATTTTGGGATGAATTCGATGCACGATTGGTTCTTCTTTTAGTTGGACTCCCCATTTTTAAAATATAGAAAATGTAGACGTCAAGAAAACTCGTCACAAAATCAACGTTTCGACGTGTTTATGTTGTGAAACTGCTGTCAAGCCAAGAAATATAACGGAAGTGAGCAACGGTTGCATGATGGGATATCGATTTTTTAAGGCTAGGTATAAAACATTCCGCGCCTCAATATTTTAGAACATAAGCTGGCGACGGGACAGGCGTTTCAGTTGAGCAGTGGGCCTTGATTTGAAGCTTCCATTTCATTGAAACTTGTTTGAACAATACAAAATAATTAGAATTGAAGGTTCAATTTTTTTTCAAAATAATAAAAGTTAAAATTGCAGGAAATCTCACAAAAATGAATTTAAAAATTCATTATTAATTTTACTCGTAACTGTACTGTATAGTAAATGTTTGAATGGTAAAAATGAATCATCATAGATTCTAGTTACAAAAATGTAGTCTATTATTGATTTTAAATGTTCATTTAGATTTTATACGTATTAAGGCTGGTTTTAATATCAATCTTATATTTGAGCCGTGCAAAGACCTAAATTAATTAGGTCTTTGAGCCGTTCTCCAGAACACGGAGGTATATACACAATATATGTAATTCCTTGTCCAGAAAAAACCGCGCTTAGTGACAAAATTGTGAAAATTGTGATACTATATGGTTAGAAAGAGGAAACTCTTGTGAACAGTTTCGGAAAATTAGAACAAATTATTCCATACACTAACAAAGTTTTCATAGACTTTTTTAAACCATTATCTACGTTTTTGACGTAACGTGAACTGGCATTTTAAAGATCCAGTATTGTGGCACATTTTAGAATCATATGCTTATTTTAATAAAGCGTGTCCAATTTGTGAGTGTTTGTTTACAGGGGAAAATAGGAAATGTTTTTCCCACTTATAATCCTTGTTTTCCTTGATAGAGTACCTTTTAGAAACGGATCACCATAGTGCTCAACGACAGAAGACAGTTTAACACAATTTTAAAGAAAACTTGAAGCTAATGGATAGTACTATACTACCCAATTACTTAAATATGAAATCAAAATACGCTACTGGTGTTTTTCTCATTTTAGACATTTTTCTAAATCTTACTGCATAATGGGGACCGGTGGCCTAGAGGAAGATCGAGAGGTCCCGGGTTCAACCCCCGTCTGGACCATTGGTCACTTTCTCTGAGCAAGACCCGTATGCTCCACTCCACAAAGGTGAAAATTGGTACCTGGGAGGGCAGTGCCTATTCCTGGACGCCGCAGATCGATGTTGGCTGCCACACCCACAGGAGAGAAATAGTCTCCACAGGTAGACACGAGTGTAGGTTTATATAGATAGCCCAGTGACCTGGCCCCGAGTTCACAAAGGATCAACGGATCTGGATCAAGTTTGATCCTGAAAATAAGTTCCCAATTTTTAGAAGCTTTCTGTAACTTGTGTTAGTTACAGTTTATAGCCATGTAGAGAATACCTAATCCCCTTCAAGTTTACATCTTCAAACTATTCAGATCATCATTTTTCTGTTGCAAAAGTGAATTATGATACTTGAGACTGAAATTGATCCTGAAAACCCAGGATCAATTTTTAAAATGAGGATCAAGTTAGTAGTTTTATAACTGACCATAAAAACTTATTTTAAAGCCTTTGAAATTGAAGGATATGCTTTTGTATACATGTATCCACATGTATAAAAATAGCAAGCTTAACACTAGCATATTTACTGAATTTCAAAGGATATATATTTGATCTTGATCCTGATCCTGAAAACTAATCCTTTGTGAACTTGGGGCCAGGGGAAGTTTTTAATGTCAATGGGTGCTGGAGCGGCCTAACAGCCTAAAAGAGCTGGAATGTTTTATTTTGTTCTTGATCAACTCGAATATCATTTAATAAATAGATCTACACATAAATAATTATTTCAATACGTGTATTTGTCTTTTCTATTTTAGTTATTGTCGTCCGATTCGTAGAAAAATAGCTTTTCTGGTTTAAATCATACAGTACCAAAGGCTAAACGTTTGGCCACTCAATCCACTCGTTATGGAAATATATTTTAATTAAATCACTTAGAATGGTCGAAGTTATAGGGTACGCCTCTTTAATGTGACTTATAGTTTACCCTACTTCTTTGTCCAATCAAAGGCCAAAGATTTTCAAATTGCGGGACCACTTATTTATTTATTTTTACAATGGGCATACTAATTTTTTAGTAAACCTGTTTATTAGGACAGTTTTGTTGATTAATAGAATAATGAAAGTGAAATTGCACAACATTGCTTGTATGATTGCTAATAGAATAACAGTAAAATTAGGAGGGTAGGCGGGTCTAGATTGCCATATATGGCATCAACAAAATTGTCCTAATAAACAGATTTACTAAATAGTTATTATGCCCAGTGCATTGAGTGCAACAATACATAAATAAGTGGTCCCAAAAATTGAAAATCCCTGGCTTTTGATTGGACAAAGAAGTAGGGTTAACTATAATATTAGATCTAGATAATATTAAAGCCTAGGGACATGTTTCTGACTGTATGATTTATATCATATAATTGGATTATAGGTGACATAATATTATTATTGTTAATATTTTAACTTACAGAAAAAGCCCCAGGCATGACATTTATGACACCTTCCATTTTACTCCAATTTCCCTGACATGATACTGTACACTGTATATTGGCGATTAACAACACTGCAGTTGATACAACTATACTGAGCAAAACAGCTAACCGAACACTTTTTAAATTTGAATATTTCAGTATCCTGTAAGTTTACAAACTTAAAATTTTGCATAGTTATTTCAATATAAATTGTGCACCTTATGCAGCTTACCACATGAAAATACCTGCCAAAATCACTCATCCATAACGAAAAAGCTTCAAATCACATTTTTGCACGTTGTGATCGATTGCTCTCGAATTGGACGAGTTTTGTGTGTATGTTGTGTAGCATGGGTGTTTGTTAGTCGGAAAAACAAAATATTATGTCAAAAACATGGCGCATTTGTCGAAGGTAGGCCGCGGAAAAACAGCAATTACGCTCCCTGGAGGGTATCAATCAGACAGATCAGTTTTAAACAGATTTAAATAATCACAAACATTATTTCCTTTTATTTCACGTGTGTGTGAATACCAATGCATATAAAATTACCTAAAACAGTATATTGGGAATCACAGGAGCAAAGAAAACTAGCAAATTCAAGTGGGATAACTCTTGCATAATTTTACATCTTTTTAAGTTCATTCACTACATTTTCCCATAAAATTGTATTGTCATGCATAAGTGAAACACGTTGATTTTAAAAAATAATAAATATTTGTCCTGAGGGTTTTTTGCATGTGCTTGAAAAAAAGTGTTTTTCTATCCATTCAGTATATAGGACATTTTTGAAGTGCGTTCATCGGGTGTTCGACAAATTGTAAATGCAGCTATATTGCCCGCTTTGGTAATAAAGATTATTTTAAGTGTATATTCTGATAACGGAAACAAAAATAAATATTAAAATACTGAGAATAAAACCAAAATTAAGTCTATAATTACCCTCATTTATCCACACAAAAGATATTCGACCAAATTATCTCCCCTTGACCAATGAAAATTAAAATCATAATTTTGAAAAATTAAAAAATCCAAGTTTTTGTGACCAAATCGCATGATATCGAGTTTGACTATTTGTTTTATTGATTTGGCGATTAGTCTTTTTAAAATGTGTATGGAATAAACATAAAATCTTGTATTATTTAACGCTAATTCATGAATTTCAAGTTAATATGTCTGGTTCTGTTATTTCATGGTTCTGTGAACTTCCGTTTCGCATTTCTGAAAATAAAACTACTTAAATCGCACCTCAAGAGCGTAAATAACAAGTACACAAATTTTCGTGCAAAAATATTAATACATAAAAAAGTTGTACGATAAAAACCGCTCTTCATTCATAAAATATGCTTATTGTACATTTTGTGAATTTCATCTTGATGGGTGATGTCATTAAATACATATTTTGACGATGATGCAAATTAAATATTTTGACGAAATTTTACCACCAGCCTTCTAATGCTTGGATTATACTTCAAGCCAAGTTTCAAACAATTCCTATGGATAGTTCTATAAATATTCATAAAAAACATAAGCGTTCGGTTAGCTGTTTTGCTTAGTATAGTAAGTAAGTACGTAAGCAAGCAAGCAAGCAAGCAAGCAAGCAAGCAAGCAAGCAAGCAAGCAAGCAAGCAAGCAAGCAAGCAAGCAAGCAAGCAAGCAAGCAAGCAAGCAAGCAAGCAAGCAAGCAAGCAAGCAAGCAAGCAAGCAAGCAAGCAAGCAAGCAAGCAAGCAAGCAAGCAAGCAAGCAAGCAAGCAAGCAAGCAAGCAAGCAAGCAAGCAAGCAAGCAAGCAAGCAAGCAAGCAAGCAAGCAAGCAAGCAAGCAAGCAAGCAAGCAAGCAAGCAAGCAAGCAAGCAAGCAAGCAAGCAAGCAAGCAAGCAAGCAAGCAAGCAAGCAAGCAAGCAAGCAAGCAAGCAAGTAAGTAAGTCTTTATTTAACGAGGCTTACATATTTACATTAATGCAATCTTCCATATGGGCCTGAACATATATACATTAAATAGAAATGGTACATTACATGAAAAATAAGTATACACACATAATTAACAAAGTAATAGCTACAAAGGTAAGATTTATTAACAGGATGAATCGTGTTTTATGTCAAAGTTTGTTTATGGGTATTGCCATTTAATGTATGCATTTTGGAATTTATTTTTTGAGTCTGATTTTCGTACTGCTTTTGGTATTTCTTTCCATAGTTTTGAACCTGAGTAGGCAAGTGATTTTCTGGAGTATTCAAAATTTGGTGATGTTACATATAGTTCTATATTGGTTACGGATCTGAGATTACATGAATGAACTTGGTTTAGTTTTGTCAATTGTTGTTGCATGTATCTTGGAAATTGGTTGCCATTGAGTGATTTGTACACGATAATTGATTTTTTATATTCAACTCTTTTGTCAAATTTCAAATTTCATCCATTTATTGAACAAAACGTCAGATTGAGTGTCAAAGTCTTGTAGATCAAGAATAACACGTGCTGTCCGTTTTTGGAATGTAATGATTTCGTTCATTATCTTTTTGTCCGTATTACCCCAAATTGAACAGCAATAATCTAGGGACGGGAGGATGTAAGCATTAAAAAATAATTTTCTTGTTGGAACATCTAAGTATTGTTTGATTCGCATGAGTAGGAAGAGTTGTGTATTACATTTTTTAATGATTTTGTCAATATGATTTTTCCATTTAATTGTATTATCTACATTGCTTCCAAGAATTCTTACGCTTTCTGAAAGTTCAATATCACGGTTCTGTAATTTCAATTTGATGTCTGGGATGTTCGGTTTGTTTGTTTGTTTGTCTTGTTATATACATGTGTTTTGTTTTTTGTGCATTGATTATCATGGAGTTTTGTGCGCACCATGAATCTACAATGTCAAGATCAGATTGAAGGATCTGATGGATGTCTTGAATTGTACCACCTGATGCTGTTAGTGTTGTGTCGTCAGCAAAGATGTCTGTTGTAGAAGACTTAATATGATATGGTAAGTCATTTATATAAATGAGAAATAACAGGGGTCCCAAGACTGAGCCTTGTGGAACACCTGCAACTATATATGCGGGTCTTAAAGTTTTGCAGAAACGCATACTTTCTGTGTTCTATTTGATAGATATGAATTAATCCAAGCTATGCAGTCTGATGACAAATGGTAAAATTTGAGCTTGTCTATAAGAATCTTGTGGTTTATACGGTCAAATGCTTTGTACAAATCCAGAAGCAATGTACCAACAAATTGTCCGTCATTGATCGCACTTATCCAGTTATCTACTATATATTTGTAAGTGCAGTCTCGCAAGAGTGTTTGGCTCTAAAGCTTGACTGTGATGTGTACAGCAGTGAGTGCCTTTCAAGAAAACCTTTGAGTTCATCAGAGACGTGTTTCTCAAACAGTTTTGAGATGACGTGTGGCAGAATTGATTTAGAACAATAATTACTTTTATCTGATTTTTTGCCCTTTTGAATATTGGAATCACTTTTGCTTTTGTTAAACATTTAAATTAGCTTAACGATGGTTGGGTGATGTAACGTAAGCCATTCCGCGCCTTGAATCGATCCGTTAGCCACCCACAAAGTCCGTGCGTCACGCTCCAAGTACCACTAAAAGTTATTTGAAACCTCATGAACATATGCAGCATACATAATCATTTCTCTAAAATATTTAGCGTTAACTAAGGTTGTATGATATATATGATAAATCTTACATTCGTGCTCATACCTTTCCATTTTTATTAAACTTGTCGACAAAAACAATATGACACTCGGCATATCTAAACAACTATATATATTACTTATTTTAAGTCAGTAATAATGCTACTTTAATTTCCTCACATACAATACATAGGCGAATCCAGGGGGGGGGACCTATTTATATATTTTTCCGATTGTTTTTTCAGTATTACTGTAATAAATTTTGATAATCGTAGAATCAAGAATATTAAGTGTACTAACTAGTAATTAAGTAATGGCTTCCAATGGTATTGAAAGCTTCTAGGGGGCTTCGGCCCAAGGTCCCCTTTCCAGGGCTTTGTACTGGACCCACCAGCAGCGCTACACCCCTGGGACCCCAGCTAATTTCTTACGCCCCCCCCCCTTAACCGGAATTCCTGTATCCGCCTATGCAATAAGCAAATTTGATAACTTATCACATTAGTGCATGCATGATTATGTACTAGTTATGCATTTTTTACTTTTATTCCTCCATAACTGAGGATATAGATACTGTATTTACAAACAAATAGTATACATACTTATACAAGTTAAACAATTTGCATCATATAAAACAAAATCAACCGTCTACATCATATACATACATGAACATATCATCACATCATATACATACATGAACATATTATCACATCAAAGACATACATGAGCATATCATCACATCGTATACATACATGAACATATCATCACATCATATACATACATGAACATATCATCACATCATATACATACATGAACATATTATCACATCAAAGACATACATGAGCATATCATCACATCGTATACATACATGAACATATCATCACATCATATGCATACATGAACATATCATCACATCATATACATACATGAACATATTATCACATCATATACATGCATGAACATATCATCACATCATATACATACATGAACATATCATCACATCATATACATACATGAACATATCATCACATCATAGACATACATGAACATATCATCACATCATATACATACATGAACATATCATCACATCATATACATGCATGAACATATCATCACATCATACACACACATGAACAGAATACTTATAAAATTATACCTTCGTGCCATAATTAAGTTTTTTTTCATTTACAAATGTATATTTAATACTTTTTTTAAAATAGATTGTTTAAACAAAACGTAATGCAATTTCACTTTAATCAGAAACATTAAACTTATAAATTCAACTCCTTTGAAAATAAAATAATACACACTTTAATAGCTTTACGAAAAAGAAAAGCAATTTACTAAAACTTATATATTCAACTTTTTTCAATTTTATTTTTTATTTTATACGTTATTTGCATCAATGATATAACGGCATTGCTCCAATCACCAAGTTTATTGCGCAAAACAGGCCACCGGCCTATACACAAGAAATAAATAACATACATATGACACCACCACCAAACGCCACCATTAGGCAACACGTTACAAGTTAAACTTGAACATTAGAGTATATCAGACCAAGTGCACGTGGTGTGTACATTGACAATACAATTTGTAGTGTATTTCCGACTGACGGAAATGCCCGAGTAGTTACGATTGTCATACAAGATGGTCTGAACTTATAACATAGGCTGTGTGTTTACCTAACGTTTTGTGTCATTCACGATCAGGCCATACCAAATTGTTTCTTCTTTTAGTGTCCACCCTAAGTTTGAAAACCTATCTAGCTATCCTGAGACAAAAAACAAAACACTCGAAAAAAATCAAGTCAAAATGACCATGACGTCTATCCTCATCGTAACACATGTAGGTCTATGGCTGACAAATATAGCTTTCAAGAATGGTCATTCATAATAACTTACTGAAATAATTGTTTGTGTGAAACCTACTGCAGTGTAGGTGTTGGGGACATGATGGTGAATAAGTATGATAAGTATGAAAGCAATATATCAATTGATTTTGAAGATATAAGAGGTTACAATTTTTGTTGTTTTTTTTCTTTCCCAATATGCCCAAATCTATCCGTCCTCGGACGCTAAACGAAGAAACTTTTTGGTATGGCCTCAACTGGAAATACGTATATATACGCGTATCTTTCATCTCAAATGTTAGTATGGGGACTTGTAGTCTGGTTCCCGGTATCTATATATTTCATTACATTACAGTATAGGTCCTAAACCACTGTAAGATTTAGGACAGGGAACCAGACTAGGAGACTTGACTAACCACTTATTTGTGAGGATACTGTGTGTGCGTGCGAAATGGAGAATTGGAAGTATGTGTTTGCGTTGCTTACTAGTTCACAACTTTGCGTCATTCTTTTAGTTGATACTATTCATCGTTACAATGGGTTTCAATTAAATATTAATATACGACCGGTTTATACTGAAATTCCTAAAATTAAGAAATTCTATCTAAACGGGAATATCGACGTGTGCACGCGATGGAAACTGGAGGAACATGGCGTCATCAAGTGCTCTGGCCAATTTCCGTCGTGGCAAAACAGAACCAGCCATATCGGCGCATTGGGTTGGAAAAGGATATCAAATTTCCAAGCAAAATTGTCAGTTGCGAACCATACCCTTATGCTTGATTTGTTGCAAGCCTTTGTTTCGGTGTGTGAATCTTCCGATATTCCGTTTTTTATATCCTATGGTACGTTAACCGGTGCTGTAAGACATTTCGGCTTTGTTCCCTGGGACGATGACATCGATGTTATGGTCAGTGAGCAATATATAGAGGATTTATATATAGCTTTATCAAGATTAAGTAGCCAAGGTTTCATTGTGGATAAATTCTCCAATAAAACACATTGGAAATTGTGTGAAAAATTACATTATGAGACGACACAACAAAAGCCTACACATTTTGTGGATATTTTCATTTACAAGCTAAGCGATGGCTACATAACATGGGAGCAAAACTTGAAAGTTCACGCTAACCACGTGTTCCCAAACAAATTGCTGCCATTTGAGGGATTACTGCTACCAGCTCCTCGTGACCCGATTGCTTTTCTTGACCACGCGTACAACTACAGATGGGACTTGGTCTGTAAAACATTTCCCAACCACAACCCCATTCGGAACTACTCGGCACTTCACAATTTACATGAGAATTGTACGAGATGTTCCGATGACCACAAATCACATCGTGTTTCAAGACGACCTGCACCAACTAACGTTATTCCTTGTAAACGACTTTACCGTATATACCCGTTTGTGTTCAGTGAAAGATCCTCAAACACCTCAACGAGTACTTTGAAAATTTCGGGTCGGTCACTGATGAGTGTAAGTTACACAGCTCACAGCATAAATCCGCAAACTGTTGTAAGTAATTAATGAACTCTCCAAGTATTGTGAAAATCCCCCATCATGGTGACTTCTTCAATTGAAATAACCAAAGTCTTGTTTTACTTAGATCAAACCCAGAGTTCTACGAGTTACGAACATTTGACTACCGTTTCCATTGTAGACGACCTAAACACTCGACCATAGTAATCGTATGCAGAGTCATTCACGATTGGAACCAACCTTATAAAACCATATACATGTACTTCTTTAGACACACAAGTGTCTTTAAATTCATACAAATGTTAACATCCGAAAACAAAAGACTAATAATAAACCTTGGTAAATTTATTTCACAAGCATTTGACATAAGAAATTCTGCTTTAAATAATATTGTTTAACTGATTAGGTTATTCTATCCAATGAATTTATGTTTGCTTTACATTGTACACTCGGCGGCACTTCTAACGCTGCCACTTGATTATTCTAGTTATCTCCAAAACCGTTTGAGATAACTTTATCAAATTTTCACCAGTTTTAGTTTAAGGCATTTGCCTTTTGCTGTATGTGCTAATTTAGAAATAGGTGGGTATGTAAATGCGTGGTAAAAGCGTAATTTACGTCACCCGGAATTACAAAGTCACAAAACTAAACAGCGTATTTATTACGGATCAATTGAGTATTTTCAATATTTTATTCCTTCACAGCTTCAAGTGTTATGCAATGAGTGTACACAATAAAATAATTCATAAATTTCATCTACGTTACAATTTCCTAGGTAACCAAGTAGCAGTTGGTAAGCTTAGACCGCCTCAAAATCAGCTCATAATTTGAATATAAAACCGATGCGTTTAAAATAAACTTTCAATCTCAAATAACGCTATTTGAATGGTAAAATTCACATTTCTTCTGAATGACGAATGTTCATAGTACGCAGTAAAGTTGAATTTATTCAGTTTAATATAAAATTGTTAATTTCAAGTTGAGCGCAACCTGCGTTACTCGCAATAATCGTATTTTCTCAGCAGACACGCTATGGGTACGGAAAACACTATATTTAGCAGCAAAACCAACAATTTTCGTTTTCTAGCTTTTTGGTAAATATTGTTAACAACTATTAAAAACAATAAACAAATAAAATGTTGATATGCACTACCATTATAGGAATCAGGGACATTTACACGCATACATAACAATCAGATTGCCGATATTGAGTGATAAAAATGCGACTTTCGATATAAGTATTCAGTCAGTTGAAGACGTATCGTGCAAAAGTTTTTTGTCGAACCGAGCGGAAAATTCGCCAGAACCTGTGTCAAATATTGATGTTCAAGTATACCAAATTTCATTACAATCCATTGAGGACTTTTGAAGAAAACTGAAATATATAAATGGCAGCGTTAGAAGTGCCGCTAAGTGTATATTTACATGTTCGTGTATATGTATATCAAATTTGTAAAGTGTTGATATATAATGTGTTTATATTTCATGGTTTACATCATTTATGTTTACTTAAATAAATACTTTAATTACTAAATTAATAACTAATAATTAAAATAGCCTCCCATTCAAATTATTACGACGAATTGTAAACCTCGATTACCGGAAGTTAAAAATATGTATGTACTTTTTTAGGGTGTTTTGTATACGATATAGTACAATGTTTTATGTAATTATGCTTTGTAATATGTGCATGTTCTTTGTCAAGAAACGATTTTGTTTACGACAATAAAGTGTTCTCTTCTGTTCTGTTCTGTTCTGTTCTGTTCTGTTCTGTTCTGTTCTGTTCTGTAGAGACAATCACAACTTTAATCAATGAACATTGACACATATATCGCTGGCTTAGAATGAGATGGTCGTAACTACAAAATCAATATTTTGAGAAAACAAGAACAACTGTCTGGCAGTCACTCTTTACTTATGGTAAAACAAACTTCAGTGTGGTCAACATGACAAGTTGCGATTTTCATGAAAATTGGCTCAGAAGAATCGCCTTATTATGTAGATTTCAAATATGCAGTAGTCTTAGAGATCTACGATCTTACTGTTTTTTTTTACAATTGGGAAGGAATTTAAATAGTAAAGGGGTATTTAAATATGAAAATTAGTCCAAAGCAGCAAATTATGTCACACAATTTTTTTCCCATATGTAAACGTGTTTGAACTGTTATGTGAAAATAATAATATATATTTTCATATATGCGTGCAGCAAGAGGCCCGCCTAATAACTTGCACGTTCTTGACACGTTCTTGACACGTTAATGAAATGTTCATATTTAAGCAATGTATTTTATAATATGAAGTTAATTTTAGGCTTACATTCATCCCATAACATTGTTTGTGTAAACCCACAGCCTTTTATAGATGATTGGTATGCACAAAGCAGTTTTTTTTATTAAAAACAAAGTGCACTTCTTGGACCGGCTCATGGATTTCTGTACAGATGTACCTTGAAGGACAAATATAAATGAAAAAACAACATGTTTTATTCGTTTTGTTTACAGTTACCTGTGCCCGCAGGCTGGTTTCGTGATTAATAGAAACTTGGGTCACTGTCCGGCTCGAACAAACCTCGCCACCAGAACGAGATAACCTCGTCTGATAACATTGTTCATAGTATTTACGCAAGGTTTTTAATTAATATACATGTATACCATAAATGATTGCATATTTACACGATGCAGTTGTGTCGTAACTGTGTGACTTTACGTAATTAATTTTAGATATCAATAATTAGTTATAGTCTATGTATGGTATACCCTCTGGATACAATAATAATTTAGGTAGTTTAGTTTATTTTCAAATACAATAGATATATACAATCCATGAGTATAGAACAATTTTACATCAGCCATATCATCCGAGTGGTCAAAAACATATAAGTATATAATCTTTATGAATATTTCAAAAAATACATACATACATTTTTTTTCAAAGTTTACGGTTTCCCTTTCATATATACAAAGTATGCATTTAATAAAATAGTTTAGTATAATCTAAACATAGCATCAATTTAATACAGTGTAGGCCTATTAAAAAAAAAAAAAAAAAAAAAAAAAAAACAATAATAATTTAGGTACACATCGACATCATACACTTATCCGAATTTCTAATTGACCACCCTTAAAATATTATACCGTCTGATATATTATATCAATAAATCTAAGGCTGTGTTATTTGATCATTCCACGAACTAATTTATCGATTTCGTATCTCTTCCATCAATTTTCCTAGTCTGTGCAACCGGTAAATTGCCATAAATTTATTAAATGGGTGATTAAAGGACAAAACTCGTATCGTTACTCACGCAAAAAGTAAGCTCGATCTGTCGAAATAAGATGGTTTTGTTTATATTCGTTGTTAAAATTCACAACTTGAATCGAGCGAATGACGGTGCATTGTGAGAATAAATACTGGTGTTAGTGTACAGAGTATTGCTTTATAGGTGCTCACTGGTGTACGGAGTATTGCTTTTTTAGTGTACAGAGTATTGCTTTTAAGTGCAGTGACTATTTTTAACACAAAATTAATAAATAAAAGGTAAAATCAGTGTTTGTTTGGTAAAAATAACGTGTTATTGTATAGATCTGTACCTATTAAGTTTAGATTGTATGTACTACATGAAACAATTAATTTAACACGCTAATCCTAGCTCCAAGAACCCCTTCCCCTGAATTTTACATGTTGTGATATTAAACATGTACACCAATTCTTCATGGTTTAGAATGTGGTCTGTACCCTTTCATAAGAACAATACCTTCTTTGACCGACTGAGCAAACTAATTTATCAAACCTTTGCTGTGAAGAAAATGCCAGATCCCCTTGAGAAAAATGTCTGTAGCCAGGAAAACTAATTATGATTCATACTAAGTTGTTGTTGAGCATAAATAAACTTTATGAGCACTGGACTTAACTCTATGTTGTTTATAAGATGAATACAAAGCATATAACTTGGCTTATGGCTAAGCATGTGAATTGTTTAGAAATATTTTAACATTTCAGCGAAAATGTAATAAAATAAACTGTTTGGGGATTTGGCACTCATTGCTGTATTTATTCTGCTTTCAAAAATCAAACATGTTGGGCACGTGAACCACGTGCACGTAAGCCATTTGACACTAACTGTTCTGCATGGATGGTTGTATACAAGCATGCGTAATTTATTTCTTGAAATCGATATAGAAGAATTATGCCGAGCATAGCCTTTATTTGCTTTATTTCTACTGAAACATGGCAGGCATACGTATGTACCTCCACCCGGATTTGAACCCAAGTCGCCAGATTAGACGGCAAGCGCAGTAACCACTGAGCTACGGAGGCACAACGATATATAAGTGCATGGAATGAAAATAACCAAAATTTTAGAAATATTGATTGAATATATCGCATAATATAATATTTCATTGGGTTGCCAATTAGAAATTCGGTTAAGTGTATGTAACTCCATGATTATACGTAGGGCGTTTCAAAAGTTCCAGGAAAAGTGTTCTTTAATATTTCTCTTATGGTCAATATACTTCAAACTTTGCATTTAAATAGACCAATTCATGATGCATAGTGAACTATGAATTGAACGCATGGGGGTGTTCCGTACAAAATGACACGACTGCCATTGTAACGTCAGTTATAGCTACCCGGGGCAAGGTTCAAGGACTTTCCGTCTGAGGTGCGAGATATTTCCTATAATGATCAAAAGTCGCATTTAAGTGTCATAAATATGACTGCGTGTACATTCGAACGAGCACCCATGTTAACTTTCCATCTTAGTCTGAACTTGTGACAACTGATTAAAGAAATGGAACAGCATGAAGGCAGTGGTTAATTATTGGATTGTTCCGTGGGCTGTCGTTTTTTAAACACACACCTGCCCTTTTGACCAAAAAGATGTTTTTCTTTCCTCTCCTTCCTCAATATTCGTTGTTTCGCACAAAAATGGTGCCGGTGCCAGCACAGAGAAGGTGCCGACACAGCGTTTTGCACAGAAAGGGTGCCGATACGGGTATACACCGTGTATATTAAAAGTGTACATTTTCTAGAAGATCCATCTCTGTGCTAGACATTAGTGGTAGGTTCAAAATTTAGAAAGAAAGCATTTTGATTTTATTGCTTTTCAAATAGGGCATGATTTAAACAATGGACAAAATGTCGCTCAAAATACGTGTCACTAAGAAAAGAGTGTTCTATTTGCTCATGCGATTTCATAGCGTCGTTGCCACATGTCTGTCAGCCTGATCGATGCACGTATAAGCGATATATATTTTGTATTTCAATAAATAACCTTCCTCTTGTTATTTTTGGTTTTAAAAACGCAACGTCGCAATTCGAAAATCATAAACTGCTAGACTACGGGTCCTCACATTCTGACCATATGTACGAGGGATGATCCAAAATAAGGTGGACTTTTGCTACAATTTTCGTCTATTTCAATTAATCATTTATAAACCTATATCAACATTCATCGGAATATGTCCGGCATATTCCTAAACGAAATCACGGAAAAATAATTATTCACTGAAACGTTATATGCCATAGAAAATGGTCACTAACTGCTCCCGGCGCTCGTCAGCGTTGGTTTCATGACGTCGTAGACGTCGCGTATCGATGCTCGTCACTGTAGCAGTTTTGAACCTGCTCATTTTTATCTAAAATGTCATACAATGATGTAAATTATTTCAGCATTATTTAAGATAACATTTGACTTTAAAATGTGCAAAATATTTTTCGTATACGGCTCCATTGCGACCAGCTAATTTTCTAATCGGACAGCGCAAACGTAAAGCGGATTACGTCACTGTTGTCGCGCCGTATTTTCTATTTCCTCCGTGATGATTGCGCTCTCCGACCTTTCTCTATCCACATATGCACGATGGCAACTAAAAATAAGAGCCCAGCTCATAGGACATATTCTATTAGTCTGCTCAATCATTTCAACGTCATTTACACAGGTGTTACCACGCAAAGAAAAATGTGTATGTTCAAAACGCACTGCTTAAACGAAATCAAATTTTGACAAGTTGTTACCTGCACATCACATCGTAAGGTGGATAAGTTAAGCAAATTTATTACTAGCATTTCATTTTATATAAATGCATACGTAGCTTGAGAAAAGTCGCATAAATTTTGTGCGCCGCATAGGTGTTACAAAAGCACGCGGTGTGCTTGATTTTCTGTGTCAATGTGAAATTTGTTCAAATTATCATATGCAATAAATGTTCCGATAATAAATCATGTAAGTATTTGAAAGAAATAACGATGCTGCTGGAAGTCCACGTTATTTTGGATCATCCCTCGTATACACTGCGTTACCCGTATCAGTTAGTTTACGTATAGCACCACGCTTCATCAGGAACAGTCTATTTCAGGTTAGAATTAGACTGTTCCTGACTGCACCGATACAAACAATACCACTTCCGGGTTATAGCAACAAGATAATCTATGTCTGGGTTGTAACAATACGAAGTTGCCTGACAGCTAGTAATTCGATTCAGAGTGCCTTTGATCAGTTATGAAGAAAATTACCCTACATCAATTACGCACTAGGTAAAAACACTTAGGATGTAACTTTTCAAGATACTTGTTTTTTCCATACGAGGGTACACTCAATTATGACAGAAACAATCCTCGTATTTGTAGCATAGATTGATAAATACAGCAGTGTTAGCTTAGATCTACTACGAATATCCTTTTCTAACCGCATTAAACTGAGATCCCGAGCTTAAGCCCCGTTATCACTGTCCCGGTACATCCCGGTTCCTCCCGGTCGAGGAAAGCCGGTATACCGGGATGATCCGGGACGTTTTTGTATCAAAAACCATTTGCATTCTCACATACCCGATGTTACCCCGGTGTACCGCCGGTGTGAAAGTGTATTCAATCAGTTTGAGGCCGGAGTTGCAACGGTTATTCCTGGTTTCAGTACGGTGTCGTTACGGTGAATGGTGGCAGCGCCCCCAAAAAGGCCCGGTTTGATCCCGGTTTATGCCAGTGGTGTTCAGCAATCGTAAAAGCTCGGCCATTTCCGTTTGTCTCCGGTAAATTCGGTAAATTACATTGGATAAAAACCGAGGTGATCAGAATGTGGTGGTGGCCTGGTGATCGTCGATGTTGCCCCGTTATACCACGGTTGTGTCCCGGTAACACGCCGGTGTTACCCGGTAGTCACTGGAGATTATATATAAACGAGGAAAAAAGGTTCTAACAGAATCTTCTTCGTTATTTACATCAACGGCTTCAAATATTTGTTTCAAATAAACTTTCTGATATTCTTAGAAGCAGTATTTTCATACCCCGAGTGAATATAGAAAAAGGTTCAATGGTAGCTATGTCATGGCAAACCTTGAACATTGGGCAAACAGCACTTTACAATAATTAATGAATAATTAAATAAATTAAACCATTTTATACATTTATTGATAGTTATGTTTTAGCAATACCTCATGTATGGCTACTTAGTAACGTTGCACACTGCAGAACGGAAGATGAAAAGTTAAAACACATTAGTTCATGCTTATCGGTGGTTTACGGCGGAATAACGGTGGAATATTCCCCGATAATTTCACAGTTTATAATTTCACGCAAACGGACTATGTTTTTTTAAAAACAAATTTCCCCGCCGCCAAAAATAAAATCATAAGCATTTTCACTTGCTCTCTTAATCTTTAACAAATAACAGAACATTATATGTACATAAATGTAAAACAAATGGACGGAATTGAAACAATTGTAGAAGAACTATTTGATTGCAACTCGACTCGTGCATGGCGGGAAAACGACGTCACGCAAACCATTTCATGTATATAGTAGAGCATTTCCATCATTTAAGCTATTTGAAGCATGAAATAAATAGAATATTAGTATTTTACCGTGTATGATCGTTTGATAATTCACCTCGTGAGCAGCTGACTTATATTTTCACTCGGGGCTACGCCACTCGTGAAAATATTACATCAGCTGCTCACTCGGTGAATTATCAGCCGATCATACACGGAAAAATACAAATATCCTCTATATGTTAAGTGAATCGAGTGAAAATTATAGAAATGATTAATGTACCCCCTTTCAATTAGCATTTTGACGCAAATCCAGTGTGCAAAACCCTTATTGGTTAAATGTCATATGACGGAATGGATATTTGTCCGATTTCGAAATTGTTTGATTATTTTTATAGACAAAGGCTGCATCGTTGAGAAAATGTCCACTTTCAGATACATGTTAATTTAAAATATTAAACAGGGTATGTGGTCAGTACTTTTCAAGTGACCCTCGTATATCGCTGGCTTAGAATAAGATGAATAGATCGTAAGTACAAAATCACTAATAACTTATTTATCAGAGAAACCTAAAAAAAAACTGTCCAAAAATAACTCTTTACTTATGGTAAAAATATATTTCATCTTCAGTTTGGTCAACATGACAAGTTCCTATATTCATCAAAATAGACTCATGAGAAGCGCCTAATGGTGCTGAATTCAGATATGTATTATCACTCTTATAAGGTAGTAAGTAGTACGTATGACTTTCTCATTCTAAGCCAGCGACATGTACACTCTTGGACTCTGTGAAAAACTAGTTTTATCGGCCGACGTATTCAACAGATTTTTTTTAAACGGCCGCGCTAAACCTGAATTGACAAACAATTTACTTCGATAGTTTCGGTAATTTACTGATTTGGTTTTCAATCTCATCATAATTTTATTGCCGTTACGAAAGTCTTTGCTTTCAGCCATCGTATCTGACCACGATTATGTCCTTTGTTTTCCAGAGTTATGTCGAAATACCTCTTGACGAGTTGCCCTATCCAAACATGTCGGCCCAGTTCATTTAATAGTAAAAATGTTTTCAGAAATTTCAGTACTTCATTTAGCCGAATAAAACAAATGCGACGCATTGGTTACAGCGTACTATAATATGTAGAGTATTTGTCAGCTGTATAATAATTACAATAAAAACAGAATTAACAAGGTCGGGGATATATTCCAGTCTATTCGTTCGCGACGTCACGTCCGTCCGAGAGATCTCGTTTCAGACGTCATTTACGTCGCGTCATTTAACGTCGTTACTAGGACGTCGTCAGTTACTTCCGCCCAGCAGTACATGGAGACACGCATGCATTTCAAGACTTCGAAATATTAAAGATTTGCCGAATTGTTTGCGTCAGTATGTCTATGAAAACGACAAGTGATCAAGCAGAGATGGGCAATATTAACAAAGCGGCAATCAAACCAGGTCGCCTCAAAGATATCCATCAGAAAATCAGAATTCTAAACTTCAGAACTCTCATTGACAACCTACCAACCGCCATTGATGAGGGTTCTTCTACCGTTCTTAAATATAAAACACCGAATTTCAGGTTAGTGCATAAGAATAAGTTGTTGTATTTCATTTTGCACAGGTCGTCATAGCCCGTTATATAATCAGCGAATGATTGATGGCCGCATTTAGTTGAATTTGATTGATATTCCGTAATAATTATACTTTATTTCCAGCATTTTTATCGACATTATCCATTGTGGTTAGCGATATAGACAATTATACCTAATATATCCGTATTATTTAGTGGCTTTCCAGTACATGTAGTTTATTAGTTTAATTGGAACTCTGGGGCCTTATTCACCAACGTTGTAAGTCTAAAATTCAGACTTAGACTTTAAATTGCCAAATGTTCTATTGGCTCTCACGATGTTATAAATGTACCGATTTTGATATAAATCGGTATACATGTTCAGTGGGTGACATCAAATTATTATGACAAATAATCTGGCAAAATTTTAAATGATTAAATCTAATTTAAAAGAAATGGCAGTGATTATGAATAATGACAATTTTAAGTGAATAAGGCCCCTGTGCTCCTGACTGTCTGGTTTCTTCTTTTAGGGAGTTAAAATATTCTTACGGATAGGTAATGAAAACAAAAGAAGAATAATAAGTTCCAGTTGTTCCCCTTAAGTTTCGATTAGTTTTGAGTGTCTAAATACTACAGTCTTAAAGTGCATAGAGCTATATTCTAACAGTCATTCAATGTCAAAATAATTACTTGCATCGTTTTTAGTATGATACTAGACTACCTTAATTGCAAATTAAAACTTTGGATGGGTTCAGTGTACTTTGATTCATTCGTCAAAAAATACACGCTTCTTATAATTTCATAGGGTGTTCTAGAACACTTTCGTATGAAAATGGACTGTTTGCATGTCCAATAAATCACAGAGAGAGTTTCTGTTAAAACTGTAGCGACAAATGATCTAATGGATATAAAAGCTTATTTTTTTCAGTTTATGAAACTTTATAAAAAGATATCGTCCAATATAGCTCTATACACTATAACACCTTAAAAAAGCCATAGAAAATGTGTAACTTAAAACCATACATTAACGAAAATCTCTTAGTCTTATTTGTGCAAATATTTGATATTTTGTAATAATTCTTACACTAGTTAATGAGATATTGTAGTGTTCATGGTGCTTGTATGAGTATATGCATATTAAGCGCCAAATGTCTCTTACAATTCAATATTGAATAGTTCTGTTCAATGGAATTGTTTTTTGATAGCATTTGAACTTTTGCATGTATATAAATGAGACGGAAATAAAGAACATTAAGGCTATTAGGCCTAAACAATATTGTGTCACTTGTGTCTTACTATACACTATATAATGTTGTTGTGCGATATGTCGATGAAAACAATATATTCTTCTGTGTCCGTGGTTACTACTCAGACACTATTCTACTCTGTATTATGCAGTAGTATTAAACAAAATGTTGTTAGAGTTCATTAACATGCACTCAGAATCTGTAAATATTATATACATGAATAAATAGTGTAAGTCTATGTACATGTATGTTTAATTCGTATTCCATTTCAAATGGTCTTACATATTCATATAATAATAGTCTAAGAAATAAAAAAAAATCTGTTGGGTTAATGCGACATAAATATGGGACTCATGTGTACTGTATTTGAAACTAGTCGAGAGTTTAAGCCATGTGGTGAAGTCTGTTCTGAAAATGACCGACTGGTTGACCGCTAGACAAACTTAAAAATTATACGCACTTGCTATGTGGCATTGGAGGATAGTCATTGTTTGTGTGGTTATGTGATGAACGTAGGTGGCACACACTTCAAATTGGCTGATCATTATCCGTTTGTTTAAACAATGCGTTTGACTGAGACTTGGTCATTCGGGGTTGGAAGAGACATTTGTTTAACGCAAGGACACCGGGTGCGATAGCATTGCTCGTTTCGAATAGACACCGTGTTCCTTTAACAAGTTCATCTCTAACCACCATGTTCCATAATTCGATGGCTTTATACGTAAATTAATGGACATGCGTGTGCATGTGGTTGTTTTATTTTTACAATTTGAGCCACAAGTTTGTTTACATATTGCTTAACTTGTAAAACTCACGAACATAACATAAGTTTAGTTTTGGCAATTAACATAATACTACATTTATGACCATCAGGGCTCCAGTGGCACTCAGAAGTTTGTGTAGCTTGTAATACAAATGTAAACGACAATATAATATAAAAAGAACAACAAACCAAGATTGTGTTGTAAATGGGCTTTTAATAAAGCCAGTAAAAGCACATGTTTATAAAGTAACGAATATACAAGCAAAATAACATAATTAGATAAACATTATCAATAAGCATACAAATTAAGTATAAATGTAGTAATATCTGGGCACAAGAAAAAACGCCAAAACCGCAAAGGCACAAACATTGTGGCTTAAGAGACGCCCAGACAAACAAACTTCGAAGCCAGTGATAAAACTAATCATAATTGTTGACAAATGCAATTTATGACAAAAAATGTATGTATATCTCTAATGCACCAGTCAGTTGCATCCATGGCCTCACCCCTGTGGATGGGCAGGGATTTTTTACTTTTTGGTTGTCAACCCCCGCCCTTCCTCCGCCCTGCGTGGTACATCTGATGGTAAAATATCCTGTATTTATCCCCCCCCCCCCGACAACCAAATATTGTCCCCGGGGTATTGGTTTGGAGAAAAAATCTCCAACTTTTCCCCGTCAGTGCGGGGGAAGCTGGAAGGTAAAACACGACTGTTTCCCTGGCTATCCACAGGGGTGGGTGTTGATGCAACTGACTGGTGCATTAACTTTTGATGAGAAAATTTAGTTGAGTATGAAACAAGCTTAATAATCATATAGCCTTAGGGCCTGTGCAATGCCTATGTCCCACTGAGCATTTTTGCTTCGATGATGTACTCCCGATTTAATATCATAAATAGGCAACAGAAACAGTAAAGAAACCCACTAGTGGTCTAGGGGTAAAACATTGAGGAATTCATTCCAAAATTGCGAAATCCCTGTTCCCGATGCCTCCCAGAGCTAATTTATTCAAATCGGGAGTACATCGTCGAGACAAAAATGTGCAGTGGAAGTTGTGTATGTTTTGATGTAATGGTAACATGGATATGTTGTTATTTTACAGGGCTAGTGCTACAGTAGAGATAGCTCCCATACATGACAACCATAAATACAAGATAGGATGGATACAGGCTTGTACAGATATGATGTTCCATAATACATATGATAGTGAAGGATTGTAAGTATATATTTCACAAAGTCCTAATCCCCGGTATATCGTTGGCTTAGCATGAGAAGGTCGTAACTACTACTTACGACCTTATAAGACTCGTGACTACTAGTTTAAAATATGCATTACCAGGCGCTTCTTACGAGCCTATTTTCATGAAAATCGGAACTTGTCATGTTGACCAAAATGAAGTACGAAACGTAAGTTTTTCCATAAGTAAAGAATAGTTTTCAGACAGTTTGATCTTGTTTTCTCAGAATAATGTTTTTGTACTTACGACCTTCTCATTCTAAACCAGCGATATAGCTTCTGAGTTCCGTTGGGGAATTAGTAGTTTTTCATACGGTGACTCAAACGGAACTGAAAACCAAATTGTACAAATGTAATTTGTGTCAGAACACAGGAACCCGATATTGTATATACAAATGGGATCTTTGATAGTTTATTGGTGCCATTTGTATAAAAACACCAGGCTCCTGTGGTCAGAGCCATGTGAAAAGAGTACAATTATCACACGGAACTCAGAAATTATCTATTGGAATCCTAGTACCGTGATTTACCTTTTTCGACAAATGGACACAAACAAAGAGGACTGATAACTGTTGTTTCTGGTGGCTCATTCCCTGCCCGATCGATTGTCAAGTTACATTGTATATTGATCAGCTTGTGCTTCGTTCATGTTTTCAAACGTAAGACAATAATTATAAGGGTAAAAACCCATCTTTTTCCAAAGTAAAATATTCTAATAGTCTTGTTATATTATAATTTATAACACCAACGTGCATGTTTTCGTCAGGGTATTAGTTCAATGTTTATTATGACTTAATTAAACAATAAAAATGCATGATCAAATGCGTACTTTTATGGACATAAATGAAAAAAGCTATAGATCTACCCTAAAGCAATGAATATTTTTTTTTTTTAAATTACACAATGACAATAGCTTACTTAGTATCCTGAAGCAATGTCATTGACATTGTGCATGTATGATATCTATTACTAGTTTTTATTAATTGACTAAACAATATTGACCGAGTTTTCCCTTTAAATGTGCCAATATGAACGATACCTCGACATTATTGAGACAAAACTCGGCCATTATGGCTAACATAAAAGCCTTTGAACAGCCCAATAACAAGGCCGTTATGAAAACACTTAATTATTAACATTATAGTAATAACATCTGTTCATATGCAAGAAGAATGCACGCTACTTTGACCAAGGTCACAAATATATGTTCATAAATGTTCACGTTATGTTATGCACAAAAGAAATGAAGAAATCAGACAGGGAAGGCAATGTTGTAACACAAGTCCTATACTGGATGCACGAACACCTACACAAAAACAACGGTCCTTCATTTCATCAACAAACTTGTTTGTCCCATAATGTTGTCAAGTATCCTCTATATCTTGTAAATGATGGGTTAGATCTAAAATATACGAAAGCAAGAGCATGGTTCATACACAAATCCTAAACCTAAATTCAAGGATTTTTCAAGGTAGAATTTGGATTTTCAAGGCCTTAATTTTTCATAACAATTAACAAGGTTAAAATAGAATAATTTCGACTCTTTGTCATGGGTAAACATGAAAATTATGGTCATCAGAATGACTGCATAGCACTTCATGTCTCACACTCGCAGCAAAACATTTACATTCTCTTTTAATTTGCAAGAATTTCTTCATATTTTTGTATGCAGATTCTAAGATATTATGTCGTGCAAACCATAAAATGCACCACATGACCGGTGCAACAAATGGACATTGAAAGAAAAATATAAAATTTACAAAAAAATTTTTTTTCATTTTTATTTCTTTATCAATGCTAGTTACCTGTGACCACATGTCCATACTTTGACCATTCTGTTTGATGTATTATAGCACGAGCTGGGAGTTTCCGGAGCTGACTTCCGGTGCCCAGGAGATGATTAGTGATTGTGACGGACATCATTATCCCTGGTACGGTTCCCGTAATGAGACGGTGATATTTGAAGGGCCATGTAAAATGTATCAGACCGCTACAGTCACCATGAACGACAACTTCCATCCACATGTCACATGGCGTAATCCAGCCAATAGAAACCAAGGTAAGTCAATAAATCTAACTAGACACGATTTCTGTCTCCTGTGGGTTTCTTTCACGATAAGAACGATAGTATCCAGCGGAGATGAATCTTACAATGTTTCCATTCTCTAGGTAAGTTCAGTCAAAGACATAAT
Source organism: Spisula subtruncata (assembly GCA_963678985.1). NCBI lineage: Eukaryota > Metazoa > Mollusca > Bivalvia > Venerida > Mactridae > Spisula > Spisula subtruncata. The sequence continues at coordinate 39,678,362 of OY787673.1, read as the reverse complement.
CAAAGACCTTAAATTCAAGGTTCAGTCAAAGACCTAAGTTTAAAAGGCCTAGTCCTAAAATTTAGGTCTTTGGTTCAGTGTATCAATACCACGTGGCTTTGGCTTACAGTACCAAGACGAAATTTACTTCTTCAGAAAACAAAAGTAGCTTGAAGTCACATTGTATTGCTGCTCTGAGTTTTAAATCCTCTTTCAGTAGAGTGTTGGGCATTGTGTCGTGTGATTGTTGTTTGTTAATTCTGTTAATGCTATTTCTGTTGAGAACAGTCTCCCAGTCCGAGTTGACCTAAAAACTTTTTTAATGGGCATTAGTACTGGTGACAGTTCATATAATTTTATAAACAGTTTTGTAGAAAAAACTTTGAATAAATTACACCAGTTAATGTATTCTTATCGCACGCGGTTTCACAGGAAATGTATGTATTATTTTCAGGTCCACCCAACCTTACCCACATATCACGTGACCAGAGTTTCTATGTATGGTTGGTAGTTTGGGACATGACTTTACAGAAAGCATACATTCTTAAAACCATCATGTGGAATATGCAATTAGATATTGATGTAGATCCAAACAAACCACTCGGTAAGTAAATCGCTGCAAACAGACGTCTGCACAAATTCATAAAACTTCTATAACTAAACTTGGCAAACTATTTTTTACTCTTTTTTTGAACTAAGATGGATTTTTGTCTATGTATTCCATTATGAAAACAACAATGAGATATTCTATGCCTAAGTAAATGTGTTGCCCAAGATGTGAACATTCTAAATACGGGCATTGGGTCCTTATTCACCCATGTGGTAAGTCTAAAACTCACATTTTACAATGTCAAATGTTTTATTTGCTTTCAAGTTGTTATAAATGGACCGATTTTGATATAAATGGGTATACATGTTCAGTGGATAGCAATAAATAATCAGATGAAATTTCACAAGGTTTAATATAATTGCAAAGAAATGGCAGTGATTATAGTCAATTTTAAGTCTATTAGTCTGAGTTTCAGTCTTACATTGTTGGCCCCTGTACCGAGAATCAGTTTGTTTGTTTCTAATTATTATATAAATAATAGTAGTTTCATCAATTTATTTGCAGGGCAAAGAGCAAAGTTAGTTAGCAACCCAGTTCCCAAGCAACCAGAAATCGTTGAGGACAGCATTCCAATTCCTCGCTGTGCACTAACCCCACCCAATGCTAACAGCGCTCAGATGCTTGTTTGGCGACCAAAGGTTGGCAAGCCATTATGCATCATACCACCAGTTTGGAAGAAAGACGTCCCTATCGAGAAACAAGTCCCACGTTATGACAGCAAGCTATGCAAACTTTAAATTAACCAACAACTCAATTTTCTTTACATTTCAACTAATCTCCACTATAATTCTGGTGCAATATTTTCTACTTTTCATAGATATTTTTTATTCAGATGGTAAAGTGCAATAAATGGTAATTGAACAATTGTTGAAACATATCTGATTTTATTGTTTCTTTCCAACCATATTACCTAGTTACTTTTGTAGCTTGGTATAGCTTGGCAAATTTGACACAAAATTACTGTTCAATGGATTTGATTTCATGGTGAAGGAGTACCACAAAATATAACTCCCACAATTATGACAATTTTACAGTCATGTTGGAGTATTGGTCATCGATACAACCTTGGACCACACTTATCATCTACACAGCCTGGGGCCAGCAAAAAAAAACAAAGTTGACAAACTGAGGCCAGCAAAAAATACCAAAAGTTGACAAACTGAGGCCAGCAAAAAATACCAAAAGTTGACAAACTTTACAACAGAGGTTTATTATTCATACATAACATATTATGCAAGGTATTCATACATAACATATTACGCAAGGTATTCATACATAACATATTACGCAAGGTATTCATACATAACATATTACGCAAGGATCCATCACAGTACTTATGCTAGGACATGATATAGCTTGACCAGATTTAACTGACACTCATCGAAGTCCGTAATTAAAGCTTGCCCAGCTGTGCTCGTTTGTATTCGATTTGTATGTTAATTTACTATATACCGTTATCTCTGGACTTTTACGAATTATGCAAGCAGTCTCAGTTTAATCTGGTAGGGCTATACCAATTAAATTGGAATTATAAACAATCAACAACATAACAACAGTATGTTAAGTCCAGTTAGGATATTTTGACAGTGACCTCATCATTTATGTGTACTCAAAATATAGATTAAACCCATTACTTAAACGGGTAGAGTTAAGTTTGTTTGGTACTGTATTCTTACCCTAACTGGACTGTAGTTCTATACTTTGAACATACTTTTCCTGTATGAATATAGCGGGATTTGATTTCAAGGTTGAAGGTGACCTCAAAATTTGGGGGTTTTTTTAACCTGTGAAGATCAAAGGTTCATTGCAAGGGTAAAATCGTGACCCTGGATATACATATTGACACTTGATGTTAGGAAACATGATTTTATAGAAAAATTTCCACCACACAAAAAAACACTTATCACAAAGTCAAATCTTCATATCTTTGTTGATGTCAGTCCCTTGAAGTAGGCCTACAGGCAAAATGAATGCATGAGACTTTAAAGTGACATTACTGTTCAAAGTGACCATCATTGTTTTGTAAAACACAATTACCAATGATTTTTAATCATTGAAAAAGTGTTATTCTTCCAGCTACAACTAAATAGAACAATTGTATAAACAGTTCTATTCCTATTGAACATAGATGCAAAAGGATAAAATCTTTTGACCCCCTCCCTGGGTCATAAGATAATTTGACGTTAAATTTCCAATAATTGTAGTATGTTGTTGTCCTGTATACCCTAAGGAAAACATTTTTACTATAGTAATTGTTAATTTTTCTAAACATTCTTCTTGTTTAAACTACTTTTCTTGACTGTAAATTTTTTTATCAAGTATAACAGTATTATAACTTTAACCAAAGGTCAAAAACAAATGAATCACTTAATGTTGTAGATAAGTCTTATACTAGATGTTTGAATTCCTACACACAAACACATTCAACTGTTCCTACACTCCATAAACAAACGTAACTTTCCCCACCATGTTGTCAACTATCCTCTATATCCTGTGAACGAGGGACTAGATCTAAAATAAAAGAAAGCAAGAGAGTTCAACATTACTTCACTTCAGTGTAGTTATCATTCAGAATTACCCCCCTTATGGCTAATTATGGATGAAATTCAAAGTCCATAGTATGTGAGTCATTCATTGTGGAGTGAGTATTGAAAGTCTGTAGTTTTAATGTCATAAATTGTGGAGTGACTATTAAAAGTCTGTAGTTTTAATGTCATAAATTGTGGAGTGAGTATTAAAAGTCTGTAGTATTAGTGTCATAAATTGTGGAGTGAGTATTTAAAGTCCATAGTATGTGTGTCATTCATTGTGGAGTGAGTATTTAAAGTCTGTAGTATTAATGTCATAAATTGTGGAGTGAGTATTAAAAGTCTGTAGTATGTCAGTCATAAATTGTGGAGTAAGTATTTAAAGTCTGTAGTATGCGAGTCATAAATTGTGGAGTGAGTATTTAAAGTCCGTAGTATGCAAGTCATACATTGCGGAGTGAGTACTTAAAGTCTGTAGTATGTGTGCCATTCATTGTGGAGAGAGAATTTAAAGTCTGTGGTATGCAAGTCATTCATTGTGGAGTGTGAATTTAAAGTCTGTAGTATGTATGTCATTCATTGTGGAGTGTGAATTTAAAGTCTGTAGTATGCGAGTCATAAATTGTGGAGTGAGTATTTAAAGTCCGTAGTATGCGAGTCATACATTGCGGAGTGAGTATTTTAAGTCCGTAGTATGTGTGTCATTCATTGTGGAGGGAGTATTTAAAGTCTGTAGTATGCGAGTCATACATTGCGGAGTGAGTATTTAAAGTCCGTAGTATGTGTGTCATTCATTGTGGAGGGAGTATTTAAAGTCTGAAGCATGCGAGTCATACATTGCGGAGTATTTTAAGTCCAAAGTATGTATGTCATTCATTATGGAGTGAGTATTTAAAGTCTGTAGTATGCGAGTCATACATTGCGGAGTGAGTATTTAAAGTCCGTAGTATGTGTGTGATTCATTGTGGAGTGAGAATTTAAAGTCCGTAGTATGCGAGTCATACATTGTGGAGTGTGAATTTATAGTCTGTAGTATGTGAGTCATTCATTGTGGAGAGAGAATTTAAAGTCTGTGGTATGCAAGTCATACATTGTGGAGTGTGAATTTAAAGTCTGTAGTATGTATGTCATTCATTGTGGAGTGAGAATTTAAAGTCTGTAGTATGCGAGTCATACATTGTGGAGTGTGAATTTAAAGTCTGTATTATGTGAGTCATTCATTGTGGAGAGAGAATTTAAAGTCCGAAGTATGTGTGTCATATTTTGTGGAGTGAGTATTTAAAGTCCATAGAATGTGTGTCATTCATTGTGGAGTGAGTATTTAAAGTCCATAGAATGTGTGTCATTCATTGTGGAGTGAGTATTCAAAGTCCATAGAATGTGTGTCATTCATTGCAGAGTGAGTATTCAAAGTCTGTAGTATGTGTTTCATTCATTGTGGAGTGAAAGGGGGGGTTGGGTTGGAAGATTCTTCATACAGGTATATGAGATATATGGCAAATATTGTGATGAATTAACAGCCAGATTACCGGTATAAGATGGACAAATAAAGCTACATACCCGAATGAACTTCCTCCACCACCAGCAGCGTTGCCAAACCCTGCAAGAGAAAATCAAACAAACATGTAATACATTGTGTCTTCATTGAACATAAACTCAAGTCAGAAATTTTCAGAAGTACTGTGAACCAAGAAATTATTTCACTGATTTAATTTCTCAGAGTTCGCGAGTGGCAGCAATTCGCAAAATTAAGCAGCTGCGAGTGTTCAAAATATCAATATGGACATTGCTTGAGAATTAAAAACACGACACTTTGTAGTAATGAATATACTGACAAACATGAAAGTTACTATTCTTGAAAGTTAATTGGTTTACCGTATTATTTAGGCAATAATTTTAGAAAATTCTTGTAAGTGTAATGACAGCAAAGCAAAAAAATAGTTTTTTTCTCTTGAACTTCTAACTAATTAGTGGCTACATAGGTGGATACAACCTGAACACAACCTACCTGTAGGGTTTGAAGGCTGACCTAGTCCACCAAATGAGGGTGTGTCAGTTGACTGAGCCAGAGCTCCAAATGTAGGACTACCTGTGTTAGCAAATCTGAAATGGATAACATTAATAAGTTTCTTTCACAATCATTGGCAAACATATCAACTCTCATTGTCTATTATAGTTTATTCAGTTTTAACACCATTTCACACCATTTTTCAGATGTCTGGGGCCTTATTCATCAACGATGTAAATCTAAAACTCTGAATTGAACTTTGAATTGTCAAATGTTCTATTCGCTCTCATGTTGTTATAAATATACTGATTTTGGATTGGCTAACGTTGCTTCTGGTTGTGCCAAACAATTTTTCAGTACTTCTTTATTTGTGATAAACTTACCCAGCAAACCCATTGTTAGAAGCCCCTGGTGCGGCTGATCCAAAAGTTCCTGCAGCGGGAGAACCAAATGCAGGGGCTGACCCAAAACCTGCTGGTGAACTCCCGCTACCAAATGCTGGAGCACTACCAAATGCAGGAGCAGTCCCGAATGCAGGGGCAGTTCCAAAAGCTGGTGCTCCACCGAAGGCAGGACTTCCACCAAACGCAGGAGAAGAACCAAATCCACCTGAAATATAATTTACATAAGTGATATCAAACAGTCAAAGTCAATTGCCATAGAGTTTTATATCTACAAGCCTACAAAACAATCAACAAAGAATAGAATAATTTATTTAATGGATTTCTTTTTTTCTTCAGCCCAAATAAATACAAACAGCAATTCGGCATTTTCGTTTTGTGATTATTTGATGGTCTCACATTGGCTTTAGAACCCCAGACAAGGACATATTAAGGGCAGTAAAACGATAAACAAGAATAATTACAGATAAAAGCTGGCATTTTGATTATTCTGCATTTTCGAATGGCCGCCTCGATGTTGCACTTACATGATGCTGTGTAAAACTATTCAACAAAGGAATGAAGTTACAAGTACCTGATGCAGCTTGTTGTTGTGGAGACCCGAATCCAGTGGCAGCTACACCGGCACCACCAGTAGAAGACCCGAACCCTGTGGCAGCTACGCCTGTCACGCCACTCGGAGACCCGAACCCGGTGGCAGCCACACCGGTACCACCACTAAACCCACCACCACCAGTACCACCGCTACTAGATACAGAACCGAATGTCGGTGTAGAACCAGCACCAAACAGTCCTGACGCTGTAAGAAAAACAATGTATTGATGGAAAACTATCAATGAACCAGGCCCCGATCTCCCGAATCATCTCCATTTTGAGATAAATCTCATCTCAAATATAGCCATTTACGTTTGGATAATTTCCAAGAGAGGATGGACTCAAAATAAGCTTCAAAAACAGCAAATGCTATTCTTTGTTAAATTCATCGGTTTTTAATGAGTTTTAACTTCAGATATATTAGAAATTCAGACTCTGATTTTGGTGAAATCTCAATTTGAGATGAGATTTCTGCTTGATATGCTTCGGGAGATCGGGGCCAGGAGTTTGACCATTGTTAGTATGGTTTGACTATAGTGGAGGGTTCTACTATGGCATAATTCCCAATCCTGAAAACAAGTCGCAAATTGGTTTTGGGTTTCATATGAAGGCATCCCAACACCTTAACAAGGCTTCAAACATTGTTTTGTTATTAAAACTCACTTAATGGAACTTCAAATGACCATAACTTTGTCAATTCTTTGAATATTTTCACCAAATAACTTTTATTTTGTGCAGAAAAGATTATTCTTTGTAAGGCATCCAGGTTTCCAGATTATTACGGAATGGTATTAGCCCTGATTGTCTGGTCTGGTAGAAGTATAGTTAAGGGATGAGACATTTTTTTGGTTTACTATGGTTCAATCCTCAAATATAGGATGGTTTGTCTTGTTCTAGTTGTGTTTAAATCACAGTAATGCCTATAACTGCAAGGGGAGGCAACTACTATGTTTTCTGCGATAGGCAACTGTTATGAGGATCACGGTTCATAACATGGTTCGTAACACAGTTCGTAACACGGTTCGTAACATGGTTCGTAACACGGTTACCTCCTTTTATTGTGTGTGCATTGGCATTAGTAATCGCTGTATGGTACCGACTCGGGTGCGTTTGATCACATGCACGCACATAAAGAATTCCTATCACCTACCAGACTAGACAAGAGTTGATGATCAAAGTGAACAGATAATAAGTTAAAAGTTTTCTAGAGCTCTTTTCAGCTGTTAGGCCGCTCAAGCACCCTTCGACATATAACTTCCCCTTGTCATTGGGCTACCTATGGAAACCTACACTCGTGTCTCCCTGGGGAGACTATTTCTCTCCTGTTGGTGTGGCAGTCAACATTGATCTGAGGCACCCAGGAATAGACACTGCCCTCACAGCTACCATTTTACACCATGGTAGAGTGGAGCATGTGTTGGTGAATAAGGTCCAAGGAGCCATGTTTAAAACTTACAGCTAGTAGGGGCCGATCCAAAAGGTGACGCCGTACCAAATACATTAGTATTAGCTTTCTCAGCACTAGGTTTACCACCGAGTCCACTAAACATACCCCCACCATCACTACCTCCACTCTCTGTTGTAGACTGACCAAAACTGAAATAATGAATATGGATCAAACTAGAGATGTTGCCATTCGACAGACTAATAAAAATATATTCCCTGCTGATCAAAACTAAAATACCGGGGTAAAAATTTATCAAATTATTATACATGTGCATTGTATAAATGGCAGCTATATGTTCTACACACAAAGCGAAAATATAATGGACACAATTAGTAAGCCAGCTCAGAAAGGAACAGTGATTACTGTAAAATAATTCATTTTCATGGGGGGTTAAATTTCGTGGTTCACCTTCAACCACGAAATCAAATCCCAACAAACAAAAAATTTGACCCTTGTATTTATCACCTGAAATGCAAAATCCAAGAATTTACTTCCCATCGAAATGGTGTTTATTACCAAAGCCAGAATATTTTGTCCCATCGAAATTAAATGATTTTACAGTATTTGAAACTTCTATACTAACCCAGCAGATTGTCCAAATCCTGATGACTGTCCGAATGTTGGTTTACCAAATGCTGGAGCTGAAGCAGCTTGTTGTCCGAATCCCGAACCTGATGTTGCTGTGTTAAATCCTCCTCCACTACCAGATACCTGAGTACCAAACAGACCTCCACCACCCACTGTACTAGAATTCAATATCCCTGCACTCGGACCTACAAATGTATTTATTGTAAAATATCAATAGCAAGCTTTAAAGAGGCGTTCCCTAAAACTTCAATCGTTTAAATCAATGCAGGAATATTACACATTAAATGAGAATCATTCTTGCTTAAACTCCTCAAATTTTCAACAAAAAGCTCCCACTAATTACCGATAAAAGAATGAAAACATATTTTGGTAACAAGCCAAAATAGTCACGAGTTGTTGCCCTTCAACCACATTATAATAAATCGCTGGAAGCGATAAATTATGATTGGTGATTTAAATGTATTTTTGACATTATAGAGACATATTTGCGCATTCTATATATAGACAAATCATGACAATTGATGGTGCTTTGTACATTTAGCTCATTTCATGTGATAGTCATGAAAAATATGCTAATTATAGGGAATGCCTCTTTAAAGAACTTTTTTAGCTAAAATTGGGGCTAATTTTGTCAAAACTTGCAACAAATTTTGTGATTACTTTTCTGAAACAGCTCTATTCTGGCAGATTCTTTGTCTTTAGCAAGATGCTATTTGATCATGTCAAGGGCTATAACTTTAAATGCTGACAAATACTCCTACAAAGATGACTGTAGAATAAACTCTTTAGTCTGATGAGTGACATCAGCACATGTCCAGCATTTCAATGCCCATAACTTTGCTAATATTTGTCAAATCTGAATCAAAATACATACTAGGTGTGTATCTGTACCAAATAAAGTGCTAGGACATATCAAACTTATTACAGAAAATCTTGTTGAAAATGATAAATGGTTTGATACACAGAGATATATGTATAGACCATACCTGATGACGTGGTTGCCAACTGTCCAAATAGACCACCAGATGGTGTTGAACTTTGTCCAAACAGTCCGGTAGACGGTGTAGTGGTGGCGGATGTTTGACCAAACAGACCAGTACCAGTAGAAGAAGTTGTAGTTTGCCCAAATAATCCAGTACTAGCAGTTGTACTGGCCGCAGACTGGCCAAACAAGCCAGTGCTCGGAGATGTCGTTGAACTCTGCCCAAACAAGCCAGTAGAAGCAGTGGTACTAGCTGTTTGTCCAAACAAACCAGTACTAGCAGTTGTACTTGCTGCAGACGATGCCTGGCCAAACAAGCCGCTACTAGCAGTTGTACTGGCTGTTGAAATCTGGCCTAACAAGCCAGTGCTAGCCGTTGTACTGGCCACTGATAATGTTTGGCCAAACAAGCCAGTTGAAGCGGTTGTACTAGCCGTCTGGCCAAACAAGCCAGTGCTAGCCATGGTACTGACTGCTGATGATGTCTGACCAAACAAGCCACTACTAGCGGTTGTACTTGCTGCAGATGTAGACTGTCCAAACAAGCCAGTAGTTGAAGAAACAGCTGATGATGTTGAGCTAGATTTTCCAAAATTAAAGGAAGAGGCTGATGAACTAGAAGCCTGTCCAAACAAACCGATAGACGGTGTAGTGGATGTGGGCAGACCTAGAGGACTGCCTGTAGCGGTGGCTGACGTCAGAGCAGGTAATGGGAAACCACTGGTACCCGAAGCCTGACCTGAAGTCTGACCAAACAATGCCGTGCTAGATACTGTTGTAGCAGACCCCTTCGAGTCTCCACTGGACGATGGTTTCTCCGAAGTTGAATCAGCTTTCTCTGACGTTACCTCGGGTATAGCATCAGATGGCTGGCCAATGACTGGTGTCTTAGTTTGTCCAAACTGTCCACCACTTGCAACAGATTGTCCAAATATAGCTGAACTAGAAGCAGTGCTTGTTGTTGATTGTCCAAAAAGTCCAGAAACAGCTGGCTTGGCTAAAACAAAGAAATTTTTTATTTGATTAATAGAATACAATGTATTTATGTGATTATTAAACCTTTCAGTCAAGGATAACCCATTACACTTATTTCCAGTGGGGTCCTGAGTTTTTGCTGAAGGGACAGCAGGTAGAGGAGACAGTGGGGTGATACAAGGTATCAGGGCGCGTTGCCCTTGCTCATTCCAAAGAGACACCTGGGCTCTTTGATGTGCCCGGTGTATAGAAAGAGAAGGCTGTAAGAGCAAAATAGATATTCTGAGACAAGAAAAAACTGTCTGAAAATTACTCATTACTTATGGAAAAAAAGCTTTTACAAATTCATTTGTCAACATCACAAGGTCCGATTTTCATGAAAATAGGTTCATAAGAAGCTCCTTATGATGCAGATTTCACATATGTATTCATGAGTCTTATAAGGTTGGAAGTAGTGGTAACGACCTTCTCATTCTAAGTCAGCGACATGACCTAGAACTGTACCAGGATAGAGTGATCAGGGTAACATACCTGTAGCAGGAAGTGAAGGTTTGGTCTCTGTACTGCCGGTACTACCTGACCTACCAAATAAACCTGTTATCTGACCTACAGGAGCTAAAACACACAGAACAAGTAATTAGGAATTGAAAGCAATAGAGAAGTACCCTACCTGATTTTCAGGTTTTCAATGTTTCTGTTGCCATGGCAACCACATTTTTTGTCAGAATCCAAAACAAAATATATGTGCATAATCTCCTTATTGGTCCCTATCCACACGGTCACCAAGTTTCATAAACCCAGCATGAAAACCATTTGAGTTATGGCAGGATCCAGAATTTGACAGACTTGACAGACTGATGGATGGCAGCCCTACATTATAATTAAAGCACCGCATTATAGACACAAGACTTTTTCTCTGTTCACTGGACCACATTCTGATCAGAATTATTATTGCTCAAGGAACCATCAACTTCTTCACTTGTGGAGAAAAATCTGCATTGATCATTTCAAATTCTCATAGGAGGCTGTGACCTGTTGCGATCAGGAAGTGACCCCTTTGGGCCACCAGGAACTAAGCTCTTTTATTGTCAATTCCTTGTAATGGCTTAATGATAAGAGAGAATGCACAGCATTGGTTGAATCCAGTTCTAATATTTCAAAAATAAATACATGTACATGTAATTAGGAATAGCAAGCAATGCAGAAGTCCCCTACCTGGTTTTCAGTGGCCATGGCAACCACATTTTTTGTCTGAATAGACAGACTGCAAACCTATAGTCCCCTCCAGTAGAAATTGTGCGTACATTGAAACACACCAGCAAGTTAACATATTCATACTTACCAGCTTCAGAAACTTTTTTCTCAGCCGTCTCCTTTGGCTTGGACTGTGTCACAGACTTTGTTTCAGTAGACTGTGTATCTGTTTTCCCAGAAGACTGTGTCTCAGTATTTAGTCCACCAAACTTGAAACCAGTCTGAGCAGAGGGTGAAGCAGTCTGGGCACCAAATGTTGGAACTGTTGAGGCATTCTGGGTAAATGCTAACTGCTTTGGTGCTAGTGCAGTAGTTGATGTTTGGGGAGAACCAAATTTAAAGGAGTCTGAAAAAAAATACAGGTAAGACTACATGTAGTTCTAATTTAATGTCTGGTGCCTTATTAACCAATACATCATGACTGGTATGAAGGTTGTATAAAGTAAGTTAAAATGTAAAAATTAGGAGGTTAAAACAATTTTTCTTCTTAGACATTCAAATCATATTCACAATCATGGTGGATGCTGAAATAATAAAAACACAAAATAACTATTGTTCTAACGGTGGTTGGCTGAATAATACCATCTGGCCTTTCCTTAACAGAAAAGTGTTAATGCGCATGATAATAACGTATTTTTAATTTATCTTTACATGGGGCATCCTGTTGAAAAGCGAAAGCCTCTCCCCCAAACCCCCCACATCCATTTTTCCCTTAAAATTTTTAAGTCAAAACCCAGTCATTATTTTGGAGTGCAATTGAACAAGTGAATGCCCCCCCCCCCCCTCACCCATAGCTTCCTTGAAAGTCCCTCAGTAACAATAGACATAACGCCAGAGCAGAGATTATATGTCCAAAGGTGTATGTCGAAGGTTTTCAAGTTAATCCATTGGACCATGTGATTATAGTTTAGATAAAATTAATTAAATTGATTTTGAGGGTATTGATTGACAATGGGCGTTATGTCAATTGGGCATCTAACAGTCAATTTGTTCATGGATAACAGATAAAAGAATTTTAAAGACAAAAGGTCTTACAATGCTCACAATATTTAAGATATAGAGGATCTATCACGAGTTGTCAATTGATATAAATTTATATAAAACGAGTTTTGGAAATTTTATTAAGCGAGTCTCTGGCCAGGTTAATAATATTTCCTGAACGATTTTGTTATAAATATATCAATTGACAACGAGTGATAGATTCTTTATATCATATGACACTAAAAACGCAAAATACGCATTAATTTATAGGAAAATCCAATAGTTTATACTACACGTGGTACATATAACTTTATACGTACTGGCTATACTAACCTGGATACAAGGAAAGTCATGTGATATAAAGATAAACATACCTGCACCACCAAAACTTGAGAAAGATGCTGGCTTGGTATCATCAGCTATAAATAGTTTTCTACTGACAGGTGTACTAGAACTGGCAGGTAACTTAGGGCTTTCATCACCAGCTGTCTTCGTGGTACCCGCTTGTGCAGCTGTAAATACACTCCCTAAATAGAAATAAAGTTAGAATATTAATATAGAACTAGCAGGTAACTTAGGGCTTTCATCTCCAGCTGTCTTCATGCTCCCAGCTTGTGCAGCTGTAAATACACTCCCTAAATAGAAATAAAGTCACAATATTAATATAGAACTGGCAGGTAGCTTAGGGCTTTCATCACCAGCTGTCTTCGTGGTCCCAGCTTGTGTAGCTGTAAATACACTCCCTAAATAGAAATAAAGTCACAATATCAATATAGAACTGGCAGGTAACTTAGGGCTCTCATCTCCAGCTGTCTTCATGGTACCAGCTTGTGTAGCTGTAAATACACTCCCTAAATAGAAATAAAGTTACAATGTTAATATAGAACTAGCAGGTAACTTAGGGCTTTCATCACCAGCTGTCTTCATGCTCCCAGGTTGTGAAGCAGTAAATACACTCCCTAAATAGAAATAAAGTTACAATGTTAATATAGAACTGGCAGGTAACTTAGGGCTCTCATTTCCAGCTGTCTTCATGCTCCCAGGTTGTGTAGCTGTAAATACACTCCCTAAATAGAAATAAAGTTACAATATTAATATAGAACTAACAGGTAACTTAGGGCTTTCATCACCAGCTGTCTTCATGCTCCCAGCTTGTGTAGCTGTAAATACACTCCCTAAATAGAAATAAAGTAACAATATTTAATATAGAACTGGCAGGTAACTTAGGGCTTTCATCACCAGCTGTCTTCATGCTCCCAGCTTGTGCAGCTGTTAATACACTCCCTAAATAGAAATAAAGTCACAATATTAATATAGAACTAGCAGGTAACTTAGGGCTCTCATCACCAGCTGTCTTCATGCTCCCAGCTTGTGTAGCTGTAAATACACTCCCTAAATAGAAATAAAGTCACAATATTAATCCATACATTTATATACATATTATATATCTAAGGTTGTTTGGCTAAATGCAAGGATTTTCAGTTAAATTGAAGTACCAGATAGACATTTTTCATTCAGGCATCACTTTATTCAAGTACTTTTCAAGGTTGAAACCAAATTCAAGGACTTTTCAAGGACTGTGCTGACCTTGGGCACTCACCTGGTGTAGTGTTAGCAGTAGATGTCATGTATTGTAAACCGAATCCTTCACCACTACCAGACTCACTAGAATCCTCGTCATACTCGTTCTCTTCATCCGTCTCCACATCATTCTCGGAACCACTCGGTGTAATATCATCAAACTTTATACCATTAATCTCCTTCACTCTCACTGCAAGCATACCCATTTAGATTTTAAACATACTGTAAAATCATTTAATTTTGATGGGATAAAATTTCGTGAATTTTGGTAAAAACGACCATTTTGATGGAACGTTATTTTATTTCGTGGATTTTGCATTTAAGGTACTGTAAAATCATTTAATTTCGTTGGGACGAAATTTCGTCGTTTTGGTCAAAAGGACAATTTCGTTGGGACTTGAATTCGTGGATTTTGCATTTCAGGTAATAAAACAAGGGTAAAAATTGATGTTCGTTGGGATTAAAGTTTGTGGTTGAGATGAACCACGAAATCCACGAAATTTAATCCCCCACGAAAATTAATGATTTTACAGTATCAGGTTAATGGATTTGATTTTTGTGGTTGTAGGTGATCCACAAAATTTAATCCTCACAGAAATAATGTTTCCTTTAGGAATCAGCAATTTTTACACATGTGGAGGAAAATCTAAGTAGTTGTCAAAACTACATGATACTTTTTAGGGTATACATGGTATGGCCTGTACAACTGGGAACCAAACAATCAAAAGTATAAATCACTGGACCATGACAACCGCTCATTTTGTTTATACTAATTTATTATAGTGAAACAAGTTTTTCTAACTTAAATGTATCATTCTCGACACCTCATTTCTGATGCTATATATTGCTAGGAGAGTATGAGAGAAGGGAAGCAAGTTTCCCTTTTATGCTGAGGGTCTAGCAAAGGAATTCATGTAACCATTTTTATTTTGTTATGATGCGGCCTGGGATTAATCCCTGTCCTCCTACACCAAGGAGGCAGTTACTGCTCAGTTATTCAATCACTATCAAATCATATAATTTTGGTGGGACAAAATATAATGGTTTTAGTGTGAAAGACCATTTCGTTGGGACATAATTTCAAGGATATCATATCCGCTAAGTCATAAAATAAAAATTATTAATATTTGTACTTTTGTAGGGATTTAATTTTTCAGTTGATATCACTCACGAAATTAAATTCCCCACCAATGTTAATGATTTTACAGTAAACAGAGAATCTATAAATCTATAAAAAAAAACCGTACATACATGGTTGAGTGTTGGTGACTGTACCAGCTGGTCTCATCTGTTGTTGTTGTTGTTGTGGTGGAGGTGGGGGTTGTTCTGGTACACCTCGTTGTTTCACAGGGAATGGTACGCTCATGTTTGGTGCAACTTGGGGCACTTTCACATTTCCTTTTGGCAACACTGTACATAACATAACAATATTGCAGATGAAAAACATTTATATTCAAAGAGCAGAACAGTATTAATGTTTTACAATATTAATTAAGAAGGCATTTTCCTAGGACAGAGGCATCTAGTGTGGAATTTACCGATTTTTCGATAGTACTCGTCTTTTTCCTCATATTATTCATATTTCTAGTTCAATTGTTCAACTAGTGTGCTCAAGGCAAATATTGTTTGACACCTCCAAGTTCTACCATATGTCCATGTATGTTACATAATTTTAATAAGAGTATTACCCTTGCTTCAGTGAACCAAAAATGCAGTCATCTACTACTGTCTGTAAGATTTGAGAAGATCGCCAACCTTCAACTGCACAGCAATAAATCTGAACAATACGTCTTGTAGTAATAAATTAAAAGTGATTTACGGTATGAACAATGGTAGACACCTTATACCATAAATAAGATACACATACTAACCAGGCTTGGTTTGATCTTTCCCCTTGTCTAATATTTGCTGAAAGAATCCCTGTACAGCACCATTCTTGTTACCAGGCTTATCTCCAGCCTGACTGGTCATACGTCGCTCATTCTGGGAACCAAATGCTGGATTAGTTTGCTGTACAGATTGGTGAGAGTCGACTAGCGAGTGTTTACCAGAATAGTTTCTGCTGGCATTCTGAACAAATCCTGCTGAAATATCAATTGTCAATCAATAAGGCATTTGTTAAACATGAATGCTCCCAATGGCATCTAAATAGTCACTGGTATTGAAGGTCCTCCCCACATTGACCTGTAACTAACCTTAAAATAAATAGGGGTTGTCTAGTGTTTCTCATCGCCCTCTGGTAATATACAGTAAAATCATTAATTTTCGTGGGGGATTAAATTTTGTGGATTTCGTGGTTCGACTCGGCCACAAACTTTAATCCCAACGAATATTGATTTTGACCCTTGTTTTATTACCTGAAATGCCAAATCCATGAATTCAAGTCCCAACGAAATTGTCTTTTTTACCAAAACCAACGAAATTAAATGATTTTACAGTACTGAGCTTAATTAATAGGTTGTGTTTTTTACATATAGAAATATAAGTATACAATTTATATTTGTGAAAATAACAATTTCTATTTATCATTGCCATAATACATCGACTATTAATTTATTGCAACACATTTTTAAGAAATGTCAGGATACCAGTAACAAGTCTATTAAGACCTTATTAATGATCATCATACCTGATGTATGTTGTGGTCTCGTAGTACGGTCAGGTGATTCATATCTCATTGGCTTTGTCGTATCTGACGTCTCCAGTTGAACATCAGGAATTTGTAGGACAGACAGATTACCTGCAATACACAATCTTTCATGACTACCGGTATTAAATAACACAATCAAACTAGATAACCTTGAAGTAGAGCACCTGTTATGAACATGGGAGGTCTAAATTTCAATCACAGGGGGTGAAGTATTGATGATATTTGTACTGACATTTCTTGATACAATGATACCTTATGTAATGACAACTTTTTTATTATAATGACATCATTTTATGAGAATATTATGTTTTTGAAACTTTCTTTGTGTCCATTTTCTACACTGCTTATTGATCAAGCAAGAAATATTGTAGATACATCAATATCGTTTCTTTCAATGACAGCTCTAGAATGCAGTGGCTTAAGATGTGTTATTCTGAGAAGAAATATTGTACCTGGTTTTGTTGGACGTACAATGGAGACATCACGTCTACATAGATAATTCTTGAGTCTGTTAAGCCTGTTTCTACATACAGGGTGGTCAGTCTTGGTTGAGGAGTGACTATGAATGCTGGACGCCTTCACTGGGCTTGTAGACAGGAGAGAGTCAGCTAACATTGATAAATCTGTATTTTTGCTGAAAAATAACATTTACAGAGTAAGTAAGAAAGTAACGACTTTATCAATTTATAGCAGATAACATATTTGGTGATACACCAATTTTCAATAACAAGAGTAAATTGGCAATAATAAATACTGTAGTGCACAGACAATCCAAACCCACACAGTTTTGGCAAAATCACCTAGAAACCCATGCAAGAGTACTGGTTTTTTTGGACAATTTTAAATAGTGTTTTTATATACATGTGCACACCAAAGTGACAGAATAGTCAACCTGATGACGGTGGTCATCAATTGGTAGAAGTAGAAGAGTCAGATATAGAACAAACCATAATCCACATCCCCAAAAAAGCGATGTTTCAAGCAAGCCTATATACTCGCTCTGCAATTAATCACACGCTACATGCTTGGTCCAGTGATTAGTGTGCTGGATTAGATACAAGGCAATCTTGATATTTCAGTCCTAGTAGATTATACTAATTCGTGTAAGAAGTGGAAAACCTTCTGGCTTATGCAGGAAGGGTAATGAAAACTGGTGAATCAGTAACTGTATGTATACTTACGGAAAAATTGTAGAGAAACAGTGTTATAACATAAACCTGAATAAATATCGCAATCTAATTTTAAACATGAAGGTGCATGAAACAGTATTACTGCATATGTTCTATACACATTTTCTTGCTTTATATAAACACTTAAAGAAACTTTTTTTCAAAAAAATCAAAGGAAGTTGCTCATCATACATCCATAACATAACTGCTCATCCCTAAAAAGGGTTAAAAACGAAGGGAAACAAATCACATAATAATTTTTGCCAAAATTTCACACTCGCTTATCTGAACTGCTCATGCTTAAAATAACCAAAGGGTGACAATTTGCTGACTCAGAATGAGAAGATTGTAAGAACAAAATCAATATTTTGAGAAAACGAGAAAAAACTGTCCAAAAATTACTCTTTACTTATTGTAAAACAAGCTGTTTCAACTTCAGATTGGTCAACATGACAAGTTTCGATTTTCATGAAAATAGACTCATATGAGAAGCCCCTTGTAATGTAGGGTTAACGCATGCTTTTCCCGTGAGGGCGAGGGCACCAACACTCCTCAGGGACATTTTGGGCAACATCAGGAAAACAAATGCGACATCGCTTAGCAAACGTTACGTCACATACAAGTTTTTGTTATGAGCGTCAACTTCCGGTATCGGCAAATACCAAGAAAACAGTGACATTGGGGGTTTAATTACGTTTATTATTTTACTATTATAGAAAATTGATCAGTCGTTACAATTAGAATGTGAATTACAGTTCATATAACGCTGTAAATCATTTATTTTCGTCGGCTGGGTCCTGAAGTGAGCAAACTTAAAACTGAACACCAACAGCGCGTGCGCGCGAGAATCTTTACAATAACTTACCTTTCTTTTCCCGTTTAAGTATGAGCAAAATCACCATTTTTACGCTATAATGTAGATTACAAGTATGTATAAGTCTTACAAGGTCATAAATAGTAATTATGACCTTGTCATTCTAAGCCAGTGAATTATCTTTAGGTCTTACTATCATACTTACTTGCTAGTATTATGACTGGGTGAGAAGTAGTTATTCCACGCAGAAGTCTGATTATATAACTTAATCTGTTTCAACTTTTCTTCAAGATCCTGTAACTTTGATTTCTGTGTAGCAATCAAACTGTTGTTGTTCTTCACCACTCTATACACGGCATCATTTGTAGGTGTGCTGATCCTAAAACATCATTAAACAAGAGGCGCTTGTAAAACTCATGTACCCAAAAAGTTGAAAATCAATATAGGGGGTCATCTCCTGTTGCTGGCCAACCTCCAAGTAAAGTTTGAAGGTCCAAGGGCAAGGCATACTTTAGTAATTGAACGGTAACCATTTGGTCTACCAACCAACAGACAGACAGATCGACAGACATGAGCAAAGCAATATACTCCCTTATCAAAGATGGGGTGCATAATAAGATGGGTTAGCAAAAGTTTACCAAAACCATTTTAATGAACTTCGGTATGTGGAGGCCTGGGAAACAGGCACTCAAATCGGGATGCTCAATAAAAAAGTCGGATGAATCATATTCATAACATTAATCAGTTTATGAATTGCAGTTTTGGAACTTATTATACCAAGCATCATGCCAGGTAAATAATTGATTATACTAATGCCATGTTTATTTATAACTTTGCAGAGGCATGGTCAGGCTTGAATTGATGTTATACACACAAGCCTTAAAGTAGGTGGTTATAGTTTGTGGTCCTTATGATCATTCATTGTTTTGCCTTTACGCCATTTCGTCAGATTTGTATTTTCATTTTTTTAAATTAACATTCAAAATGTGTGTATATCTGTATTGCTGGCTAGTCATTTGGCATGTCAAGGCATGGTATCGAAACCCTAAATCACTCACACTTGAAGTGGCTGCTCTACATGTAGACTACATGGATGTGAATGGAGAAATCCTAAAAGAGCTGTTGATATTTTCACAATGTTGATGCTGGCCTAAACAGGCTTGCATCATGTTTAAATATGGCTGTAACTTGCTTATTTGTTGTCAAATTTTGACAAAATAACTTTCAAATTTCAGTTTCATGAATATCATTATCAATTTTATCAAACCAAAAAAAATGTGGAAATCCGCTGATTGCCGGAAGATTCTCCTCTCTGAGACTATGTAGGTTGATTAGTTACCTGTTAGTTCTATTTTTCTTCCTGTTCTCATAATCTTCCCACTGTGTATCCAACACCAGATCTACATTCTGTAACGCTTGCTCTAATGTCTGTAAATATATACATAGTCAAGGTAAAACCATATCATGCAGGGATGTAGACTTGAGCAAGTAGGTGGCAAAATGAAAGTATTTATTAACACATTTTTATAATTTTGTGGTTTTGGTAAAAAATACCATTTCGATGGGACATTTTTTCGTGACTTTTGCATTCAAGTAATAAACACCAGGGTCAAAATTATTTCTCGATGGGATTTGAATTTGTGGTAGAAAGTGAACCACGAAATCCACAAAATTTAAATCCCCATGAAAATTAATTATTTAACAGCATTATTCATGATAGTAAACATATAAATACACTGCCCGTCAAATGTTCCTTCACACGTCTCAAATTATAAAACTATTTAATTTAATTACATTGACAAACACAAGTGTAATGGCATAGTTTCTTCCAAACCACACATGGTTGTCTTTACCTGATACTGAAGCCTGAGTTGTTCTATAAGTTCTGCACTTTCAGGATCTAACGCCAGTGAGTTGAGCAGTTGTATATACTTCTTATCAGATTTCATCGTTTCTCTCATCTTACATTCTTCAGCCATAGAGAATAGATCCAGACATAATGCTCTCTGATCCTGCACTTCTTTGTTCTGTTCCTGTGTAAAAACATCAAACATTTTATAACAAATAATCTTGTGTTTTAACGTTTTGTATCAAATACTGTAAAATCATTAATTTTCGTGGGGGAATAAATTTCATGGATTTCGTGGTTCACATCAACCACAAACTTTAATCCCAACGAACATTGATTTTGACCCTTGTATTGTTACCTCAAATGCAAAATCCACGAATTCAAGTGCCAACGAAATTGTCTTTTTTACCAAAACCACGAAATTTCGTCCCAACGAAATTAAATGATTTTACAGTACTTAAAAAAATTTGTCATTATTACTCTAAACAAGAGCTGTCACTAGACAGCGCGCTCGACTATTCGCAGCCATTTGTCAGAAAAAATATAAGTTCAAAACAGGCCATTTAAAATTTGTATTATATTGAAACGTGAGTTACGCTACTTAGTTGACTACATGGCAATGAAAGCTAATGTACAATGGTTGTTGAGGCATGGCATTTATCTCAACACTGGACTATTAACAAATATTTGTCAGTGAAAATGATTTTAAGACTTCAAGCGGCACTGTACTCTATTCAAGAAATGTGTATGTTTAAAGGGAATTGTATACATGCACTGACAAAACAAAGTTTCTACAAAATAATCATATGAGTAAGATATGATTTGTTAAAGGAGTCAATTTTAAAACAATGGTGACAAATTAAAATAATAATGTAGAGGATACAGTCATGTAATAAATCAGTTATGAGTTTAAAGTAGTTTAGTAATTATTTTTAGTATTGAATACAATGCATGCCAAACAACACAAGTTTGATATCCTCGCTGGATAGTCAAAACCTCGTATCTCAGGTTTGTATGAGCGGGGAAACAGGAGACCGTTTTGCTCCTTATGTCAAAATATCGTAGCTCTGCACCAATCATTTTCTTAGTTAAACTTTTCAATGCAATATCATTGATAGTAGGTGAGATATGGTTTGAATGTAACTTGCATGCAAAACTTTAACCAAGGAAAGTCTAAGTTAAAAGGGGAATAACTCGAATTAAACTAAAAATGGAGTTATTACAATTGACCAGTACCATTGATTAATGATGATAAACAAGTGTTATAAGTTTCAATGCAATATCATAAATAGTAACTAAGATATGGCGTGAATAGAACTTGCATGTAAAACTTGAACCAATAAACTCCTATGTTAAAAAGGGGCATAACTGAAATAAAAAAATAATAGAGTTATTGCCCTTGACTGATACCATTGACTGATGATGGTAAACAAGTGTTGTAAGTTTCAATGCAGTATCATGGATAGTAGCTGAGATATGGTCTGAATGAAACTTGCATGCAAAACTTTAACCAAGAAAATTCTATTTTTAAAAAGGGGCATAACTCAAATAATAATCATAATAGAGCTATTACCCATGACCGGTACCATTGCCTTATGATGGTTAGTAAGTGTTGTTAGTTTCAATGCCATAGCACAGATACTATTTGAGATATTGCCTTATTAGTAACTTGCATGCAAAACTTTAACCAAATTTTCTAAGTAAAAAAGGGCCATAATTTGCATTAAATTCATGCAAGAGTTATCTAACATGGTTGATTACATGACAGGGAAAGCCAGTGCAAAGTTTCAATCCAATATATGCACTGGTTATTGAAATATAACCAAGGTTAAAGTTTTGCATGTAAAACTTTAACCATATGCAACGCCGACGCCGACGAACAAGTGACTGTAATAGCTCTCATATTCTTCGAATAGTCGAGCTAAAAAGGCGATATGCTGAAACTTTAGTGATACATTTTAAAAACAATATGTGTTTTGTTGAGTTGACATTGGGTAGTATTTGTGATTTATATATGCCAAAATTTGTGAATTGAGCTCCTTGTGAAGTCTTAAACTTACACAAATTTTTCATACACTTTCACATCTTGAATACCTATCGTTAAGGCTTAATAAGTAAATCAGCGCAAAACATTCATAACCAAAGTTTTAGAAATAAAAATAACGTGACTACTAAGTGACTTAAAGTTCACACAGTTCAACTTTTTACATGATTTTTGGATACTTTCTAAAGTTTCAAAATTTACTTAAACTTAACATTCTTAACAGATGTTTGACATCATTGGTAACTGAAAAGACAAGCTTAAAGTGTATAGAGCTATATCTGACGATGTTTGTTTAAAAAAAAAAAAAACTGAAAAACAATTATGCTTTCATATCCACTAGATCATTTTTCGCTTCAGCTTTAACAGAAATTCTCTCTGTGATTTATTGGACATGCAAATTGTCTGTTTTCATACGAAAGTGTTCTAGAAAACCCCTTGAAATTATAAGAAACGTCTATTTTTCGACAATTGAATCACAGTACACGAAACCAATCCAAAGTTTTAATTTGCAATTTAGGTAGTCTAGTATCATACTTGAAACGATGCAAGTAATTATTTTGACATTAAATGACCGTTAAAATATAGCTCTATACACTTTAATAAATGAATGGGAAATTAGAGGTACATACTTGAACAGAAGTTTTGACATCTGTATAGAAGTCATTCATCTTCTGTGTTCTCACTTTCATGTCAGACATACTATCCTTCGTTCCAATACTAAAATCTGTGTGCACACATTTACTCTTAAAGTCTGCAAGCTCCTTGTTAAAATGTTGTATCTAAAACACAAATCACAAATCATTCACATTCTGAGTGGTCAGTAACACAATTTTCTGCAATACTAGTATATATTTAAACTAGAAATGTGTCCATCAACACAGGTTGCATTGGTGTGTGTATATAGTAAAAGTAACACAGGGCCATAACTCTGGTAACAAGACTGCGTTCAATAAACGCTTATGAGCCGTGGAAGCCATTTCACTAAGTCTAAGTCCAAAATTAGGTCAAGATGAAGGTCAAAATGGAGTCAGGTGATACAGGCGTGTGGAGAGTGGTCATATACAACATCCATGCAAGTTTGAAAGCTTTGTAGCAAGCCATATTAATGCTAGAAGAAACGGTCAATTTGGGTTAGCCAGGCCGGACGGACGAACGGACAGGTGAATCAATATATGCCTCTCGATCTATCGATACGGGGCATAAAAATTGCTGCAGTACAATTTCAATCCTTTATGCTCAACTAAACATCAAAGTTGTTAATCTGTGAAAGTTTGAAGAAGTTCCGCCAAACGGTTCATGAGAAGTTTAATACACAATATTTGCCTTCAACCACATTATTTTCTCTGATAAAATTCCATAGAGAATAAATATTTACACTAGTGAGGTTTATACTCTTTATTTATTTAATGTCTCGGTTTTTTTTTTGTGTGTGTTTTTTTTTTAAATGGCCGACAAAAATGCTGGCAGGAATGTAGTATAAGTTTTTTAAATGTGTTTTTCGAGAAAGGTTTATGCCAAAACGTTTAATTAATAAAGAGTATAAACCACACTAGTGCACATTATTTTCATCTCTTACTTGGTTTTTATAAAGAAATTCCTTCAAAACAAATTGACCACAACTTTGCCATTTCTCAAGATATTTTCATCAAATCTCTTTTATTTTGTTCAGAAACTATTCCGTATTAATCAGGAAGATTGAAACCCCTGGATGTATAGTAAATACCAACAAACCTCATCCAGGATATTCTGTGCAAACTGTTGATCCACTGTGTCAGTTTCAGCTGTACCACTATGCGTCTCGCCGCGGGGTTGGGGCGGTGCTGCATTGCCACCTTGTGTCTCACTGCGATACTGAGGTGGTGGGGCTGACCTGGGAGACGGAGCTCGACCTGCTGGGTATGATGGAGGTGGGGCAACCCGTGATTTCTCTGAATAAGAAAATTATTTTACTACAATTATTTAATATGAAACCAAACATCAATGCTGACCTGATGCTGGATACACCTAAAATTGCATCTTTAACAAAAATGAAAACATTTTTTTTCATTACATGGAAGACAGTTACACCCCTCCCACACCCAAAAAAATCTGCAAAATGTCGGGAAAAATCTTTTTTGTACCCTGAATAGGACATGACACAAGCAATATGTGACAATAAACATAAATGCTATCAAAAGAAAAGAATATTTCCCTAACAAAAGTCAAAGATGGCAGAAAAAATATTTTCCCTTTAGAATAAAAGTCAAATATAGCGGACCTCACCTTGTTGTTTAGGATCTGGGATATTTAACTTCTGTACAGGTTGTGTTCCCTCAGCAGGCATACCAGTAAAAGCTGACGTTTGTCCAGTGAATGTAGGCACTGGTTTACTCACAGCAGGGGCTGCCACTGTACCTATAATATATAAGTGTACAAGGGGTGTTCAGAAAGTGTTGGGACAGTGTACAAGGGGTGTTCAGAAAGTGTTGGGACAGTGTACAAGGGGTGTTCAGAAAGTGTTGGGACAGTGTACAAGGGGTGTTCAGAAAGTGTTGGGACAGTGTACAAGGGGTGTTCAGAAAGTGTTGGGACAGTGTACAAGGGGTGTTCAGAAAGTGTTGGGACAGTGTACAAGGGGTGTTCAGAAAGTGTTGGGACAGTGTACAAGGGGTGTTCAGAAAGTGTTGGGACAAGTGTTGTTGTATTTCTAATTCTTATTATTTTTTCCTCGTATATGAACAAGCTATGTTCCTCTCAAACAAGCAATGCCGAGCATAGCCTTTATTTGCCAGTCAGCTTTCCACTGAAATATGGCAGGCCGAGCATACATATAAGTGCCTCAACCTGATTTTCAACCCGGGTTGCTGTATTAGACTGCATGAACATTAACAAATGAGCTACGGAGGCCGAACCTAGATGACCATACCATCTCTAGAATGTTGATGAGGATGTTCATGTGTTTTTTTGACACAGTATTTAATATGGCAGATGAGAAAAATATTGTAAACAAGATTCATCAAAATTACATCAAAAATGACTTACCGGCAGATGAAGGTGCAGGTTTAAATCCAAATATTCCTGCCTGAGAAGTTTGTCCAGTAGTTAGGGCACCAGCAGTGAATGGTGAACCTGCAGCAGCGGCGGTGGTAGAGCCGGTACCTGGTTTCACTGGTACAGCATCTATAACATTATATATCATACAGCTGTCACAACCACGGAATGCATATCTAACTTAAACAGGAAACAAGACTGCGTTCAGTAAACGCCTTATGTCCCGGTGGAAACCTTATCCATAGCATAAGTCATTTTGGGGCAATAATTTTGTTGAAATGTTTGATAGTGTTACATGGATTTTAAAAAAATATAATGTAATGTGTTTATGATGGTAAACAAGTATGCCAAGTTTGAAAGCAATGCCTTGATTGACTTCAAAAATATTTGAGTTTCAACATTTTGTGACGAACAGACTGAGAGGTGCATCACTATATAATATATGTCTCCAGCATTGTGATAAATCAGTTCCCTGGTACACTTATTATTGAGAATATAAGCAAACAGACTTAGGCTAGCAATTTATGATAAAATTTTAAAACCTACCTGTTTCCAGGGTCTTTGGCTGCAGACTTGCAGTACTACTAGCTGATGGCGCTCCAAAACTAGCTGTGAATCCAGCACTGGCCCCGGATTTATTTGTAGTTCCAAAGGTAGTTGTGTTAAATCCAGCGCTTGATGGAACTTTATCCTCAGATTTTGAAGAAACAGGGAAGGCAGTTCCACCAAAACTTGGTGTGGTTGATGGTTTGCCTTCACCTGGTTGTGGTGTTGTCAGTGCAAAATTACCAAAACTTGAACCAAATCCTGATTTGCCAAAAACAGACTTGGAGTCTGATTGGTCTTGGTGTGTTGAAGCAGGGGCCGTTACTCCTGCACCAAATAAAGGTTTGGTAGTGGATTGACCAGTGCTTGTAGCTGCTAATCCAGACCCGAAGGATGAGCCAATGGAACTACCACCTGCAGTACTAGTCGCAGTAAATCCACCAAATTTTGGTTTGGCACCCGAATTGTCAAACATATTAGTAGTAACTGCCGCCTGGCTTGTTGGATTGAATGTAAACGGTGATCCCGGTGGAGCGGCTGTAGGGATACCAGCAGGGGCAGTTGTAGAACCAAATATAGAGCCAGTCGATGCCGGGGTAGATGTACCTGTTGGAAAACCTCCAGTTCCAAACAGATTCTTGACTGCCGATGGTTGAGAGGCAGGCGGTGCTGACACCGGTGCTGGGGATGCAGGAACTGCTGGGGGAGCTGTAGACAAATATGACTTGTTTTAAAAAATGTCACTGATGAATAGTCACAGAAACATACATTTCCAATTAGTTTGCATTATGTGAAAATGAAATAGTCAACAAGAATGAATTTTACACAAAAACGTACGAATCCCAAAAAGGGCAATAACTCTGAGCTAAATCATGTGATCTAAATGGAAACATTTGCATTTAGGATTACAAAAGATATATCAAAGATGGGGGTGAGCCATAATTATTTTGTGTTCTGGCTACAAAATTGGTCAAATTAAGTACAGCATCATTTAATTGACCATTGACAGTCAGCATCAAATGAAACAGGAGGATTTGACCAGGTACCAATCTCCGGAACCATCTCAACTTGAACTAAATCTCATCTCAAATAATATGAACTAAGGCACCGCCTAAATGAGGGATTAAATACACATTGGATATCTGCTAAGCTATGTTTCAGATAGAAACTGACTAAATATGAGTTGAATGTAGATGTTATAAAATATACAAAGATAGTTATTGATCAGCAACTGATCACTTTTCCTCTTTAATGTTAAGACCAGAAATAATAATTATTCAAAATTTTAGATTGGCTATGTATCTGTGGTTTATGTTTGGAATAAGTGTAGGCATCCCTAACCTGGAGTTTTACCTATATTATACTGATTTGTTATACATTGCAACGTAACGTCATGAGTCTATTTGGCGTACTTTTGGTATGACGTCATTACCTGTTATTTGTTACGTCATGACATCACGTCTTGTATTGGCGCCGTGTATCCAGTACAATAGCGTATTTCTTACTTCCCTTTGTTTTTTAAATAGTTTGTTTTATTTATTGAATATTTTTAAAGACGGTTATAATTCGAAAGAAAATGATAGGGGGCAACCGTTTACAGATTACTATTTTTTCATTTTAGAGGACCATTCGCCTCAGAAAACTGCCTGAAATTTTTGACCGGAAATAACTTTTTCTGAAAGCATTAGTACCTGCAGAGACTCGACGAAGATACGCACGTGGACATTATTGGTATGGGTATTTACAATAGCCAGCTTCACTGGCTATTTAATCCCCTATTATCATTTGTCTTTGATGTAGTTTCCAACAAACGCTGAGCTCAAACTTTGCATCACAACACAGAAACAATATTCTAAGTTTATTACAGTAAAATCTAAAGAGCCTGGACTTCAAACCTATCCAAAGATCAGACTCTGATTTAAGCAAATTCTCTACTTGAGATGATTGAAGAGATCGGGGCCTAAGGTGGTATTCACAAAGAATCTTAAGTGAAAACTTAGTATTTCCCTTTAAACTTAAAAAGTGTTTCAGCTAAACTGGAAAGATAAGACTATCAACTTTTTACATAGTTTTGTAGCAGTATGTGAAGCACTACAGTAATAACCAAGAAAATATCAGATATTCTTAGTTCCTTGCAAAACACGAGAATCTTTTAAACTTAAGTCAAAATATTTAAGTTTTCCCTCAAGATGCTTCGTGAATACAGGTGCAGGAGGATTTGACCAGTATACCTCTGTCTCATAATTTCGTGCCTTCTCATGAAAACCGTGCTTAGTTGAATTCAACTCTTATATATGTTCTACATAGTCATTTTGGTAAAATTATCCAAATAAATCATCCAACAAATATCCTACATCAATTGATGTCATTATTTTGGACGACACGCCAAACCTGTCACCTTCACGACCAGGAACGATACACCTAGTAATTATTCCAACTGATATTTTTCAACTATGGTTAATTGTTTTTGCATCCCGTTTTCATAACGCATTATTTTTATCACCTAAGGCTTTAATACTCAAACTGAAAACGCATTTTGATAAGCAATACTCCAAATTTATCTAATCTAGCTACAAATTTGAAATTCCATCACTTTGGGCCCAAATACAGACCCGTTTTTACGGAGGCACGGACTTCATGGGAAACAGTCACCAGGATTTAGAGCATCGACCTAGTCATCAAAAAGATATGATTTTACGAATTTTCGTGATCATTTTTAAATTTTCTTTTTCTTATAAGTTAAGTTAACATTTTTTCTTCTGAAAATGGTGCAAACAATTTTAAAACTTGTATGGGTTAGTGCGCATGCGTCGCTGAAACTGTTAAGGAGCACGGAGATACGAGACAACAGCATACATACCGGCTCCTTTCTGAATACCAGTAGTGTTGAGTAGTTGTGATGGTCCAGTTATCTGTGGTATATCTGGTCTCATGTACATCATATGGTACGGTATAATAAGTCCTTCAGTAGATAATATCAACATGATAGGTGAGGGAGGATGCATCTTCTCATCTCCTGGAAATATTACAGCTATATTATAAACCTTTATATTACATGACTTTTGTTGTATCGAAGTTAGTATAACGGGTATGTATAATCTTATATTCATAAGATGTCACTTTATCTTCTAAATGATATCATTTTATGCCAAAAAATGACATTATTTTTGGCATTGTTTATAAAGCGGAGTCTTTTTTCCAGCTAAAAGTGTTTGTTTTTTGTGTTTTTAGAGTCATATGATAAATTAAAGAATATAATACTCTTTGTCAGCTGATATCAACTTTTATTAAAACTTGTTAAGGAAACATTATTGACTTAAAGCATGCCTAAATTTCCCAAACTCGTTTAATATACGAGTTTCATTGAGAATGTAATAATAGGTTAGAAACCACCAAATAGATATGCTCTATAGCTCAATGTAAATTACCCATAGTAGGCCCCCATTTTCAACTTTTTTTAGTCTATGGCCACCTGGACCACATATATCATTGTAAAGAGGGGCATTTAAGCTTCAAAATAATGCAATAAAAAAGGGGGTCATGTATCTTCTAAGAAAGTTTTTGTCCTTCAAACACGGTCTATCCGTTTTTACGCATGTCCGGATTTATAAGTTCTGGGTTTTACCCTAGTCTACTTTCACTTTGGTATCAAGAACAAAATGGCGGAATAATACAAATATTACAGTTTTACTACACCACATGCATATTTACCAACCATTTAAACTCAATTTCATCATTCAACTCCACATTTGTCAAGAAATATCTCCATTTACAGGCAAACCAAAGTTTTTTTAAGGACTACTTGAGTGTATCACCACTTGGTCCGCGGAGGCATTTAGTGGTTCTTTACCTAATACATGTATGTAAGTACTGACCTAGAGGTATTTGTGTCTGTGATGGGTATATTTTGTCCTTAATTAAAAATAAAGGGTGGTAATCAGTGATTCATTTTGGAGCGCATCCCAAGTCCCTGACTCACAAAATCTGCTTGGGACTCATTAAATTTTGAAAATACATTATTTTTACATAGTGGGACTCATTCATTTTCTAGGTTCAATAGAATGGGACTCATAGTTTTCAAAACCAAAATGAAACACTGGTAATAATGACTGACAACTACAATGATGTGAAGTACTGACCTAGAGGTATTTGTGTCTGTGATGAGAAGTCAACTGTAACACCCATAGGATATGTCTCATTATAATCAGCAGCTAGAGGTGACTCTGCCCGGGATGCATCGTCCAGATTCCATCTCATCCAATTCACCTGTAATAGTAAATCTCTACATGTAGTTATCTGGTCAGGGGTTCAACAGGACCAAATGAAAAATCAGAAAAATTATATGCTTCAACAATTTTTGACAAACAATAGGCCTTCAACCACATTGTTTCCATATTAAATTAAAGTTTTTATTAAGAAATTTCTTCAAAACAGATTAAATCAGCCGTAACTTTGCCATCTCTCAAGATGTTTTCATCAAATAACTTTTGTTTTTGGTAAAAAATATTCCTGCATCATTCAAGAGTTCAGGATTAATCCAGAAAATTGACACCCATAAATGATTATGTTCAAGGTAAAATAATCAAAGATGGGTGTATAATTGGGGAAATGCTGAACATTATAAAGTTCTAGTATAGTTTACCTTATCATCTGGATGTTTGGCAACAATACCAATCTCAGTAGAATTACTGGAAGCTGTCAGTATCATGTCCCTACAAGAACAAACAAAATCAAGCAATGAACAAAAACAAAATGCTTATAAGTACATGATACATTTTTTACGTAAGAAAGGGCCATAACTCCTGTAAAACTTGATGCAGCAAACATTCCATCCTTGATTGTCAACTATACAATTATGATTGTTAATCTGCGAAAGTTTGAAGAAATAATTATTATTTTACATTTATTATTATTCCGACCAATGGTTTGTGAGGAGTTCAACACACAAGATTTGTTATCACGAAGCTTATTGGTCCCTTTTCACATACCAAGTTTCATGAACCTAGCTTGAAATCTGTTTGAGTTATGGCAGGATCCAGATTTCTTGGCGGACTGACTAACGGACAGCAAACCTATAGTCCTCTCCAGTAGAAAACTGATAGGGACTAATAAGTAAGGAGGGAGGCAAAACAAAAACCTACCATCTGTGTATAACATGAAAGTGATACTTTCTATTTCTGTCTTCACCACAACCGAAACATGGATCTTCAAAATTACTGTAAGCTATAGTCCCCTCTTTCTGTAAGATAGGATATAAAAACATGTAAACTATGATCGTAAGGGCAGTTCGATATGATCAATATTCCTGGCAGTGGGGGCCATAGATCAATGTTGGCTGCAACAACCTCAGGAGGGAAAGTCTTCCAAGGGAGACTAGTATGTAAGTTTCCATAGGAAAGCCCAATGATCAGGGAAAGTTAAAATGTCAAAGGGTGTTGAACCTTTGAAATCAGCCCACATAAATTGGTAACTTAACTTTTTTGTATTGGAAACTGATATCATTGAGCAATTATTTCTGTTATATTAAATGGCATACTGATAATCACATAAACTTATATGTGTATATTGTATTTTTATTGATTAAGATACACTGATGAGTCAATAGACATTTCTTCTATATGCTAGATGTCAATAACATGTGCCATCCAAAGTGTGAACTGAATGCATATTACAACCAAGACTAACCCTACAAGTGTAGATGACCATACGCTTGTTGCATAAGCAAGGCACTACCTAGCGCCAAAGAAACGGATTGCTTATAAATAGCTTCTAGCAGGTCGTTGCGCAGCAAAGCCCTACCAAAGAGGTCCATTGCATAAGAAAGAGTTTGGTAGCGCTCACCAAGCTAAGTGTTGTGAAATGGTACGTTATTGACAAACATGCTCGCTGGTAGCATGTCATTGTAGAGACATAGTAAAGCGCTACCATAAAGCGCTTGATAGCGCCTTGATTAAGCAACGGGCTCCTTGTCAAGTAGAATACTTACCGAACCATTGATGAGTACTAGGTGAGGTTGTACACTATACTTACAGAACCATTGATGAGTACTAGGTGAGGTTGTACACTATACTTACCGAACCATTGATGAGTACTAGGTGTGGTTGTACACTATACTTACAGAACCATTGATGAGTACTAGGTGAGGTTGTACACTATACTTACCGAACCATTGATGAGTACTAGGTGAGGTTGTACACTATACTTACAGAACCATTGATGAGTACTAGGTGAGGTTGTACACTATACTTACCGAACCATTGATGAGTACTAGGTGAGGTTGTACACTATACTTACAGAACCATTGATGAGTACTAGGTGAGGTTGTACACTATACTTACAGAACCATTGATGAGTACTAGGTGAGGTTGTACACTATACTTACCGAACCATTGATGAGTACTAGGTGTGGTTGTACACTATACTTACAGAACCATTGATGAGTACTAGGTGAGGTTGTACACTATACTTACAGAACCATTGATGAGTACTAGGTGAGGTTGTACACTATCGTCACTATCATGCTCAATATAAGCAACAAGGAATGAGTATGTTGAGATCCATGTGAGATCCAATGCTGTAAATAACCAGAATATATAGATTATAGGAGATCTCACGAGCATGCTCAAAACAAAATTGTTGAGAATATTTGACCTATTTATGTGTCAAGATTGAACATGTTGAAAGGCCTATGTTGACTTCAAATACACAGGTTTTTATTCTATTAAGCATATATAGATGGTAGATCAGTAGCCATTTCTTAGCTTAGATTTATCTTTAGATTATTGAGAGCATAATATATGCAGTTTTGTGCTGAGTAAAACAATTATGTAAAAGGTCTTCTATAATCACTATAATTGTATATCTGCCAAGTTTCCAAACTCTAAAAGTAGAGTGGCTACCTGAACGGTGAGTCGCTTTCAATTGAAATATGTAGTCAGCTCTTTTATCTCAAATTTATTGGGACTGTGAAAAATACCTCGACATGACGAAAATTCAAGATAGGTTCGAGAGCCATTTTTTTTCGGGTCATGTCAGAGGCAAAACATCGAAGAAACCCAAAATTTAGCAGGGTTCTAGGCAGGTATGACTACTTACTAATCAAAATCATTGATATGACATGATTTTTTCATATAAATTGATACATTCGGCAAACAAAGGTTTTAAAATTTACATTTACACCCACATTACCTTCATATGCTGCATTTAATACAGCCGGACGTTCCCATTTCTTCTTCTCATTTAAATCAAAATCATACTGCATTAGTGTTCCGTCCGTTCTACCGGCAACAAGCTGCTTTCCTTTAGGGCTCCAACATGCTGTAATAGGGAAGTAACTCTATATATACAGTGGAACAAAATCATACTGCATTAGTGTTCAGTCCGTTCTACCGGCAACAAGCTGCTTTCCTTTAGGGCTCTAACATGCTGTAATAGGGATAAGTAACTCTATATATACAGTGGAACAAAATCATACTGCATTAGTGTTCAGTCCGTTCTACCGGCAACAAGCTGCTTTCCTTTAGGGCTCTAACATGATGTAATAGGGATAAGTAACTCTATATATACAGTGGAACAAAATCATACTGCATAAGTGTTCAGTCCGTTCTACCGGCAACAAGCTGCTTTCCTTTAGGGCTCCAACATGCTGTAATAGGGATAAGTAACTCTATATATACAGTGGAACAAAATCATACTGCATTAGTGTTCAGTCCGTTCTACCGGCAACAAGCTGCTTTCCTTTAGGGCTCCAACATGCTGTAATAGGGATAAGTAACTGTATATATACAGTGGAACAAAATCATGCTGCATTAGTGTTCTGTCCCTTTTACTGTACAATATTATTTTTTTTCATCGAGGGAACCAAATCTTGAGGTGAAGTTTTATTGAAATCTGACTTATGGTCAACTGAAGGAGAACTAGTGCAGAGGAACATTGGGACATCCATCAAGACAGAGGTGCAATACAAGATCAGTATGTCTGCCCACCCCCCCCCCACTACAAGTGGACGACTCAAATACACATACCACATTTGGCAGCTGCGGAAGCCAGTGATGATCGGCGTGTCTTGCCATTGTGTACATCAAGACGTCCCGTGGAAAAACAAACAATCAGCAAGTTAGGGTCCACAGGGTTCCAGCAGAGTTCATTCAAAGGTCTGTCTCCCTCACCAGGTATTATGTGAAATGGATTCACTGGTTCAGACACCTGTAAAGGAAAGAACAGATTTAAATCCCATTAATGTAGTTAACTTACCCCAAACTTAGATCAGAAGATAGTCTTGTTGAGTGCAGGAAGATTTGCTGAGAGCAGAAAGATTTTGTAGAGAGCAGGTAGCTCTTGCAGAGAGTGGGTAAATGTTTTTTTAAAGGACATTCAACAGAAAGCCAGTACAGAACTAACCAGACTTAATCGATTTAGAGTTATGTCTGAAAAATGGGAGTCAGGAATCATTTTGACTTTTTAGATTGTGATGTAAGTAAAAACCCTGGTACATGTATATGGTGGGACCAATTACTTACCTGTCCTGCAAAGTAGCGTACATCATACATGTACACGGTCGTACTTCCATTCCCCAGCACAGCAACAGCCAGTGTTAGTTCATCAGCACTTAGATTCAGATGGGTGACTTCTTGTCCAACATTTACTGAACTTATTTCACCAAAATCAGTGATGATATGTGTCAACCTATCTGCTGCATGTTGATGATCCTTGGTGATAAAGTCTGATGTTCGTAAAACCTTAAAACCTGAAATAAAATAGTATTAAAGAACTGTAAAATCATTTAATATACAATGGGACAATATTTTGTGGTTTTGATAAAAAGACCATTACGATGGGACGTTATTAATTCATGGATTTTGCACTTTAGGTAATAATACAAGGGTCAAGATTATTGTTTCAACAGTTTGATGGGATTAAATTTCGTAGTTGAACCATAAAATCAAGGAAACTTAATCCCCCACAAAAATGAATTATTTTACAGTATACTGTTGTATTTATGTGTAAAACACAATTCAGACAATACTGACAAAAAGGATTGGAGTACATTAAATATATCATAGTCTGTATACAGTAACAAACTATTGAGTGATATGACATTCTCTATCTTTGTTGAAGAAAGATTTGCTTTTGAGACATTTGAATCAGGGACACTCTATTGTCTATTATTTTGAAGCCGAAAGGTTCAAAGGTATATATTTATTGACACATATTAAATGTTTGGGGCCGACATCTAACTTAGATAGCTTATAAAGGCTTAAAGCATAATGTGAAACTGAAAGCTACAAAGTTCTATCATTACCTGTTCCTACTCCAACAAATGTTAGGTTGTATTTCGATGAAGTTGTAATCAATGAGGATCGGTTGCTAGGCAACCTTGATGGACTATCCTTCACACGCACTTTGCACAATTGCTGAAACTTGAAATCCTGCAAAATTTGCCAAAAATAAATAATTAATATACGTTGAAGTCAGTGTAATGAAGGGTTAACAAGGTGATAAATTGTGAAAAAATTAAAAAACATTTCAAACAACTTATACATACATATAGTTAGTATAAGTTTGAGTATGAGAACATGTTTATAATCACGGGACCAGGGCATTGTTTTATCAAAGCATTTACGCCAATCTTAAACTTACAATCAAATTTAAATTCTTTAGTATTTTTACAACTTTGATATACTGTAAATGGAGATGTTATACTGATAAAGATTCAGTTAATGTATTCCTACAGACAATATATCGTAGAGATCCCTAAAATCGCCTCTGACCTTCGAATCGACCGCCATTTTGTTTTGGCTCTAGTCTCGTGAGATTTGGACGATTCTGAATATACGAGGTCATAACATGTAATTTTCGATTACTTTCACAAAAAATCATAAAACTATACCATTTTCACTATTCCCAAAAAGTGGTGTAGTTGAAATACCCCAGTAAACGCTATGTGCAACGTAATCGAATATTTTTTCACACGTCTGCATTGTTTACAGTTTCATGAATGAAAGTCACGTGGTCGGATAAATTATTTTTAAGGTCAAACCAAAAATATCTTTGGTCAAAGTTGCTTCCGACCTTACGGTCAGAATGGCAAAAAAATATCGAATTCTGTAATTCTGTAGACCATACATCGGCAGATCACACATCACTATCAGCGATTATCTTAAAATTCATTAAGTGATCCACGCCCGTAATGGCGATGTAAAAAAAAGTTCGTTAATATGCAGCCAAAGTCTATTTATTACCCATTAGAGACTGGCGTGTGGCACGACCAATCAGAATTAATACACGACGAGTAAATATCACTTAACAGTGACAAATATGCTGTTTTTGCACTAGATTTATTTCTTAATTTGATTTAACAATGCTCAGGCTTAATTTCATAATTGGGGCGTTTAGCTAAAGTGAATAGTTTTGGCCCAATTGATCGCGCGCGCCATGTGACGTATTTAGGTCACGGTCAAAATGGCCGACTTTTATTTACTATGACGTTTGCTTTATTCAATTCTTGGGAGTATTTTATCATTTTATTGGTGTACATTAGAGTTAGATAAATTGAAGGAATTATATTACCAAGTAAGTGACCTTATTTAATATAAACATGAAGTTTGCCATTGTTTATTGCGTGTTTAACGCTTAAGTAGGCGAATTATGGTCACTCGAGGATATGTCCCAAAGTTGTAGTTGTTAAAGAATTATACATAATTTTAATTTGAACGTAACTTTACGATTTCCGTAAGTACGTTGATAAAACAGTACCCTGGAGCCTGCTATCAAGTGCTTAAGCATATTAATGCTCGCCGAAAGCATATTGTTTCTCGGCACTTTGCTGGGCAAGCTCTACTGAGTACTTTCTCAGTTTCTGCCAATTTCTGGTGCAACTGACCACTTTGGTAGCACTCGGTATCCCTAGGCACTCTCTGAAAGCTTATAAAGTTTTTGCCCACTTCTTTGCACATTTTTTAGTATTCTAGCAGCCAGTAGCGCTATTGAGCTCTCAGTAGCAATTTAGGTCGACAACAGCCTCAACAGGTTCCTGGCTTCACGATAATAGCAACTACGCATTTTTGACGAGACTCTTTTAAGGCCGGTTACAAAACTCTCTGTAATATGGTTATGATATTACTGAAAATGCATGGCTATGATTTTAGCCTAGTTACGAACAGACGCACAGCCAACATCTTATGTCAGGATCTTTGCTTTTTCGGACGTTTGATTTCCGTCTTCCGCAAATGACTAGATTTAGCACATCATTTTTAAGGATTCAATTCAATAACAGACAATCCAAAATCAACGCGAAAGCAATACAATCAAGCAATTCTTAATTTACAACTTGAAATTCATTTTTTTTGCTAATCGCGAAATTATGTTACAATTGGAAAACCTACCTTTGTATCCCTTTCAGGGGGCAAAGTTGGTTCTGCCATGCTGAACTATATAGTGTTATAAAATTTTGTAGGTGAATCTGTTTGTGAAATCAAGTATTTTGGGATTTGCAGTCCAAATAATATTTCAACTTTCTTTTTTGGCGAACTTTTCCATGGAACGGTCTAAAATGCTGACGGATTTACTGGTACGGTATGAGCCGGTAATGTTCAGTATTACCCGGAATCAACCGGTACAGAGTGGTTAAAATGGTGATTGATTGTAATGGTTAACGCTATTTTAACATTAATGTGCAATACTGTTTGGTTTCCCAAGTTGCTTAATCAGGGAGGTATATATGTAATTCCTTGGCTTAATCGAGCTGGAAGAGAGAGTAACTGTACAGGGGCTACTATTCAGATAGAGCTCTAGCCTACATCTACACAGATTAATATCTTAATTAGTTGTTGATAAAAATATATTTATCATTACAAATTGATCATTGTTCACAGTAATTGTTAGTTGTAAATAGTAATTTACACCTACATCAAAAACATTACAATGCGCTTCTTATGAGCCAATTTTCAAGATAATTGGAACTTATCATGTTGACCAAAAATTAAGTATGTTGTAAAAGCTTGATTTTCCATAAGTAAGAGTAAATTTCTGACCAATTTTCTAATTTTCTCAACATGTTGATTTTGTGCTTATGACCTTCTCATTCCAAGCCAGCGAATTATACTACATATTATTAAGTATTATTGGCAGATGCGCCAGACAAGAGCACACATAAAATCAATAAAGAGACAGAGGTGAGATTCAAGGAAGCTGGGTACGATACCCTAGCTCATTTCAAATAGATTCCGATGTAGAGCACCGATACACACGATTCTACGTCTGGGTTTCCAACCATTCCATTACTAGTTGGGCGGGAAACACTGACTAGCGTTTGTGATATGACCAAGTGCCCCGGCTGATGATCGAACCAGAGACCTCTCGATTAAGAGTCAAGTGCGTTATCCACTCGATCACCGTGTCACCCTATTCAGATAAGCGTTTCAATATAGACCCAATAAGTTCATCAAACAGATTAACTTTTCAGTATGTGTGTCATCGCTACTGTTAAAGCAGCTAGTTGGTGTATATGTAACGCTTATATACATACATATTCCTTATCTAATATTCCAAATTAAAACACACATGTAGATTTAATAAAACACTCCTTTACACTTGACAACACTTTGTATACTTAGTATTCATATGTTGCTTCTCGTCCGCTAACACCCAGCAATATGTTGCTGCATGTAGTTCTGGGTATGTTCGTTGTGTTTAGTACTATTAATTCCGCGTTTGGGGAGTATCCGTGTTTGTGCAGTTATACACTAGAATCATCCGTGTATAAAACAAGAAATGTTACTGCTCCAATTATAGGATATATGTACGAATTTGATTGTAAGCCAACGTTTCCTATTGACGGATCCGGAACAAGCGACTTCTTTGTCGTACAGTTTGAACAACAGGTGAGTTTGGAAACTTTTGTATTTCTAAATTTCTATACATACATGATTATGTACTATGGTTGCCGTTTTAGTGTTTGGATAATAGTATCCAAGACTGAGCATGGTCGAGTGGATAAGACGCTTGACTCCTGATCGAGATGTCCCTGGTAAGATTCTCCAGCGGGACACCTGGTCATTTCAGAAACGTTAGTTAGTGTTTCCCATCCAACTAGAGATAAACTGGACGAAAACCGATAGGGCGTGCATCGGTGATCTACACCGGACACGTTAAAGAACTAAGGAACATATTCGAAACTAGAAAACTGTGGATCCTGGACATATCTGTCGGTCAGACACACCTGCAAATAATACTCGAAAAGAGGCGTTCTGAAGTATAAATAGATATTAAATAATGTCGTTATGCCAGCATATGAATGACAGCAACCGTATCGTAACAATGATAATTAAACGTTTGTCATCGTAGAATTGTCAATTTAAAACCTACGAGCGTATGTGTACTGTTGGGAAGTCCAAATCTAAGTTTACCTAAGTTGTCGTAACTTTAATACCAAGGCGTACACCAATGCTTAAATTACTCAGGGCAAAGACCTAAATGTAATTTATGTCTTTGCCCAGGGTTTCAAAGGTATCCCAACTTGGACATTTCTGTTTGTACGATCAGAAATGACCACTACTGACATGCAATTTTGAATGCTGCACATTTGAATCTCCTGAGATAACATCTGCTCTCTAAAATAATTGCACTCGAATGAATATACTGAATATAGACAGATGACGAACTTATTATTTCTCGCAGTGCATATTATATTAGTTCTT
This sequence comes from Spisula subtruncata, assembly GCA_963678985.1. Lineage (NCBI taxonomy): Eukaryota > Metazoa > Mollusca > Bivalvia > Venerida > Mactridae > Spisula > Spisula subtruncata. Next base: position 39,638,635 of record OY787673.1, on the reverse strand, counting down.
TCTCCAAACACCAAACTGGTATTATCCTATACTTCCATACACACTCGTATACCCAAGTACTGACAAGTTGATACTTGCTTTTAAGAGAAAACATTGAGACGCCTGCAAATGCAACAAAAAGTAATGCCTTGTCCCACTGAGACTGTTTGCTCCGGTGATGTACTCCCGATTCAATCATTTAAATGGACATCGGTCGGTCCTCGTCGTCTAGAGAAAGCTTCGTGATAATCATTAGACATTTTGTGATATCCATGTTCCAGATGCCTCCCGATAGTACATCACCGAGGCCAAAACAATGCTCAGTGGGACCAAGGCATAAATTAACACTGTACATGTAGTTATACACATGCTAATTTCTGTAGGTTGGTTACGTAGAAAACAAACAAGGATACTTTTCCATCGAGTCATGTGCTGGATCACCCGCGCCAAACGATCTAGGTAAACATTTTGATCCATAATACTAGAAGCAAGCACAATATAAGCTTTCTGTAACTACAGTCCGATAGCCCAGTTATATTTTATTATTGTGCTGAAACATTGCATGCAGTCAATTTATGTTAATGTCTTTAAAAGTCTCAAATTCAATACGAAAGCCGTCCAATGATTGACTTATCGGACAGTTCTAAGACCGCGTGAACTTTGGGCGATCATCGGGGGCATTTTGGCGCACTGGACAGCAGCTAGAGTAGTTTTAAGCACATTGCTACTCACGCTCTGGTATGTATACATTACCTGGTGCCATATATATATAAGTATGTATAATTACATAATTGGGTATATTGTCCAGCGCCTGAGTCATGTGTCATAGCCTCCTAGGCATTACTTGATACCTCGTGGGGAGTTGAATTTGAATTTTATTTGCAAATATAATGTATAGAATAATAAATGTAAATAGGAATGTACTTTATATATTTCTTGTGATCTTTAAATTGAATAAGCATGTTTATTTACTCAGTAACTACGATAATGTCAACACCACCACACAGAGAAACGGCAACATTTATTTCCACGACTCCGACAGCAAATACACCAGCGGTGACAACTAAAACAGTAAGTCCTTCAACGTCTGCATCGACCACGACTCCAAAAATTACAACAACGACTCGAGTAGTAAGTTCTTCTCAAACTACAAAAACTGTAACTCCTTCAACAGTTGCACCAACCGGAATCACGACTCCAAAGTCTGCAGCAACGACCCAAGGGATTACTATTTCTCAGACTACTAAAATGGTATCTCATTCAGCAACTGTACCGATCACGACTTCGAAACCTGCAACAACGACTCAGGCAACTATTTCCCAGACTAGTAGCACGATAACCCCTTCAACGACGACTGAACCTATTACGACCCCAAAACCTCCAACAACAACTATAGTTATTGCTCTTACTACTCCGACTACTTTATCAAAACCAACGACAACGACACGTGATCTGGCATGCCCAGACAATTGGGTCAGGAAGGACGATAGTTGCTACTATTTCAACTTACATGAGCGGCTGTATCATGGAAACGCCAGCGTAAGTCGATATTTAAATTTATCTGAAGAAATATGAACGCGCATATATGACAAATTGCTATGTTGATGTTTCGAAAAGAATGCATGTTTTAATTGGCTGTATGTTTACAGAGCACACTTCAAATTTGACGGATGTAATATTCAATAGTGTTATGGGAAAAAGTGAAGCATATTTCGTCTTGTGTTTGTAGTCCAAAGTCACGTGGTATTGCTGCACTTATATATGCAAACCTAAATCGCTGACTTAGAACCAGAAGGTCGTAACTACAAAATCGATATATTGAGAAAACAAGAGAAAAATGTCTGTAATTTACTCTTTACACGTTTTTAAAACTTCATTTTGGTCAACATGACAATTTCAGATTTTCATGAAAATAAGCTCATAAGAAGCGTCTTGTAAAGCAGATTTCAAAGATGTATGAGTCTTATACGGTCCTAAGTGGTAGTTACGACCTTCTGGTTCTAAGCCATCGAAATATGAATTGGCCATTGTACACCGAGTATATCAACTATATTTCTTACATTATAGAATCGTTGTTCGCAATACAACGCACATTTAGTGTTCATCAACTCTAAACAGGAACAAAATTGGATAGTCAAGCAACTTAATTCTTATGACAACTACAGTTAGTATGATCTTCTTTATCTTTTTGTGTCTAGAAAAGATCTCCACATATGTATGTGTCACAGTATGACAACTTCCATTTAAAACTTATATGTACGTACATACATAGTAAAACGCGTTCATTTTTCTGCACCGTGTGCTAGTACTATTTAACTCATTCGTTAGTGTGAATTTTAAAAAGTATCGTCGATTCCAACCACAAGAACCCCATTTTAAGGTGAGATTATATGTGCAAATGAAAATGTATAACAAATTAGATGAAAATAATCAACATTGTAATCCTCCTTCCCTAAAATAACGGACCGAGTGAAATCATTGTTCATTTTGATGTCATAAAGACCAACGTCATTTTGTTACTGCAGTGACCCTTTTGACGTTCCGTCTGAAACGTTCCGTTGGCAGGTCAAACATGTCTCATTTTAAGCTACCGGTCATGTTGGGCAACATCACCAGACGACGGTATGGATTGGTGCAATGTCTAGAGATGGAACTTGGAGTTGGGTTGATGATACAACACGCACGAGTACACGAGTCGAATACAACAATTGGTCTCCTGATTACCCGCTTACCAGTAAGTACTTCCACAATACTTCGTTAGGGTCCGTTATCATTGTATTTATAAATGAGTCGATTTCCGGAAATTGCAATAAGAAATACACTTTTGAGTATGTAGTACGGTAATAAGTCATACAGTGATTATATTTTACATGTGCTTTCAATAGCAATAAATCTATACGAATCTGATAAGCCGTACAATGAGTTGGTTTACTAGTTAACGCTGTGGTTATTCAAAGTTCATTGAAGTTTTTTGTACACTGATTGCAGAAAGCTCGCCGATACAAGTTCGACCTAACTTTAATAAAAAGTGACAAGTGCGTTCATTACATTGGCATCCCGCTATACAAGCATTCCGCTGTACTTGCACCGTACTATACGTAAATTGGAACTTTCGTTTATGCTAGTTCCATGCCTTATCATCCTGTTCATTGCGTCAGGCGCATTTTGGCCTCTGTGGCGTAAACCCATGGGGGAATTAGACATTTTCAAATTTTGACGTCTAAATCCCCACCCTGGAGACAATGCTTACTGTATAATCCACGGGGTCGGGGCACGTAATCCCGTAGTTATTCCCGGGTCTTGGAACCGACCAGAGTCTATTCCCCGGGACTAGGAGTCGATGAGATGGACAAATTCCAGTCTGCCAGGAATATTCGTCTTTCTTATTCCCCTTGTACCCCCGCCGCCCACTGGCCGCCCCCTGATCGGGCATACTATTGACTGGTGCATAAATGCATTATGGTATGAAAAAAGTCGTCTACACGAAAAGTTGTATAAGTGACGCATTCTATCATTTACCAGACATTTCACGAATTCAGTGTGCTGCGATAGTTGGTATTGAAGATAGTCAGTGGTCGGATTTTGCCTGCAACCACCGCTCAAACCACATGTTCGTGTGTGAACGTCCGGTCGCGTAAGTTCAGTTGCCTCATATCTCACAAAACACAGTTTTTACTTCCCAAGATTTTCACCCATTTGCTGTAAACAACCATTAATCTGTAATTAACACATAGTTATCAATTTACATTTATTTTTTTAATTACTGTAATTGACACGAGTACGAGGAACCGCAGTAATCTTAATAAACTTTTGCTTGTACCGGCCATCAATACAATTGTACTTTGGTTAAAACGAGCACCCGGTCTATCTCGAGCATGTTGCCTGTCTCTAATACTTCTCGAGATATTGAAGTTTTAAATTATATAGTTAAATGGTTGGCTTATAGAATATACTAGAAGTTAGATCAGAATAAATATTGCATATCAATACAAAATATAGACTTTGATCTGCAAGAATATGTCTAGAATAGCTGCGTAGCTTATACAACTAAATCCGATGCATGCATTTAAATGTTTTAAGTGGTATCCAGCAGACATCTACACATTCACACTCGACTGCAGTGGATCATAATGGTGAGTGATTGTTTTATTGTTTATTTTAATATTAATACCTAAATAGCCTCCCTACATTACCTAAATTTAGGTCTTTGTTAATACACATCCGAGCTTGACACATCGAAACGAAATGCATTGTATATTGTAATAGTATTACATGTGTACGAGACATCGTCCGCTCCTAACAAGCAAACTGTATGCAATGTTTAGATGATAGGGATGTTGTGAAACAAACGTGTACAAAACGAGTACTACATGAAAAGCATGTCGTCTTCCAGGTATAGCAGCATATTGTGGCCATAAGACCATTCTGATCACATTGGCCTTTATGCAATGTAATACAATAAAACTTCGCGAGCATCGATATCACGAGCACCCGTCCTATCTCGAGCAACTTTTAAACCAATATCAGTTTGTATCATCAATACATGTCGTTTTGTCATTTCGAGCACCATGTTTATCTCGAGCATTTTACCTGTCCTGATTACTCCTTGAGATAACGAAGTTTTACTGTATTTGTATAAATTTATCAGAGACAAACGGAAACGGCCGATTGGTCATTAGACTTGCAGATGTAACTTCATCGTGTAAGTGTTAGAAGATACGTCACTACAGCTACACGTATGACCATTTGGAACTCTGTATTATTGCAACGACCAATCCGCTACCACGCACGTGGAAAACACGATCCACAAGGAAAACAATTATGCTTCAATTGTCAGGTGTTTTAATACGTACATGTTTTATAACAACCTTGTTCTTCAGGGTGTCCGGATAATTGGACAAAATATCACCACTCGTGTTATTATGTAGAGCAGACGGATCACACACACCAAAGCCATGCTGACGTTAGTAGATTTTAATTATTAAAACACACTCTTTTCAAGATCTATTTTAAGCTGTAAAGTTCTAACTTTAAAAAAATAAGTATATATTTGTTTATACTCATATGCATGCTTTCATTCTTTTAATACTATATATAAAAGAAGAAAGTTGTACATAGATATAAGACCCCATTTTGCCTGGTCTAGAAAATGTTTATATGAGAAAAAATAGTCATTATTGCAAACGCATTGAAACCACACGATGTTTATCACATACCTTGCAAAATAAACGTACGAACGAGAATGAAATATTCGAGTAGGCTCTCGATAAATAAATATCTACACAAATACCTCACTATGTGTACAAAATGTACATGCATATAAGATACGTATATACATAACAAAATCACAGGAGAACTAAAGACATTATATCAAACACTGCAATTTTGACTTCCCCGAAAATAGCAAATTTTCACCCATTCACTATTAAAGACTGTAGAATGGGAGAACATTTGGAGAACTGTAGTTTATGATATGGTCGCTTAGACCTGAGATAATTATATATACATGTATCCTGTTTACATGTTTTCATTCAGCGAAATTGTACACAGAGGAATGCTCATTTAGTATTTATCAACTCTCCCAAGGAACAGACATTCTTGGAACATCTACTACAACCAAATCCTGGTAGGTTTTGACTACATACATCTATCATATCGCTGGTTTGGGATGGGAAGGCCGTAAGTACAAAATTAATATTTGGAGAAAACAAGCAAACACTATGCGAAACTTACTCTTTACTTATGGAAAAACCAAGCTTTTGAATTTAGTTTGGTCAATATGACAAGTTCCAATTTTCATGGAACTGGACTTATAAGCCGCATTTTAATGCAGATTGCAAGTATGTACAGGGTGTCCAAAAAGAATGTATACAGTTTCAGTGCATTTTAATAAAATCTTAACGTTTTGCTATCGCAAAGCAATTCACCACATGGTTAGTCAAAAGATGAAATTTTTATCTGGCATCAGTTTAAAACTAATAACTTGGATATTTTTTTAAAAGTTGTAAATTTTCTAAAATTACCGTATTCTGTCCGTGGCGTCATTTTGACGTTATTCACGACGTTTTCACAATTTCTGTATTTCTGATGTTTCCTGTCTTGCATGCATTCTTGGACAATTTGCGTTGTATTTCACAAATTTCTGGACTGATATTATATATGATGTGTCTCACGAGCATGGGCATGTTTGTTGGCTTTTAATACGCTATTCACTTGCGGTTTCGACAACAAAATAGAAAGAAGTAAACCCATTGTGTTACTTGCCTTTGTTAAGCAAGTTCTTTCGGAACTACGCAGCGAATCCTTTGTTTAAAATGTTGTATAGTTGTATAGTTCATGCAAGTGGAGCCAGAGTCACACATGGCAATGCACGGTGTTGTGTGAATTACAAGAAACATTTGGTGTCAAAATAATTTCTAGCAAATTCCACTGCAGAGTGGAATGGCCCGCCCACAGCCCGGGTCTTAATTCTTGTGGATTTTTTGTCTTTTGGGCTATCCAACATCGCTTATGTACAATCAAACGCGAATATACACACGTTTTCTTATGATCAACATCAAAATGAAATTTAAGAAGACCACTTTGCAGAAATACGTGTAAATGTAATCAACACTTTAAAAGAATGGTTATAAACCGAGAAACATGCAACAGACAGAAATTGTGAAAATGTCGTAAATTTCGTCAAAATGACGTCACGGCCAAAATAAAGTATTTTTTGGAAATTGACACATTTTAAAAATTATTTGAGTTACAATTTTCAAACTGGTACCAGAAAAAACTTACATCTTTTTTCTAACCATGTGCAAAATTTCTTTGCGGTAGCAGAACATTAAGAGTTGATAAAAATACCCCGAAACTGTATACTTTCTTTTTGGACACCCTGTATGAATTCTATAAGGTCGTAAGTAGTAACTACGACCTTCCCATTCTAAGCCAACGATATGTGACATAGCCATCGGTCGATATTGTGTTTCAGAAGTTAAAATAAAAACGTATTCATGAGCTTAATTGAAAAATACAGCATGACACGTTGGTGTCATTGTTGAGATCGTCAATTTGTTCGTGATCCTAGATCATTGTGTCATTTGTATACTGTCTATATGTATGTTTTGTCATGGGCGTAGGAGCAGGGGGGGGAGGGCAGGCCCCCAATGTCTCGACAGGGGGGGCATACCTTTGCCCCACCCTCCCCAATAATTCAGACGAAATGTATAATTTTAGACCTAATATAAATATAACGATATATTATATCGTTATATGCAATTTGCCTTCAGTTCTTGGTGAAAACGTTTAAAAAAAGTTTTTGCTCGCTTCGCTCGCAAAATAACTTCTTTACATCAAATATGTCAACACCCGTTCTTTGCAAAAATACACTCGTGAAAATGTATCTAAACATACCAAAATCTCCTATATGACTTTGAGATGTTGTCAATTTATGTACGAGTGTATTTTGTGCGCAAAGAATGTGTGATGACATATGTTGACATCATGGATTTTCGTTGCGAGCGAAGCGAGCAAAAATATTTTTTTACCCCGTTGCCAAATGTTTGCCCCCCCCCCCAAATGTTGAATACGCTCCTACGCCCATGTTTGTATATTAAATGGTAGTAGCGCAGACATGGCAATGTGTCCACGCAATTGCACGTATTATATTAATAAACGAGCTTCCGGTTCTTGTAGGTATGCATGGGTATTGGATTGGTGGTTACCATGACCTTCGAAAATCAACATGGTCTTGGACAATTGGACACACATATAATACAGATATGACGTACACAAATTGGGTCGGAGGTTCGCCACCAAATATTACAACTCGTAGTGAGTATAGTCAGTCTAAACAACCAGTAACGTTGGCTCGTAATCTTATCATTTTCCTTTTGGCATCTTATCCTGTTGTTACTAAATTGAATTTTCATGAAAATCAGCATTTGTATCCTAATAAAATAGTAACGTAACTGTAGGAGGACAAATATGGTGTTATTCACCACCCTCATTCATTCAGCGCTTTGTTAAAAAATTGTTATGTTGCACTCATCTACCAGTAGGCTACAATAACCATGCACCACTCTACTAGTATTGTTCTATTTTAGGATCTAATAAGTGTGCAATCATGTCTAAGTCGCAACATTTCCTGTGGGCCGATACAAACTGTCTCACATCCCGTCTTTATATCTGTGAGCTCGAATTGTGAGTATGCAATCTGGTTTAATGCAGTATAAACATTCAACATTTCATAAATTTAGTACTACACATTCGTTCCAAAATGCATATGTATTTTGGTAAAAATAAAAATATGCCATACTTTCTGACCGGAAAGAATTTTCTTTACATCCTTATATACAAGTAGGTCTGTAGCCGATATCCCAAGTCTACCAGCTGATCCAAGCCAATTGGTAGAGAAAGTATTATAGAACCCTAACAATCTCGATCGTAATCTTATAATACTGTAATTGTAAATATATTATACATGTTACACGTAATTCAGTATTTATATAAATCGTAAATTTGTATTTACAGTACGTACATGTAATCTTAATTTTAGGAGACCTGCCATTGCTCTCATAGGATGATAGTCCTGTTGTCTGTGCACGGGATCTTTGTGCGGGCGACTAGGAGGTTTGTGTGATCACAATGATAATGTTTGAATTTTATGTAACTATATTTAATGGCGTTAAAGGGTGTCTTTATGTTTCATCTTTCTTTTGTTTATTGTTTACAATCTTGTTTGGAACAAAATATGGCTTACATATATATAAGGATTTATGTCCGTGATACATATGCGCCGTTCTCTATGAACACGTTTTATATCGATATGCACGAATCACACGGGCAAACATGTATTTGTGTCATATGTGTAAAAATACACGTGCGGTACGTTAATTGCGCGATTTGTTCGTCCCAGGTGTAAATATGCATGTATGTGCAGTCAAAGACCTAAATTACCGTAATTTAGGTCTTTGGTGCAGTTAACTACATGTGTGATTATTTCGTATTTAGATACGAGTCATTACAGTGCTGTCGGGTAATTCTGCGCACCTAATGGGTATTGGCTTTCTACATTTGAGATAATTTTATTTTCAGAATAAATTATGGTGCTGTTGTGATAGAAACAACCTTCATTGACAAATGTAAACCATTAAAAACATCATACCTTCTCTAAACTAGGTCAAATGTCGTCACAAAACAAGATGGCTGCCGGTTTTCATGACGTAATTTTTTTCGGCTAATTCTGCACAGTTGGAGTTGTTTTTTGTATAGTCCGTTTCAAAGATTTGTTTCACAAGAAATTTATCACAGAATCGAAAGAATATGTCATTAAGACAATGTTGACAAAAAAGAAAAGTCATCATCCTTTACAAAAGTGCTTTTATTCAATTTATGTTTCACATGGTATGTCGAATTAACGAAAATCGCCTTTGACACCCATTTTGGTCAATTTTTCGTCGGAATTTTTTTTCGATTTCGTTGATGTGATTATAAAACTTTATGTAAGTAACACACACGTACAAAAACACTTGATGACCGAATGAAAACGACCCAACAAAGTCTGTAAGAAATAGAAAGTTAAGGTGCGCAGAATTACCCGATGCGCAGAATTACCCGAAACGACTGTATGTGCCATGATAACATACATTTATTATATGCTTTCGATGGATTATGGCGATTTTCAGTGAAAATAACAATGACAAATAACAGTGAAAATAACATTTTGATAATTTCACTGTTTTTGACGGAACTACTTTCTTCAATGAAAAAATAAATTACCTCCCTGTATTGTTTGTTTAATTACATATTTACCTCCTTGATTATGTCTGCTACTTGACAGCTGTCAAAAATGGAGTATTTTGCTGAATTTGATACCAATGGCTTTGAATTTGAAGCCTTTTTTGGCATTTATTCGAGCCTCATTCACAGGTAACTGTATCATTGAAAACGAAAAAAATTTTTTTTTTAATTTATATTTTTGTATACTGGCCTACTGGCAAAGGAGATGGTTCCGGACAGAAATCGCATAAAAAGCTTCCCCTGGAGTTAAAAATAGATTTTTTCTCAGATTTTTTTGTGTTCACAAATAGCTTGGTTCAGGATCTTTGCTAAAAATAGGTTTCCCGAAAAATGACGTCACGAAAACAGCAAAATATTGGGGCCTGAAAAGGGGCACTTTTGTGCTATTTTCAACGATATTACCGTAGATATACCGGACAGTCTGCTTCGAATATTCTGCGACGAATATTTAGAAACATATTACCAGGAAATATTTAGAACAGGGTTCCTTCTTCACAATCATGCAAAAATATGTCAATATTTACGACATGACAACACGTGACGCACATGTTTTCAACCCAGGGGGCGCTCGTGACAGGTTAAATTCCAATCCAAACCGTATCTTGTTTACCGGCCGAAAATCGAAACAAAATGTGGAAAAAGTTTTTCAGATTTATTGACAAGATATCAAAAAAAAATTCTCAACGGATAATGAGGACAAATTTCCGTCTATTGCGCTTAAAATAAATGCTGGAAGAAAAAATAAAAAATAAAAATAAATTTTTTTTTGGCGCCGCCGTGATTCGATCGCTGGACCTTAGCATCAGAAAATTACTAATCGAGCTGCTTAACCACTCGGCCACGATCTCGTTACAGAATTTTGAAGTAAATAATTGAACATAATAAAATTATGGTCGCTCGCGCTGTGCACGCGCTATATTGCGCATGCGCACTAAATTTGTTTACCCCCCGGCGGTGCTGATGTCAAAATCACAACAGCAGACGATATTTTCGGAATATGAGTAATTATTTGTTGATTTTGATTTTTTTTTTCTTCCAGATTTCCTTTAAATACGCACCTGAGTGATTTCATACCAATATCAATGAATTATTTAACTAAATAAACCGTCTAGACCGTTTGTCCGGAAGCTTCTCCTGTCCGGAATCATCTCCCTTGGCAAATTTAATAAATGCCAGTTATTTCGCTTTCAATAAAACATTAAAATAATTTTGTGTTCGTCAAATATTATATTTGTTTTATTTATAAACTTTACACATATCTTGTTTTATGTTTTGCAGAAAAATACTTCTGCAAATAGTTGCACTACTTTCAGTGGAACTTCTACTAAAAAAGGTGATTAGGTTGAAATGAATTTGGGGCGCCCCACGGGGTGAGGTTCCAAGAGGGAATTGATAAATATTAATAATATGATTAATTACGCATATAATAAACAGAAAATTTGTTGATTTTTGGTGTAAGATTGAATTTTATTTCACTCGTGATCACATAAATCTATATATCTACGCCACTCGTGAAAATATTGATTTCTGTGATCACTCGGTGAAATAAAATTCGATCTTACACCAAAATCAACAAATATCCTCTATGTATTTGAAAAAAAAATAGGTATCCCAATTGATTGTTGAACACGGTTGACTGTGCGATGCCTCCGTAATTGTGTGGCTTTCAAGTTTGTATTGTCTTACAGCATTATAAATACATTTCATGTAGATACTTAATTATCGATTACTTTCTATTATAATTCAACATGTTTTGAAAGAAAGTGATTATCTAAAAGTTATCCAACTTTAACACATAATCTTGAGTGTACTTCACAAAATTGTTGGTACGCTTTTTTTCTAAAATTTGGTGGTGCGGGAATTTGGTGGTGCGGGATATTTTATACCTGACCCGTCAGTATGAGTTGTCTTATCTTTTAACGACTATTATTGGCCGATAGGTGGCACTGTATTTGTTTACATGTTGCGAAGAATGGCGACCGACACGCGCTGGATGTGAAACGCTAATTTAAAGTTAATTGCTTTATAAACATGGAAGAAGTAACGTTATAGAAAGTGTATACGATTTTTATTTTACAAGTTATTGAATGATATTTAGTTAAATTCTGAAAACTGATGAACCGTTTTATCCTTGTTTTGACGGTTTTTTTGGAAAAAAAATAAAAATGGATTATTTTGATATGGGATAATCTTTAAAAGTTCTTGACACTTTTATTGTTAACATGTGTCATATACTGTATGATAACACATGTATGATCTGATAATTGTGTGAGTTTTAATGAGTTCGTCAGACGTGGCAGTTCAGTTATACAGAATGAGTGCTTCCAAACATAAACGCAAGATTGACTTCAGAAGAGAGCTGACTTTTAAAGAGAAAAAAGTGGCAGAAATAAAACGCGAAACCATGCGAGTTCGAGCCGATGTCAAGCCAGTTCCAAAGTTCATGATAACCGTGGACTTGTCTCACGCTAGAGGCAACCTAGATGCCCTACGACTGGTCCTCAAAGAGTTGGAATGGAAAGAGGTTAGTTTTTATTTTGACTTTTTGTCAGACAAAAATTGAATATGATAAATTTCATTTTATGTTAATTTCAAGTTTGCCAAGCTACTAGCTGAGGGTAAAATATGACCACAGGTTATATTGCAGTAAATGTAATCCGACTTAAACAAAATAAAGATTGTATTGTATTGTAGTGCACATTGAGATTGAGTGCAATTGCTTAAATTGCCTGAACATGAATAGTCATAATGCTACCCTTCTCTCAGTTTTATAGCTTTATATTAAAGGATGCATTGGATGGTGCCCTACTTGCCCATCACATTTTCCATCTGTAGTGCAGTCAGAGAATTGATTCATGTCAGGTGCCGGGATCTCATTCGGCAGAGCTACAGTTTCAGACCCGTATACCTCACCTGGGATTTAGGGTTCGAATCTTATAGATATGGGATGCACTTTTTCCTCTTCTTTTTATTTTATAATACAATATTTTTAAATAAATTTAGTGTAAAGGTTACAAACTTTTTTCTTGTTCAGCTGATGACTGAATTGATACTTGAGCGAGTCAAAAGCTAGTATGGTGTTGCTATGTGTACCAGCTGATTTGCCGCTCAATGGTTAGGCTAAGTTGAAGCATGTCTGTCATAAGTCCATATAGACTGTCCTTTAATAAAACCTCCTCTTAATCTGGTAACTGCTGGTAAATTTTTAACATTTAATATTGATATTTCAAATATTAAAAAATAATAAGACAATAGCCCCTATAATAAATGCAAGCAGAGCAATCCAACACACAGGCCAATTAGGGTAATGCACCAGTCAATGGAACGTGTCTCCAAACCTGGGGATTCGCTAGGGATTTTTACTTTTAGACTCTCTGCCCCAGGCCATACAGATGGTAAACCCCCCGTAAATTGTCCATGCCCTAACCCACGAAATAGACAAGGCTTATATACATTCCTGCTATGTATGCATACATGCCACTCACTGCAATTTAAGCTTTTAGAACAACTTGATAAAAAACTTTTTATCAAACTGATAAAATTCTCACTATTGAAGAACTTTACTTTGGTATGACAGAGTATCAGTCTAGGTTACCAAGTGCCTGGAATTTTAAGTTAAGCAAATATATGTAGCATATCATAGGCAGTTTAGATACTTTTTAGGCTGACATTTAGGACAAATTGACAAGCATGGATTAATATGCTTTTGACATTTAAAACTGTAATCTTCAAGTATATATTAACGCCCACCATGCAATGCTTGGAGAAGTAAAGTAAATAATCTAAAAAAAATACTCACTTGATATACAAATACAATGTTACAAATATTTCAAGGCATAGAACAATCAAATCTAGTATCCTTATACCTACCTAAGTAACACCTACCCTAAAGTTTTCTGCAATCTAAAATGAGCAACATTACCTCTTTACTACAGCCAATAGTTGTTGCTCTTAAAGACTATTGCTCTTCTGAGGTTGCACTATAGTCACAGTTTAATTCTATTTAAAAAGATCTAACTTTGTACTAGCATACAAATAATGTTTCTGGTTTAGCAGTTGCATTGTCTCTGACTAAGTAATCTAACCTCATGATTGTAGATAATATACTGTAAAATAATTTAATTCCGATGGGACAAAATTTCATGGTTTTGGTAAAAAACACCATTTCAATTGGACGTAAATTCGTTGATTTTGTATTTAAGGTAATAAATACAAGGGTCAATTTTAATATTAGATGGGATAATATTTCATGGTTGAGGTGAACCAAGAAATCCACAAAATTTAATCCCCCCCACGAAAATTAATGATTTTACAGTAATACATTTTATATAATAACCATGTATTGTTTTACCATACTAAATTCATAAATTGGATCAAATTACATTTCAAGAAGAATGAAAACTTTCACTCTATATGTCATTAACTCCTTTAAAAATACTACATTTGCTCTGAGTACGAAATTATTGCAGCTAATGATCTTAGCTTTTATAACCATTTTTGAAACTAAACAATTTTAGAGTTTGGGTACTTTTTTTATCAAAGCACTTTTCAGAAATTGTAAAAAGGGACATGCAATTCTAACAATGACTCTGTCCCAAACTGGCAGTTTTTATTTTGCACTATGAGGAATTTAAGTTTGAGCATACGTTGTAGATTTTGGCAAGTGCTTTAATAAAACAGTACCTGAGTCAGGGCCTTTTTTTCAAAAATTGGGAAGGGGCTTTAGCCTCTAAATTTTTGGAAAAATATCGGATGGGTGTATTTCCTGTTTTGGAAACAAAAATGTAGGTATAACTTGGGATTTTTGGGAAACTGCATGATTTTAAAGAAATTTCCAATTGGAAAGGGGCCTTTTACAGGCCTCTGTTATATAAGGAGAAAAACCCCTGCCAGTTATGTTGAATATTTAGGCTTGGTGATGAATCTACTGTGAACAATACATTGCTATCACCGAACACCAGTCTTTATATTGATTACCTCCGGCGTTGCTACTTTAATTACCGAGCATCGTAGCAAGGGATATCATTGTCTATAGGCGCGTCCCTCTTTGAGGCTTACTATGTTTCGGCTGTTTATCAATGCTTCAATCATTGCAAGTTTAACTGTTTGATCAATAAAAATGGCGTATCCTCATGTTGCAGTACAATAAACTCATTTACTGGTTATTAAATATTCATGAGAAATACAATGGAATACTTGACTAATGATTCCGTCTTATTTACGTAGCCAAGCAATAAACAAACCACCTTTTATGGTTAACTCTGTCTCTAATACGTGGTTGACGTACAATAGAATAATGATTAAAGCAAACATTGAAAACATAATTAATGCATTAACCGGGAAGTTTGCTCAATGGATTAATGTAATGTATAAAGCAGTGTAAACTTGTAGTCATTATTTATACAGATTATCCAGACATTCAATCATGTAATATACTGTTGTATTAAAGTCTGGGATAGCTACAACAGCTGCATGATTATTTTGATGGCAAAAATAATACCAATTCTCGAAAATAAAATTAAAACATTACAATCTGGACACAGACTAATGTAAACATCTCAACAGATTGCACACATCATAAAGTTGCTGTATGATGTTCCTCAGGACAGTCAAATATGGAAATTTAAAAAATATTTCGTTTTTTCGGTTAATGGCAAACAAAATGCAAAAAAGTTGACAAATCGCTGTTTTATTCATTAATTTCAAATTGCGGCCGTTAATATTTCGAATGGTAGATAATCTCTAGACAGTACCACAAGATGTTAGTTTTCCCTCTTCCCACTATTTTCTAACAGATTCATTATATCAATTTGCAACTGATATATATTATGTTAATTACGCATGAATGATTTAATTTAAACAAGCATTTCATTTATTAAAATCAATTTGTGCCGATAACTCAAAAAAAAACATTCAGAACAAGCTCTCCATATAACGACCCTTGACCAGTGAGCAACAACCTCGCTAACAATACCTTTAAAATTTCCTCATGCCGATATTTAACCTCTGTATAGCAACAATTAACCTCTAAACAATGGCCAATATTTGCATCCCTCAAAGGGTATTGTTCTACAGAGGTTGTATTGTACTATAATTTGGTTAAATATTACATGTACTAATTGACTCTGACATTACAAATAATATGTGTGTGGTGTAGTACTGGTATATATTTGGCATTGAAGCAGTTATCAGGTAATCTATTGTACAAAATTAGCTGTCAGGTACTTGAAGGTCGGCCATAGAATGTAAGAATAATTGATATTCCGTGTGCAAAGTCAGTCTTTGATTATAAATATCTTGGTGTGTTTATGGGTACTCTAAGTATTAACTTAGTACTAAATAGTTTTATATTTGATGTATTAATTATTTAACCACATAAATCTGGTATGTGACCTAGTTAATTGCTCATTCAAGCATGATGATCAAGTCTTGTTTAATGTGAATTACTAATATATTTAGATATTATTTTACGAAATTGATCTTATATTTAAAAAATTTCCAATCTTACCTGAGACATAGTCTTTCCCAAATTATTCTATGCAACATATCCATGGCTAAGAACAAGAAGGTCGTAACTACCAAATCAATATTTTGAGAAAACACGGAAAAACTGTCTGACATTTACTCTTTACTTTAATATGGTAAAACAAACTTTTACAACTTCATTTTGGTCAACATGACAAGTTCAGATTTTTATGAAAATGGGCTCATAAGAAGCGCCCTGTGATGCTTATTCTAAATGTGTATGAATCTTAAAAGGTTGTAAGTGGCACTTACGACCTTCTAATTCTAAGCCATCGATATATTGTAAGTGGAAACAGGTTAGTATTCACAATATGCATGTAGGCTACCGTGAGATGAATCATTCCCAAGATGTTCGAAAGCATCTGATTTTAACTCACCTTTGTATAATTTACACATTGTATGTTTTCAGTTTCCATTTGGACCTTTGTGTAATTTACACATTGTATGTTTTCAGTTTCCATTTGGACCTTTGTATAATTTACACATTGTATGTTTTCAGTTTCCATTTTGACCTTTGTATAATTTACACATTGTATGTTTTCAATTTCCATTTGGACCTTTGTATAACTTACACATTGTATGTTTTCAGTATCCATTTGGACCTTTGTGTAATTTACACATTGTATGTTTTCAGTTTCCATTTTGACCTTTGTATAATTTACACATTGTATGTTTTCAGTATCCATTTGGACCTTTGTGTAATTTACACATTGTATGTTTTCAATTTCCATTTTGACCTTTGTATAATTTACACATTGTATGTTTTCAGTTTCCATTTGGACCTTTGTGTAATTTACACATTGTATGTTTTCAGTTTCCATTTGGACCTTTGTATAATTTACACATTGTATGTTTTCAGTTTCCATTTGGACCTTTGTATAATTTACACATTGTATGTTTTCAGTTTCCATTTGGACCTGTGTATAATTTACACATTGTATGTTTTCAGTTTCCATTTGGACCTTTGTATAATTTACACATTGTATGTTTTCAGTTTCCATTTGGACCTTTGTATAATTTACACATTGTATGTTTTCAGTTTTCATTTGGACCTTTGTATAATTTACACATTGTATGTTTTCAGTTTCCATTTGGACCTTTGTATAATTTACACATTGTATGTTTTCAGTTTCCATTTGGACCTTTGTATAATTTACACATTGTATGTTTTCAGTTTCCATTTGGACCTTTGTATAATTTACACATTGTATGTTTTCAGTTTTCATTTGGACCTTTGTATAATTTACACATTGTATGTTTTCAGTTTTCATTTGGACCTTTGTATAATTTACACAATGTATGATTTCAGTTTCCATTTCGACCTTTGTATAATTTACACATTGTATGTTTTCAGTTTCCATTTGGACCTTTGTATAATTTACACATTGTATGTTTTCAGTTTTCATTTGGACCTTTGTATAATTTACACAATGTATGATTTCAGTTTCCATTTTGACCTTTGTATAACTTACACATTGTATGTTTTCAGTTTTCATTTGGACCTTTGTATAATTTACACAATGTATGATTTCAGTTTCCATTTCGACCTTTGTATAATTTACACATTGTATGTTTTCAGTTTCCATTTGGACCTTTGTATAATTTACACATTGTATGTTTTCAGTATCCATTTGGACCTTTGTATAATTTACACATTGTATGTTTTCAGTTTTCATTTAGACCTTTGTATAATTTACACATTGTATGTTTTCAGTATCCATTTGGACCTTTGTATAATTTACACATTGTATATATGTTTTCAGTTTCCATTTGGACCTTTGTATAATTTACACATTGTATGTTTTCAGTTTTCATTTAGACCTTTGTATAATTTACACATTGTATGTTTTCAGTTTCCATTTGGACCTTTGTATAATTTACACAATGTATGTTTTCAGTTTCCATTTGGACCTTTGTATAATTTACACATTGTATGTTTTCAGTTTCCATTTGGACCTTTTTATAATTTACACAATGTATGTTTTCAGTTTCCATTTGGACCTTTTTATAATTTACACATTGTATGTTTTCAGTTTCCATTTCGACCTTTGTATAATTTACACATTGTATGTTTTCAGTTTCCATTTGGACCTTTTTATAATTTACACATTGTATGTTTTCAGTTTCCATTTCGACCTTTGTATAATTTACACATTGTATGTTTTCAGTTTCCATTTGGTCGTAAGGATCAGAACTGTGATATACACTGGCATTGTATGACGTTTGAACAGAATCCTGATGTATATGGTGGCATGGTCAGCAAGTTTCCAGGTACGTTATAACTTCTTCTATTTATATTTATGCCCCTCCCTTCCTCCCGCATCAAAGATGAGGAGCTGTATATATATTGCTGGCTTAGAATGAGAAATATCCATTTTGTACCTACATCCTATTCATTCTAAGCCAGCGGTTTACGCCCCTCACTCCCTCATCGAAGCTGAAGGACTGTGACGGACTATATTGCTTTGCTTTTGTTGGTGGGTCTGTCTGTCTATCAGTTGGACGACCGAATCGTGGGCTCAATGCAAAACTATAGTAACTACATGTACATCTATTTATAGAGGCATGTACCAGTGTTTTTTGCACCAAGCCCTCAAAATGGTTTCCGTAAATTATTCAAGAATGTCTACTCCTACTAAGGATCCTCAGACTTTAAGTGGAAAATGGTCAGCAATAGTAGATGACCCCTATAGATTTTGTGATTAGTGGTGTCATTGTGATAAAAAAAGGTACGAGAAAATCAGACAGGGAAGGCAGCACTCAACCTAAACAGCCGAGCACAGAAATCAGAAACACCATGACACAACTACAATGTGTGTTTGCAAAGACATTTTTCATTCATCTCATACACAAAGTCTCATCAAAAGACACCAAAAGAACACATACCGTATGGAGATTACTTAAATTTACATAAAATTTATAAAAATGACGTCCATTAATCGTTTGAAGCCAGACCCAAACTTACTTAATTGATACTGGTATTGTGGTTTGAATAGTATTAAAAGACCATTTTGTGGGGATGTAATTTCAGGGATAACTTATGTCATATGTTATAGACAGTATTATTATTCGCAGCGATTTTGTGGTTGAAATCATTCATGAAATTATATCCCCCTCAAATATTTATGATTTTACAGTATGAGCTAATTAATATTTTTCTCAATTTACATAGGGATGAACTGGATATGCAGTAAGAATAATCTGTTTCGTGTTTTGGACCAGATGCGAGACTTGTACCCAGACGAGTACGACTTCTATCCTCGGACATGGTACCTTCCCGATCAGCTACATCAGTTAGCGCACGACATAAAAAAGATGAATGAAAAACGTGTAAAACCACGTCCTACGTTTATCGTGAAGCCGGACACTGGTGCTCAGGGAGAAGGAATTTATCTGATTCGAGATGTTGGGGAGTATTTATTAAACAATGGACGTGTCAATGTTTGTCAGGAGTACCTAGGTGATGTGTTCTTAATTGACAAATTCAAATTTGATTTACGGGTCTATGCTGTTCTACGGTCAGTTGATCCGTTAGAATTATATGTTTGTAAAGAAGGACTAGCAAGGTTTTCTACAGTTCCGTATGAAACTCCATCCATGAAAAATATACACGAGTCTTTCATGCATTTGACAAACTATTCATTGAATAAAAGGAGTTCAACATTTAACCGCTCGGAGCGTGATGATGAAGGGAGTAAACGTACGTTAACGAGTGTATTCACTAGAATGAGAAGAATGGGATGTAACACGGACAAACTATGGAAACGTATCGAACATATTATTGTTAAAACTATGATCGCCATTATACCCGACTTGAAGATTGAAATGTTAACTGCACTGCCAGCAAACAAACCAGGACCTTCATGTTTCCAGGTAAATTTATCTAATAACATACTATCTTAGTCATTTCTGCCAAGTACTCCTGTTAAAGTGAAGTTACTCCTATTTTTGTTGTTAATTTCTTGTTTTCCGAGTTCACCTAACTTTGAACAAAGGTATATTCTGTTCATTTTATGATCTTGTTTATGCATCTTACCCCCTTAAATCACATTTAAGTGCATCTTGTGATATATTTTGCTTTATCACACCTATTTTGGATTTAACTAGCTTGGCAGGTATGATCTAAGTACCCGAACATTCAAATACATTTGTTTTGGAACCCCCTTTACAGCTTAAAAGTTAAGTTACCAATTTTCTAGGCCTCTTTTCAGCTGTTAAGCTGCTCAAGCACCCTTTGACATTTAAACTTCCTGGTCATTGGGCTACCAATGGAAACCTGCTATTTCTTTCCTGTGGGTGTGGCAGTCAACATCGATCTGCGGCGCCCAGGAATAGACACTGCCATAATAATATACTTAATATCTTAATACCCAAACATTCAACCACATTTGTTTTGGAACCCCCTTCACAGCTTATGAATCTTATTACTGTGTGACTTTCACTCATTTGAAACTGTACTGTACTATACTATGTATGAGTTATTTGGAGCAAAGACATATGTGATTTCCGGTCACTGTATAACTTATTGGGAGACTAAACAATTCAATGTGTATGACCAATTGTGATAACTGGAAGTTGACAAGTTTATACGGTGAAAGTCAACATTTGAGGCTAAGCTGTCAAAAAGAAATGGTCATGATTATGTGAATGTGCCCTATACATTACAGTTATATACCAAATTATGCTGAAGAGTCAAGATCTTGTCATATAATTTTCTATAAATCCATTCATTTGATCGAAATATGCAAAATATATACTGGCCATTTTGTATTCAGTATGATAAAGTGATTATTAATATCTTCAGCGTGTGTTGATTCATTAAAATAATGCTTGAGGTGTATAAAATGATGTTTATAAAATGTTATAGTAGATTTAATGGTCTGTTTGCATGTTTATATTTTGAATGGATCAATATAAACTATGTGTATGTATACAATATGATCGTTGTTCAATATAGATTGAAATGTTTGGGACAGTGTATTGGGTTACCCTTTTTAGAAAGCAATACAATCATTTAAATATACTTGACAGTTAATGGTGTTGAAAAACTATTTATCCAAAGCAATTCATAATCAAATACATAGATATTCTCAGCACTTCTATAATGATCATACCACTTTTAACTACAAAAGTACTGTTTACACGTTTATATTGCTGTTAAGTCCTAATATAGTTAAGTGTAATGTACAAAATTAAGATTTTGAGTCAATTCCAATTTCTCTTCCTTTTTCTTAATGACCTTTTAACTCCATGTATATTTTATCTTATTAATAGATAACCCCTATAATAAACTTTGTTTTGTAGAATATAAACAGCTTTTAAACTATAATTATAGACTACGAGTATATAGGTCTGTCTTGTTACTAAGCCTTAAGTTGTACAACATTACTGCTTCGGGAATGAGATATTTTGGGATCAATATCCGGCTGCGTTGTACCAAAATTGTTAAAAAAGGTACTGATATTAAATTATTTATCCTTTTTCGGCCAAGGATAACCCGTAAACGTACAAACACTTATTTCCAATTCGGTCCTGTGTTTTGCTGAAGGGACAGCTAGTAGAGGAGATAGTGAGGTGATACAAGGTATCCAGGCGCGCTGCCCTAGCTCCTTCCGAAGAGACACTTTGGTTCTTTAACGTGCCCGGTGTATAGCACTGATACACGTGAGATTACATCTAGGTTGCTAACCAATTCATCTATGGTTGGGTGGGAAACACCGAAAAGCATTTCAGAAATGACCATGGCCTTTGATCGAAACAGGAACATCTTGGTCAGTAGTTAAGCAGGCTATCCGCTAGACCACCCTGCCACCATGCATGATATAATCATCTACCATTCTTTAATTAATTTTAGATTTTGCTAAGAACAGGATGATGTGACTGTGTAGTCTCCATATGACAGGAATACTTTTGACCAGAGTAATTATATCGTGAGTTTGTGTATGCCACTTGCAATTGTACCTACTCGGGCATTTCCGTAACTGAGAAATATGCCTCGTACATAAGTGTCAGTGATATTTTTCCTTCATTAGAGGTCACAGGACCTCTGTGAACAGACCCTTTCCCAAAAGCAAATAGGCTATAATATTGAATGGAGAATTTCCTAACGAACATTTAAAAAAAAATCAAAATCCAACATAAATTTTTTTTGGACAAAATGCAAAGTATAGAAGTCCAAAGAAACCTGGGTAAACAGGCACATTTAATCTTTTTTCCATTTCATTTGGCACTGCTTGCCCATGAAATTTCCCAATTACCAAGTTACCATGACTCGAAAATTCCCAATCTGATTGGACCTGGACGGAAAAAACCCACTGGTTATGAATGTTTTTTGACAAAATGTGAAGTAAACAGGCACATTAATTCTTTTCCATTTCATTTGGCACTGCTTGCCCATGAAATTTCACAATAAGCAAGTTGCCACAACTCGAAAATCCCGATCTGATCGGACCTGGACCCATTCCCAAAGAGGGGAAAAAAATCACTGAATAAAGGGTTACAAATTTTGGTTATGCGATTTCCGGTACACTGCCAATCAAGAAGCCCTTCAATTACCAGGTCTTCTTTTAGGAGTTGATACCTTCCCAGAAGTAAGTAACCTTTTAGTTTTCTTCGATTCCATTGTTTGATTCTCATGAGCCATGTTGTAAAGTAAAGTCTGTGATAATGGTGGCTATTATGTCAGAGAAACTTTCGTTAGATCAACGCTGGGGAGTTCGGATTGTGCCACTTGAGGCATTGTGTATCATACAATATTTGAATTGTTTCAGATTCTCGGCTTTGATATATTGTTGTTAAACAACCTAAAGCCGATGTTGCTGGAGATAAACAGTACTCCGAGTCTACGTATCGACAGTGAGGTTGAGGTGTCTCCCGGGATTGTTGAATATGTCCCGAGTCCTAAAGACGAAGATGTGAAGTTACCCTTGGTTCGAGATACGTTGCTGTTGGTGGCTCCTCCGAAAAAAGTGAAATATTTGGAAAGGTTAGTAATTGTTATACTTTTTGTCTTGTCGGTGTGTATAAACGTGTCATGTATGTGTTGTAAAGTGTATAATAAACATTTTCAGGTAATGGCATCAGAATTTAATATATAATGCTGAAAAAATGCATGGTATTTGTGCTTACTTATTGTGTTCAATTACAACAATAATCTTATTTTTAATCAAATTTTTTAATATTATTAAAGGGACGGAGCCAGCATAATTTTTAGCGAGACTTTTTCGATGGCAGATTATTGTTAGAGTGATTTCTCAAACTTTTAAAGACTATTTAAGGTATCCACTTGAAACTCAACATAGTAGAGTCCATATTGACAAGGACAATTACCCTGTGACCTTTATTTAATGAGTTGTCTGCCCTTGTTACTCTTAGAATGTTTACTCACAGATGAGTTAGGTTACTATCACAAATTAAAAAGTCGAGCTTCAAGTACTGGTAGGCGGTGCTTTCGATTGTTTAGAAATGATTTTTTTATGAATTTAGGCCAAGTACTATTCTTGTATTTATAAATACCATGCACTTATTGTAAATCAGAACTTTTAAAATACTATACTGCTCTGAATTTAAAGAAAAACTTATGTTAATTTAAAGATATTTATTGAAAACGGCACCAGTTGTTTAAATATGTTAAGCAAAGTGTCAATTTTAAAACCCTGTCGGTAATAGTAGTATACGCTCCTATGAAGACAGTATGTGGTATATAATTCCATTGTTAAATTATTTGTATATCAGTTTACTGGGGTCAAGTACATATCGTTATAAATACTTAAACATTTGTCAATACTTCGCACTAACGTTTGTTAAATATTGATATATTTACTTTGTCGGTGAAATGTGTGTATTAATGATTAACAAACGTAAAATAATGTATGTAAAGTAGCCAGAACAGTGAAAATATTAGTTTTATGTCATTCATTCGACACCGAAATTTCTTAAGCAAGAAAGTATTTTTAATGTTTTGTTCAAATGGTAAGTTCACGTAAGTTAAAGCGGTCATGAACTGTCTTTAAGTAGCTAATCCCATATTAAAGTCAGGCAGGCAAATATGTAAGTTGGTATCAAATATTTATGCTAGCCCTAAAAATGATTTGTTTTTATTCCCCCAAAATTTGCTACAATACGAAATGTTTTTTTTCCGACATTATTATAAATAATATTAAATTGAAGAAAAAAAACAATGGAATATTTTTGCTATTTCTTATGCTTTTCCCATTAAGTGGCCCTTTCTCTGCATAAAAATTCACTGCGAAAAATAATTCTTCATTTTTTATGGCATGTAACCGGAAGCTTATATCTTTCTGGCCTTAGGTCGAAGCTGTTATAAAGGTATTTGGTATAAAACCTATCCAGGAAGATTTTTAAAAAATCTGATTTTCATTTTGATTATTCAATGTTGGATCCATGATTATATACATTAATCATATTAAAATATGTTTGATAAATTAATTGACAAGTATTTTACTTTAAATATTGCAGTACCTTTATATTAAGTAATATTTTATTGTCATTCAGCATTCTGAATGAATAATCAGACTTCATGTTTGCTTATACATTTGATTATTTATATTATAATAAGCTATTTGGCTGCACGCTGAACATTGAAAAGGATTAAACAATAATTTGCTATCGATTTTATCATAAAACATGTTTTGTTCGTTTAAATTTATTCAATCCTTTTGTAAAACTTATTTTCAATAAACAAAGACTGGTGTAAGTTTTCTGTCTTATCAGAAATGCGCCCCATTGACAATTGGTAATGGTAAATTGATCTAACTGAAATGAAGTCACATTAAATTTTCTCCAAGGTTTTTGACAATTTACGGTGGAATAAGTGATGCTGGAGTGAAATTTTTTAGATACGTGGATAGCTGCTGGTGAGGACTGTTCGAGTGCGTAATTGTTCGGAGAAAAAAAGTAGTAATTTAGACGTTATTTATGAAAAATAATTTTTTCTTTGTGTGAAGTGTTTTTATAAACACATTCTTTCGTGCTGGATTATTGGGATACACACATTCCTGGACTTTACACCTGGACAGGTTACACTTACATTTGTGATTATTGCATGAAGATTTTCAACAATTAACAGTTTCTATATGTTTATTCAAGCGATTTGAGTATACTGACAAGTAGGACATTCTTAGTTGACACACTTTCATCGATATTCTTGATTTCTCCAATACATCATGAGTGCAAGAGGGCAAGGGCAGAGTAAAACATCATCCTCACAGCCTCCTTCCAAAAAGACAGACAATAAACGTAACTTGTCCGAAGTCAGTATGGATAGTGACATAAGTATAACTGATGGGCCAGTTTTTAAATATCAACTTGATACAATCTGTAGTGATATCACAGAGATGAAGGTAAATCTAGCCTCTATGATAAAAAAAGAAGAAGTTGAAAACCTCATTGCATCAACGGTTAGACAAGTAATAAATAAACTAGAAGAAAAACTAACAGATAAACTGGAGGCAATAATTAATGAAAAAACCAGAACATTCCAAGACAAAATAGAGTCATTAGAGTATGAAAACAAACAACTAGTGGACAAAGTAAACAAAATAGACACAGAGGTGAAAAGAAGAATTGAGGAACTCGAGGGTGTCTGTCGAGACAATGAGAACCGATCCAGGGAGGCTCTACATCGAGCTAATTATAACGAACAATATTCTAGAAAAAATAATGTAAAAATTGCAAACGTCAAAGAGGAACAAAACGAGACAGTACAACAACTAAAGGAAAAAGTCAATGTAATTTTCAAAAAACATGACATATCGGTAGAAGCTGCAGACATAATGGCCATCCATCGTATACCATCCAACAACAACAAAATCAGACCTGTTTTAATAAAAACAATGAACAATGAAGCAAAATACTCTATAATGAGGAAACGAAAGGAAATGAAGAAAGACGAACATAAAGTCAGTGATGACGTCACTAGTATGAACTCAGGTTTAATCAACAGACTCATCAATCATGAGGAAATTAGTTCTGCTTGGTTTTTTAACGGATCAGTATATGGTGAAACCACTAGAAAGGAACGGGTGAAATTTAACATTTTCGATAATATAAGTGGGGCAATTGCTGCCTACAGAGATTATAAGAGGAAACACTAGACTTTCACGTGAACATCGAACTTGCAGTCTTTTCCTTCACCATCTATAGACAATTTCTGAAACTCTTTATCATCAAGTACATACAAAAAATTGTAAAAAATCATTGTTTCGTAACATGTGAAAATATTCCTGTTTCTTTTTCATTGTGTTTTTCACCAAGATTACAGTAAAATAACATATATACTTAAAAAAAAAAAATTGCTTCATATCATGTGAAAATATTCCTGTTTCTCTATAATGTGTGTTTCCCCATGATTAACAAAAACAGATATAATGTGTGCATCTTCGTTTGTTTCATAACATTTGAAAACATTTCTTTTCTCTCTTTTTTGTGTTTTTCCCCAAGATTACAGTAAACATATAATCCTAAATTAAAATCATCGCTTCATATCATGTGAAAATATTCCTGTTTCTCTATAACATGTTTTCCCCATGATTAACAAAAAAATATAATGTGTTTTTCCTCATGATTAACAAAAAAGATACAATGTATACATCTCTGTTTCATCACATGTGAAAATATTTCTTTTTTCTCTTTATTGTGTTTCTTCCCCAAGATTACAGTAAAATAACATATAATCCTAAAAATAAAATTGTTGCATCATAAAATGATATTATATGGGTAGATCATTGTTTCGTAACATGTGAAAATATTCCTGTTTCTCTATATTGTGTTCTCCCCATGATTACCATAAGATGATATATATGTGTAGGTCATTGTTTTGTAACATGTGAAACTGTTCCTGTTTCTTTATATTGTGTTCTCCCCATGATTACCATAAGATGATATATATGTGTAGGTCATTGTTTTGTAACATGTGCAACTGTTTCTGTTTCTCTATATTGTGTTCTCCCCATGATTACCATAAGATGATATATATGTGTAGGTCATTGTTTTGTAACATGTGAAACTGTTCCTGTTTCTTTATATTGTGTTTTTCCCATGATTACCATAAGGTGATATATATGTGTAGGTCATTGTTTCGTAATATGTAAAAATGTTCCTGTTTCTCTATATTGTGTTTTCCCCATGATTGAAGTAAAATGATGTATGTGTAGATCATTGTTTTGTAACATGTGAAAATGTTCATGTTTCTCCTCAGAGTTGTATTTTCCCAAGATTACTGGAAAATAATATATATGTGTAGATGATTGTTTCTTAACATGTGAAAAAATTCATGTTTCTCCTTAATGTTGTATTTTCCCCAGATTACCGTAAAGGGATAAATATGTGTAGGTCATTGTTTCGTAACATGTTAAAATATTCCTGTTTCTCCTTAATGTTTTAATCGTGCCATTATCTGCTCATGTATATATAAAAAAAATCATGCTGACACTCCATTGTGTATCAGCCTTAACATGCTTTTGATTTTGAATTCAAAGGTTAAGGTGGCTCACTATAATGGACTTCAAAACCGTATGGTTGTTACTATTACATGTACATGTGATACTATACAATAACACACAAATACAAAATTCATATGTATATACTAAATTAAGTCTCACACCATTTGCATCTGTCTTTAGAGACTTTCGATTTCGATCTACTCTAAAGATTGTTCAATTAAATGGAAACACAGACTGTATGTTAAGGTTTATAGCATGCCTATTATATACCAAATTGTTTTTTTGTTTTTTTATAGTTATTTATTATTCCACACGTAAAAATCTTACAAACATACAACAATCAGGTAGTACTGATTCAAACAAACATGGCTCTCACAGACAAAACCAACAATACAACCATGCATTCTCACATGATAACACATATTTCATTAGTGTTTCTTTTGGTGCACATTACTACTATTTTTTACATTGTATAATCTAGAGGAACTTTCAAATATCTTTCTGAAGGACATAAAAGTCAGGTGTAGATACATGTATATAGTTGTTTTGTATATATAAATAGATGTTGTATTGTTAAAAGTTTTATAGATCTCATCAGGACCTATGGATTAGCATTGTAAAATATAAAATTAGAACTTTGAAATATATGATATAAGTGAATGTTGATGGAGAAATTTTCTTAAAAACAGATGCGCCATGTAAGAGTTAATTATGATTATTTTCATTGCTACTGTAGTACCTATCTCATTTCTGGCTATTACAAAGTTATGACATTTTTTGGCGTACCAGTATTTCCTTTAAAACAGCTTAAAAAGTGATATCTGCTATTATTGTTAACAACATGAAAATTGTACTAAAATTACATGTCCACAACTTTTTTCAATATGCAATTAATTTGAAGAAACATAACCTACCATGTCCATGTCTTAGCTCACGTTTTTATGTGTATTTAATATGGTTACCAAACGGTCCACTGTAAATTGTAAAAACCCATACTGGAGTTTTCATGCTTGTTTTTCACTCACTTTTTTACATTTTTTCACCACCTCTTATGTATTGCCAAGTCTTAGTTAATCTATACCTAAAAAAATACCATGTACCTAAACATCTTTTCACAACCCTGTTTTATTTACTAGTATATGAAAATCAAAATTACCTTGATCAATGTCTGATTTAAAAATTTACTCCTACAATTGTAGGGGCCTTAGAGGTGCAAAGAAAAGGATAGATATCTTAACTTTGTTTAAAGAAAAAAACGTTGATATTCTTTGTCTGCAAGAAACCCATTTTACTAAGGAAATCGAAAACACAGTGTATTCAGAATGGAATGGAGAATGCACTTTTAGTCATGGAAAATCTGATGCTAGAGGGGTAGCAATACTGTTCAGACAAAATATGAACATGAAAATTGTAAATACTAAATTGGATTCAAACGGGAATTATTTGATTCTAGAAATAATCTATAATGACACAAAATTTGTTCTCATCAATGTTTATACCCCTAATATAGCTGCTCCAGATTTTTTCAGCAAAATATTTAATGAAGTTGATTCTTTGGATACTACAGATATAATTATGTGTGGAGACTTTAATCTTGTACTTGATCCAGATATAGATTATAGTAATTACAAATCTAAAAATCATAATGTTTATGGTAGAAAAAACCTCATGGAAGTAATTGAGGACAGAAATTTAGTTGATCCTTTTCGTGAATTTCACGGAAATCTCAAAAGATATACATGGAGAAGAATGAATCCTGTACAACAGGGCAGGCTTGATTTCTTTTTAATTACAAATAGCTTACTCAACTGTGCTAGAAAATGTAATATTGATATCAGTTATAAATCAGATCACTCAAGCATATTTCTTGAAATGTGCCTCCAAACTGCATCACATGGAAAAGGCTTTTGGAAATTCAATAATTCATTACTACATGACATAGAATTTTTAAAAAGTATTAATACAAAGATTGATGAAATCATTTTGCAGTATTGTATACCGGTATATAATGTAAATAATATCTCAAATATGGATAGATCAAATATACAGTTTGTTATAAATGATGAACTTTTTCTGGAGACTCTATTGATGGAAATTAGGGGAAAAACGATTTCCCACTCTAGCTACTTAGCGAAACAGAGAAATAAAAATGAAGAAAATCTTCTAAAAGAAATAACTGACATTGAATCATGTTTATCTGGTAATAATGACAGATTAGTTTTCCTAAAAAAACAACTTGAGGAATTAAGACATGCTAAACTTAAAGGATCTTTTATAAGGGCCAGGGCAAATTGGGTTGAACATGGAGAAAAAGCCACGAAATATTTTTGCAATCTAGAAAAGAATTTTATTACTAATAAAACAATATCATTTATAGAAAAAGAAGATGGTACACTCATCTTTGACCAAAATAAAATTTTACAAGAAACTGGTCATTTTTATAAATCTCTGTATAGTAAGGAGGCTTTGGTAGATGATTTTGAAATAGAAAATGAACTGGATGGATGTGATGTACCAAAACTGAATTCAGATCAAGCAAATGGACTTGAAGGTTTATTAACTTATACTGAAGTAGCTGAAACATTAAAACACATGAAAAATGATAAAAGCCCAGGATGTGATGGTTTTACTTCAGAATTTTTCAAGGTTTTTTGGGGAAAAATAGGACACTTTGTTGTAAATGCTATAAATCATGCATTTCTATTGAATTCGTTTTCAAAAAATATTAAGTTGGGTACAATAACCTGCATCCCGAAGGAAAATAAACCAAAACAATTCCTGAAAAATTGGAGACCAATTACTCTATTAAATGTCTTATATAAACTTGCCTCTGGTAGCATAGCAAATAGATTAAAACAAGTACTAAGTGTATTAGTTTCAAATGACCAGACAGGTTTTGTAAAAGGTCGTTATATTGGGGAAAACACAAGGTTATTATATGACATAATGGATTACACAGAACTAAATAAAATTCCTGGTCTGCTTGTACTAATAGATTTTGAAAAAGCTTTTGATTCAATATCTTTTAATTTCATAGAAAAAACTCTCAATTTTTTTAAATTTGGTAATATGTTCAAAAAGTGGATCAAACTGTTCTTGAATAATACAGAAGTCTGTGTACAACTAAATGGATATCTTTCAAACTTCTTCAAAGTTGAAAGGGGTTGCAGACAAGGGGATCCAATATCACCATATCTTTTTATTCTATGTTCGGAAATTTTAGCAATACAACTACGACAGAACAAAAATATCAAAGGAATACATATTGATGATAAGGAATATAAGATTTCTCAGTTCGCAGATGATACTTCTTTATTATTAGATGGAACCGATATATCATTGAACTCTGCCCTAAACACGCTTCATAGATACTCATTGATATCCGGCCTCAAAATAAACTTTGACAAAACAAAGTTAATATGGTTAGGCTCCCTTAAATACAGTACTAGGTCAATTAAAACAAGATGGAAACTTTCATGGGGTGATACCCAATTCAAGTTATTAGGCCTAAATTTTGATGTTGACTTAAAGAAGATGTATGATTTAAACTTCAAGGAAAAACTACAAAATATAAAAAATAGCATACTGTATTGGAAAAGACGCAACCTAACACCTATAGGTAGAATAACAGTTGTAAAAGCTATGCTACTGCCTATATTAACTCATCTATTTATAAGCATGCCGACTCCTGACAAAACATTCATAAAACATCTTACAGATACATTTAATGAATTTGTGTGGAAGGGTAGAAATAAAATAAAATATTCAATATTTATAAAAGATTATCAAGAAGGTGGCTTAAAAATGATTGACATCTCAAGTTATATATGCAGTCTAAAAATCAAATGGTTAAAAAATTATATCCATAACAGCAAAAGTAAATGCTACAATCTCGTTAACTCTATATTTGACATGGATAAACTTCTCAACTGTGGCAAAACATACTGTGACGTCATCATTTCAAAAATAAAAAACAATTTTTGGATAGATGTGTTAAAATCCTATATTTGTTTTCTGGATAAATTGTCTATTAGTGACACAACACAAATACTTAATATGCCACTTTTCTACAACAACAATATACTTATAGATAATAAATATATATATCTACCTTCCTTCTACAAAAAAGGAATACGATTTATTAAAGATGTAGTTAATGATCAAGGAGAATTTGTTAAAATAAAATACCTAGAAGATATAACAGGAGAAAAATTAAATTTCCTACTATACTATGGTCTCAGAAACACTGTCAATAAATACTTAAAAAAGAAAAATATAACGTTAGAGAAAAACAAACACTTTCTAAATCCAAGCATGAGTTGCTATATTCATCCAATTCTAACAAAAAAGGAGGCTAATAAATTTGTATATAAAACACTGATTAAAAATGATGAAATACCCACAAGCAAACCCAAGTGGGAATCTGTTAGTAACAACAATATTGACTGGGACTTTATATATAGCTATGTTTTTAAATATACCAGGGACACATACATACAATGGTTACAAACTAGAATTGTACATAGAATTCTAGCTACCAATACCTTACTCTTCAAAATGAAAATTAAACAGAATAATCTATGTACTTTCTGCCAAATGCAAGAAGAAACGATAAGTCATTTATTTTGGGAATGCTGCAGAATAAAACCAATAATACAATTTTTAAATGATGAAATCATACTTTTTAACCCAAATTTTAAGATAAATATGATAGCTATCATATTAGGATGTGGAAAAAAGGAATACATACCTATCGATATTCTTTTTCTTGAATTTAAAAAATATATTTACTTATGCAAAAGAAAAGAAATCTTACCTAGTACTGTAACATTAAAAAATAGCTTAAAATTTGCATGGGAGATATATTTTTAAATCAGGCATTACAGAAATAGAAAACAAAAGCTGGGAAATTGTTAAAAAAATTTGTCTCCAAACATAGGTACAGAAAAAAGAAACATTGTCATACTCTAGATTACATAAAGGTGGTGAAAACTTGTTATTATTTTTGTCACTGTTTGACGGAAAAAGGTCCAAAGCCCCTTCTATTGTCCCCTATATTGCATTGTTATTATTGACTTTCTTCATTCTATCATTGTATTTATTGTTTAATTATGTTGTTGAATATTGTAAGGTTTGTGGGGGATGATTCTCCGACCCCCACAAAACCAACAGACGGGGACAATAAATGGGGTTACCCTTGTGGGCCCGAAACGAGAAAAAAAAAAAAAAAAAAAAAAAAAAAAAAAAAAAAAAAAAAAAAAAAAAGCATTCTGAATGAATAATCAGACTTCATGTTTGCTTATACATTTGATTATTTATATTATAATAAGCTATTTGGCTGCACGCTGAACATTGAAAAGGATTAAACAATAATTTGCTATCGATTTTATCATAAAACATGTTTTGTTCGTTTAAATTTATTCAATCCTTTTGTAAAACTTATTTTCAATAAACAAAGACTGGTGTAAGTTTTCTGTCTTATCAGAAATGCGCCCCATTGACAATTGGTAGTGAATAATACAGTGTATTCAGATAGAACTGTTCAGTTAGTGTGCTGTAAAATCATTAAAGTGTATATAGCTCTATCTGACGATATTTTTTTTAAAGTTTCAAAAACTGAAAAACAATTATAAATGCTTTTATATCCATTAGATAATTTTTCGCTTCAGTTTTAACAGAAACTCTCTGTGTGATTTATTTGACATGCGAACTGTCCATTTTCATAGGAAAGTGTTCTAGAAATTATAACAATCATCTCTTTTTCGACGATTGAATCAAAGTACCAAAGTTTTAATTTGCAATTAAGGTAGTCTAGTATCATACTAAAAACGATGCAAGTAATTATTTTGACATTAAATGACTGTTAGAATATAGCTATATACACTTTAATATTCAAGGGGGGGGGGGTTAAATTTCATGGATTTAGTGGATGATTTCAAGGACAAAATTAAATCCCCACAAATATAAATAATTTCTATAGTATATGACGTAGTAGATGTGATTATCCTGTAATTATGTCTCCATGATATGGTATTTTCCCCCAAAACCACAAAAATTCTGTCCCAATGAAATTAAATGATGTTACGGTATTCAGAAATGTTAAGACTAAAGAAAAGAAAATTTCCATTGACAGATCACTTAAATTTCCTTCAGCGCATGTGTTTTATTGCATGCTTCTAGATCAGGTTTTAAATTAATTCTTCATGTATGGGATTCCAGAAATTTTCCCAAGGGGGTGGGGGTTGTTGGTCTATCAATTAAAGCTATTCTTGCTAAGAAATGGGATTTGTGTTACCGGGTATTTTTCCTGGAGGTTAACAAATCCTGAACATACTCTTAGGCTGTGTAAAATTGTTTATAATATATGTTTTAAAATAAACACATTTTTTTACATTCCAGGGGGGGTCAGGACCACCCAATTTCCCCTCGAGATCCGCGCAGGGTATTTATTATTCAAATGACACATTTATTTATTTGACTATAATAAATCTCTCCTTATTGAAGTGTTTGATATAAGAACGCCCTGTGTTTATGTCACATTCATCAATCAAACTTCAATACATACTTCAGACCTGCCTAGAAACTTTGTTAGGACCCTTTATGATCTTTTTCGTACGATTGAATTGTAGCTCAATAAATCCTCATTTATTCACAATGATATGTTTGTGTGCAAGCACATTAAAGATTTATTCAGAAACCAAAAAGACATCTCTGTTTAGCCCTAACAATGCTGATGTTTATTATCACTTGTAAACAGATACCATGGACTAATTTAATTGAAATTCTAAAAAATATAATTGTCATACATTTTATACTGTGATTTATTATCTGCATAAATTAAGTTAAATGTTTTTGAACAACAAATAGTCCAGTCATTTTAACTTTTAACCTCAAACTAATTGCAAAACAATCAGTTTTGTGTTTATATGGTGCGTAAAGCTATCCTTAGCAATGTACAAAATGTCCTAATTGAATATTTGGGGGACTTTTTGAGATATTTACAAATCTATTCAATTGTCACATGTTTTCGCGATATTTGTCACTTTTGATGTAAATAAATCTTGACTTCTACCAGTAACTTATTTTTACATTGTGCTTAGAGGTCGCTATAGTGGTCTGATTTTTATGAAACTTGGCAGCAATGATTATCGTAAGCTAATCCAGGTAAAATAAAATTTTGAGTTAACCGGAGCCAAAATCTAGGTCACTAGGTCAAAACATAGAAAAAACAAGATATAGTCACCAGGGGTCGCAATTTCGACCTTACACTTGTGAAGTTAAGTCACATTGATCACCTTACAAAAATCAAGGTCATGTATAAAATTGGATTAATCTGAGTTAAAAACTAGGTCACTAGGCCAAATTATAGAACAAATCTTTAGAATGCACCCTTTTTACCTAATCTTTATGAAACTTTGTCACATGGATCATGAAGACAAAATGTAGGTCAAAATCAATATTTACTTATCAGGAGTTAAAACTAGGTCACTAGGTCAAATAATAGACAAACCTTCATGCGCCAAAAAGTCGCATCAATTATTTTAACCTATTGACCTAATTTTGACCCAAATAACTCAATAATATTCTTGTCCTAGATGTTTTGATATGAGCATTGTGACCAAGTTGCATAAATATTAGATCAAAATTGTGAATTTTGTACCTACACAATGTTTACCTTTGATTTTAACTAGCGACCTACTTTTTGACCCCGGATGACCCAATTTATAACTTTGACATATATTTTGTTGATATTATTATTGTGACCAAGTTTCATAAATATAAGGTCAACATTATGACCTCTAGCGACTACACAAGGTTTTGCAACAATTTGACATCGTGACCTAGTTTTTTACCCTTGATCATCCATTTTCTACCTTGGCCTAAATTTTGTTCTGATGTTAACTCTGACCAAGTTTCATAATCGTAGAGTCAAAATTGTGAATACAAATGCAATTGTGGACGAACAGACAAAGAGAAAAATCACTATTTCTCCAGAATCGATAGATTCGTGTACATTTTGTATATTGTCTGTATTGTATACTGTCCAAACACAAATATCCTTTTTCCATAAGACACACATGTATACAACACATGGTATGTGTAAATTTTAAACAAATTGGACTAATATTAAAGAAATGAATAAAACTTTTGTTTCCCCTTCCAAGTGCTATTTTGAGTCATTTTGTCGACATTTGAATGGGTAGTATACCAACACGTAGACTGGCATATATATGAAAAGTAAATTGTCCGATGATAAAATCAATATTTGTATTCGATAGAAGAAGGTTGTATCTTTCAGAAAATATAAGCTTTAAGGTGCAATTAGTAAATATTAAAGACTTACACGGGAATTATTAGAACTTAAAATTCCCCATGTAGTATGAAGTAAGGAAAATGCTGAAATTGCTACCAAAAGTGACCTTAAACATGTCGATTTTTTTTATTTTCCCCACGGAACTCGCATATTTGACGTTTTGTCTGTAGTCGATACTAGTCTGTAGATGATGAAAATGCAAAGAAACTCTGTTTTGCAATTTGTTTGAGGTTGACCATATTTTTTAGCTTCAATGACTGGACTAAAAACTCAGGTTACATCATATGTAAAGAGCCCACCTCAATATTTTACCCAAAACCCCTTTAAACCAATGTGACTAATAAATGATGTATTATGCATTTTTAGGGGAATGTTCTTAATTTGCATTTACTACATTATAAAGAATATCAACAAGTTGTTGCAATATAAAGCTAGTGGCTGGGGTGGAGCGTGAAGATCTGATTCTTGCTGTTGACGGTGCTTCATCCTCACCGATAGTATAGGATGGAAACACCCTGCAGCCCCTGATTTCTTTCTAGTCGTTGCAACAAATTAAGACTAAATCACAATTTTAATACGATGAAGGCTTGGTAAAAGCCGAAACGCCGGTCTTAATAAAATAATAATAACTTTAACCTACGTTGATTGTGACACTAGCTCATTAAATTTACACCTTGGTGTCTTTATTGATAATTTGAATATTTGTATAAATATGGACACAATCTACTGTAAGATTAAAAAGGCCTTCCCTATAACTTTGATTGATTAAATCTATCCAGGTATATTTAATAAATTTAATCAGAATCAGTATTGCTTAAACTCCCAAAACTTCAACAAAAAGCTCTCACCAATTACAGAGAAAAAATGAAAATATATTTCAATATTAAGCCGAAAAAGTCACAAGTTGTGTCCCTTTGACCACATAATAATAAACCACTGGAAGCGATAAATTATTATTGGTGGTTTGAATATATTTTTGACATTATAGAGACATATTGCACACACTTTCTTCTGACAAATTATGATAATTGATAGCGCTTTGTACATTTAGCTCATTTAATGTAAATTTTGCTAGTTATAGGGAATGCCTCTTTAAGGAATCAATAGAGACACGCCTCTTGTTATAT
Organism: Spisula subtruncata; assembly: GCA_963678985.1. Lineage (NCBI taxonomy): Eukaryota > Metazoa > Mollusca > Bivalvia > Venerida > Mactridae > Spisula > Spisula subtruncata. The sequence goes on along the minus strand of OY787673.1, from coordinate 39,601,442 downwards.
TTTCTTCAGCTGGAGGGAAGAAATATACGGACACAAATTATCCATGAATAGTTTCCATTCTGAGCGGTAAATAAATATCTGGTTCCATTATAGAACTACAGGAGTGAAATGTTGGTACCGGTACATTGTGTAGTTGGTTTGTTATAGTCTAGTTGTATAGCTAGGTATGATGTTGTCAGAACAAATTAACATTTTCCTCAACCTTTATGCTTGACTTTTTAACGAGCATTTGTGCTGATTTACCCAAGAAAGTGCTGTTTGGCAGTACCGGTTGATCTGATTTGTGTAGACCACATGCATATTAGTAATACTCATTGATTAGCTTATAATAGGTGACTTTTTACAAGAAATCAATTGTTAAATTAGACTATTTATTTATGAAAGAAGGTACCGGGACCATGTTAATTTGTGTACTCTGTGAGGGGAGGTAACTCCATTCCATAATTTTGGAATTCATGTAAAGGGAGAGCACTCAATTTCTCAATTGTACAAATTATGGAAGGGAGGTACAACTAGACTATAATTTGCCGTAGCACTAAGGTGGATAGTTTTTTATGCAGATTCAGTTTTATTATTGTCCTAGTATTAAGTAACATCTTGTTTCTATCTGGTTAAGGTTGTAAAAGATGATGTGTTTACACTGGCACTGGGTAGGTGTTTTGACATACTTACATTACTGCCAAACACTGTATGTAATATATCTTTACTACTACCATTTAGGTAGTGCTTGTTCAAGTGGCAGGTTTTTGGGAGTTTTGATTTCAATTTAAGGTCGTGTAACGATTTTAATGTAATTTGTTATGGTTACAGAATTTCAAGGGTAGTTGAATTTCCACAATACTTTAAAACTTCAAAGAGCTAGTTTTTACCAAAATCTGATGAATAGATTTTCAATTTACAAAAACACGATTTTTTTCTATAGCAAACTAGCTATAGGTTGTTTTTCACAATTCTTTAAAACAATCAAAGGGGGTAATTTGTTTTTCGAAATTCTTTAAAATTATTGAAGGAAGGTAATTAACTTTGTTTTTTAAAATTCTTTAAAACTATCAAGGGGAGGTAATTAGTTTTTCAAATTCTTTAGGGAGGTGACTGATTTTCCATTACATTTTACTTGAGTTATGCTTGGTTTGTTTCACTAGAAACTTGTAGTTTATGTAGATAGATATTTGTATGGTACTATTGGTTACACACTCATTATTCGGCAGTTGGTGAGTTTTGATGGCCTCTATGGAAGAAGCAATGAAAGATGCAACATTTCAACTCCTGTAGTGTCTTTTTGTTTTCAAAGTGTTACCGAAAAATTATAGTCAATAATTTTCTTTTTTTTAACTTAATATTTTTCATTTTGAAACTTACAACTTGCCCTCATTCTGATACTGATAAATTTTACTAAAAAAATGTGTGCAAACTGTAGCCCTCATGGTGACTGGGAATCATAAAGTTCGGTTTTCGTAGTTTGTTTCTGTGTGATGGTTTAATGAATTAATAAACATTTTTAAGTTTGTGGATCAATACAAGATGTCATTAACATGCTGTTATCATGTAACAAAACGCTCTTTCCACCCTTTGTTAACTGAAAACATAACAACTAAGGTCCTTACCATTAATAAAACTTTTCCCCATTATATATTAATACTCATCTTTTCCTATAAAAAATACATTGTAATAAGTGCTAAATGAAACTCGCAAGTTGTCAATGTAGCAACACCTGTCCATCAGATCATCAAAATTATTTTATATTATAATCTAAAAAACACCATTCCCACCCTTAAGTGGCACCATTAACAAATTCGTATCACAATAAATTCAATCCCTGTAAAATGAAACACCATTTTCAACCCTTACCTTATAATTTATTATATTAACTTAGTACACGTAGCAACGAATTAGCATAGAACTTGAAATTTATTTTGATTTCTTAGTGGTAGGGGTAAAGTTAGTATTAAGTTTGATAGTTGTAATTTTGCAGCATTTGTTGGACTCAAATTTAATATATAATTTTATATTTTTTGTTACTTTTATCAGGCGCAAGAAATATCAGAGGTATATAAATGCTTTAGGTTTGCTTATAATGTATGTCACTATAGCATAGTTTATTTATATTATACCACAGCTGATGTTTAATTATTATCTTGATGAACCTTTATATAATGCTTTAGTACAAGGGAGGTAATCCTGTTACAACTTCTTAGTACCATTGGAGAATCGTTCTGTTTTCTTAGTAGCTAGTCTATGGCAGAACGGATAACTAAAGTATGTTACACTTTGACCATGACTCAGATGTTATGTATCCTGTTTTTCGTCTGAGCATTTAAGTGGCATTCTGTCTTCAGTTCCATCATAGCCTGATATGAAAATTGCACATTTGTCTGAATGGACTGCAAGAAGTGGTGTATTAGAATTACCTTCGTGCAGTAGCTTTAATAGCACAAATATTTTATATTCTATTCAGTTATTTTAGGCAAATATTTATCATGCAATGTGGTCCATGGGCTAGGCCCTGCGGATTTTAATGGTCAACTTGATTTTAACATTGGTGTGCTTGATTTGTAATCGTTTTATCCTGGTTTGATCCACGGTCATGGTTGGTCATTACTTAACCCTTCCATGAACATTTGACAACATGTCAATTTTCCTCCACATGTGGGGTTCCTGGTTCCTTGCAGAAGGGTAAGTTGGTACTGGTTTGGATACAGTCCAGGAAAACAGGTTTATATAGTACATTTGTTGCTTTATATTTTAATATCTGAGAAATGGCCTTAAATCCAAATTGACTACATCCTGTCGTCCTAGCTTTTGTAGACTAATATTATGGCCAGTTGAATATTATGCCATCATGTATACATGTACAGTATATAGCAATAATTTGGTAGTATTTGTTTAGAAATATTAGAAAATGGTTGTCTGTGATAGATAGATGGAAAACACAGACTTAAATTATCACCAACCTTATAAATAGTCTCAAGTGAGCAATGTTGGGTTGTCAGTTAGACGTCTCTTTTTACTTTGTTTTAGATTTTTTATTCAAATACTGTAGCACATACAGCCTAGTGTGGGCAATGTTTTGATCCATAGATGTTATTATAGTTTGATATGTATAACTCTAAGGCGACATTCTGCAATGTCAATATAAACAGAAATCACTGACCATTACATCGATTTTGGAGGAGCAGAAGTTTATTTTACCTGCTCACTTTTATTCACCAAGTTAATTAAAATTACGGTACACATTGGAAAGATAATCCCTTTTCCAATATCCTTACGTTGTGTGACCTGATTTACCTGTTTACTTTAGGTGGTACAGGTCCCAATACCGCGTTAGAGTTATAGCGTATACACTTTCCTGGTATTTGTGTAGAGGGAAAAGGTACTGATATAATAACATGAATGATAATAATACTTATAATGAAGTTATGACTGATCTGCTGTTGTAATGAAGAAAATGCTCTTTTTTCTCTCTAGTTTGTTTTCCTCTCTGTTCAATATGCACCTCATAATTTTCATACATAAACTTGTCATACTTCATGGCAATGGCAATTTGTTGAAGTCTGTGTTTTGATATTTTGTGCTGGTTTACTAGTATATACTTTTATTTATCAGGTGTGAATGCTGCCTGAGTAATGTTCTGAATTTGCTGTGTATTTTCTATAAGTTACTGAAATTATTGTTCTTAAGTGTTGACATAATTCTATTATTGTAATTATATTCATTGTTTCTTTTAATATATGTTTTAGTGAAAAGAAGCGGCGAGCAAGACGGGAGAAGAGACGTCAGAAACGTGAAGAAAAAGAGAGAACGCGTAAGGAACATGAAGAAAATCGTCCGCCATTACAAATGGAACGCGATGGAGTAATACACGTAGAAACTCACCATCCTAGAAGTAGTATAATCATAATTAAGTCTAATGATGATGACATGCCTAGTTCAAATTTAAACAAAGAAAGCTCCTTTGTGCTTCCGGGCACTGCCAAGAACAATATTCTAGCTGATCACAATGAAAATAACCAAACTGACAATGAAAATATAAATGATGTGCCTTTACATAATTTAAATGTACATTATGAAGAAAGAACTTCTTATGTTGATAGAACTGCAGAAATTGATGGACTTGGTGCTCATGAGAATGACACACATTGTAAGAATCACTCAGCCTCTGGGAAGAGGTATTTAGAAGGTGATTGTGTTTTGGAGGATATTGATAGAAAAGACCCGACTTGCTATTCTGGAAACACTGATTATGGTTACCATGACAACGCTATGGAGAATAGTAGCGACAGTGAGGAAGAACAAACAGAACCTGAGCCTTACGAGAGTTCATTAAAGCAGATCTACCCAGCAATATATTCTGGAAAATTTGAAAAGTAGGTCTTAGGATCTTGTCCAGATTTGATTTGATCATTTCAATTTCTAGGTTCCTACATGATCTGGTTTTAGATCTGCACTCCCTGTGAGTCCCTGGTAATTTAATCCATAAAATATGAATAATGATCTGTATAGTAAGAGAACTTTTCCAGTACGCCTCCTCCTCTTTGGTGGGGGGGGGGGGAGATAAAATAGTAAATCTGTGTAACTAAAAGTTTAACCTTCTAGAACTGTAAAGCTATATCAAACTTGATCAGTAAGGCTCTTGTTTAACTGTAACTGTCAAATCTATTGAACAGTAAAGCTTGATTTGATTTGATTTGATATGATTTTATAAGGTCCTCGTATCGTCCCATACCTTTCGGTAATCTGGATTTTTTATAGGACCCCGGCATGTACTCCTTCATGCCGAGAAAGTTAAAAAGTTCGAAATAGGGTAAATTTGTCTTGCAGATAATTTATCTGCAAGCGTTAGCCGGACGTTTTAGTTTTTGTGTTATGTAATGTAAATACAAAAATTGACCAATGAGATCTTGAGCATTTGTATTTACTCCTACTTGTCCTATATTGAAGTGAGTTGCGTCCCTGTGGTCTTAGAAGTAGCCCTTTCGAACTGATTGACCCACTCCCTCTACAATTTATAGAGCAGTGTAACTCCTTTCTTTAGAACTGTAAAACTGTAAACTTTCTAGAGCAGTGAAATTGTTAACTTTATAGAACTGTGTAACTTGACACTCAACAGCAGTAAATTATATAACTGTCGACTTTCTAGAACAATAGCACTTTAATATCTTTCTTGAACTATTTACAAGGTGTTGCATGCTTGGATACTCTAAGGTTGCATATGTTATTGTTATTATGATGTTTTCAGTTTACGTCTGTATGAGAAACTGGCTGATGTGTTCATGGTAGCATTAGGTGTACGAGCCACACAGAGACTCGGTCCTACAGGATTCAGAACATTTGCCAGGTAAAACATCGAGCATTAGTCCAGCATTGTACCTAACTACTTTATATATGGATATTTTGTAGTTTGTGAAACACTGTTAATCAAAACTTCTATTTAATATTCTTTAGTATTGTTTCTTGATTTATATTCCACTAAAAGGTATGCCAAGTAGTCAAATACTGACAGTTTATGGTTTGATCTTTGTCAATAAAGTTTGTTACTGACTATCCGCCTGTTCATTAAGGGTTTTCATTCCTACTGTAACCATAGGTCTGGGATCTATTGAATCCCCGGATACTGTTAATAAGTAGGTCAGGGCACCATGGAATGAATATCAATATGATCAAATGATGATCATTGTTGTCTACCTGTGTATAATGATAAAAACAAATTTCTTTTAGCCCCACAATTTTACATTTTTTCTTCAGATTTATTGGTATAATCAGCATGTGAAATGCCATTGACCATATTTGGTGTCTGAGAACTTGACTAAGCATTGTTGAATCTGAATGATGGTGATCTTTGTATATTGTTTTTCTCTTTTCAGAAAATGTAGATTAAACAAGAAAGGCATCACTAATGCTACCATTGATATTTTGTTCATCGACATGCAGAGAAAATGGGAACATGTGAATGCTGAGAGAACGACGGGTAAAAATGGTGTGCATGGCTTCGCTTACTTTGTAACTTCAGCTTTAAAACTAGATAATCATTTTCAACAATATAATAATTATATTAAATTGATTTAAGACATTTCGAAATTTTTATGATATGGATTTTAAGATATAATTACTTCTGCACATTTATAGATTTTATTCATGTATTGAATGAACTCTTTTAGTGCAGAAAATAATATCTTCTTGTAGCAAAATTTTAAATGCTTATTCCACGGCCTTCGACATGAAAGTACCCGGTACTTTACTCACTAATGTTTGTGTTACTATCGTTTGATAATATTGTGAATTATTTATAATGGGAAGTATTTAGTGTAATTTTGAATGATAGGATCTTAGTTATTATCTGGATTTACTGTTTGTGCCGTATTGTATTAACTGCTTGTCTTCCTGTTTGCATGTCCCCATGTTTTCACATATCCCTGCTCTCATGTATAACCTTCACATTCCCAATATATGATATTATAATAATTATGTATATTCATTTTATAAATAAAGTTGTTATTATTATTATTATTTAATTTTATTATTATTCTGACATCTTGTAAACTAGTTATCCCTTCGTGTTATATGCCTGTCACTGTTTTCTAAAACTGCCTTGTTTTTGTTTGCAATGGTATTCATATTGTTCTTTTCCTGTAGTTATTTATCTACATCTTTCTTGTATTTATTTATCTTTCCTGTAATTATTACATCTTTCTTGTATTTATGGAATATTTCTTGTGATTATTGTACCCTTCTTGTTATTGTGAGATCTTTCCTGTTACAATTGTACCTTTCTTGTTATTATGATTTCTGTTATGTAATTTTATTGTATCTTTGCTCATAAGTATTTATTTCATCTTTTCCAATTGCTATCAATTATTATTTAATATGATTGTTATTAATAGCATTCACATTTAACAAGATGAAATATTTAAGTTGGTAATTTGTAAATGACAGAAATATTCCCTTGTTATCATATCCTTTGAAATATTTAAAGTATCAAAATCATCTTCAGCATTCTCAGATACCAATAATTTAAAACTGATTATTAATTGGCATTTAGTCGAAGCCACATTGGTGTGTGTATTTTTAATTACTCAAGGTTTGTTCATGGCTTGAATAGTAATTGAATTTGATGCCTAGTGCTTGAAAAATATGTGAATAAAAAAGTGCCAAATAGTCCCTGTAAAGAACTTTAATTCTGAAAATATCGCTAAATCTTTGGTTTATTAGCATAGAATAAGTATGCTGCTATTAGAAAATAAACAAAAATAACAAATTAGATTTAAGATTAAAAAAAGGACCAAAGGATCGAGCAAAATCTATGCAAAAACGATTTGACTTATCTTTTTTCTTAATCGATACAACTGGATATAACCATTGTGGCATGTCTGAGATCTCTAGTTTCTACTGTTATTTCATTGAATTTGAAGATTTTTAATGCATGTTTTTTGCTATGACAAACCAATTATTTAGTCATTGAAAATGGGGAAGATGCACTTGAGAAGTCCTTGAAAAGTACTTTCAAAATTTTATTTGAGAAGTTTTGTATGAACCATGTAACTCCAATGGTCCCCTGACTGTGAGTTCTTAAACTTCTTTTCGCATATAATAATGTTTTTGGCGACTGTATTTTTTTGCAAAATCGCAAACGGCATATACTATTGCATCGGCAACCATGAATAGGTGTCAATATGAATGTCATATTATATTCCAGGTCTGTGTTTCCGTGGTTTTTTGGATGCATGTCACGAGATATCACGAAGGAAGTTCACAAATATTGACATGTTACGTACGTTAGAAGATTTCATAGAATATTGTGAGGACAATCTGAAGGAAGATCAGCTGTTTCAAGCTCGGTGTAATCCTCGGCTTCTGCCTCGAAGAGCACGACCACATGGATACCCTCTTCTTGAACCGATGATTAATCCTATCTCAAGTCCAGTGTTGATTGAGGAACAATCGGGTGTATTGTTAGATAGTAGGTTACGATCAAGACACTACCTGAAACCTCGGTCCGCCGAGGATGTGGAACATTTCTTACATCGACATAGACCGCTAGCACCTGTACGTCGAACTAAATCACGTAACCATCGAAAAAACAGTGATGAAACTTAACTTTTAATACTTATAGCATAATTCAACAATCACTACAGACTGACCAATCTAGGTACTCACCGGTTGCCTTGATAGATGTTTGTCTCAGAAAGTATATCATGTGACGTTAGAATGAAAAGTAATTTCAAGGTAATTAACCCTTTAAATCTCATATTTGATTGCTGGCACACCCTTTTCATTCTGTTAAAGGCCTTTCTTGATACTGCCCAGTTTCCATTGGAAACTTTCTGGCTGATAGGTGTTAATAAAGGCTACTGGGGCAGTAATTGCAGTAATTATTACAGTGGCAGAAAGACTGTGGCTGACCATCTGGAATGTTCCCAGTCAGTGACCAGTAATCATTAGGGGGTCTGATAACATCTTGGATTTGATTTTTAAAGAAGATGTGTATACAACATTTAAAATCTGGAAAGAAAAGTGAGAACATTGATTTATTTTAGAAAACTACATTTTATTTTGATTAAAAATACACTTTGTTTGAACAAAATCGGACAATTTTAAGATATTTTATTATCTTGATATCTCTTGGAAAAATGTTAGGTACTGCATTCTGTTTTTGATGTATTTGAAAATTGGACAGGGAAGGCCGAGCACAGAAATTTGAAACACCATAACACAACTACCCTGAGCAATGCAAACATGAGCCAAAGAAACAATAAAAAATCCAAGCCTCCACCAAAAAAATGCAAGATGGCCCAATGTCACAACGAAATTATAGAAGAGTGGTTATTAAATGAGAATGAAGTTTCCATTAGCAGGATGGAAAATCTTCCTAATCAATTTTTATAGTAAAAATATATCAATTCAATGATTTCTTTCATTGACATTTGATTAAGGAATAAAATTTACAAAAAGTCAAGACCAGATTATGCTTTTATATTTTGAGAATATAAATACAAAGATATATCATTATACTATACACACAGACAATGGTGTCATCAAATATTAATTATGTATACATTGAGAAGAGATGATTTTTACACAGATAAAAATAATGTGGAACAAATATATCTTATATAGTTATATTCAGTAGCATACAACATAATTAGCATACACCTGTCACTTGTATCTAACAACAGCGCTGAATTTCAGCATTGTGTGCCAATTTTGTGTTTAGAGTTTCCCAAAATGGCTTGACCAACAGCAAAAAGCCCATGAGAGCCGGACATTCGGGTACATATAATAAGTTATACCATGCGCTTATATGTAATTTTATAGGCTATCATTATGTGCTTATCCTGGCTGTTTTCTGGTGCCCAAGTCCTGATATATAAGCATGACAGGAGCAATTGGACAACATTACACTGAGCACAGTGAGCATGTGAAACAAATATGTCTAAGTACTACTAATTGAAACAATCATGTATGGTAAATGCGTTTCTTCGTTTCATACATAACTATTTATGATGTATTCACATTTTCTAGCTAATGACCCATAATATAATATGTTATGATGAAACCAGCAATTATTTTAAAAACATAAATGATTATTACACAATGTCAGAGACCATTGTACCCCCAGCTCTATCAAATCATGTTCAAGAATATTGCTAAAGTATACTGCATATACATTTGTGAATACAGCACCTATCATACATTTGACCAATGGTAATTACCACCAACTGAGCTTTAGCTAGTGTTCCGGGTATAAACAATATTTGGAACTATAACCTGCTGATTACATGGTATAATCTGATATTAATTACTACATAATTATATGATTATGAGTTTAACACCTATCAACCAATATACCCCGCTGATAACCAAGAAAGGCCTTTAAGGACACAAATGATATTCAAAATGGACGTTCCTTAATCTAGCCAATTTGGCGTTAAATAAGAGTGATTGGTAACCAGTGCTAAATAATGACTGTGCTTACCGGTACAACTGCTGGATGAGTTTCTGTGTTCGTTATTGAGCACTTAAAAGTATTGCCTCCGTGGCTTAGTGGTTAGCATACTTGCTGCCCAATCCAGCAATCCGGGTTCAAATCTGGTTAGAGGCACTCATGCCTGTCATATTTCAGCAGAATGCTGAGTGGCATATAAAGGTTATACAAAACAATGCAACACAATCAAGTTATTTCAACTATAATCATGTTATCAAGTAGCTATCGAGTACCCCAGATTCATTGATGTTTCAATAAATGTTAAGCTAAACAATGTATGAATTGCCTTTTGCAAGACGTTCTTTTTGCCAATTTGTGAATGGCATGTTTAATTTTTGTTTTTACAAGCCCTTTAAAAGTCAGAATTAAATCGGGAGTCTGTTCTCTTTCTAAACCGCTACCAATTACAAAATGTAGCTATACTGAGTACTTTCTTTGCCATTGTAACTACATGCTACCTACAGCGGTGCTCGCCGATAGCACACTCTTTCTGAGCACTTAGCTGGTTGAACACTACCATTCACATTCTTGAGTGTTAACAAGCCCAGATTGTTTGCTATCGTGCACTCTGTTGTTCTTTAGTCATAGGCAATACCCTACAGAAGTCAGGATGTCATTTACATAACCATGTATTTTCTTTCTTTGCTCATCTAAACACTAATGTCATTGAAAGTTTGCTCAGTAGTGCTGGACTAGTTAATGGACTTACATAAACTATTGATGTATGTAGGTATAGACCCTAACATATATAGTTTTATATTGAAAGGGATCCATCATTAGAAATTAATTATTCAATGTCGCTGATTCATGAGGGTTCTTTGACAAGTATCAATATAACTTTAAAAGTCATATAATTGTTTATGTATCGTACTGTTTAAATTCACAAAATTGTTTTGTATATGGAATATTTAATCAAGACTCTATGTGTTGTTATTTTTTAAATTGATATTTTGTTTTTATGCCTATAACATTCTTTTCTAAATACATGTTCTCTTTGTTTTGAAACTGTTCAAGATATACTAGTAGGTCATTTACATACTTTCATTTTGTCTAACAATTTGTATGTGTTCACTTTATTTTTAAATGACAGGAATACATGTACTTGTTCTGCACCAAACTTGAATCATCTTTGTTTCTGATGGATTGTGGTGTATGTTATGACATACACTGGCATACAATGACTTAGGAAACCTTATTACAAGCATCATATAACATCACAAAGTGCTCAATGCTCTAAAGGTCTTAATGTTCATTTTCTCCTTTTGAAATTTGGTCACAATGTTTGCCTCGATGGAGTTCAGGCCAGGTTTGTTACTTGGTCATATGGGGACAAGAACTAGGTCACTAGGTCAAATCACAGAAAGAACTTTTTAAAAATCTAGATATATCACAATTTTCACTTAATCCTTTTAAAACATTTTCACAATGTTTGTCTCTATGAAATATAGTTCAAGATTACTACTGGGTCGTCTTGGGACAAGAAATAGTTCAACAGGTTATATCCAGAAAATCCTATGTAGGGTGAAATATTTTGATCATGTCAAAACTGCATGTCTTCATGTGAGCAAAGGGTCTTCTTGTTGTACAATGTATGTTTAAAGCATGATACTGTGATACTTTATTCATACACAACGTTTGAACAAATTTTATTTCTTTGAAATGTTTGCACCAAAACTGCAGCAACTGTTATTGTTAAAATTAATATTATCTTTTTTCCAGAGTTAATATATGTGATGTTTTACTCATGTTTATTTTGTATCTTTCTTCGGCAAGTTGTATTATGGTGTTACGCTAGAAAACATCCTGTATTCTTTAGGTATGCGCTTTTAATATGCCAACCATCTTTGATGAGGTGTTTATTGCTGTGCATATGTTGGTCCTTCTGCCTATCTGACGATTGGTCTCACAGAACGCTTGACCTTGGCATTTTCACACTTTGCACGAAGGTTGGTCATCAACAGTAAATGGTCCCTTTAGATTTTGAGATCAATAGGTTAAAAGGTAAAGGACACTGCATCCATCTGACTATTGTGCTACTTTGGGGACATACACGCTTTACAAACATCTCTTGTTTTAATCAACTAATGTGTGCAATATTTATATGATTTATGCTGTATTCTGTGATATGTTTGCTATATATTGGCTGGGATGTCTTATGGTCTACCAATATACATTACAACATTTTTTTCTTTGTTCTGTTATGTTTGACATTATATATTTTAAAGTTTATCAAAACTACAGTTAATGGTTTCTACAGTATCGTTTTCTATTACATGATTTGTGCTTATTTAAACTTTGGATTATTGTAAAGTCTGATTTTTTCATCGGTTTAATTTTATCATAGATCTTTTCTTTAAAAAAGATAAAGTTGTATGTGTATGCTTTTAAATGCACTAGAACGCGTATTGTAGGTTTCCTCTGAAGTTAAAATACATTCACAATTGTTTAACGTTGCCAACTACTCAGAATAAAACGTTAGTGAAATTTATCTAGTGAACATTTTAATTCAACAGTATTTGATTTTTTGTTTGTAATTTTCGGTGAACTTTTGTGATCACTCTTCGACCGTCGTTCGTCCGTCCATCCGTCGTCCGTCCGTCGTCCGTCCGTCAACAATTTGCTTGTGTTCACTCTAGAGGCAACAGTTTTGATCACAATGAAACTTATTTAGAATGTTGTTCTCTATGAAATCTAGGCGAAGTTCGAAACTTGGTCATGTGGGGTCAAAAACTAGGTCACTAGGTCAAATCTTTGAAAAATCTTGTGCTCACACTAGATATCACCAATTTGATCCAATCTTCACGACACTAAATGGTCAGAATACTGTTCTCCGTAAAGTTTGCCAAGTTCAGAACTGGGTCATTTTGGGTCTAAAACTAGGCCACTAGGTCAAATCTTAGAAAAACCTTGTGTACACTCCAGGAGGTCACTGTTTTAATCCAATCTTCATGAAACTTGGTCAGAATGTTGTTCTCCGTGACATCTAGGCCAAGTTCAAACTGGGCCATGTCAGATAAAAAACTAGGTCACTAGGTCAAATCTTGTAAAACCTTGTGTGTACACTATAGTGGTCATCGTTTTCATCCAATCTTCATAAACTTTGTAAGAATGGTGTTCTCCATAAAATCTAGGTCATGTTCGAAACTGGGTCATGTGGGGTCAAAAGCTAGATCACTAGGTCAAATCTTAGGAAAACCTTTTGTACATTCCAGAGGTCGCCGTTTTGATCCAATCTTAATGAAATATGGTCAGAATGTAAGTTGTATTGATAATTACTAACCTAGACCAATGTGCATCAGGTGAGCGACATAGAAGGGGCCCTCTTGTATGTTTTTCCCGATTGTTATACGTTACTGTTTGTGCTTCTTGTTATATGTTATTGTGTGTGCATATTTTGTCTTGCCAAACGTCTATACTTCTATGACTTCTGTGTTAAACCTTATATTTATGTGTATACTTAATAATCATGTTAACTGCTGTTGTATCTAAGAATAAATATTCCTATCTCTGTAAACTGTGATTTGTTGTTAGTCTTTTTAAAGAGCATCGGTTTCTCTACCAGTGGTACTTCGTAGTCATCAAGTTGTAGGGTCACTGTGGGACTTACTCCTCACCCCTCTGCGTATGATAGCAAGAAGGGCGCGTTACGGCGGCGTACATGTAGTGCCATATTTTGTTGTTTTGACACTGATGACACAGTTATGTTTGATTCACAGTTATTGTGACAAAAATACATTTCGCTTTAGAAAGATACGAGCATCGTTCCAAGCACCAGAATAGACACTAGATGTAAGAGCTCTGGTTTAGACGTACGTGTAGTGTTACCTTGTAACTGCAGGTCGGAATCCTCAAGACATACTCTTACCCGTGTGTTCATTCCATGATCCGTCGTGATCAACACAAAGTCGTTATCAAAGAAGTACTGTTGTCTAGGAAAGTAGTACACTACCGATGCATTGTGTAGCAAAAGATAGTCTTTCTCGTCAAGCTCAACTTGGTCGCAGAAATACAATTTGTTTATGATCAGTCTATAACCCCGAGGGCTGTTATAAATGAAGTTGCTGCGTCGATCCCACGTGATGTGTGAAGCATTGGATCTGTCATCTGGAATAAGTTGAAAGTATGGTTGGAAGGCTATTTTTTCTTTGAAAACGACATGCTTTTAGGACAGAAATTCTGATTTCAGTGTGATGTTGGTTGCTGTTGGTGTATGTTGGTAGTACCAAGGGAGGGAGACATGCCTTTGCACCATTTGTAATACTCTTCCAAGGTTCTTGAATTCTTGTTGGATTTCTAACTTAACATAAATGTGATCGACAGCTCCGGATTCTTGCGACATTTTCACTCCTGAATCTGCGACATACCATCTACTTGGCCACGGATGATTACCGTTGATAATAGAAATGTCACCAACAGCTGTCATTGGGGTCAGCTTTAGAATCACCGTGAACCATTGAAACGACGCCGTCATGGCTGGTATAGTACATCTACCATCTTTCAGACGTAGTCTTCCCGATGGACAATGCACAGGCTGACATACCTAAGAAGAAAAAAGGAAGACCACTAAACACACATACAGAATGTATATAATATTATATAATTGACAGTTTTGTTATGATGCATAGGCCTGCTTACAACACCATCAGAACCATTGCGTCCAAGGTTGAAGGAGTCGCTAGTATTGTGGGGCAGTAAAAATATAGAAGGTTGATTGAGGTCAGCTTTGACAATGCTCTACTCCGATAGGAAAATGCGAAATAATATATGTCGGAATGTAAGTTTGTCTTTTAGACACAGAGTTACTATACATAATAATCAAAGTACTGAAAGTACTGACAGGCTGGCGAACTGCTAAGAAACAATAGCTTTTCAAGTAATATAACATCAAGTGGTTTTCTAAGTCGAAAGAGAGGTAAGTGCTGGACTTTAAAAAAACAAACAAAAAAACCCTTATCATCAGAAAATTACTAAGCGAGTTGCTCAACCACTCGACCACGATCTCGTTGAAGAATGTTGACCTAAATAATTTAACATAATAAAATCATTGATGCGCGCGCTATATCGCGTTCGTAACGCGTAGTAATAATTATCAACGCCTTTAAACACCTTTTCTTTTAATTTCATACAATTTCCTTCCATTTCAAGAAGAAACTAATATATTACAATTGAACAGAATAAATGAAACAAGGAAAGTATTATGTTCTTATCTTGCAAAACTGATTAATGAGGAGGAACTATTTGCATTGAGTGTATAGATTCTGTGTTGTCAGTTTCTGGAGTAAATTCATCTAAGTGGATTTCATTTTAAGGCTGGCGATTTCGCGCCAGACTATTACAATCCTAAGCTTCATTGTATCGTTGAGTGTTAATGCTTAAGTCTCGTTTTGTGTTGGGTATTGTACCAGAGGCCTTATTCACCAACGTTGTAAGACTTATAAAACATATAATCGCTGTCATTTCTTTGCCATTGAAGTGAATCATATGATCTGATTATTTGTTGTTACCATCTGAACATGTGTACCCATTTATATGAAAATCGGTACATTTACAACAACATGAGAGCGAATAGAACATTTGGCAGTATAAAGTCTAAGTCTGAAATTTAGACGTACAACGTTGGTGAATAAGGTCCATGTGATTGTGGTTAGTGTTGTTTCAGTTGAGTGTTGCTTCCCTGTCTGATTTTCTATTATCCTTTAAAAAGTTCTACTTACTTGTGTGTTTTTCTTGCACGCCATCTTATGCGTAGAAACCTGGGGTACCGTGCGTAATAGTTGTTGATCAATAACCAGGGTGAAAGTATATATATAACCCCGTGAGGGAAATGGCAAGAAGACAGTATCGCACGTAAGTTTGTCCACTTTTAAAAAAGAATTACCATTACACACGAAGCAGAATACGTTTTTGTAAACATGGCTGCTGGAATAAGGCAAGACGAAATGGCTTTTACATGCACGAATCACATCTTCCCTCGTCATTTGCCACTCGTAGGGTATGAAGAATTCACTTTCTATACAGTCTTGTATGTAGTACACGAAACATTTGTTCTTTTTCAGTGTATCCGGTGGTGTTGGTGGAGGGATAAAGTTAAGTTGACATATATCATATATATCTTTCCCGTTATAAATCTGGTTGTAGTTATCAAAGTCGATCGTTCTGTCGGAGTCACGTGACATATAGTAATCCTCGTCACATTCTAAAATCGGTTGCCATGCCGTGGTCATATAGTCGCCGTTACAAATAGCGCATTCCTGATTTTTGTAGAATTTTCCCGATGTTTTTGAAGAAACTGGATAAAGGTTGCCCCATGGGGCCAAGCTTGTGTTCTGGCACATGTTCGTGGCGAATGAATCGTTAAAAGACGAAGGACACGAGGATATCACTCTGTACATGGTAAGTTTAGTTAAGGAACCAGGAAGTGGCGTGCCCGTTGACGGAAGAACGCATTCTTCATTATCCGACTGGGTCTCTGTGTATCCAAAACAACATCCGCCATCATGAGACTGGCAGTCCTCAGCACAGGAGCAGGCTAGTGGAAATAAAACATAATAGCTCATGAATTTCCTTGTATCCGGGTTAGTATAGCGAGAACGTATAATATTATACTTAACGTGTGTGATATTAGCTATCACTCGTCGTCAACTGATATACATTTGTGTATTTATATTAAATTCGTTCAGGATATATTATTAAGCTCGCTAAAACTCGTTTAAAATAAACTTATATCAATTAAAAACTAGTGATTGATCCTCTAGATTTCTAATATTCAGGTCACCGATCTGATTAATACGGTGTGCTTAGGAATCATTGAAGCTTACATATATTTACAATTATATTTGGTTGAAGAGGAAAATGGAGTCATCGGGTGTGGTTTATTTTACTGTGTTTAAGCAGAGTCCTCACCTATTGAGTTTAGAAGGCCCAGCCTACTTGGTTAAGTAGGGCCCTGCCTACTGATACCGGGTTCAGTAGAGCCCCTGCCTACTAGGTTAAGTAGGGGCCCGTCTACTGGGTTAAGTATAGTCCCCGCCTACTGGGTTAAGTAGGGGCCCGTCTACTGGGTTAGGTAGAGCCCCCGCCGCGCCTACTTGGTTAAGTAGGACCCCAGTCTACTGGGTATAGAGGCCCGCCTACTGGGTAAAGTAGAGGCCCCCTATTGGGTTTAGTAGAGCCCCCGCATACTGGGTTAAGTAGAGCCCGCCTATTGGGTTGGGTAGTAGTTTACCCGTTTGCATAAATGAGTGGTATACATTGTGTATATATTTTATATGTGATTTATAAATTTGTCCATACTCGAATATTTTAAGTACATTTTGTATTGTTTTAACCATGTATTAGTCGTGATTGTAATGCACTTTTGAACGTGCGTATACATGAAAAAAGGGCTATATAAATATGATATAATAATAATAATTATAATAATAATAAAAATAATAATAATAATAATATATCAGGGTATTCACAAAGCATTTTAAGGGTAAACTTAAATATTTTGACTTAAGTTAAAAATTGAGCTGCACATATTTTGCAAGAAACTAATATTAACCCATAGCAGTTTCTTGGTAATTATTTTGGTGCTTTACATAACGCTTCAAAAAAGCAAAACGTTGAAAATCATGATTCTCCTGTTTAGCTAAAACACCCAAGGAAATAATAAGATATTGAGAAAATTCTAAGTTTCCTTAAAGTCACATTATTGCTCCCACAACGTATTTCAGACCAGCCATTACATATACGTACAATGGATTATGGAACTACAGTGATGTTCCGCTAATAAGACAGGTCAAAAAGGTGGTCTAAATAGCAAATCCGGCTTATTAGCGGACCGTTTTTGTTCTAAATTTAATACTTTGGGACCTTAAACTGGCAATATCTGCATGATTTCAAAATAATCAAAGTGGTCTTCTTAGCGGAACTTTACTGTATAAGGCTGTGTCTTAACAAATTAACTATACTCGACGATAGACTGGTAACAATATCTATACCCCGAGGAAGACTTGAAATATAGTCGAAACGTTGGAAGCTAGTTGGAGTTTGTTTTTTATTCTTATATACTTGAAACTATATCTGTCAAAATAGTAGACCAAATATTGAAATAGCAAGTTGTATGGTGAACAACATGCGCATTTTGCAAGAGTTGCTCCCCTTAGACTTTAAATCATGCATTAATTGTTTACAAATTGTCATTCTGTCAACAAACTATCTGGATAATAGCAGTTTAAGACTAAATGTGACTTTAATATTCTTTGTGAACTAGGATCAACGAGGTGAACGAACGCAGTTGTGGACAAACGTTCCGATGTGTTGGGTACCGTCTTTGACGTAATATACGAATACCACCACAGAAAAGCATGGAATAATGCAAACTTCAGAGGGTTCTATACATTCAAGGACATTTTGAAGACAAATTAATATATCACACTCGCAGTACCAGTCAAGTTTAAATACTTTTTTATCGCCAAATTTTTAAAACCATAATGTGAACTCGTATATTTGAAATATATATCGCTGGCTAAGAACGGGAAGGTCAAAATCTATATTTTGAGAAAACATTGAATGCTTTTCTCATAAGCGAAACATCAACATTTAATTTCCATACTGGTATGCCCTTGCGACGATCCATTGTATAAGCATATCCAGCGAGTTCGTTTTATAGAATGCAATAACAATAGTATTTGAAATTTTGAAAAAGGTGATTTTTTCATACAATATTGTATACATATCAATAATATTGGTTACTATAGTCGATTCAAAGATGTCTGTCAAAACCGCCAGAATGTTTAATTTCTAAATAACTAAATGCAGTAAGTATAACCACTACGCAATAGGACCATTAGAGTTTTAATCATATAAGTATATGTATGATGGTAGAATTTAATCCTGAGAAACCTGTAATAAATCACCCGGGTTGAATGTTTGTTTACCGGTTGTGACAGAGATCTTTGAATCACCTATAAGTACCTTGCTTCACCGAGACACTTAAAGTCACTTAATTGCTCCCACAACTTTTTTCCGATCATCCATTACATACAATGAATTATGGAACCATTAGGCTGTTTCTTAACAAATGGCCAATATTCGACGATAGAATGTTAACTATATCTGTTGAAATAGTAGACCAAAAATCGTATTTAGCAAATTGTATGTTGAACAAAATACTCATTTTGAAAGAGTTGCCCCCCTTAGACTTTAAATCCTATATTTATTGTTTACAAATTGTCATTTTGTCAACAAACCGTCTGGGTGTTTATTTTATTTTATGTTATGGCGTTTTCCACATTTGGGAATCAACTAAAATTTCTGCAGAGAGGTTTCTAAAGTTATAACTTATTAAAATAGTATTTTTAGACTTAATAGTACTCCAAGAAAGATTTTTGTCTTCTTCAATAAAACGTTTTGACGAGCATGCTTACGCGCCGTATTGGAAGCAAAGAAGTTCGTTATTACTCACTGCAAATATTTGCTTATAACGTCTCTACGTATCGATTCGGGTGGATAAACACATACAATTGTCACATATGAGGGGACAGGTTTAGAGCAAACGGCGAAAATTGGTCGCCCTGACCGCTGTCCGGCTCCAAATGGTGTCACACCGGTGGAAGGAACTTCCGGGTCGTAGTATGCTAAAATAGTCCCTTTCAAAATTTTGATATATGTCTGTTGAAGCACTGTTTTAATGTGGAAAATGCTGATTGTTGACCAAATTACATGAATGTAGATCAAATATGACCTGCATGGTAACTTTTAAGAGTGTTTAATTGATATTTTTCTGAATTATCTTTCCCTGGCTGGAGACTGACAATGTATGTGTGCTTCAGTCAAGTCAGCTTTTGAGGCATGGAAAATAGCGTTGTCCTTCCAGAATCCCTGCAGTAGCTCGAAAACGAAACTATCGACATGCCATTTTCTCCAGCTTATTTTGGATAACAGGGATTGCTTTTTATGGAAACGGCCACAAAAAATCACCCGAAATGTCAGTGAAACGGAGGAAGAGATGCGAATTTGGGTCATTTTGCATTAATTGCAATGGCAGAAAATTCACCGGTGTGACACCTATATCAGGATTTTTGAAGTTCAATATTTTTTCAACTATTTGATATAAACCAATGAGATTTGGCATGCAAGCACCCCTGGACCATAAAACCTAGTAGCCAAGAGGAAATTGTTCAGGTTTGTGAAATTTGGATGTTATTCAAAAAAATGAAAAATATGTCCAATTCCTCTTTAAATGGTATATCTGAGTTGTTGCCCTTGGCCTTGGAATTTTGTCAGGTCAATTTGGTGGACAAACCCTTAATTTCTTGTTTGTTGGTGTGTGTTTTTTTAATAATATAAATTGAACCTCCATGGTTACACCACTAATTGGACCCTGAAAACTGGTCTTATCGCTAAGTTGGTCTTTATATAGAGGTTCGTTTTAGCACAAAACCGCGGAAATTGGACCTTGAAATTGTGACCGGTCTAAACTTTGAAGTCGCCTTAGTAGTGAAGTGGTCACAATTGTGGGGTAGAATTGTAATGGAGATGGTCATTATGTTGAGGTGGTCATTTTATTGAGGTGGTCTTATTATTAAGGTGAAATTTTTTTTGGTGTCGCTGAATCGATTTATTGCTTTCAAAACACTCTATTTATGATTATATGATTTCGCCGCGTCTCATGATTCCGGTCCATGATTGAAAATATTTGTTGTTGATTCATCTTATTATGGTCTTATTTTGCTGTGTCTGGACTGAATAAAATATCTAGTTTACTGAGATCCATTCCATAATTGCCAAAATAATGCAATAATAGAACAAAAATAACCTTTCGAGGAATTTTTCCAGTCCGCGACAAGTTCTCGGAGGGGGGGGGGACCATGTTTTAACCGGTCACACCAACTTGTAAGGGGCTCAATGTGAAAACCGGTTGGACAACTTATGCCGCAATACTTAAAATAACCAGAATAAAAGTATTCGGGTTAGCAAATTTCAAACATTTGAGGTATATTGGTGTCACACTGGTGGAAAGTACTTCCGGGTCGTAGTATGCTAAAATAGTCCCTTTCAAAATTTTGATATATGTCTGTTGAAGCACTGTTTTAATGTGGAAAATGCTGATTGTTGACCAAATTACATGAATGTAGATCAAATATGACCTGCATGCTAACTTTTAAGAGTGTTTAATTGATATTTTTCTGAATTATCTTTCCCTGGCTGGAGACTGACAATGTATGTGTGCTTCAGTCAAGTCAGCTTTTGGGGCATGGAAAATAGCGTTGTCCTTCCAGAATCCCTGCAGTAGCTCGAAAACGAAACTATCGACATGCCATTTTCTCCAGCTTATTTTGGATAACAGGGATTGCTTTTTATGGAAACGGCCACAGAAAATCAACGGGAATGTCAGTGAAACGGAGGGAGAGATGCGAATTTGGGTCATTTTGCATTAATTGCAATGGCAGAAAATTTACCGGTGTGACACCAAATTGTCAGAGAAACATTATTTTTTGAATTCGGTAATGGTTACTTTAATCATTTGCACGTACGTGTATGTATAACGAGCGTTCTGCAAAAACTACCCTGTGCATTTTGAGGGACTAATTAAAATAATTGAGTGGTGAGTAATTGTTTGAGGGTCGTGTACAGACGGATAAAATCTCCATTACTGACCTTCTATCTAAATAATAGGTAACCTAGAACATTTCGCGGACCCGTGGCCCTGACCAGAAATTTACTATAAATTCAACCTCTATCGAACTATAGCCACTTAACAACTCTCAATATTTGCAGTTTCACAAATGTGTTACTCTACAGAGGTTGCAATATAAAATAAGTAAAGACGAGAAAAATGCTTACCTCCGCAACATCGGGTGACACCTGGCGTTGTTACATTCAGCTTTGTTGTACAGATGTGATTCACGCATGCGTCAGCTACCCCATTCATCATTTTAGACGCCACTGTCTGGTCTATCGTAAAGTTCTCATAAGGAATGAATGCCGAGACCGAGTTGAGGGCATGCAAATACAAGCATGACCATAGCATCAAGTACGTATATATAATACAGCTACATTGTCTTACACGGCGCACCATGATTACAGTTCTGCCGACCTGTATTTCTGACGAACCAAAGCATTTACTGCATTATCGTGAAATTTATAGAGGAATATATTCAGCCCGCACGCGAGTAGTTACGTCATAACACGTCTAAGCCAATAAAAATCACCGTTACTCGCAGAGACGAAAATGTAACTTCGTATACTAGTAATGGGTGATAACAGAAATTTTGCTGTTGATAGGGCTTAATAAAGATTCTTGGAAATGGTAAGGTTGAAAGGCCGTCATATGTAACTGTTGTAAAGAAACGACGCAGAAACCGAATAAACGGACAAATTAAAAATAATACTAACATGCACGGCTGTGTTAGTAGAAAGTAATAAAATAGAGAATCTATGTAAAGAAAGACAAAGGACAAAGGCAATAACGTTTACATACATGTACTCACTTACTAGCTATGAAGAGCATTTCATGACGAAAACGTAAGTAAAGCGTTTCTTAAATGTCGTCTAATCTAATGCATATAATTATGATTATCATGCATCGATTTTTTCTAGCTCGATCGCTTGCCTTATTTAACTAGGACAGGCCGTATTTTGAGACCGCTCCCACGATTAGGCCGGTTATTTGCTTCTATGGAATTAGTTTTGCCCATAATTAATGCACAACGTCCACTGGTAAAAGTCATTAGGTTTGCACGTCAAGTTATCAACATTTATGCCAAAAAAAACCCTGAATCCGCCACAGGGATACCAACGGTTTTAAGACACGGTATAGTGTACGTGTTAAACCTCGCTTTAAAAGTAATTAGTTGCTTATTTAAAATAACAATAGTTTAATTTATAGCATAAAAATTGATACATAACTCACTTTAACTTTTTACCATAATGCGTATTTTCTTTCATCAACATGCCGATAATTACGTATTTAAATCCAAGAACGTATATTTATATACGTAAGTTTCAAAGGTTCGTTATTTACCGATTTATGTGTTAAAATGGTTATATATATTATGTTTATTAACACCTATATTGTCATTGTGCCTCACTATTTTAGTATAATTGCCACGACATTGTCATATTCAGAAAATAGAATACTTTTGTTTTGTTTAACAAGATTATTTACTAGTTATATAATGTTTGACAGGTCTGTTTTATGGCGTGGTGGTAACAATGATGTTCTAACCTTGTTAAAGTATACAGTAGATTTCTTTTTCCATCGCTAGCACGGTGTATACACCCTTGTTATCATGATAATCCTGAAAGGTTGGAAAATATTGAATGGTTAAAACACGGCTGGTATATTATAGGATGGGTAAATTCTGTACTAAAATAACACTTATAAATCTTGCAAACTTGAGTGATCGACCTCCGTGGCTCATTCCAAATTTTCCCACTTTTCACAATATCCTGGGCACACTATTTATAAATATATTATTGTATCCATCCGCTATGTTCTAGTCATTCAGGATTATCAAAACGTTCAGGATTATCTGGGTAACAAGGTCGTATATCTTAACGTAGTGTTCTAGATTGAAATGCAAGAGTTCTGATATAAATGTTCGTGTGGTAACGAGTATCGCTTTTATACACACATACGTATATTAAGAAACATAATGATAAATGCATATCTAATTCATGAAAAGATGAAATGGGATTTATGGGCCCGTAGTATCTAAATCGCAAGTTGATTGAAATGGTCCGTACAACTGCCATACAGACCTCAGGCGTAGGACCCGGTCTATAATAAGAACAAGACATGTTCATGGTCGTTTGCTTTTGTTAAGTGTAGCCATCGGATGATCCATATGGACGTGGCAACCTGAAAAGGTTTAGTCATTTTAGATTATCATGGAATAGTGCATGATACGTTCATGCTTAGTCCAAACATTATGGTGTCCAAATAAGCTGAAGAAAATGGCATGTTCGATAGTTTCGATTTCGAGTGAAAAGATAACGCTATTTTCCATGCTCCAAAAGCAGACTCGACCGAAGCACACATACATCGCCAAGTCTTCAGCCAGTGAAACATAATTCAGAAAAATATCAATTAATCACTCTTAAAAGTTAGCATGCAGGCCATATTTGAGCTACATTCATGTAATTTGGTCAACAGTCAGCAGTTTCCACCTCAAAACAGTACTAGAACAGACATAATCAAATTTTTTAAAAGGGACTATTTAAGCATACTACGACCCGGAAGCACTTTCCACTGGTGTGACTATTTAAAGTCCTACTAATATATATTAACAGTCTTCGAATCATAACCAATTAGTTTTGTATAAAACCTGTCAGAGTTCCGCACACCGGACGCATCGTACCGACATTTCACTGGCTTAGAATGAGAAGGTCGTAACTACAAAATCAATGTACATTGTATTGAGAAATACGAAAAACTGTCTAACAATCATTAGTCTTATAAGATCGTAAGTGGCACTTACGTCCTAAGTGACACTTACGATCTTCGCATTAGAACCCAGCGACTTATACATAATTTCTTTTGCAACAGTCCGAACCGTGACAAAGGCAATTTATTTATATATAACAAAGTTTTGACAAAGGCAATTTATTTATATAACAAAGTTTTCAATATTCAAAAGCGTGACCAAACTTTACAACATATAGAAGAGGTCAATCATTCGACTGACCACAATTGATCTTGAACATGGCCGGATTAAGGTATGACCATTTAAATTTTATTATAAAATTGGTTTTTTAATTTACTTATACTTTATGCTTAATTTAAGGTTACTAGTATTCAATTTATATTTATAACTTATTAATTATTGTTGAGGAATATTATTGTGGAAGATTGAAAAATTAATATTTTATTTATTTATTTATAATTGATGAACGTGTTCTCGCATATTAAATACGCCGTGATTTTAAACAGCCTTGCAATACATGTATGTGTGTTTTTGGTATATTGAAGTTCATTTTAAAAAGTATATGTGTACACTTAGATCTATATTCTATGACTTTTTCTAGCATGCAATACTGTATTGATACGAACGTATGACTTTATTATACAGAGAGGATATATCAATTTATACACTAACGTTAGTGCATTAAAATAGTCCTTGTATTTTTATTCAGCGGACCTATGGGCAGTTTAATATAAAAAAGCAATTGTCAACGAGTGTTAGGTTCATATGACACGAATAACGCACAATTACGCATCTTTTATTTGAAAGGCTTCTTCAACACTATTATAGTATAAACTCGCTATACCACTAACCCGGATTCAAGAAAGTCATGTGAAATACATGTTTATCCCTGGCTTAGAATGAGAAGGTCGTTAGTACCTTATAAGACTGATAAGACGTATATAAAATCAACATCACGCTGGGCTTCTTGTGAGTCTATTTCTATGAAAATCGGAACTTGTCATATTGATGCAAATGAAGTTGAAACAGCCTGTTTTACCACGAATAAAGAGTTATTTTCGGACAGTTTTTCTTGTTTTCTCAAATGTTCTTACGACTTTCTCATTTTAAGCCAGGGATATACATCTAAGTTTATTTTCTATAATTAGTACAAACGTGTGTATGCATTCTTCTTTTATGTGCCTATGAATATGCCTTTCACATTTATTCACTAAGCGCAATCTATGCGAAAGAATACATGCATGAGTACCGTACTATATTTTGTAGTTATGATGTTATGTTATAGTCATACTAGTGGTCTTTCTAGACATCCACTATTAAGTTAAAGAGACAGTGTAAATATCAATTACATTTAGTAATTAAAGGAGCTAAATGCTTGGAATTAAAATGCAAGTATCGTGGATTCCTTTCTGTCGTTCTTTAAAAGTAGGCAATGGAAGATTCGTAAATGTTGTTTTTTTTACTTAATGAACTTTCCATTGCCTAGTTGTTCACGTTTTCCAAGAATGGAATATATCCTGTTCCAGGAAATAGCGTGTAATATAAGAACATGTTGGTAATGTATAAACCAAGGCGCCATTATTGCCTATTTTAACGATAGAAAACAGGCATGTCCAGATTTCGTGATTAAGTATTAATTTCATTACCACCCTAGTAGTAATTAATAAACAGTTCAAATTAAACATAAACATTGTTTTTTCCACGAAACCTTCACTGGGTGTCATGTCATGATGGACAGATAAGTAAATATAGTGGTACAAAACATCGTGTGTGGTGAAAAGGAGAATCCAAGCGTAAATTATAATCAGAATGTATGAATCTTCAGTTTTAAATTTCCTATCCGATGATCACCTAGAGTTCATACCTTTCACATACAGATGCCCTTACTTCAAATTATTATTATTATTATTATACGATAGTTATATAACCTTTTTTATGTATACACACCTTCAAAGGTGCTGTACAATCATGACTAATAAATGGTTAAAACAGTATATAATGTACATAAAATATACAAGTAGGACCTACTGAACCCAGTAGGGTGGGAGGTGGGCTCTACTTAAACCAGTAGACGGGGCTCTACTTAACCCAGTAGACGGGCCTTTACTTAACCCAGTAGACGGGCCTCTACCTAACCCAGTAGACGGGCCTCTACTTAACCCAGTAGACGGGGATCTACTTAACCCAGTAGACGGGGCTCTACTTAACCCAGTAGACGGGCCTCTACTTAACCAAGTAGACGGACCTCTACTTAACCCAGTAGACGGGCCTCTACTTAGCCCAGTAGACGGGGATCTACTTAACCCAGTAGGCGGGGCTCTACTTAACGAGTAGACGGGCCTCTACTTAACCCAGTAGGCGGGGCTCTACTTAACCCAGTAGGTGGGCCTCTACTTAACCCAGTAGACGGGCCTCTACTTAACCCAGTAGACTGGACTCTACTTAACCCAGTAGACGGGCCTCTACTTAACCCAGTAGACGGGCCTCTACTTAACCCAGTAGACGGGGCTCTACTTAACCCAGTAGACGGGCCTCTACTTAACCCAGTA
Source organism: Spisula subtruncata (assembly GCA_963678985.1). NCBI lineage: Eukaryota > Metazoa > Mollusca > Bivalvia > Venerida > Mactridae > Spisula > Spisula subtruncata. The sequence goes on along the minus strand of OY787673.1, from coordinate 39,574,497 downwards.
GACGGGCCTCTACTTAACCCAGTAGACGGGCCTCTACTTAACCCAGTAGACGGGCCTCTACTTAACCCAGTAGACGGGTCTCTACTTAACCCAGTAGACGGGCCTCTACTTAACACAGCACACAATATTGTCAAAATACTTTCTGTGTGAAGATATAGCACATGAGGCGTTTTATCGTGACGTTATGTTTCATATCTTAATGTAATTATTATTTTAATGTAATTAAAAGCAGTTTACCGAGTATAACACGATCGCAGTGTGTGGTCATTACCACAGGCACACGGTTTCGTCGATTTTCTTCGATTTTATAAGTTTGATTTTATTGTCGACTATCTTCTTAAATACCCAAAGGCCACCCGCCGCCATTTTCTCAACCGACGGAAGTACTTTGGTTCCCAGTCTGTGCATGTACACGCAGCAACGGAGCGCGTAGCTGCGGTGCCGGTAAAAATGGATGTACCACAGTGAACGTTAGTCCGTTAGTTGAGAAAATGGCGGCTGGGTGACCTTTTGGTAATTAAGAAGATAGTGGAAAAAGGCATACAAGTTGCCATGTTCGACGGAACCGTGTTCATGTGGTCATTACTTGTATCCCTTCCTAATTGGTCAAAGACCTCCGGCGTCGAGGCTAAAAGAGTATTTCCATGTAATAAGATTACTAGTCGTGATGCTAACATACACCACCTCATGAAAATGGAGAATGGAGTTGTATATATCGTGATACTCTGTGTGAATTTTTACTGTAATTAATAATATATTTATCGCTTTTAATTAACTATAATGTAATATGATAATGCTAACGCACATTTCCTTTTGGTTGACAAAGTGTCTTGTTTTCAGGACACATGAAGCAATTTGAAACGCTTCTCAGGATTTCCTTTTTTGGTGCCAATTTATTGAAACATTACACGATCATTGCTTAACCGTTACTGAATAACCCGTGCATGGTGGTCTGTATCGATTACGGGTTCTCATTCACTTTTCCAGGAATACTAAGAATTTTCTTAAAATATTGAATGAGTGACCACATGCGATACATATCCCTATGAACCCACACAGACCTGGTATTTTGTACACTGTTTTTGTGTCTTCTGTGCCTTGCTCTTTTTGTTGAGTGCTGCCCCCATTGTATTTATTCACAGAGATACGTATTTTTTAAAGTTATTTTATTAAGTCGATGCCTTTGTTCCCTAAGACGGTTTGTTTTCTATACATGTTTCGGTATCATAGTTCCGAACTAAGGGCGTGGTTGGTGTGGTGGAACGAAAGTACATTCGGTGCAGTATCGCAATTATTGCACTCCTCGTCTGTGGATCAGTCTTGTTGCCCTCTTTACGGCTCGACCAGTTTTATTGCAATTATTGGGATATTTTTCGTCGTAAATTTCTGATACAATAATCCTTTACATGTTGGTGTGGTGCTCTAACAACCGATGTAAATGAGTAATTTAAATAAGTCATGAATTAGGACAGCGTTTCATAAACCACTATTAACGTAACGTATTACTAAGTATTAAAAACCGGTTTTCTTGAAATTCAATGTACTTCAGAAGGAAATAGAAAAATAGAAATCCTAAACGTCAATATCAATCTCAGTCATTCTAACAGGGTCAGGGTTGTATTGTTTACTTTCTACTTTGCCTTTAGACCTGGTCTCCAGATTGTTTGTTCTGGATAAATGGTGATATTATCGTGGACTGGGCCCTCGGCGATCCTTGGTGTAAAGTATACATCAAAGTGTATCACAATAGTCTACTAAATTGAATACGATTAAATAATTATATAACAAATTTTATGTAAGACGCCGATATTTAGTCTAGATTTGTGTATTTTGTACGTAATGTGTTTATCTAGAATCAGCAAATGACGTTATATTGCATTATAATTGCATGGACTTTCTGAAGGGCCCTTTTACAATAAATTATGTAACAATTTAGCCTGATAACAAATAGAACAACATAGTATTACGTATATTTAAGGTATCATCTACTTGAAACAGGTGACCAGTCATACCAGAACAGAACAGAACAGAGAAAAACATAATTTATTTTCAATAGTACATTGCGTAACCAATAATCATTCCTGTTTAAGGTGTCGGCTTCGACAAAGTAATCGATGATCGTGTTGTACAAAAATAGCCAGTGGTGTTTGCATTATATACACAACAACAGAACCAGTAATTGTATAAGTTAACGATATAGACAGCATAATTATAGTGCGTTCAAAGTTACTTGAGAACGGGTATAAACATTAGCTCGTGGGTCAGGAAAACTATGATAATCTTTGTTGACATCGCTTGATTAATCTCGCATCTCCGATGTTCAGAAATCTTGTAGAAACACAAAAAATGTTTGGCAATAATTATCGTTATTTCGTATTTTTATGAATCCCAAAGTGCAAGATCTGCAATTTTACAATCATTCAAATGCTTTTTAGCATTCAACGTTTGTGGAGCATGTGCATTATTGAATGGTGTTAAAATCCGGGTCACCTCCGTTGCATCCAACATGTTGGTGTTTATTTCTCAAATTGTGTGCTAAAATCTAGGACACATAGCACGTATCTGACAGATTGCAATCTACTTTGTGAGACGGCCATTTATTGTCCTTTTGTCAATTCATGACCGGTGTTTTATGTGTCTAAAAGCCCTATTAAATATAATTGAATTAAAGCCGCCATGCGAAACTTTCAATTAAATTTAACCGACACACTCCATGGTTTTATTCGGTTAATATATGGGTCGAAAAACACAATAAAGAATGGTCAACTACGTGGGATGATCAAAAAGTAATGAGACAAATGCTTTCATGGTTTAAGTTTACGTACCTGAGTCATGAAAGTGTCGTATTAATGTTGCTGCATTTAATGCCGATGTTTACATACAATATACAATATCCTTCAATAAGTTGTTCTTTATTAATGCAACGTCAAATATAAGGTGTTGCGCTATGTCGCCGCACATCAAAATGTCGCCAATTTTCGCCATATGGTATGGAAAAACATTCGGCTTATATTTTATTAAATATTCCTCCAATATTGAGCAAATTAACATGACGTGAAGCTTAAAAATTGAAGTACTGTAGAATAAAACGTTTTCGATAGATATTTGTTCGTTTTTAATATATGACGCGAAAACTAACAGAAGCTACTTGAAAACTACGCAATATTTCGGCAAAATATCTGATATCGAAAAGATACAGTTCTTCTACAAACTAGGCGTAAGGTCTAATCAAACATTTAAAATGAGTAAACGAGCATCGGAAGAGAAGTCTGCAAGACGTATACGTATGTATCGTTAGTGGAAAAGGGTTTGTGACGGGAAAGAAGATTCATTTTATTATGCCGAGGTCAGAAAAGCATAAGATGAGCTGTCAATTTTGCTTGTCACTCGTTTGACGGACGTCGTATACGAGAGCCGTCTTTAGAATGAATATGATCGAATAATTATTCAACATAACCTTGATATTTCATTACAATTGAATTACTTTTGGTCAAAAGAACAATTGTTCTTAATAAACACTGAATTATAAGTAAATATATCTAATAGTTTGAGAGACATAAGCGTTTTTTTCGGAGCAATTGGACGTGAGAATAATTAACAATTTACGTACGTGACGTCATTGACGTCGGTAATGTGCGGCGAGTCGGTGTACCCAAGGTTGCAAAATTATTGATATCTCTGCCAGTAATGGATAAAAAATAATGAAACTCTGCAGACGGAGAGAGGATACATCTTTTATTGGAAATAAAAACTTATTTTATTGATATCACGAAGAATTATCATTTTAGAGCGTTTGTCTCATTACTTTTTGATCACCCCACGTATATTGAAAGTTTCACGGCTTCAAATATGAGAACCAAATCCTCTGTTACGCCGATATGTCAACATTTTAAATTGCACATGTTAGTGAAGCGCCATTTTACTGTAGATCGGTCAAATCCAATGTACCTTTTAACGTTTATTTCAAAAAGAGAAGTCAAAGGGCTTGCATCGGCTTTTAGTTCCAGTGATAATTATGCAAATAGTTTAAGCCAATCATCACAACTCGGAACTTTCCGTGATCAACCCGGAAGCAGGGTGTAACAACCATTAGTGTCCGATGGGTCCCCATTGAGCCAATCGTAAAATTACGAGTATTTCCGATGGACCCGGAAGTATGGTGTAAAGCCAGTAATGTCCAGGGGGTCCCGATGATTGAGTGTAAGCCTAGACTGGTTAAGGGTATCTCATATCCGACTCAATCTACAGTTGAAAAGGACAGTGTATGTAAGCATCTGGCGGACGTATGAAGATTTGTCCCAAATTTCCGGAGGAAATTAGTAGCAGTGTATTAGTAATACTACTGTGGTACATATGCACTAGTATACAGCTTTGGACTTACTGGGGTTAATATGTCGCGGTATTGACACTTTTCAATGTAATATTGACTAAGGAAGTGGTGAACTGTTTATGACCCAACGTCGGTATTTGACTAGTTGGCAATGTATTCAGCTTTAAATAGCACATACTATTATTTAACTTTTCAGAAAAGAATTAAGTAAATAGTTGTTGCATAATGTAATAATGTCCAATAGAACCAGGTCATGCGAATCGTAACCACCTGGTTCAAATAAAGTGGTCAAATCCTCCATTACTAGTGCACTGAATAAAAATGAATTCAGTAACAAAATCTATAACTGGTGTTTCTGGCCGCGCCGTGGATACTGGTCCGTGTGTACTGATACTCACGTAAACTCAGGTGACACGACATCAGCAAAACGGATTGCCAAACAGACACGATTTTTTTTTTATCAATAGAAAGACGTAATATTGTCATTTTTCATTGAAAGTAACGGTGATTATTGATCAGAACTTCCTTCAAGTAAACTAACTGCCAACAACACAGCCGAATCTAAGATGACATTCACTTTAGGTTTCACATACCCTAGCTATAGTCTGGTTCCCGTCATAATGTGCGTTAATACAGTGATGACGTAGGAATAAAGGACAGGGCACTCCGGGCTAACCCTATTCATTGTACCAGCACTTTAATACGTACATTGTCATATTAATTCCAGGTTGTTGCTTGTGTGCCTACTGGTAACAGTATGTCTGGGTTACCCATCATTCAAGGACGCGCTCCCTAATGGACATAACGTACCACACCCATGTCTAGAGGGCGCTGTATGGGAGGGCGTGGGACACGAGAATAATGGCGGAGGTGGTACAAGAAATGTGTTCGGACGTGCTTTCAAACAAAACGGAATGGTAAGTGCATTTGTAGGGGTAAAACTACAAGTTCGTAAATCGCATATTAACCCTCACCCGGTTGGGCTGGATTCGAACCCACGTCCCCAACGGTGATTAGAGATTAGCAACACACTGTTATCAGAGATAACACATGTTGTAGTTTACGCAGAACTATGTATGAATGTAAAGGACATAGGACAATTCGCTGGCAAAGAACGAGAAGGTCGTAAGTACTCACAAAGCGGTTTTTATGAGCCTACTGTTTTGAAACCAATACTTTTTTTAAAAAAGAAAAAGAAATGGGTCTCTCAATATAAATTTATTGTTAACATGACGGATATAACTTACAACTTTATATAATGATTAGATACCCATGCTACTAGTATTTGTACAGTCGTTTCGGTTACAAATCACAATTCCACCTGCGCATAATTAGCCAAAACATTCTACGTCATTGCTTTCTGACAACATTTGACCTAGTTTAGCGAATACATGATATTTTGAATTGCTTACATTTTTCAATGAAGTTTGTGTCTACAGCACCATATTGCATTCTTCAAATAAAATTATCTCCAAATGTAGAAGACATATACGCATTAGGTGCGCAGAATTAATTAACCGACACCACTGTACATGTATGTCATTTGATATTAAAGGTATGGAATGCCGCGTTATGTAACATGGATTCAGATGGCGATGGTCGAACAAATGGAGAGGAGTTAGGTGATCCTGACTGTGAGTGGACACCGGGTGCAGACCCTAAATACACAACCGGCTTGTCGCATCCAGGTAATACTTGAAGGACATTATGCATGTACAGTGCTAACACGATCCAGAAATTAAGTTTAAACCCATGTCCCACTGTGTCCCGCATTTTTTGCCTCGATTTAAATAGATAAGCTTCGGGGGTCATCGGAAACAGGGAAATCACAAATGTTCTAATGACTTCCCCGAGGCTTGCCTTTAAAACAAACATTGAGGCCCTTTTCCCGATGTATTAAATCGAGAGTGCATCGTCGATGCAAAAAGTCTCAGTATGGCCAATAGATAGCATGAGTGGCCCCGCCGCTCTAGTACAGGGGCATTACCGCCTCTTACAGGCATTTTCGCTTTGTTGTTTAACATACGACATGGAGTAATTAGAGAACGCAACATTTTTTTTCTAACGAGAGCGTAGGGAAGATAATTCGATCAGATCCTAAAGAATTGTCATAAGCTTACAGCTCTCCGGTGGGCAGTATGTTTTATAACAAAAGTCACTGCATGGTCTTACATGACCTCTCCTAAACCAGTTTAATTCAATTGCATAAAAAATCATAAATTATTTTCAGATGTTGGTATAAAATTGTCGTCTGATTACATCTGTGCTTTTCTTGTAGGAATATGTGAGCCATTCGAGAGCAGTCAATGTGGTGGGAAACCATCGTTTGTTAATTGTGAGGATACTAGCTTAAAGAACTGTAAGGTCCTTGACGAACCAGGTAAATATTGTCATCTACGATCAGCTGTCTTTCAATTTTGTTGCCGGTCTATGACTTACCACGTTTATGAAGAGCCACTATTCAACCATATGCAAGTATTCAGTGTAGTGTGGCTAGTGGCAACTTTAACTGGAACTTTTAACTCAAACTACCAGGTCAGTCTGTTATTTCATAGAATCAATCATTCTCTACGTAGAGACGGAATATTGTGTTGTAGTACAATGCATTGACTGCTAAATAAAATAGCATTTGCATATTTTCAGCGACATTTAATTACATAAAATGTTTCTCTGTAGTCGTTAAGTAATGTGACACTAATAACGAACAAATACCAAATCGTATATTTCTATTGAAACCCCCATACTCATTTGATGGCGTAATTTGAACTATACATACTTGTTATACGTACCCGGATACAAATAAAGTCATTGAACTTTATACTATACATGTGTAGTATAAGCATATACGTACTTGTACTAAACCAGATACAAGGAAAGTCATGTCAAATAATGGTACATGCATGTATTTTCAGAGACGTTTAACTACACCATACGTTTCCCTGTGACACCTGTACCAGCCAAGGAGACCACGTACACATGTATTACATTTGAACTACCCATGGATAATGAATACCATCTTGTAGCCTATGATCCTATCATTGACAACCAGGAAATTATGCATCATACCCTAGTGTTTGGTTGTGAAGGAGGTAAGGCAATAGTTACATTGAATTTGTCATTTCCATCACGTTTTTCGTCATTTCCATTTTGTCCTTTACATCACAATTTGTGTCGTTTCTATCGCGTTTTATGTCAATTTCATTTCGTTGTTGCGTCATTGTTTTGGTTTAAACAATATTTATTTCATAACATATTATACATAAACTTATTCATACAAATCATTTTTGTCATTTTTGTATTGTTTATATCGTTCCAATATCATGTTTATGCCATTTGAATCGCTTTTATGTCATTTCAATCGCGTATATTGTCGTTTCCATAGCGTTTTGTGTAGTTTCTATCATTTGTTTGTGTCGCTTCCATCGAGTTTCATGTCTCAATGCAACTAAATACTTTGTACGCGCTTCCATCCCATTAAAATGCAACATATAACACGAAACATGCATGGTACTGAAATCATAGAACACAGTTCAAAATGCCATCATCGTAATGGAACATCAACTTTTCAGATCTCTTCTACAAATTTTAATTCTGTTCTCAGTTTTTATTTTCTAGAATGTCTCCTTTGGTGTTTGTATCAATGCCTTTCTTGTAATCCATGTGTGATATGTACAGGTATATCGTAGGAAACAATAACACTGTGTATAAAGACCAAAAGAAGTTAATGTTTTTTTGTCTTTTATTTGCAGTTGAAGAAGCCCCTGGACCACTAATGCAGCCAAAAGAGTGTGGTGGTGAGATGGATGGATGTCGGGAAATTATTGCTCTGTGGGGTGCTGGCGGTAAACCTTATTGTTCCGATGAAAACATGGGCTTCCTTACAGGTGGAACTAAGGGATTGAAATACGCTATTATGCAGGTACGCATTTTAATGAAGTTTTTCTACGATACCTTTGAAATAAACATAAAGTATAAATTCTTTAAGCGGGTGCATAAGATACAGTAGAAAAAAACACGTCATATTAAATTACCAATACGTAATACATGTACTATGATAAATCGAGTGCTCATAATATATGGCCTTTATTAAACAAGAAGACTTAATACCGAGTGTCATATTGTTTTTGTCAACGAGTTAAATACAAATCGTATGCAATGAGCAAGAATGTAAGGTTCTATCTATGATGCATATTTTGAGTATTTACCCTAATTTAAAATCAACATAACAAATACACGCAATATATAGGAACGCCTCTGGTATGGAGTGGATCGTTTTTAATCGACCCTAATTTAAAATGTCATTGGATATTTTTAGCATCATTGGAACAACCCACAATTAAGATCCGATTACACCGACAGTTCTGGCATGGTATTCCACATGACACCTAAACTCCGCCCCAATAATGCAGGCACACTGATGATTGGTCAGTTCAAGTTGGATATCCCGCCTGGCTCATTAGGATACTCCGCCTCTGGATCCTGTCATGGTGAATGTACGGAGCAGATTATGGAAGGACCTATACATATATCTGTCGTTGTCAATCACATGCATCTTCTAGGTACACTTTTTGTTCTGTGTTTTCTTAAATTCCGCACCGATAGCCTCATTGTCACTCGACCAGAGAAATAATTTATACCTATCTAATAGATTATTGGCCATGGCTATTCATAAATGATTGTCTGGTCAAGTGCCATTGAGCGACCAATCCGAGTGCTAAATGTCTCGGGATCGACTCTAGACCTCGACATACTAAAGTCGCCGGCTTAAAGTGTCAATATTTGCGCATCTATCTCTCTTGCTTGACACTCAGATTAGTTAGTTACATGTAGTTTGGTCCCACCACAATGTGCGTCTCAACATTACCACAACGATGACGTAGGACTCAAGGACAGACAACTCCGCGCTAAATGCCAGGTAGCTGCTGGTTCGCCCGGTGGCAGGACAATGTGACTCGGTAGTCTCCATACAATTGATACTCAGTTCCTAAGGAAGTCACAAGTGGCAGTATCAGTGTTTTGTCCGCAAACGATTAAAAAAAATAATAAAAAAATCTAAAAAAAAATCCGTAACTTACTGAGCTAATATACTATCAAGGTATAAAGCGTACTATATGTCTATATGCCAAAGATTGTGGAACATTGCATCTCGATGTTTCAACATAAAATACGGGCGCTGAAGAAAAATTGCCATACATGTCATTCAAATAAACTATAAGATATGCATTATTACCGAAAATCTCGTTCAATTGTATGTTATAACTGCGAAACAGCAAAACAGTGTTACTTTCGTTATTTAACTTAGCTCAAGGTCATTTTATTTATGCACTGGTTACCCGCTGCGCTCACAGTGTCGTAATTATTGTTGGGAACCAAGCATATGCGATGTTCCACAATCTTTGGACATAGACATATACTACGCTTTATACCTTGATAATGTAGTTAGATAGACAATCGATATATATACGGTCGATGAAGTGTATTAGCTCAGAGACGGGTGTTTTCTTTTTCTTTTCCAAACACTGATACTGCCACCTATGAGGGTAGTGGGACGTCAAGTATTTCCCTAATAATTTCTGTCGGCCTTTGTCACGGCTATATTTGACTGACAATGGTGACATATGTTTTTGTCATTGAACCTTTTCTTATAAATGTTTGCCTATTCTCGTTTTGATATAGTTTTCTAGGTGTGCTTGTGTCAATGTGGAAGTATTATTTTGGTATTTGTTTCATTACAGGACGCGCACAATACACGGAGAGAATAAGGAATGGTATGTCCTCCCCTCTGGCCATGGATCCGACATATGATTACAACACACCCGTTTATCATGAGTATGAATCTTATTGACGTATTATCATTATATTTGTACACTTTCAAGCTATAGATACAAATTATTTATTTAACATCAGCGCTATGTGTGTCATGTGGTGGTCGTACAAAGGCCTACCGTACATATCTCTGGCTTAGCATGAGAAGGTCGTTTGAGAAAACAAAAACTACGCTGTTTCAATTTCAGTTTGGTTCAACGTGACAAGTTCAGATTTTCATGAAAATAGGCTCATAAGAAGCGCCTTTTAATGCTGATATTAAGTGTGTCAGCAATCCATATCAAACGTGATATAGTGGCATTACGCTTCCTTTGATGGAAACTTTGTCATATCCGAGTGATCAAACGCTTTTTTAAGTTTTGCAATCCTATGAGCAAACTAACTATACTGAATGAAAATATAGTCAACTTCATATTTGTACCACAACGATATAAAGGGATATAACCACTATTAGAGTTTAGCGAACTTCATGCAACGTTTCCTTGCCCTAAAAAGTTAAATTTAAATCGACTTTTCCGACATTTTCTTTGAATGAAGTGCTGTCTTTCGCAATACAATGAAGAAGGCATATAATAATTTTTGAGTAAGAGTAAATGACATACACGTACCAATTCTAGAAGTAACTGTGATATGTAAACAAGTTTTACTTTTAAATTCTAAAATTGTAAGACATAACAAGATTCTAGTAATCAAAAATTAAATCCTACGCACGCGCAATTTTTTTTGTACAAGCATGTCATTTTCAATGCACATTCTTGAATGCTAAGTGTATACCCTTGGTGTTAGCTTCGGCTTCGGCTAAACAAAATTCAAATTTTGCACTTTTTTTGTTTATGCTATTTTCCAGATATGCAACACCAATAAAAATGAACCCTGGTGATGAATTGAAGACAACATGTAGGTTTAAGTCTAAATCTAGAAATGTGACGACATATTTTGGTGATGCTACAGCGGATGAGATGTGTTTGGCTTTTCTCACCTACTACCCAAAGGAAAACTTGAGAACAGGGGGTGAGTATTAGTGATTGCCATTGAGACACGTGTCATTCACGTGGAATACACACACAACTCATGCTGATGCATACGTTAGTGACAAATATAGAAATCTTGATGACGCAAAATGCACAATAGACCACATTATCGGCGCCTGCAGCATTTCATGTATATTGTTGTAGTGTTTCTGATTTCTGTGCTCGGCTGGTTAGGTTGAGTGCTAACGTCCCTGTCTGATTTCCTCGTACATTTTTTACAACTTACCCCTAAGTTAGACCTAATGCACTTAGTCCCAGTTTAAGACCAAATTTATCTATTTTTAGCATCAACGTCTCGATAGATATTTTCTTTACGCTCACTAAGAACAGAGTACAAAGCACCCTGATCAATGAAGCAGCGATTAGAGTGCAAAGCTCCCTGATCAATGAAGCAGCGATTAGAGTACAAAGCACCCTGATCAATGAAGCAGCGATTAGAGTGCAAAGCACCCTGATCAATGAAGCAGCGATTAGAGTGCAAAGCACCCTGACCAATGAAGCAGCGATTAGAGTGCAAAGCACCCTTATCAATGAAGCAGCGATTAGAGTACAAAGCACCCTGATCAATGAAGCAGCGATTAGAGTGCAAAGCACCCTGATCAATGAAGCAGCGATTAGAGTGCAAAGCACCCTGATCAATGAAGCAGCGATTAGAGTGCAAAGCACCCTGATCAATAAAGCAGCGATTAGAGTACAAAGCACCCTGATCAATGAAGCAGCGATTAGAGTACAAAGCACCCTGATCAATAAAGCAGCGATTAGAGTACAAAGCACCCTGATCAATGAAGCAGCGATTAGAGTGCAAAGCACCCTGATCAATAAAGCAGCGATTAGAGTGCAAAGCACCCTGATCAATAAAGCAGCGATTAGAGTGCAAAGCACCCTGATCAATGAAGCAGCGATTAGAGTGCAAAGCACCCTGATCAATAAAGCAGCGATTAGAGTGCAAAGCACCCTGATCAATGAAGCAGCGATTAGAGTGCAAAGCACCCTGATCAATGAAGCAGCGATTAGAGTGCAAAGCACCCTGATCAATGAAGCAGCGATTAGAGTGCAAAGCACCCTGATCAATGAAGCAGCGATTAGAGTGCAAAGCACCCTGATCAATGAAGCAGCGATTAGAGTGCAAAGCACCCTGATCAATGAAGCAGCGATTAGAGTGCAAAGCACCCTGATCAATGAAGCAGCGATTAGAGTACAAAGCACCCTGATCAATGAAGCAGCGATTAGAGTGCAAAGCACCCTGATCAATGAAGCAGCGATTAGAGTGCAAAGCACCCTGATCAATGAAGCAGCGATTAGAGTGCAAAGCACCCTGATCAATGAAGCAGCGATTAGAGTACAAAGCACCCTGATCAATGAAGCAGCGATTAGAGTGCAAAGCACCCTGATCAATGAAGCAGCGATTCATAATAATAATTTTACATTCTGTTTATTTGTTTGCTTGCAGAGTGTGTTGCTTGGAAAAGTTTAAGCAAATGTGAATACCAGTATCAGACTGTTAGACGAGGTTGTGACTTCGACAAACTGAATGATCCAACGTAAGTTGCAATTAATAAATGGGTATGGTGACCATACGACAAAACGGAGAAGTAACCACACTTCATTTGTTGTCGGACATTGTTTGTCGGAACCTTGCGGTTTGTCGAACGTGAATCCATTAAGTTGGGATTAAATTGTGCCAATATTCTCAGTGACTTTACCAAAGTTGGTCAAAACTGAATTTATCTGTGGTGTATAGTTCAAATGCATTTCAGCACAATTCACTGACTTTGTTTATGTTTCATGCATGCATGAATATTCAACAACCCTCGAACAACCAATATTCGATCCTTTCAAAGGTTATAGTCCGGACGAGGATTGGTGATTTTTCGCTTAACCTTGCTATATAGTATTAAGTTTTTTTTATTGTTGTTCTGTGTTGTCAAGGTATTGAAGGTCTCAAAACCGTTTGATGACACTCTGTCATCATTGGGGAACTTTTTTTATTTGGGGTTAAAGATGGCCTCCAAAATGGCGATTTTAACAATTAAATCCGGACTATAATTCCATATAACATTTGTACTACCGTCAAAATATCAGCACATCTATGTTTTAGTTGAAATGGAATAAACATGATTAATAAAGGAACTGTATACATTAGCCGGGTTTCAAAAAAATACACATTTTCAACAGTTTATGTGTAATTTACGTGACCAAAATGATAACATACAAGAATAATCGGTACTAATAGATGTTTAATGTTATATCAAACATGAACATTAAAATAAAGGAGGTTTAAAGGAATGGTTAGTGATAAACAATGTAGACAACAACGTTGCATGTAGAATAGTATGTGTAATATACGTTACCATTAAATTATTTATATGCAAAGTATTTTTCACTATGTTTTTCTATTCATTCTGTGTTATCAAACTGATATGATCAGTGTTTTCTCTTGGTAGACATCTTTTAAAAATATTTGACATGTAATTGAACACAAAATGTGATTTACATGACCATACGTTACCACATAGAAATACATTGAAAATACATAGTATAATGTAATATTTGTTTCCATCAAAGTGTTTAAATAATTTAAGTCTTGAATATTATACTCTTACTCATTCTGAATTTGAGTAAGATGATCGATGCTTTATTACGATATATCTGTGTTAAACTATCGCATAGCAATACTGTAACTTGGTTTCTTTTTGAAATACAAATAATTTATAGTGATTTACGCGACATTATGCTAAACTCCAATGTTCACTGTAAAATCAAGAAGAATCGATCAAGATTGTCAACGTCATCATATCAATAGCAAACTTGATGTATATCGGGGATTCTTATAACTATAGTAAGTAATATTTGTAACACGTAACCAAATGTTTCATTTCCACATACATGTTTGACTATATATACTTGACACAAATCACCACAGTTTGACTGGTTATTTGAATCAATATATATCTGAACTAAACGTTTTTTTTTATAATCATAGTTTCGAGCGAAACTCACAGGAACATCACTACAGCTTGACAAGATAATTTTCAAGCATCTAGCTGTTTAACAACACCATTGGTTCGGGATTATTACAAGTGATAGACCCATACATGCACAAAATAATGAGCAGTACATTCGAGCACGGTAACATCTACAATGACCAGTTAGACATGACTGTACACTTGATCAGCTCGAGTCTGGTAGTAACATAGTCACATTATCTGTTGTCATCATAAGTCATTTCCTTCATAATTGCATCAACATTGACTGTAGGGTAGCCTAATGTGGTTGACCTGACTAGAATGTAATACATTGAGAGCAGTAATTCTTACATACATTTACCTATCTCTTAATTGGCGCTAGAAGATCTCTTATTATGACTGTATTCTGTTATGCTGTTTCTCTAATGTCAACAGAAGCGCGATTTCTGACTAGGGAGTTAGTTATTTGTGTATATAATACTTTAGAGGCAATGTGACTATGTATTATCATATTTTAGTCAGTTTTCCCCTCATGTGCGTAACAAACCATATATTGTTAAAAGACGTGTACCTCGTCGTCAGATGTTTTGAGATCTTGGTATAGTATCCTGATGTTCTTGTCCAATTTAATGGGTCTATGGTTTGGTGCAGTTACACCAAATCATGATGTAGTGCTTCATTTGACAGTGTTTGTACTTCTAACTCGTCAACAATTGTTTCTTGTTGCCATCTACAGTCATGGTTGCTTATTGTTTGGTAGCAGCATGGTTATTGACAACAGATGAATTCACCTATGTATTTGTTTCGCCCTATTACCACGCGACGCTTCCAAGTCAAATATAGTGCTTCAGTCGACATAAGAGAAACAGCATTACAAACTGAAGTCATATTTTAAACTCCAGATATTCTAGCGTCACATGCTTTATTAAGTTGGGACACAGCCTCTTCCTATTTATGGGTAGGTAAAGCTACTACTCTAAAAGTATAACGGTCCTGGTCTGCTCCGTTACATTTTGAAACCACGCTTGGCAACCGTACTGTGTGTCGATTTTGATACCATGACAAGAGATATGGAAATGGTGGTGATACTTCAACCGTCCACCAGCGTGTTTGGGGAACAAAGGTAGGGGAGTCTTCTGCTATCACGCCAAGAGTTTCAAAATAACCCCACACATGAGGTTTTTTAATAGAATGTAAAGCGGGCACACATACATACAGTTATGTGGAAAAGCTAATTAGAACCAAGTCCGAAAGGATCTAGCAATGGATAAAGGTAGAATCAGCAATTTCCTTCTGTCTAGTCATGATAGCTGACAATGTTACTATGGCATCAATATAAAACACTTGAACTGCCTCCTCGATAGCCATGTCGTAGGGCGTTCGCATATATACCAAAGACGAAACAAAAATGGTGCCTACTGTAATTCCCTTGTTTGACGCAGAGCATTAAAGGAAATCTGGCTTCTATTCTCTCATACCCTCGTGGCGATAAATAATACCAGTATTTAGGTGTACAGGATGATTGATGTAAGTTAGAAAACTTTTTACACAAAATGTGATTGTGACAATAATATTTAACTCGAATTTAGTGTACTGAATTCTATTGCTTATTGTAATCCTGATACGAAGATGTATGTAAACGGCTACATGCTTGAAAATTACTAGTACTAGTCAAACTGTGGAAATGTTTATGTGATTATTTCTTGGAAGCATAATTATAATTTTAATCAATTTTGGTAGATATTGATTTTAATAGCTCGTCAAACTGTGGTGATTTGTGTCAAGTCTATATGTAAACATGTACCGGTATGGGGAATAGAAACATGGGGTAATTGATTACAAATATTACTTACTGTTATAATAAGTTCAGACATACATCTAGTTTGTCATTATCATGATGTCATTGTAAATTTTAAAATATTGACAAACTGGATGGATACATCTTGAATATATATTTAACTGTGAAGTTTTGCATTATGTCACGTAAATCACTATTTCAATCAGAAATCAATTTACCATAATGCTTTGTGATAGTTTAAAACAGATTAAGCGAAAGAAAACTTATAACACAGAATGAGTAAAAGTATAAAATTCCAGACTTAAACTGCTTAAATACTGTAACGGCGTAATATATTACATATTAGTATGCATTTTTCTATTTGGTAACATATGGTCACGTAAATCACAGTTTGATTCAGAAGTTAAATGACCTGCCCAATGTAAAAGATGTGTTCCAAGAGAAAACATCAATCATATCACGTTGATAACCAAGAACAAGCAGGAAACATAATAGTTCATACTTTGCATAAAAATAATCTAATGGTAACGTATATTACACATATTGTTCTACATGCAATGATGTCTTGGATATTGTTTTAGGTTGAATATAACTTAAAATTCCATAAAACCTACTTCATAGTAAGGTTCATGTTTGATATTACATTAAACAGTTATTTGTACCGATTGTTCTTGTATTTTATCATTTTGGTCACGTAAATTACACATAAACAGCTGAATATGTGTATTTTATTGAAACCCAGCTAATTTATACAGTTCCTTTATTATTCATGTTTAAACCCTTCCAATATAAACACGCATGTGCTGATAATTTGACTGTAGTACAAATGTTATATGAAATTATTGTCCGTATTTAATCGTTAAAATCGCCATTTAGGAGGCCATCTTTAACCCCAAATAAAAAAAGTTCCCCAATGATGACAGAGTGTCATCAAACGGTTTTGAGACCTTCAATATCTGGACAACTCAGAACAACAATAAAAAAAACTTAATACTATATAGCAAGGTTTAGGTGATTCTCGTCTGGACTATTAACCCAATTATTGAGGTCAGTAACTACACATATATCTATATCTGGATTTTGAAACGGGATAAGCATCTCAAATACGAGATATGGGTTGGTCGCAAATCGTTAACTTATCAATGTCATGCAATTAAATTTTGAAAGTTATGCAGGTCATTTTTTTGAACATCCCTCGTTATAAAAAAGACGAATAAAATATATTCATTATTTATCCATTTCAGTCATCCAGAAACAGCGGAAATGTATGAAACCTTGTATACACTGTGCGATATTGGTTTCTGTCGCCAAGAATGTCTCGATTACGTCAGAGAATTAAAGAAGCAGCCATGTTTTACTGGCGACGTGGGAGACTTCTATCGTCAAACCACTCTACAATATACACAAGGTGAAACACGTCAGCAAGTGATCGAATACTTTTCTCGTCTAGACTCATGCGATATGATTCTTGCTGTTGAGAATTACCGACAAAGCATCAATGACGAAACGAACGCCGCCACCGCCATCGTCCTTCCTACACACATACTGATGACGTCATTGGTTTTGTTGGTTTTGTTTTTCAAATAAAACCAATCGCATTCAGAGTGTATAGAGCTTTGTCTGACGGTCATTTAATGTCAAAATGATTACTTGCATCGCTTCTAGTATGATACTAGACTACCTTAATTGAAAATTAAAACTTTGGATGCGTTCCGTGTACTTTGATTCAATCGTCGAAAACATAGACTTTTCTAATAATTTCAACCGTCGACTAAAGGTGTTCTAGAACACTTTCGTATGAAAACGGACAATCCGCTATCGAATAATTCACAGAGAGAGTTTCTGTTAAAGCTGAGGCGGAAAATGATCTAATGGATATGAAAGCATAATTGATTTTCAGTTTTTGAAACTTTTTTTAACAAATATTGTCAGATATAGCTCTATACACTTTAAAGAGAATTATTTTGAACATAGGCCTAAACTCTTGTACATTTATTATAGTTTTGTTATGCAGTAGTATGTTGGTATTTTGTCATCAACATGTGTATAGTCTAACTGAATTTTTTTGTTACTACATTTTTGTACCATCTGTTTTTATATTTTGATCTATAAATTACATCTACTGTACATGTATTCACTTATCTTTGTATCTTGTTGTATATTTGACAAATACCTCTACGCACATCTACTGTACCCTCTATGATACCCCATAGATAGGCACGATGTTAGTATAGCAAGTACATTACCATCGTCGGAACCCACGTTCGACCCATCAGGCCCGGTGATTATAAACATTTCTCATTCTAATACTCAAACTCCATGCTCAAAATTTGAAAAACAGATTTGTTTATAGAATTTTGCAACAAAACCAACACCAACTTGTAGCAAATGATCTAATTAAGAAAATGAATCCCCATTTCATATTTATCCATTCAGTAATAAAGAAGTTTAATTATTGTAACTAAGAAATGCTCCCATTGGGGTATGGAGTATGAGTTGGAGCATGGAGTACGTTCTCCAATGTTTATAATCACCAATTAGGTTATATTACGTACATGTAGTTATGTACCGTGTGTATCCGGCGATGGTACTATTATGTGTATGCTTTAAGTTGCGCGGTATCAGATGGACAGTGAATTCCACTGTTCCAAACATTTTATGTTGACAGTGCACTGACCAGTTCTTCAACTGAAATTTATAATGCAATCAATCTCGACAACACACTCCGTACCCATTGCCACGACAGTTTGCGAGAAGAGTAAACAATGCTTCTTTGAAACTGCTGAGTAACAAGCAAAGGAACCGCGTGTTCTATTGTTCGGGTATTTGGTACGACTAGGCCTCGTCGTAACATAAATACATGGTTATTATTGTATAGAAACTAATATAAGGAATGAACACAAATGTTTGTTTTCAATGATTTTATTTTTCAAACATTTAAGACAATATTAAAATCGACCGTTTAGAAAGAGCCAATGTTTGAATACAAGATCAAGGACGACGAATCAGTTGGGTCACATGTCTAAGCAGTTGTATCACAGACTACAGTTTGTCCTTTCCTAACCATTGTATATAGTACATATTTTATATTATAAATGGGTGAAAATTTGGGGATGTCAAACTCTGTTTTTTGTGATATAATGTCTTAGGCTTAGGTTCAGCCTGAGTGACCTAGGACATCACTGCCACAGTAAGATGTTATATTAAACATATGATGCTCGTAGGCTGTGGAATATATTAGCATCATCACGCCAACGGATTTTACAAGAAAGTTCAATAAATCTATATTTTGTGGGTAAGATCAATGACGTCGAACAAAAAACGTTGCGTCAAGTTATGGCAATGTTAGCAGAAACACACAACTCTTGGCATAGATATTGTTTGTTTATACCAAAAATGATAATGTCATCCTATGCTACTTTTAGTACACAAGTCTTTTTAATCTAACATTATTAAAACAGACTAAATAATGTTTCCATAGCATGCTCAGAACATTGTATGCTGTGGAATTCGTCGCTAGGCAACGTCTCACGTAGTTTTATTTTGTCTATCTAAAATATGCTTCAAAAATGTTTTTAAATTGCTATTTTGACACTGTAAATTAATTAAAAAAAACATTTATACAACAAATGATTTCATAAAAATAAATGGAACATTAAAAAAATACAAAACAAATGAATCGTTCTACAAAAATGAAGAACTTGTCCGTAAACTCATACTAAAGTATACAAAAATATTAAAAATAGATAAATATATGATTGAATATTTCCCTGGTTGATTGGCATTGTTGGCACATGTGCGGAGTATATCGACAGGCATACCTGCTCGCTTTTCTAACCATTCGCCTAGATCACCCTGGAGGCACGCGTGTTTCAACATGGCGTCCGAATCCTGGCGACACTGGTCATTACACTGTCCAGTTTTCGCGTACTCTCTACAGCTAGTATTGCTAAACGTTTTGGTTGCTAGAGAATTCGGGTGCCAGTCGGCGAAACTTCTCCAATCACAGCCTTCATACATTCCGTTAAATTTCGGAAGTTTTCTAATACATCTCTGAACACTTTTCCATTGAATACAAATGGTTGGTAGAAATCTCTGAACTGGGTAATACGTAACAAAACCATAACACATTTCATTGTGAGTACCAGCACCGAATGTTACAGTTGATTCATTGTCCGATGCGTACGTACATTCGGTCACTATATCGTCGCCAGGTAACATTTCTACCGGCGGATCGAAGCTGAAACACAAACAATAACGTAAGTGCTATTTTTGGGTTAATGTAAGTTGAAGATTATGTCATGATAATTTTCACAAACATAGCGCTACTTCGAAACATTCGTAATCAGTATTTGAAGTTGACATTACTACGTTTAGTAAACGCTTATGTCCGGTGGAAGCCTTGTGTCAATAACAAAAAACATTTAAGGGTCACAATTCTGTCAGACTCTAAAAAATATATCCTCACATGACTTTGATAAGGTTATGTGTTTATGAAGGAAAACAAGTATACAATGTTTGGAACTTTTAAAGCAATGCATTGATGAACTTAGAACTATAAGAAGTTCAACATTTTGTAACGAACGAACGGACAGACAATCACAATATGCCTCCTGCATTAGTGGATACCGATTAACCATTGGCTGGATCAAAGTCCAGTACAGTCGCCGGAAAAGCGTATATTTGTATACTACTAGTAGAAGCATACGCACCAAGATAGTTACATCCAAATAAGGAGTCATAAAGCCAAGCATGTCACAAGATGCACTTAAATAAGATTTATAAGGGATTCCAATATAAAGAATAAACGAGGAAGGTATTACTTCCAGTGGTTATAAATATGGGACAGAAGATCATAAAATGCATAAAATGTACCTTTGTGCAATGGTAGGTGAGCTTGGAAATTCAACATTTATCAACGAAAATAGGAGTAACTCCACTTTAATAGGAGTACTTGCCAGGTTAGAGTAGAAATACACAGTAGAACAGGAAGAACCACAGGTAGCTGTATCGTTGAAAACGAAAAAAAAATTTTTTGAAAGAAAAATATAACTTTTTTTTTAAGTTTCGTTTTCAACGATACAGTTAGTTACCTGTGGGAAGAACCACTCAACAGGACATCTTAGCAAGGAAAGTATGATATTTACCGATAAAACAGAGGTGCATCATAGTTGTAATTGTTCTCGTTGGTAAGATCCCGTATCCATGTTCCATTTCTGTATATACTGATCCGCTGCTTCCGTCCTGATGTAAAAGCCATGATAATGATGACACACACAATTTAAATATACGATATAAAATTAATATACATGTTATCACAAACTTACTATTATTGTATATCATCATTGGCGAATAAGGTGTTAGAACGTACATCTCGCAAACGGAAATGTTTCGGGTTTGAACCCAGGACGTTTGGGTATTTCTCTCATGCCGACAAGCATAATTAACTTCTTTGTAATTGCTGGTTTGCCGAATTTCTGAGTTATAATGCTAGGTAGAACTTGTAATATTATGACTGAGATACAGTTTATTAAGTCTAATTTACAACTCATATTCGATGTTGCTAAGGATTGCGTTGCTGGAAGTGTTGATACTGTTTTCATGATAAAATGCTAATTGAACGAAGTTCATGATGCAGCCTCAGCCATGATAATTAAAAAGCACAATGATTTAAATGAAGACGCGTTGCATTGAACACACCAGTCCTCCTACCAGTATTGCATGTATAAGCAGCACTGTCATGTTGACATGATAAACGTTGCAGTCTCGGGTAACTGTAACGTTAAAAACGAAAAAAAAAATATAAAAAAAATGAAAATTTATAGAAAAATATAATTTTTCAAAAAAAAAAAATGTTTTCGTTTTTTTTTTCAGCAATCAGTTACCTGTGGTAGCAGTGTGAATAACCTTACCATAATAATGCATGTGGTTGACGGCACGTGTAACGTATATCTTCTCACTCCACATTTCACGTGTACACGCTGACGGACATTGTGCAGTAAAGGTTGTACTGATTGATTTAGGTGGGATCTTCAGATATTCCTGGCCAATTATAAACGTGGAAGCATCATATTGACGTTTAGATGCAGGTGCGTAATATATCGTCATACCAGAACTGTCCGTCTGATCTGCTAACTTTTCAGGATTATGCCAATGTACCTAAAATGTGATACACACATACAAGTAATAGTCGTTTATGGTTAACAGATTTATCAGATACGAGACCATTGCATCGTTGCTTAAATTTAGTTCACAAAGCGCAAAATAACATTTTTAAAGTATCATCTTTCGAAGACGAAAGTCCGCCCGACCTTCTGTGTGCAACTCCTCTAACAATTCTTAACAGATTTTGATGAAACTTTTAGAAAATAACTACTATATGGGGAGCTACAGTACATATTGCCCGTGTTGTGGCCCTATGTTAATTTTCGCCTCAACGACTGGCGATATGGTTTTCTACGACTGCTTCTTGTATGGTAACTCTTACTGTCCGTTCAATAAGATTCAAGTATAATATGACATGGATAACCTCCCTTGGCATATTACATATGAAGAAGCTTACATGAACAGGCGTTACGTATATAACTAACTAACAGAAAATTGCCTGATACTGAATATTTGAAATCAGATAAGATACCGACCTGTAATGCCGCTACTTTGGTTCCATATTTTCCAATACGGAATCCTGTATCGGGAGCCATACATTCACCATCGAACCCGTACGTCCATGTGGCCAGAAACTGCTGACAATGTTCGTGAGGGGTCATCCCACACCGATAGGCGCCAGCTGAAATACACCATTATAATATTATGTAATAAGCTAGTAAATGTTCATTTTTGCTTCTATAGAGCAAATTTAAAAATCAGAAATTATAAATTAGAAACATGCCGCCATTTCTTAAAATTTGTACTCGCATAATTATGGAAAACATGTCAAAATCAATCAATCAATCAATCAATAAATCAATCAATCAATCAATCAATCAATCAATCAATCAATCAATCAATCAATCAATCAATCAATCAATCAATCAATCAATCAATCAATCAATCTTTAACGCAGGGCTGGTGGTGCACGTGTAATTGTATTCTGGTTCCCTGCCGTACTATAGTGTTTTAGTAACCTAGTGATCTAGGGTAGGTAATGCAGACTAGTCTACTTGCTGGGCCATGTACCAGAATTACTTTATCTATTGTAATGTGTTAACTGATTTAGGTGATAAACACTTATGCAACAATGATACCGAGTTCATTATCAAAACATTAAAAATGCGCGTCTGGAGTTTCATAAACGAGTTATCAATATTTCGACATGCTAACGATAACATAACATTATAAATTTGATATTATCACATACGTTCGTTATTTATTACATACCAATCGATAGTAACTTACATTTCATCATCCCTAACAATGTCTGGTTAAAATCATCTGAAAACATAAAATACGTGTACAATCACAAATGAATCAGTCATGCTAGAGAAGGAGTCATATCTACGCAAAATTATGTAATATTCTTTGGTGTAAGAGAGGTTGCAAACCTTGCGTACATGGTTACGATCACGGTTAGTTCCGAAATGGATGAGTAATGCTCCTGTTGTCGCATATTGCCGTGTCTCGCCGCACCAAACTAAACTTTATGAAAGTTTTTTTTCTTTCTAATTTTAAGTACATTTAATAACAGTTACTGACAACTTATTGCATAAAGATAATTTTGAAAATGTTACAAGTGGGTCATCACTCAATTTAAACAGCCGAGCACAGAAAATGTAAAAGAATCATCTCATACAACAATTAAACGGAACCGGGTTCGATCCCAGGCTGCGATATAAAATGTCATCCGAAATTCTCTTGTTAGAGGCTTGGCATATAAAAGAAACTGGTTTCTCTTTTCTAATAACCTCGTGGTGAAGGATAACATCAGAAATGAGCTGTGGAGAGTAATTAATATAAGTTGGAACAACATACAAATCGCTGGCTTATAATGAAAAGGTTGTAAATACAAAATCATTTTTTTTTGAGAAAACAAGAAAAAGTGTCTGACAATCTCTCTTTACTGTTGCAAAAACAAGCTAAAACAAGCCTTTTCAACTTCAGTTTGGTAAACATGACAAGTTCCAATTGTCATGAAGATCGACTCAAAAGAAGCGCCATGTGATGATGAAGTTAAATATGTATGAGTCTTATAAGGTATGTAGTATGTATTATTTATAGATGACCTTCTCATTCTAAGTCAGTGAATTACACGGAGCAACGCCGAACGAGAAAGTGAACCTGATCACATACCTGGAAATTTACATCCGAACAGTATCATATGATGAACAATACCAGAGTTGTTGAGTTTGGGTGTGGTTGCTACTAGATGATTATCTCCCTTTGATATATCATACACCATACACATATACGTGGTTACCTTGGCTGGTACACGACTTGGTGGAAATCTCATCGTGTAACTTTCTACATCTGAAAAAAATAAGAAAATATAACTTTTAGTCCAACCATGGGTCACATGGCATTTGACATATTAATAAACGAGTGAATATATCAACTGAAACATAGGATCAAGTATAGTCGCGAAAAAAACACTGCATTATTATAATGTGAGCTGTGCGTAGGGATTTCCAACCTTATTATGTCTAGACTTATGGACCTAGATTTTTAGTATGTTACAAAATACCCATATTGTGACATCATCAAGCAAAAATATTTTTTCGCAATTTTTCTCAGAAAAAACATGTGCTCTGAACTAAATATGGGCTGCCTAAAAAACAATATTTTATCAAGCGGTTGGAAATCGCACAGCAGAGCTCATTATGTTTTATTTTGCAATTTTCTTTTTTTGTCTGGTATATATAAGCATCTAACATGGTACTTTCTAACTTGACCAGCGATTTTGCGAGTAAGAGTAAGAACATCCTCATAAATCAGTGGTTAGGTTAGTGACAGGTTATGAACCCGAATAGCGGGAATGCTTGATTCGTTTAAATTAATCTTGGAATAATCCTGAATAATACGCTGTGTTTTTATTACGAATCTTGATCTCTGGAAACTTGATTTAATTCGATCTCCCCGGAAACATATTTTCCTCAGCGATATTACAATTATATTTTACGGATAAATGCTAAAATATTATATTTTATGATAAGTAATGTTAAAATAATGAAAATGAACCTCATTATAAATATATTACTATCATAAAATATCTCCTAGGACCAAATTGATGAATCGTTTTACTTGCTTTAAAGATTGATAAAGTATGGTGATTGTCAGTAATAAAGATATGCTATCTTCAGTATCATTTATATGCCATCCTAAACGAAAGGCCTGGTGCTAACCATGCGTGTTTATCACGGACCTTCCGGACGGGATGGCATTTAATATAGATTACAAAAACGAACTCTTCACCATGGTTGCGAGCCGATCAGAAGTTGCTGACGAGGTTGAACGCGCAGCATAAATCAAAGAAATGAATAGATAGTAACATAATGTCCAGAAATAATGATCAACACTATTTAGAATAGCTTCTGGAAGTCTAGTTTTCCTCTCCTGTTTTGCTTTACTCGCTTCAAAGTTCAAACTAAACAGAAACAAATAAATATTTATGCAGAGCATCCAAGGGCGCCAGCATGATAAAATTGATTGCACACTATACGTATAGATAAATTCACAATTTGCGAACACTTCGCAATGTTATCAAAGAATTCTGGAAGATTGTATGATGATATAATGACAATAATAAGTAAATAACAAGTATATGTTTGTACCCATGCCCCCGATTTCCCCTTATTTTGTCGTTTGTTTCGGTGCCGAAAAACTGTATAAACATGGCTATATAAATTACCTGGATCGGTCAAGGCTGGACAAGGTTTCTGTTTGAGCTGGTTATCACACATGAGGTAATGTTGGAACTCTGAATTGACCTGTTTACATTTGTTGTTTTCTATAGGTTCACATATTCCTGAAATATTGGATAAACATTATTACGTATTGTATATTCATTCAATGTATTCGTCAAAATAAATCTGGGCCATTATTCCCAAAGGTTCTAAGTCTAAAACTCAGACTTTATATTGTTAAATGTTCCATACGTTATCATGTTGTTACAAATGTGCCGATTTTAATGTTCAGTGGGTAACAACAAATAATCAGATAAAATTCCACATGGTTAAATCCAATTACAAAGAAATGGCAGTGACAATTATAAATTATGTCAAGTTTAGTCTCAGTCTGAGCTTAAGTCTTACAATGTTGGCCAATAGGGCCCCAATTCCTTACTTGAAGAATAATAGCAATAAAAGTGCAACTTAATCTGACAAACAGTGGTCTAGTTGAATAAATGAAACGTTGGCAGGTTTGGCAAAATAATAATATATGTCAAAGACCTTTATCCATTTCGTAAAATACATTGTCCGAAAGTATCAGTAACGTTTAATTCTCAATTGTGCAGAGTGCCACTAGGAAGGATTCTATAATACTGTTTTAAAAGTGGATTGTCCGACTGAAACGTCTCATATCTGTAGGAGGTGAATTGTTCAAGGGGATCAACAGTTTTTCAATAAAATGATTTTGATGGACTTAATTGCATTCCAATTACACTCGTACCTGGATGTGACATTGGTGGATGGGATGGTGTCTCACCAGGTGTCCATACACATTCAGGATCACCCAATTCCTCTCCATTAGTTTTTCCATCAGAATCAGAATCTGTCTGACAAAACTCCTTTGTCCATTTCTGAAATGAGAAAGTAATATCAAACTTAAAAAAGTCAGTATATATTTGTGATTTACTGAGCCAGTCGTTTTAAAAAAATTTTACCTGGTCGATCGGGGGGGGGGGGGGGGGTGGCGGTTCCCTTCTAGATGCGCCCAAAACTTCCGACTTTGAGGTACAGAGACATGCATTTATTCGCCCTTATTTCGAATGTTAATATCCGAAATTCATTACCGCAACGGTATTATTTACGCGTAGGAAAATAATCCCAAGACCCTTATACCTGATTGGCCTCCTTTTTCATAAACACAAAACTCTTTTGGCAAAAACGAAATTTTAGATCGAGCAAAAACTAGTTATCTATACCATTCGTATTATTGTTACACTTCGAGACATAAATATATTAGTCCGGCAGAACTTGCAAGGGACCGTGCAATATCTTCTATACAAAATGTTTTTGCATATTCTTGTTCTCTGGACCATACCATAACAGAATCCAAGTGATGCCACCTTGTCATCATTGAGCAATTCTCAGAATGAGGCCCCAAAGGGGGTATATTCATTCGCATGAATTAATCAGTATATATACATTATTATTTTATCAAATGTACATATGAACATTGTAAACGTTCTTCATATTATGCCAAATAATGTGTTTATTCAATTAATAAACATATGTAGTAGTAAATAATGGAAATGAGGCCCCACTCGTGGTTTATACCTAAAACGAGACCCGTTATTAGGCAAACAAATGGTTTAAATTTGTAAATGATGCATGTTTAACAAATGTTTCATTATATCTAGTAAACGAATTGAAAACAGTGATATTGGTAAGTACAAAAATAGCTTCATTTTAAATTAATTTACTTGAGGCCCTGCCATCACTTAGCAAATTAGGCTCCATAGGGGAATAGTAGGTTTTTTGTATCAATATAGTTAGCTTAAACACATATAATCTATAATGTACAGTCAATCAAACGTATCGCAAAACACCTTATATGTAGTTCGTGTTGCAAAATACCCTAAATGATGCT
Source organism: Spisula subtruncata (assembly GCA_963678985.1). Classification (NCBI taxonomy): domain Eukaryota; kingdom Metazoa; phylum Mollusca; class Bivalvia; order Venerida; family Mactridae; genus Spisula; species Spisula subtruncata. The sequence goes on along the minus strand of OY787673.1, from coordinate 39,546,801 downwards.
TATATTGTGCTGAATAATGTGTTTATTCAATTTATAAACTTTTGTAATAGTAAATTGTGAAATTGAGCCCGTCTCGTGGTTTACACCTAAAACGAGACCAATCCTTTTATTAGCTAAACGAATGAATTAAATTAGTAAATGAGGCATGCTCATACATTTTTATATTTGAATATATTTTATATTGAATTTAGTGGCATTGACAAGTGCAAACATGAATCAGCCATTAAATTACTTGAATTGAGGCCCTGCTAGGGGTGAGATTTAATGTATTAACTTTATGAAATGCGCCCAAACTACTCGTTATTATGTAAAGTTATTTCACTAAACCTTACAGAATGCAACTTTAACCACAAGTATTAGTGTTAAAAAGTGTTATTTAAATAGCCATGCACTAAATTTTGAAAAAGACAAATGAGGCAATGAAGGGGTACATCTGTGATAAACAATGAAAAGAGAAAATGATGCACAGACCATGTTCAATTCAACATTTTATTATATGAAATATGAGACTTACTTAATAAAAAATAAATTTCAGTTAATTATCTGTATTCACATAAACAACTAAATTATAGATTGGAAATGAAATGATGAATTGAGGCCCGTAATGTGTCGTTAAACTATTTTCTTTTCTTCTTTTACGTAATATGTTATACATTGTTATTACCACTTAGAACTAGGTGCATGTACTATGCGATACTCGTAATTCTATCCAATATCCATACGTGTACTCACTACCACCATTTACTATAATTCGAAGCTAAACATGGTGCTTGGTCATTAAGATCCTCCATCAACGAGTTATGGCATGTCAACTATGTTTATGACGTACTCATTTTACTAGTAACCAAATAAATCTACACCGTCCCCATATGGTACTCTTCATCACATAGTATTGCAATTCTTGAAAACCAAAAGGGCATGCAATTGCAAAACATACTTGGTGGTGGTGAACAGTTCATAGTGATGCTGTGTATTCAATAACGCCATGGATAAAATAGTCTGGTTCTCACTGGTGATCAGTACTTGGTGGTAGACTACTGGTAGTTTGTGTCTCTTAGAGCCTGGAACAGCAGTACATAGGGTGTGAAGTAACTTATTTGGTTTTAAATAGATTATTTTTGGGTGGTTTGTATTCTATCTGGCTTGGTATTGCGTGAATGGATGGTGCACAGTCTGATTGTTCTACCGGATACTTGTTTTAAAATGCCTTCCTTATAAGGCTCTGAGAAGCTGTGAGAAACCCAAAGAGATCGGAATCACATTAGGCAGTGGCCATTAATACATGTAGAGCCAGTAATGATTAGTTTGGTAGGGGTTATATCCCGCAAAGTGACACAAATGCCTGTAGTCAGGGATTATATGAATACCACTTTCAGAATAGAAAGGCTGTATGTGTTGGTGATAGAAACACTAGCCAGAAGATAAAAATCACTGGTATTGATGTCAGAGTAACATTTATGAAGCGGTTCATACAAAATGATACTTCATATGCAGTTAGATAACACATGTCTGAATTTTTCAATGGGGTCATGTGTTTAACTGAAGGACAGCAGGTGGAAGAGACAGTGGTGTGATACAAAGTAACCGGTCGCGCTGCCCTAGCTCTTTCCGAAGAGACTCATTGTTTTTGACATGCCCCGGTGTATAGCATCGATACACGCGAGTCTACCTCTAGGTTGCCAACCAGTTCATCTCTAGTTGGGTGGGAAACACAGAAAAGCGTCATTCACAGTTGAAGTTACACTTACAAGGCCTCAAAATTATGGAATACCATATTTATCAGTGTAATTGAAGTCATCAATAATCATCGACGTTACTGAATTCATTTGAATACTAGTAGTTTATTCCAAACGTGAGTAATAAACTAATAGCCATGTTCCTAGTACATCCTTTATTTATAGCAGGGTATCTAGCAGGGCCTCATTTCCTCAATTGATTACAGGTATTTCAACATTTAATACCCCTATATTTCGTTCCCACTTTCATAACTTCAAGCTATCCCATATACGAAAGTGCTTCATGACCAATTGACTTTTATAAGATACTATATATTTTCTTCAAATTTTCATTTACCCTTATTAGGGCCTTAATGTCACTAACTAAAGCATTACACCTGCTAATCAAAGCTGTTGTACATTTGTATTGATCTATGTTTTTTGTGTTATTTGCAAATGTAATATGTGTTTAACACGTATATGAATACTTACCTAATTAATAGTCTGTGTAGGCCTACTGCTGGGAAACATATTAGGTGTCGACCACAAGCGGGGCCTCAATTCAAGAATTTACTATGGTTAAGGTGTATTATATGCAACGCAATACTTAACACAACATAAACTATATTTCAAATGGTTTGCGTTGCATTTGATTGAATAAAATAAAATATATGTGTTGAAGTTGATTATTTTGATAAAAACCTAATGTACCTGTATTCATATACCACCTTTAGGGCCTCACTGATAACAGGACCTCAAGTAAATTAATTTAATATTTATCTGTGTTTGTACTTACCAATGTCACTGAATTCAATTCGAATAATAGATATAATGAAACATGCATCATTTACTAATATAATCCATTTGTTTCTCTAATAACGGGCCTCGTTGTAAGTGTTAACCACGAGTGGGGCCTCATTTTCACAATTTACTATTGCATATGTTTATTAATTGAATAAACACATTATTTGTCATAATATAAACGTCGTTTCGTGTGTTTTTCTGTACATTTGATAAAATAATAATGTATTTATAGTGATTAATTTATGAAAATGCATATACCCCTTTGGGGCCTCATTCTGAGAATTGCTCAATGATGACAAGGTGGCATCACTCGGATTCTGTTATGGTATGGTCCAGAGAACAAGAAAATGCAAAAACATTTTGTATAGAAGACATTGCACGGTTACCCCAAAATATGCTGTTTATCTGCCGGACTATATCAACAAACTGACTTATCACTGATCTGTAAGGTGAAAACGTGTTAATACGAGAAATAAAAGTAGGATTTACTGCCTTCCAAATCATGATTTAAAACCTGAGAACATGTGTAAGTTTATTTATAGTGAATTTCAAACAATAAACTCGTCTAAAATTTCACCGTTAACGTTCTATAATATGTACCCCAATACATGTATATGGTTATCAAATTCAAAGAATATTCTGTATTCTATATTAGCTACCAGTCGTTTGTTAGTTGGCTTCATGCACCTTCCTGACATTTCCTAATTGCTGAATTTGACAGAGGAAGAGTATCGATCGCATTACATTTGTTTAGATTGATGCCGTGGTTTATTTACTTAAGCATTTGTCGATTTCAGTTTTTGAAATGCATGATATTGTAATAAAACTGCACTTCACAGAGAAAGTTGGTTTTGAAGTTGTTCTCAAATATGAGAAGTTTATTGTATTATGAATGATAGCATGGATGCACTCTATAAACACATGTTCTATTCCATGCTGCTGTGTGACAGCTCAGGCCGATGAATCATCTGTCCAAAACCAGTTGATAAAGTGACAGGAAAGCAATACTATGGTTAGTCACCAACTGCGGAATAAACTACTAAAACATCAAACCGAATGTGCATTTCATTTCGTGATGTAACTTAAGCATTACCTAAGTCTGAACGTACCAATGGTGTAGAATAGTGGTTGAGTCAGGTAATAACTGAACGATGAAAAGTTAAAAACTAAGCGAATAAAAAGTGAAGTGGTGAGTGCACGTTTTGAAGGTTAATTACTTAAGAGTGATCAGACAATACCACTTTAGTTGGTAATAAGCCGGTTCATTAGTTGCATGTGTTTGTTGAATTGTTTTCAAAGTCTTCATTTTAAATGAATACTTTGAAATGTGACAATACATGACGTCACCAGAAACACTACACGTGTACCATATCGTAAGATAATGTTCTGAGCATAACCACAACGTGTGGATTTGAAGGTTGAAAAGTACAACATATGTGTTTGGAACCCAACCTTTTGCGCAACTGCATAGTAATTTTTAATATAAGAACACCAATGACGTATACAAACACAATGTTGAGCTGTACTTGCTAATGTTGAACCAATTTGCAAAATACCTATTGTTCAATTTGTTTTTCGAGACATTCTAAAAGAGATAGTTTAGGAGCTTTGTCACATTACCTATGTCTGTGTAGAATACGCTATATTATTAAGTGGATATGAACACACACCAAAAATTCTTTCAAGCACAACGACGTGGGCTATTTGTACCTTTTAATCGCGAACTTACATATAATAAAGCTATCAACTATATACGATTGCTCCCTCGGATTGTTTTTACTGTAGCACATTAAACTTCAACACCACATCAATCTGATGACATGTTGAATCTTTGTTAAACTGTGTAGTTGTTTTAACAATATCAACGATTCATATTAACATAGTTTCTAACTAAATTTTCCAGCATCTGATTTCCCACAAAAATGGGCACCGATACAATCAGAAGGGTCTGGAATTACAATATGTTCAACGTTATCATTCTAACTTTACTGCACAATTTCTAAATTGTATCTCACAGGGAATATCAAACATCGTGGTAATCTGGTATTCTAATGTAGATTGTTCAAATTAGCAAGCTATCTGAGATTAGAAATGTGCATAAAGAGAACTTATTTATACGGATTGTAATTCCATTGGAGTAATGCAATATACGCCCTGGTTTCTTGTAGGTACAATAGTAATATAATTTAAATCAATACCACTACTGTAGCACCATGGAGCAAATCCAAAGGAAGAGCACAACCTAGTACAAAAGTATCATATGAAATGAAAGGTAATGTATATTCAAGGACTTGAGCAGTTCATTATTTCTAAACGAGACGTTTTACCAGAATTTCTTATCTCTGCTTCCATGTTTCAACATAATCCCGCCAAATTTAATCACGTGGTTGCATACTCGTTGGAGAAAGTTACAACTAAAATATCTACTATCAAAGATACTGAAGTTCTTAATTGGAAATAACATACATTATAATGGCAAGTGAATGGATGTCTGACAATATACTCCAGTAACATTTTATCTCCCTCCCCTGAAACACTGTCGGCACTGATTACAAACAGAACTATCAGGTGAATTATTATGAAATCAGAACTGTATAATAACAAAGTTTAACAACAACAAACATTGCAACACAATCATCATATTGTCAGGAGACACAGTGGCTTTCTATAAACTGATGAAAGATTACCAACCACCAATTTTCACATCAATTACGAAAAAATATGAACACATTATAATGTTAAAGAAAACATTAATTTGCGGCAGGGAACGCCCCGTACCCAAATACATGTCTCCAGAGCTAAAGTCATTGGAACAAGGGCCACTGCTTTGACATTTGTAGATGCGAAGAGCCAAGTAAATGCACACGAGTCGAGTAAAATAGTTGAAATTACATATAAATGAACTCGTAGAGAGAATGTCTGACAAGTACCTACGATGCCAGAACCTTTCTGCATAAATATCCCTAAAAAGCACGCGAAGTGCAGTCGTTGTTAAATTATTGTTTATAGTTTCAATCTATACGTGCATTGAACAAAATATAAGAGAATATTCAGATTCCACTGATATAGGATCAGACACCAGGTGTGAAAATGTTATTTTATATATACTTGATAATTGTTGTAAACCGTAAGTCACCTCATGATGATCAGATAAATACTACCGGTATCTGATTGAGAACATTTGAAAACAACATCGATTATCCTTCACATCTTAACGGTAAAATAGTGCTGATTATGTCCTAATCCTGGCAAACGTGTTTACGAATCCCCACCGCTCTGAACAAATATTGAGTAACGGTGTCAAGCAGGAATAATTATTCGTTTTCAGAAAGGTACGAATAAGAAGCCTCTCCATTAAAACACGTGCGTGCAATACTAGACCATCAATCACAGAACAGTCAGGTGAAAAGTTCACAATAGAGAAGTAGTAATGGTGTTTTTAACATAACATATAAACGTATTTGAGGATATAAAACAAAATTAACTAAGCGTTCAGTATTTTCCATTGACCTGTTCTTGAACACTGATCTATCTCCTGTAAGGTATAATCTTTACCCAACATTTAGTAAGATACCATTATTATAGATTCGCAGGAACTTCCATATAATTATTGCAGATTGTGTGACCTGAAGCTTATACATACCACACCCTTTGCCACTACGGAGGCATTGCCCTTAATAATTTCATGGAAGCACTGAGACATATTTTATGCATTCTAATACATAAAATAAATAACTCAATTTAAAAGAAAATGCTTTTCATACCTACCTATGCCTAACATGATTCTGAGCATATAACAAAAACCACGATGGAAAGTTTTGTCCTATACATGTACAGGATGAAAATAAAACATAAAAAATGGAAAGACGTTAACCAAGTAAGAAAAAAGAGGAGATTGTTTTAGTAAGCGGTCGTATACCATTGAAGAATTTTAAGTAGAAGCAGATTATATCAGAAGTGATATTTATGAAACATTAAATGATTAACAAGATGTATTGAAACACCCACGAAGAGATATTGTCAATTACATAAAGCAGGGTAGTGTATATAACACGTGTGTCTCGTGCAATGTATCAAGACGTTACTGAACTAACAGTGAGAATGTACCAAACGATAAGTCATATGTTGCGAGACAAGAACGCTTTGCAGACAAATTGGGAAGCTATAAATAAGAATGGAAACACATCAGCATTACTACTATATTCATAAATCACTACAGTCCACAAAGATTGAGACTTCTCGGTAAAGCATTATTCTGGCATTCTACCAACCATAAACCGACGATACTTTACCATTGTCATTTTTCTTCATTTATTTTGGTAATAACGACATATAATGCAATGGTCGAAGGCATCGCATCCAATCAAGACGCCGTAGACTACATCGTTCAGAAGCCTCGAAGGCCAACCACTGAAGGGAATTACTAGTATTGATATTATGTTTATATGTTTTTTTTTCCGAAAGGCAATTAGTAAGAATATAGGGTATATGGAACATTAAAAAATAATGCACATACATTAATTGTATTGTCTTTTGTTGCACTGCAGGAGTTGTGTCTTAACATCATCTCTATAGGGTGTTGAAATGACTGACATTGAGACATGGCTCTGGTTGTAAAAGAGTTTTACCGCGACGGAAATATACCCCAAATAATTAATGTCAAAAGTATTTCCTCAATAAACATTTCATGTTACCTATAGTTGCCTTACTGTTGTTAAAAAAGTATAGGGTATCCGTGTGATTTTATGTAATATTTCATAATATTATGGCGTGGATTCGACGTTAATTAACGTTTAGACTATATCTCATACGTACAAACTATAATATTCTACACCAAATGAAAAAATCCAGATTTTGCAATCTCAATGAAATTGTATGCGAACGATTACTGCACATATTTTTGACCAACTATACTTGTAATGTGATTTGTTTGTTTATAACCAAACATATGCTATTGAGCCACTTTCCCAATAGTTTGGAATATTCTGAAACTGTTTGGATAAATACCAGATACGGGATTTTAATGTAAGTTTTATATGACATATATGTTTATCCTTACAGTTTATATTACTACTACATGTCATCTTCAATTTATGTCATCATGTTTTTATTCTGGCATATAACCTCTAAACGATATATGTAGCCGATGTTGTTATAACTGCCACTGATTTATGGTATACGTACACAACATATTTAAAGTCATTGATAACATTTATATTTCTGGTTCATTCTGGAATATAAAATTGCAATTTTTGGATAATTATTGCTTTTAGGGATAAATTGATATGCTACAAAATTGAATGTTAAACTCAGATAAAGCATGCAGTTGTGTATCTCTCCGCTCCTTTCTTATCAACATACATATTCTTCAAGTGAAATAATGAAGTACCAAGTATTATGTTGTACCGATGTTATGGTGATGTGATAGGAATACTACGTATGCTTTTGAGTCTCCTCGCCAGAGTTTAAAAAATTCCGAACATAGGAGGTGACTGATTTGTCAGGAATCTAATACATAAATTACATGATGAAAGAATCATTAATTAGAAGACAAATTGAGTAACTAGCATATAACACACAGCCTGCATGACTTGCCAAAAGTGTAATTCATTACGTTAGGCTGTATAAACAAATTGTTTGATAATGAGGTACGTTCTGATAGGAAACAGACATTAAATTCGTTAACACACCAACCAGACTGTATAAGAACGAAGCCTTTATGAAAATTAAGTATGCTTGAAGTAAGAAAAAATCCGAGGCTACTGCTGAGTTCGTGCATTGTATCAGACTCCTGTAGAGGTTGAACATGCGTTACGTGTGAATACAAATGAAATATGTCTTTGAAAACAAGACATCTTTTCTCTTCTATTGTAACAGAAACACGAAATTGCGTTAAAAGACGCTGCTGAAGTACCAACATTTTTTGGAGACAATGATTTAGCACTTGGAGGTCTGAATGCATCACAAAACTCTTTTTTAGTCTTTGGCAAAAATAAAAACTTATATTGAGCAAAACAAGTTATCTAACACATACGTATTATTGTAACAATTACAGACATTTAAACCAGAGAAAAGCAGTTTGCTGATTTATAGTGTATTTCAAACAGTAAAATCGTCTTACATTTCCCATTAACGTGTGTAGAACATGTAACACTCAATATATGAAAATTAGAATCAACGTCACAATATAAGAGGCCTAAAAAAGTACACCATAAACTACAGTGTTTACTTCCCCGAGTTTTCATCCATTCAATATAGTACATATTTGATAGGTTTGCAACATTCGGTTTTGAATACATTGTCTCGCTTTGTTATACCCGAACTATACGCTATAGACAATAGCCGGTACCATGCACTGTGAGTCCGCAGTATAATGAATATATTGATGACGTAAGAACAATGGTTGGGTAAGCTTATAACAGAACTCTCTTAGAGTGAACAGACAATAAGTTGGTAATGAGCCGTTATATTCTAAGAAAGACCACAACATATTTCGCCCACATAAGAATATGAACACTGATAAAATGACACAGATACGTACCTTTCTATGTGTGTTTGATAAAAGTAAGGATACGAACAGCAACAATGACGCATTCAAAACATAGTTATTTGTAGTTGACTGTTGTAGTTGGTGCATTGTACATATAAAAGGCGAATGAAAATGCACATAGCTTTCATTTAATATTTCATTCTACATTTAAACACGTAATACTAAGATAGTTGGCTTGGCAAGATCGGATTAAACATTGGTGTGTACAATAAACAGACATGCATTAACACATAATGCGCATAATGTATAAGCAACTCCTTTTCCATCTGGTACACTCGACTTTATTACATCAAACGACTATTCGGTTATTACTTTCCAAAGGGAGATGATAAAAACTAAAATAGATACCAAGTAAAATCCCTGTCATTGCATTGCTTGTACAATTGATATAATTCATATTAATGGGGTTTCTAACTAACATTTCTGGAGTCTGCTTTCCAATAGTAATCATGGGCACCGATACAATCGGGAGGGTCTGGAATTACAATATGTTCAACGTTGCATTACTAACTTTAATGCACTTTCTCGACATTGCGTCTCCCAGGGAATATCAAACAACGTGGTAAAATGGTATTCTAATGGAACACATTTTAATTAGTGTGTTATCAAAATGAGAATAATCATATGGGTGGTAAATCTTGTACGTAACATATGTTTAACAGAATATAAGTATTGGTTTCGTGAATTAACTATTGTATTATAATTTTATATCTATGATACTACTGTACATACAGCACATGCCGGAGCTGGACAACATATATATTCACATGAGTTATTCAAACGCTGACGAGGTTCATCAAAATTTAATAGCATAAAGTATGCAAATCTGATCAGGTTTGGACTGATTAAATTTCAGTAGGACCATCCTCCTCGCTAAAAGCTGCATTAACGCACGTGTCTGTGTTAACAACAATTATCGAAACGATCCCGCATTTTAATGTATGCATGTGTGGTAATGAATACCTAAGGTTTGGGAAATTCATTATTTCTATTTACCAGAAATTCTTATCTCTGTTTCCATGTGTCAACATACACCCGCCAAATTTAATCACGTGGTTTCATACTCAATGGAGTTAGTAACGACTGATATAAGTACTGTCAAAGATAGTGAAATTCTTAATTGGGAATAACAAACATTATAATGGCAAGTTAATGGATGTCTAACAATATTTTACAGTAACATTTTATCTCCCTCCCATGACATAATGTCGGCACTGATTACTCACAGACTTATCCGGTGAATTATTGTGAAATAACAAATGTATTGTAACAAAGTTTACTTGTTTGCTTAAACAAAAACAAACATTGCAACACAATCGTTCTACTGTAAAGTTTACAATCAATATTCACAGCAATTAAGATGAACATATTATCATGATTAAGGAAACATTAATTTGCGGCAGGGAACGCTTCGTACTCAAATATATGTCTTCCAATAAAGATACAACACAAAACCAGCGTCTAACCAATTGGAATATGAACCAGTGCTTTAATATTTTACACTCGAACAGCCAAGTTAATACGAACGAGTCGAGAAAATAAGAAGTTTGCCAAATTTTATTTAAATGGACACGTAATGATACATTATTTACCAACCTTTCCAAACACAGTAATAAATTCTTTCTTAGTGATAATGTCTTACAAGCAACTACGGAATAGGAAATACTTTCTGTGCAAATATTCAAAGAAACCACACGAAGTGCAGCCATAGTTTAATCATTGTTTATAGTTACAGACTATCAGTTCATTGAACACAAATAAACGAGAAGATTCAGATTCCATTGCAATAGCATCAGACAGCAGGTGTAAAGTGTAATCTTTGTATATACCTGATAATTGTTGCAAGTACAGTTTGAGATGATCCGACCTTTCAATGAATGATTACAATGAACATACCCACCAGTATAAAATTGACTTGATAATTGTAAACCGTGGGACACCTTAAGATGATTAGACAATTATCGGTATCTGATTGAAGAGCATTTGAAAACAACATCGATTGTCTTTCATATATGAAACAGTATGTTTCTCCTGGTAAGGTTACAAACCTAAAAACATGTTTGACGAATCGCACGCCGTCCTGAACAACTATAATAATTGATTAACGGCGGCACACAGAATAATGATGCGTTTTCAGAAAGGTACGGTTCTTTAACACGAATAAAAAAGCTACTTCGTAAAATACGTACGTGCGACACTCATCCATCAAATCAAATTACAGCCAGGTGAATAGTTCATCACAAAGAAGTAGTAATGGTGTTTTTGAACATAACATATAAACACTGGTTGGTAATATTGTTGTGAAGATCGCAATGATTATAATCAAACATGTTATGTAAATGATAAATATTTGTCGGAAAACCACTGGATTATTACAGATTTGGTGGCATGAAGCTTATATACATGTATACCACATCCTTCGCCACTACCCTAAATTATGTCATGGTAATGTACTGGAAAAAAGATATGAGAAATCTTTGATTACCACTGAGTCAGGTGTGAACCTTTCTAATACATACAATTAAAATAAAACAATCTAAAAAAATGCTTTCCTGCCTACCACTTCCTCTCCTAGTTTAGAGCATAGAATTAAAACCACAACACTTATGTTTTTCATAAACAGGATGAAAATAAAACATAAGAATAAGAAAGAAAACAGGCGAACAGGTTAAAATAGTTAGAAAACAGAGATGAATGCTTTAGAAAGTGGTCGTAAATCATTGAAGAATGTTACATGGAAGCAGATTATGTCAGATTGCATATTTATGTAACATTAAATGATTAACAAGATGTAGAGAAACACACACGATGAGATATTGTCAATTAGATAAAGCAGGAAATTGTAGATAACACATGTATCTCGTGCAATGGATCCAGACCCTGCAGAACTAACAGTGAACATGCGCCAAACGGTTAGTATTGGAAAATATGCTGCGAAAAGGCGTGAACGATTTGCATGAAAATTTGGTAAATATGAATAAGAAAGAGCATACATCCGCCTTGCCGTAAGTTAATTTCGGTAACAAAATCAATATCAAGTAAAATTTCAGTGTGGTCTTTCTATATGCATACGTAATGACATTAGTGTTAAAAAGTCCCATCAACAGCAATTTCATGACATAGTAATTAAGCGTCACATATTTGTGATTTATATAGTGGAAGCACAAGCCAATTTGGTTTGATGAGAGACTGTTCCTTTTATAATAGTCCCTCCCAAGTCATATTTTAATGTAAAGTACCCCCACACGTAGGCATTCAGTAATCAGTATTCAACTAGCGGGCGACAAAGTAGCGGGTCGATCGTATAAAAACAATCTGCACATTTCTAGACTCAAACCTTCGACCTCCCGATGGAATGCATTAACCACTACAGTCCACGCAGATGGAGACTACTCGGTAGTGTATTAAACTGGCATTTTATCAACCATAAACTAATTACCATTGTCATTTTACATTATTTATTTGGAAAACTCGACAAATGGTCGAACGTCTTACATCCAATCAGGTCGCAGTAGACTGAATCGTACATGGGATACGAGCGCCACCACCGTAGAGAATTACTAGTATTGACATTCTTTGTTTCTGAAAGCCGATTAGTAAGGATACAGGGTATATTGAACATTAGAGGAAAATAACTGAAATACATTAATTATGTTATATCTTGTTGCATTACTGGAGTTGTGGCATAACAACATCTATATAGGATGTTAAACTGACTGTCGTTGAAACATAACTCTTGTGACAACAGATCTTTAACGGGGTGAAAATATAATCAACTTATTAATGTGAAATGTCATTCCTCAACAAACATTACAGGTTACCTATAATTCGCTGACTGAGAATGAGAAAGTCTTTATATGCATAAGTAAATCTGCATCACAAATGAGTCTATTTTCATGAAAATCGGAACTTGTCATGTTGACCAAACTGAAGTTGAAACAGCTTGTTTTACCATAAGTAAAGACTAATTTCCCGTAAAATCAAGTAAAATATTGATTTTGTAAACTTACGACCTTCTCATTCTAAGCCATTGTTATATTCTACACCGTTTGAAAAAATCAAGTTATTGAAACCACAATGATAGTATGTACGTACGAGTAAATACTGCATATATTGTATTGGCTAACTATACTTGTACTACTGTGATTCTTTTGTTTTATGGCAATGTGTATGTTATTGAGTCGATTTCACAATAAACTTTTAGGGAACATTTGGAATATTTTTTTATAATTTCCAGATAAGTTTAACATAAATGTATAGAGTCGTCAGGATTTAATGTAAGTGAACAGTATTATGACACATCAGGTGTATCCAAATTGTTTATGTGGCTATTTCACGTCATATTCTACTTATGTAATCAACCTATAAGTGATATATGTAACCGATGTTGTAATAAATGTCACTTGTTTATATTATAAGTACGCAATATATTTACATTTTGTATATCCATTGATAACATTTATGTTTCTGCTGCTTTTTCTTGGAAAATAAAATTACATTTTGTGTTGCTTTTTAGGAATAAAATTGATATATTATGTCAAGGCATGCAGTGGCATTCATCTCTCCGCTACTTTCGTAACAAACATGAATAATAAAAGTGATATACTGTAGTTCCAAGGACTTTTACCAATGCTAAGGTGATGTGATAGGCATCTACCTATGTTTCTGATCTTTCTCGCTGGAATCTCGAAAATTTCGAACGTGTGAGGTGGCTGATTTGTCAGGAATTAAAAACAAAAACACACGATGAAATAATCATTAATTAGAAGACAAATTGAGTAGCAAGTATAACACACAACCTGCATGACATGTCAAAAGTGTAATTTATTATTTATTACGTTAGGCTGTACAAACAACTTGTTAGATAATGAGAAACATTCTGATAGAAAGCAGACCAAACATTCGTTACCGCACCAGCTAGACTATAAGAATCAAGCCATTATGAAAATTAAGTATGCTTGAAGTGACAGAAAAATCCCACATACTGCTGAGTACGTGCACAATATTAATGCAGACAGGCAGACTCCTGTAGAGGTTGAACGTGCGTTAAGTGTGAACATTAGTCCGGTGAAATATGTCAAAGGAAACAACTAGTCGCATTGTTATTTTATCAGTTTTCTCTTCTATTGTAACAGAAACTCGACATGACGTTTAAAGACGTATACTAAAATATGCTCTAATTCAAGATAGTTCAAAATGTATCATTTACACTATTTCGCTTATTTGTTATATTGTTAGGAGAGAAAGATTGGGTAGTTGGAGGAGGTGTGAACACTTCACAAAAGACTTCTACATTCATAAGCAAATTTGCAAAAAATTAGATTGAGCAAAAACAAGTTATCTAACGCGTAAGTCTCAACAGTCTGACGTATCACTGATCTGTAAGGTGAAAACGTGTTAATACGAGAAATAAAAAAAAGATTTATTGTTCTTTCAAATCATGATTTAAATCTGAAATTAGCGGAAAGTTTATTTATAGTAAAATTAAAGATGTAAACGTGCGTATTATGCGTTGTTGTCAATAAATGAAAATCAGAATCAAAGTCAAATTCCATTCTAAAATAAAGATTAGCCGCGATGTTCTGTTTGCTCCATGCACCGCCCCTAACATTTAATAACTGTTTGGTTCATTTGCCCGTGGAATATTATTGATCCCTTTACATTCATTTAGAATGATGTTCTGTATTATTTATTTTTTGCTTCCCGGTTTTTGGTAGGGCGTGATATTACTTCAATTACGCTGAGAAAGTGAATATTAACGTTGGGTTTGCTTCGCCAAAAATACTGAGAAGTTTATTAATACAAACATTATCTGTGTTAAGAACCAATGTATTATGACACGGGCACACTATACATGAAACTTTTGTTGAAAAACCATTTGGCAAATTAACATTTGATCAAAACGCGATGTTTATTAGGTTACAACTAGGTATACTTAGGGTACCAATGATGGGTTAATAATTGAACGATGGAAACTAATCAAATAAAGACAGACAATTGTCTAGTACGCGTTTTGAAGCGATTATGTATTCTTAGAAAATGGACAGACATTGAGATGGTAATGAGCCAATACATTAATTGCATGTGTTTATTGTTTTTTTATCAAATTGTGCATTTTATATGAGTACTTTGTAATGTATCAGATACTACATGACGTCAACCGTTCGCTTGTATTGGAACACTGATAAAAACGAATTACATACGTTTCTGAACCCAACCTGTGTACATGTGTTTTATAAATGAAAGATAAAGACAACAACAGTGACGCATTTAAAAACATATTGGTGCAACCAACTTGTTAAACGGCGAATGAAATTGCGCATTACTTTTTTCAATGTATTATTCAGAGATAGTCGGTTTGGCAAGATGGACGAAAACACTGATGTGTATAATGAATTGCCTAGTAGAGAATGGCACGTTCTGAACTTCCTTTGTCACTGAGAGATATTTGTAGAGAACTTGCACTCACTGGAGGAACACACACAAACTTACATGGTAGGGCGCATACTGTATAAGCAACCCTTTTAAGCTTGTAAACTTGACTTAATTACATCAAATGATTATTCGATTATTTCTTTCCAAATACAGATGAGTCATTTACGTAAATCATTTTATTTCCAACTGACAGCAGTAGTTAAAACATCGTCTAAGATATATATCCACGACCGTATAAAGTCGTTAGTGTACCGAATGTGTAACCCAACGATACGGATTACATTGACGGTTGCGGTAGCCTTCTATGAAAAATTGACAAGGTTGAGAAGTTTCTAGGTTAGTATTGGTTATGATGTACACAATGAAAGAAAACTGGTTAGGTGAACCAACCGTCGAATATAACTAAAACAGACATCAAATAAAAGCTCTATCATAGCATTTGGTTGCTTTTACAATTGATATAATGCATATTAACTAAGTTTCTAACTAAAATTTCTTGCATCTGCTTTCCAACAATAATTGGCACCGATACAATCAGAAGGGTCTGGAATTACAATACGTTCAACGTTCCATTACTAACTTTACTGCACTATCTCGACATTGTGTCTCACAGGGAATATCATAAAACGTGGTAACCTGGTATTCTAATGGAACTTTTTATTAGTAAGTTATCGAAGACATTGAAGGGTAAAAATGAGAATATTCATACGGGGTAACATGGTTTAATAGACTATACGTCCTGGTTTGTGAATTAACTATTGTATTATAATTATATATCATTAGCACTACTGTATATAGCACTATTTAAAAATACCGAAGCTACAAAAACATACATTTTCAGTAGATACATTTCTCAAAGTACACATGAGTGTTACAGAAAGTTTGAATGTGTGTTAATGAATATCTAAGGATGAAGGAAATTCATTATTTCTAAATGTGACGTTTTCTTATCTCCGCTTTCCATGTTTCAACATAAACCCGCCAAATTTAATCACGTGATTGCCACAACGGAGCTAGTTACAACTGATATATGTACTGTCAAAGATTGTGTAGTTTTTAATTGGATATAAAAGACAGTATAATGGCAAGTTAATTGATGTCTGACAATATAATCCAGTAACATTTTATGTCCATCTCCTGACACACTGTCGGCGCTGATTACTCACAGAAATATCCGGTGAATTATTTTGAAATTGCAATTATATTGTAACAAAGTTTACTCGTTGTTTTAAAACAAAAACAAACGTTGCAACACAAGCAATCTAAACGTATACTAAATAGGGACTCTAAACTAAGTAAAATTTACAAATCGGACCTTAAAAAATATGGCGAAGAATTAATATTTAAATGTAACATTGATCCCAACGATACGGAATGCTTAGGCATAAAATCAAAATTCCTTAAGCACGTACTAAGTGGTTGGTTTAGCATGAATTACAACACAAACCCTAAACAACTATCAAAAGAAATACTGTGGATGAATTCAAAAATTAAAAAAACAAACAAGGAGCTTCTCTTTTACAAAAACTGGTATGATAAAGGCGTCTTATTTTTAGAACATATAATTGACTTTAGAACTAAGAGCATTTACACATTCGATCAAATTAAATGGCTATATGATTTACCCGATACAGAATGTCTAAACTATCAATCATTTATAAGATGTATACCAGATAACATAAAAACGAAATTGAAACAAGAACCAATATCATACACACAACCTACATACCATATTTCAGTCATAGACACAGACCAAAAAGTTAGTCAGATAGTTTACAAAAGTCTTATTAAAAAAAATAAGCCAACCACTTTAAATAAAGCATTGATAAAATGGGAGAATACTTTTAACAGTTCACACATCCAATGGAATCGTATCTTTCAATGTTCTTTAAGATTAACAATTGACACAAAACTAAGAGCATTTCAATATAAATATCTTTTGAGAATATTACCAGATAATTCATTCCTTCATAAATGTTGTTTGACAACATCAAGCCTTTGTGATTTCTGCTCTATGTATAATGACTCGATTCCACACATGTTCTGGGAATGTCAAAATATTCAAATGTTTTGGAGAGACGTTGGGCTGTTTATTGACCAGATATGTAATACAAAAGTCAAATTTAGTTTCGAAGTTATCTCTTTTTGCAACTACTACTCATCAAATAAAAATAAAAGCACAACCATTAACTTCCTTTTACTTTTAGCTAAATATTTTTTTTTCAAATGCAAGAATTCAAAAGAAACACCGCACATTTTATGTTTCAAAAATTTAATACCCGAAAGAAAAAGATTGGAAGAAATGATAGCTATTGCAAAGAATAAAGTTGATAAGCACATTGAGAAGTGAACCTTTTTGTAATTTTTTTATCAATTTTTTTTTCTAAGCCCTCGTAATTCTGTTTTATTTACTTCAAAATTTCCCCACACATAATAATCCCGTATTATATGCAGTCATTTTATATGTACATTTATATTTACTTTGTAGACATATCAAAATTTGCAGTTTGAAAAACTATATGTTAAATATGTATGTTCATATATTGTAACTTTATGTATATTGGAAATAAAAGTTAAATCACAAAAACACAAGCAATCTATTGTAAGGGGATCCAGTAGCTTTTTACAAACTAATGTAAGTAATTTTCTCATTAATTCCGAAAACCGAAAAAATCATGAGCACATTATTATGTTTAGGAAATTAATCTGTGTACTCAAACGCATGCCTTCATAACAGATATAAGATACAAGCACATCCAGTTTCTAACCCATTGGATCATGGACAACTTATTTAACATATTACATGCGACTACCCAAGTAAATACATTGTACACATGAATTGAGTGAAAAGGGATGTTGACAAATTGGTAACGTAATGATAAACTGATTAACAACCTTTCCACAGTTAAAATTACATGTACATTAACCCAAGAGAGAAAAGAAGAGATAATGTCTTACGAACACGTACAGTATATCAGACACTTTCTGCATAAATATTCCAAAGAAACCACATGTAGTGTAGTCGTAGGTTAAATCAATGTTTATAGTTACAGACTATCGGTGCATTGAACACAAATAAATGAGAAAAGTTAGATTTCACTGATACAGCATCAGACACCAGGTGTAAAAAATGTTATTTTGTATCTACTTGATAAGTGTTCTAAAGACACCTTCAGATGAGTAGCCGATTGCTTTCTGATTATAGAACAATTATAATTGTCCTATACATATGAAACGGTAAGTTAGTGTAATACGTGTTTATAGGCACAATCTATCAATTTAGTGAACATAAATATAGCATCAGACACCAGGTGTAAAATGCTATTTTACATTTACTTGATAATTTTTGTATACTATAAAGGCACGCTACTTAAGATGAGCAAACCATTCATATCGACATCTGACTGGGGGACATTTGACAACAGCATTGATTGTACTTCACATATGAAACGGTAAGTTAGTGCTGGTAAGTTAATTTATAATTACCAATTGTTCAATTGTTAATAATAAATTAACTCATAGAGACATGCACCTATGATATGTTTGATCCTTTCAGCACTAATAACACTAACAAACCACATGAAAAAGATATTAGGAAATCAGACAGGGGGAAGGCAGCAAACCAATGAAGTGCAGCCGTAGGTTTAATCATTGTTTATAATTACAGGCTATTGAACACAAATAGACGTTAAGAGTCAGATTTAACTGATATAGCATCAGACACCAGGTGTAATAATGTTATTTTATATTTACTTATGATTGGGAAAATTTAAAACAAAAAACCCGAATGTCTTTATAGTTGATAGTTATAGTTGAAAATATTTATATAGCGCTTTATATAACGAGTCTCTAAAGCGCTTAACACGCGAAAGTCAGCTAGTTGTGAGTTCATTAAAAGTCTAAAACAATTTCAATTGATTCACTGATATGCATTTTTAAACAGGTGTGTTTTTAAAGTCTTTTTGAAGACTGTCAGAGAGTCAATACGCCTGATTTCCACAGGAAGACCTTCCATAAGGTGGAAGCACATTTGTCGAACGGCCTTTCCCATGTGAAGCGATACGTTTTTGACGGTAAGGTTACAATCCTTTTTCGGCGAATCATCAACACATAATGAGTAACGACGTCGAACAGGCTACTAATTATGCGTTTTCAGAAAGGTTAGAATCATTAGCGCGAAAAAGAAGCCAATTCGTAAAACCGTACGTACATGCGATACTCGAACATCAATCATAGAACAGCCAGGTGAAAAGTTCATAACAGAGCAGTAGTAATGGTGTTTTTACCATAACATATAAACACATTTGACGATATGAAACATAATTAACTAAGCGATGAGTGTTTTCCATTGACCTGTTCGTGAACACTGATCTATCCCTCCGAGGTTCCCTCGTAATGTATAAACTTCATCCAACGTTTTGTAAGATAACATAAGTGGGTTGGGTTACTTACTTTACAGACTAAGGAATCTTGTTAACATATAAACATGGTATGTTATATTATTGCAAATATCGCAATGATTATAATCATAACATAGTGTGTAGATAATTATAGATTAACAGGAGCATCCACTGAATAATTGGAAACTTTGTTACCTGCAACTAATATATACTACAACTGGTGCCACTACCCTAAATTATTTCATGAATGGTAATTTACTTTAAGCACTGAGTTAGCTTTGTCGCCTTTCTAATACATAGAATAAATAAAACAATTTTCAAAAATGCTTTCCTAACCTAAGTTTGAGCATAGAACCAATACCACAGCATTATTTTTTTCCAAATTGGATGAAAAACCCAAAAAGTATAAGAACATAAAAGGGAACAAGTTAAATAGTACGAAAAAGAGATGACTGTTTAAAAAAGCGGTCGTATATCATTGAAGAATTTTAAGTGGAGGCAGATTATGTCAGAAATCATATTTATGAAAGATTAAATGATTAACAAGATGTAGAGAAACACCCACGATGAGATATAGTCAATTAGATAAAGCCGTGTATTGTAGATAGCACGTGTATCTCGTGCAATATATCCAGACTCTGCTGAACTAACAGTGAACATTCACCAAAACGATAAGTAATATGCTGTGATAAGAACAAGAACAATAGACAACCAGACTCTATATACCATATGTTCTGGGAATGCCATATTGTACAAAGTTTTTGGGCTGAAGTTAGGTCATATCTAGTACAAAAGCTTTCAAAAGACTTAAATATCACATTTCAAAATATTCCTGTTTGCAACATTATAAAGAATACAGAAGAAGATGGGCATATTACCAACTATATTATACTGCTTTGAAAATATTTCATATTTAAATGTAAATGCAATAAACACACACAGACAACTCAGTCATTTAAAGGATACATTAACTATCGAAAAAAGATGGAACAAACAATCGCACTTTTAAAAAACAAACTCCAAATCTGTAACAGAAAATGGCAGAAGTTTTCATAACTTAAATGGTGATGTTGTGTAAATTCCCCGAACCCATAACAATTTCTTATTATCTTTCTCTCACTTTCCTTTCTTACTCTCTACAATCACAACCTCTCTTCTAAGCGACTGTCCTCATAACTCTTCCCCCCTCCCAAATATATACTACAACAATCATAATGACAGTAAAGAATAATATCAGGAGTAGTGAGTTAGTTTAACAAAATTTATTTTGACAAAATTGTTTGTATATTTTGTGTTGAATAAAGCTGTATAATATGTGTTATGAAAATAAAAAAAATGTTAAAAACAAGAACAAGAACGACTTGAAGACGAATTTGAGGAATTTAAATAAGATTTTTGCTAAACGTCCGATCCGTTTGAAAAATCTAGATATTGAAATCACAACGTACGAATACTGCATACCAACTGCGGCCAACTATGCTTGTAATGCGACTCTTTTGTTTTTTTTGCAAAATGTATGCAATGGGCCGCTTTCCTTATAAACTTGGGAATATTTTTAAACGTTTTTGACAAATTCCAGATACGACTAACATAAATGTATACAAACATCAGGATATAAATGCAAGTGCGGGTTTTTATGACACATATGTTTATCCCAACCGTTTATGTAATTTCTAGATGTTATCACTAGCTATGTCATCTAGTTGTCATTCTGACATTATATAACCTCTAAGTGATATATGTAGCTGGGGTTGTAATAAATGCCACTGATTTATGATATACGTACGCAACGTGTTTATATTCATTGATAACGTTTATATTTCTGGTTCATTCTGGGATAAATAAAATTGCAATTCTGTGTAAGTATTGCTTTTCAGGAATAAAATTGACATACTATGTCAAACGCAGATAAAGTCTACAGTGGGGTATCACTCCTTCCATTTCTTATCAACATAAATATTCCTCCAGTGATTTCCCGTAATTCCCAGGTTTTTGTTGAACCAATGGCATAATGATTTGAAAGGAATAATACGTATGCATGCTTTTGATTCTTCTCGCTCGAAATTTCCGAACGTGGAAGGCATTCAAGTCTTGTCGGATAGCATAAACGGAGAACAATAATTCGTTTCGGTAACAGCTTGTGAAAAAAAAACAAACGTGTATTACAAAAAAATACGCGATGAGAGAATCATTAATTAGAAGACAAATTATGTAACAAACATAGCACACAGCTTGCATGACTTGTCAAAAGTGTAATTTATTATGTTAAGCTGTATAAACAAATTGTTTGATAATGAGAAACATTCTGATAGAAAGCAGACCATACATTCGTTAACACACCAGCTAGACTATAAGAATGACCTCTTTATGAAAATTAAGTATGCTCGAAGTTAGAGACAAATTCCACAGCGTACTGCTGATTATGTGCATAGTGTCATTGAAGACTGGCAGTCTCATGTAGAGGTTGAACTTGCGTTTAGTGTGAAAATAAGTCTTGTGAAATTTATATGATAAAACAATACGCTTTTTCTCTTCTACATTTGTATTGTAACGGAAACAAGAAATTGCGTTAAAAGACGCTTTATATAATAAAATATGCTTTCGTTCAAGACCGTTAAAAATGTATCGTTTAGATTTTTGGTACTTCAGCGCTGTGTTTCGCTTATTTTCCGTATTGTATGGAGACAATGATTGAGCACTTGGAGGTCAGAATGCATCACACAACTCGTCTTTATACTTTAAATGAAATTTAAGATGGAGCAAAAACAGATTATCTAACCCGTACATATTATTTATTACATTTCGAGACATTAATATCTCAACGACCAGACTTATCTCTGATCCATAAGGTGAAAACGTGTTAATACGAGAAATAAAAATAAGATTTATTTTTCTTTCCAATCATGATTTAAACATAAACATAGCGGAAAGTGTATTTATAGTAAAATTAAAAATGTGAACTCTTCTTAGATTTCTTCACTAACGTGCATGTTTTAGTTAGTGTCAATAAATGAACATCAGAATCAAAGCCCAATTCTCATCTGA
Source organism: Spisula subtruncata (assembly GCA_963678985.1). Classification (NCBI taxonomy): domain Eukaryota; kingdom Metazoa; phylum Mollusca; class Bivalvia; order Venerida; family Mactridae; genus Spisula; species Spisula subtruncata. The sequence goes on along the minus strand of OY787673.1, from coordinate 39,523,852 downwards.
ATTTAAGATTAGCCGCGGGTTTCTGTTTGCTCCAAGCACTGCCCCTAACATTTAATAACTGATTGGCTCATTTGCCCGTACTGATGTGTGTATTGTTTTGTTATCAAATTGTGCATTTTATATGAGTACTTTGTAATTGATGAGATACTACATGACGTCACCCGTTCGCTTGTATTGGGATACTGATAAAAACGACTTGCATACGTTTCTGGACCCAACCTTAGTACATGTGGTTGATAAATGAAAGATAAAAACAGCAACAGTGACGCATTCAAAAACATGATGCAATGTACTTGTTAAACGGCGAATAAAATTGCGCATTGCTTTTATTCATTTTTTTCAGTTGACATTTCAATGTATTATTCTGAGATGGTTGGTTTGGCAAGATCGACCAAAACGCTGATGTGTACCTTTGAACAATGTATTACCTAGTACAGAATGGCACGTACTGAATTCCCTTGCCATTGATATTAGCCACCGTCCATAACATACATAACAACTGGTTAGGTGAACCATTTGCTGTATATAACTAAAACAGATATTAGGTAAAATCTCTAGCATTGCATTTGGTTGATAATATTGTTATAATTAATATTATTGACATTTCTAACTAATATGTCTGACATCTTATTCACTACAATAATGGGCACAGATACAATCTGGATGGTCTGGAATTACAATATATGCAATGTTATAATTCAAAACTTAACTGCAAATTCTCGACATTGCGTCTCAAAGGGAATATCAAACAACGTGGTAATATGGTATTCTGATGGAACACATTTTAATTAGTAAGTTATCTGAGACATTTAAGGATAAAAAATGAGAATATTCATACGGGGTAACATGGCTTAGCAGAATATATGCCCTGATTTTGTGAATTGACTATTGTATTATATTTTATATCGATGATACTACTGTACATAGCAATACTTGAAATGCCGAAGCTTCAAAAACATACATTTTCAGGAGAAACTTTTCTCAAAGTACACATGAGTGTTACAGAAAGTTTGAAGTGTGTTAATGGATACCTAACGATGAAGGAAATTCATTATTCCTGAATGTGACGTTTTCTTATCTCCGCTTTCCATGTTTCAACATAAACCCGCCAAATTTAATCACGTGATTGCATACGCAACGGACTTAGTTACAACTGATATATGTACTGTCAAAGATAGTGAAGTTCTTAATTTGACATAAAAGACAGTATAATGGCAAGTTAATGGATTTCTAACAATATAATCCAGTACCATTTTATCTCCTTCCACTGACACACTGTCGGCACTGATTTCTCACAAAAATATCCGGTGAATTATTTTGAAATTACAATTGTATTGTAACAAAGTTTACTTGTTGTTTTAAAACAAAAACAAACATAGCAACACAAGCGCTCTTTTGTAAGGGGATCCAGTGGCTTTCTATAAACTAATGTTAGTTATACCAATTTTCTCATTAATTCCGAAAACCGAAAAAAAACATGAGCACATAATTATTGTTAAGAAAAAAATCTGTGACAGGGAACGCCTCGTACTCAAACGTATGCCTTCATAACAGATACAAGATAAATCAAGCGCCTAACCCATTGAAACATTTACCACTGATCTAACATTTTACATGCGACTACCAAAGTAAATACACTGTACACATGAATTTAGTGAAAAGGGATGTTGACAAATTATTAACGTAATGAACTGATTAACAACCTTTCCACAGTTAAAATTACATGTACGTACATTAACCCAAGATAAAAATGAAGAGATAATGTCTGATGAACACATACAGTATATCAGACACTTTCTGCTCCAATATACCAAAGAAACCACACATAGTGCAGTCGTAGGTTAAATCATTGTTTATAGTTACAGACTACCATTGAACACAAATAGATGAGAAGATTCAGATTTCACTGATATAGCATCAGACACCAGGTGTAAACATGTAATTTTATTTTACTTGAGAATTGTTGTAAGACACATTGAGATGATTAGCCGATTGTTATCTGATTGCAAAACAATTTAAATTGTCCCTCACATATAAAACTGTAAGTTAGTGTAATCATTTTTATTGGTACAAGCTATCAATTCAGTGAACATAAATATAGCATCAGACACCAGGAGTAAAATGTTATTTTACACTTACTTGATAGTTGTTGTATACTTAAAAGGCACGCTACTTTTGATGAGCAAACCATTAATGTCGATATCTGATTGGGAAACATTTGACTGCAGCAATGATTGTACTTCACATATGAAGCGGTAAGTTAGTGCTGGTATGATTACAATCTTGGAAAATTTGTTTGGCGATTCGTCCGCCGTTCTAAACAACTATAAAGAAACGACGTCAAACAGACATAATAATAGCTAGATGCGTTTTCAAAAAGGTAAGACACATTAGCACGAACAACGAGCCACTTCGTTAAACGTACATACATGCGATACTCGACCATCAATCCTAGAAAATCCAGGTGAATAGTTCATCACAGAGAAGTAGTAATGGTGTTTTTGAACAGAGCATATAAACACATTTGACGATATAAAACAGAATTAACTAGGCGATGAGTGTTTTCCATTGACCTGTTCGTGAACACTGATCTATCCCTCGTCATCTTCATACATCATTTCGTAAGATATCATAAACAGTTTGGCTTACTTACTTTACAGAGTAAAGCATCTTGTTAACATATGAACATGGTTGGTAATATTATTGTAAAGATCGCAATGATTATAATCAAACAGGTTGTGTAAATAATTATAGATTAGTAGGAACATCCACTGAATTATTACATATTTTATGACCTGAGCTAAGGTACATTATACCCACATCCTTTGCCACAGACATACGTTATTTCATGGTATTTTGCCGGAAGCACTGAGTCAGGTTTGTCAACTTTCTAATACATCAAATAAATAAAATAATTTGGAAATTCTTTTCCTATCTACCTATGCCTATCTTAATTTTGAGAATAGAACAAAAAACACGATAATATTTTTTGTTCTAAACAGGATGTAAGTACAACATATAACATAAGAAATAAAAAATGGGAAGACGTTAACCAAGTAAGAAAAACGAGGAGATTGTTTTAGTAAGCGGTCGTATACCATTGAAGAATGTTACATGGAATCAGATTATGTCAGAACTCATATTTATGAAACGATAAATGATTAACAAGACGTAGAGAAACACCGACTATGAGATATTGTCAATTAGATAAGGCTGGGTATTGTAGATAACACGTGTATCTAGTGCAATGTATCCAGACGTTGCTGAACTAACAGTGAACATGCACCAAACGATAAGTAATATGCTGTGATAAGGCCAAGAACGACTTGCAGACGAAATTGAAGGGATTTAAATTAGAATATTTATGTATGGTGCGTAATGACATTTATTTTTGCTAAACGTTCAATCCGTTTGAAAAATTCCAGATATTGAAATCACAATGATATCACATACACTGAGCGACACTGAAAACGCAACACTTACATAGAATAGCATAACACATTTAATAAGTGTGTACGCATCGCGAAATCTTTTCATAGAATGGATATATCCATGTGGCACATGAATATCACTTCTAACCAGACAAAGTGGTTTAGCAACACAGTTTTATACCAGTTGTCTCTGGGTCAGTGTAAAACAGAAGGTCGCATGTTTAATCTTTTAGAACAACCGCCTGGAGCGATGCATTGTATGAATCTACGACGTACTAATCGTATGAAAAGTTCATGGAATGCTTGTGGTATGTTGTTCTGTTCTTGCAGAACAGCTATGTGAAGTCCAGGTACTTTCAAGCGACCTGTGCATTGTTTAGCGCATGGCCACTTAAACATCAAAACATACTCTATTAGAGCCATGTTTATGGTCAAAGGGAGGTAATAAACTGAGTTAATAATGAACTTGGCAGTTTCTTTATAACACGGCTTCAAAGTTGGCGGATCTAAACGTATACTCCAAACTGCTCGTTTTGAGATTAATATAATTGTATTGTATTTGTCCTAAGACCGGTGAAAGTATCACCATTTGTTTCTGGAAATAAATTGCATGAACGCTATATGTATGATTTTATGACTAATTATTGCCTTCGATGGAGAAAAACTGCGATTTTAACATGCGTGCTTAATTTTCAAAACACAATTTACGTCTAAATATTGATAACCATCCAAATTGGAGCTTGTAAACAAGTTCAGTAATATTCAATAATACAATTTAGTGTAAAGGTTTGGGTATTGAATTTTAAAAAATGAGAATAATTATCCAAGAGTTATCGTACTTTAATTAAACATTTTTCTTACATCTTGCGATTTCTAATGCATCATTATGTGTCTTAATATTCAAACTTGTGTTAAATGAATCAAATATTGACTTCGGTGGTTTAAAGGAACGAAAACTTTTGATTTTTAGTACGGATACCCCACATTTAAGCATACCGACCGATGTTTCGAAGTCCTACTTTGACATACGCACTATATATTCTACTAGTTATTTTGTTTTTCCGACTATTCCATCCATACTTTTCAACATGTTTGCCCAACATGCAAGCAAATTCCTAGCCACCAATCATCACGCGGGAAAATGCAGTTTAAGGCTATTCCGCTAAGGACGAGTGATTCTTAAAGTATTATCACCGAAAAGGCTGAATTATGTAGATAATATATATCGAAGAGAACATACAAAATTTTAAGTTTATTCGTTAACTGATTACGGAAATATTCAAGTTTAAAAAGTGTTACGTTTTCATTGCTCTCAGTGTACATACGAGTACTGTATATATTTTTATTGGCCAACTGTACTTGTATTTATGCCAAAATGTATGTTAATAAGTCGCCTTCCCAATAAACTTGGGAACATGTTGAAACATTTTTTGATAAATTCCAGATAAGTTTAACATAAATGAACAAACGTCAGGATATTAATGTAAGTGAGCGGTTGTTTATGACACATATGTTTATTCCGACTGTTTATGTGGCTGCTACATGTCATCTTCTACTTATGTCATCAAGTTCTCATTCTGACATATGACCTCTAAGTGATATATGTAGCCCATGTTGTAATAAATGCCACTGGTTTATGCCTTATGGTATACGTTCGCAATATGTTCATTGATAACATTTATATTTCTGGTTCATACTGGGTAAATGAAATCTCAATTTTGATGTAATTATTGTTTTTTAAGAATAAAATTGATATATTATGTCAAACTCAGATAAAGCATGCAGTAGGGTATCTCTCCTCTCCTTTCTTATCAAAATAAATATTCCTCCAGTGATATACTGTAGTTCCCAGGTTTCTGTTGAACCAATGACATAGTGATGTGAAAGGAATAATACGTATGCTTTTTATTCTTCTCGCTTGGAATTTCCGAACGTGAAAGTATTGTAGGATAGCGTAAATGGAGAACAATAATTCGTTTCATAATTCAATAATAGTTCTGTGAAAAAAGCGAACGTGGGAGGTTGCTGATTTGTCAGGAATCTAATACAAAAAATACACGATGAAAGAATCATTAATTAGAAGACAAATTATGTAACAAGCATAACACAGACTGTATGACTTGTTAAAAGTGTAATTTATTACGTAAGGCTGTATAAACAAATTGTTTGATAATGAGAAACAATCTGATAGAAAGCAGACCATACATTCGTTAACATACCAGCTAGACTACAAGAATGAAGCCTGTATGAAAATTAAGTATGGTTGAAGTGAGAGAGAAAATCCCCCGGCATAATGTGTACGTGCATTGTGTCAGTGAAGACTGGCAGACTCTTGTATAGGTTGAACGTGCGTTAAGTGTGAAAATTAGTCTGGTGAAATTTGTCTGTGAAAATAATTAGACGCATTGTTATATTATATTTTTCCCTTCGATTGTAACAGCAACACGACATAGCGTTAAATGACGTTGCATAACACAGGCTGCATTCAATATCGTCAAAATACATCTTTTACATTTTACAAATGCGCGAAATTTCTACTCCAAAAAATAGTTATTCTACTACGTTCGTAATGATATGTACGAATAAACGTTAATGAATCACGTATTTTGATATTGTTATAAGACAACATAAACACGGAGCATTCTGGAGCATTATTGTATTCAATGTTAGTGGATGGACTGGCTGTACGAATGTGTCGCAAATCAGAGCCCGTACCACATCGACATAATGCCTACCTACATCATTAAGACGGAACGTCAATCTGGCATACATTTCATAATGACGAAAACCGATATGACGTATGTACAACAACGACAGCTCATTTTCTTGTATAATGTGTCTAAAACTTGTAAACTAAATGCAACACACATTTTGAAAAAAATAACTATTTGATAAAAGCAACTTATGGAGCAAATGAAATATCTCTAAAATAAATCAACCGAACTTGCGCAATATTAATTCAGGTTCGACGTCGTGGAGGTTAGACGTAAAACGGAAAGTTAAGATCTTTTCGTAATTGGAAATTAATTGCTAACTATGTATAGCTATAATTGCTATTAAAACTGAACTTAACATCAAAAAGGAAAATAATAAAATTAACGGTATAAGTAAATGTGGATGAAGTGATAAGGTAAAGAAATTTGTTTTTGTCAAATTGATATTTTATCAGTCCGTATAATCTTCTTTTCTTAGCGAATACTCTAAGAACACTTTGATATCAATTATGATATGAATATCCGTAATAAGATTTATTAGTATATTAGTTTTGCATTCGCTGTTCCTTTGGTATCGTATCGCAGTTGCAAAATGATAAGGCTGTGTTTTTGTCGAATATCTGTATTATCAACTCTTACAATCATATGTGCTGAATAGTTTTAGAATTGCGTCGATACACTTTAGACGGTCGAGTGAAATGTAGAAATGGTCGTATGTAGGCTACAGACTAAATATCTCGGAAGTATATTTGCGAGTACCTGCGAGCCATACAGTGGTTGTTTACGGAACAGAACAGGAAAAAACATAGTTTGAAGCATCACTGAATATGCATTTAGCTTAGGATACTCTAGGATGTCTCGAATAAACGTCCCTTGTTTGTGTGTTGGGGTATAATTCGATGAATTATTTCGCTCCATTTCCCGATGCCATAGATTGCATTAAAACTCTTCAAAGCTTTGCCTGAGACCATATCGAACGATTCTGATGTTTAAGTTATTTATGCCATGACTGAAGATTGTCAAATAATTTACAGAAAAGAGACTTTTGTTGGGCGGCCTGAAAAGGCAGGATTGGAAAACATATTGTTTACAATCAATACAATGTGAATGCATGATGCATTTTGTCTGTTTTATGCACATTTCTTTGCATTGAACAAACATTTTGAATATCTAAATAATAAATTTGAACAGTTGTATAAGGCATATGACTTTAGCAGATGTTCCAGCAAATATTATTTACTTATTCACATAATCTTTTTGATTATATTCATTGCGATCGTTACAATAATATTACATTCCATGTTTATGTGTTAACACGATTCTTTACGCAGTAAAGTAAGTTACTCACACTATCTTACAAGATATCTTACAAAACGTTGGGTAAAGATTATACATAACGTGGGATATATCAGCGTTCACGAACAGGTCAATGGAAAACACTCATCGCCTAGTTAATTCTGTTTTATATAGTCAAAAGTGTTTATATGTTATTTCTCAAAACCACCATTACCACTTCTCTCTTATGAACTTTTCACCTTTTCTTTGATTAATGTTCGAGTTTCTCACGTACGTGTTTTAATGAAGAAGCTTCTTATTCGTGCCAATGATTCATATACTAAAATTTATGTATTCATTTTAATTCAGGCCAAACACATTTATTCAGATAAAAAATGTTCAAGGAAAGAAGTTTCGCCAAATTACTTCGCCAGGACTTTACCCTCCAAATTAATCCAACAAGTCCAGACTTGTAAAGTACAATCGACAGTGTTTTTACATGTCGGGTAACACATCAGCTGATACTGTATGTTTGATTGAATCAGGTATTTAAGGTCGGATCCTCTCAACCTGTATTTACAACAATTATCAAATAGATACAAAAATAACATTATTACACCTGGTGTCTGATGTTATATCAGTGAAATCTGAATCTTCTCGACCACTTGTATTGAATGAACTGATAGTCTATAACTATAAACAATAATTTAACCTATGACTGCACTTCGTGTGGTTTGTTTGGAATATCTGTGTAGAAAATATCTAGCATTTTGTAGGTGTTCGTCTGATATTCTCTCTATGAATGTATTAATTAAAATTGAAAAGTTTGTTAATTACGTTATCTTTATGAAGTTCATTTATTTAATCAATAGTCCATTCGACTCGTGTGTATTTCATTCGCTACTAGTATGTTCACGTTAAATTGTTATGTCAGAGTCTATGGACTAATGGGTTAGGAACTGGATACGTGTGGTATTTTGTGTATCTGTGTTTAAAATCGTATGTTTTAGTATGGGGAGTTCCCTTTAGCAAATTAATGTTTTTCGAACCATGATAAATGTTCATGCTATTTCAAAACTAAATTAGAAAATTATTGCAATTACATAAGCTAACAGAAAACCAGTGGACCCCTCACAATAGGATGATTGTGCGGCAATTTGTGTTTCTGTTTACAAAAACCATACAAGTTAACTTTGTAACAATACATTTGTTATTTCATGATCATTCTCCAGATAGTTCTGTGAAAGCCACTGGTTGTCCTTGCAATAGAACGATTGTGTTGCAATGTTTGTTTTTGTTTGAAAGAAACAAGTAATCTTTGTTTAGTTCATAATAATTTACCTGATAGTTCTGTGAGTAATCAGTGCCGACATTGTGTCAGGGAAGGGAGATAAAATGTTACTGTAATATATTGTTAGACATCCATTAACTTGCCATTATAATGTATGTTATTCCCAATTAAGAACTTCACTATCTTTGACAGTAAATATATCAGTTGTAACTAACACCATTGAGTATGCATTTATGTGATTAAATTTGGTGGGCTTGTTTTGAAACATGGAAAACAAAGATAAGGAAACGTCTCATTTAGAAAAAATGAATTTCCTCTTTCTTCCACACATTCATATAATTAAAATGCAGCCCATTGCGGCTTATAGCGAGAATACTAGGCCTACTAGTATACGCATTTAATATCACATTTTGAGGAAATGTCATTTCGTTTACAACACTGCACACGTAATGTTAATTCTTAAAATTCAACCATCCATATTTGATTAGATTTGCAAACTTTTTGTAATACACATGTGTGCTTTCAGAAATGTTGCATTTTGATATTTTGCAGCTTCGGTATTTTGAAGTAGTGCTTTGTAACAAAGTGTCATGGATACAAAATCAAAATACAGCAAGGACGTATAGGGAATTACCACCCATATGATTATTCTAGCTTTGATATTTTCCCGTCTTATATTACTCACTAATTAGCTGATTTCCATTAGATAACCTGGTTATCACGTTGTTTGATATTCCCAATGAGATCCATTTTTTGACATGTGCAGTAAAGTTAGTAATGTAAAGTTGAACATATTGTAATTCCAGACCGTCCTGATTGTATCGGTGCCCATTATCGTAGGAAATCAGATGCCAGGAATTTTAGTTAGAAACTTCGTTAATATGCATTATAACAATAATTGAAAATGCCACAAAATGCAATGACGAATATTTTACTTGGTATCTGTTTGAATTGTATAGGGCGGATTATTCACATAACCAAGTGTCATATAGTGTACACATCATAACCAATACCAACTAGCTATGTGCAACTGTGTTCGCCGTTCTACAAGTACATTGCATCAGTATGTTTTTGAATGCGTCAATGTTGCTGTGCTTATCTTGAAACACGCACATGAAGGTCGGGTTCAGACACGTACGTTATTCCTTTTTATCAGTGCTCACATCCACGCGGACGGTATTCGTTGAGGTCATGTTCAAAATTATAGGGAAATTGCGAAGGGAACGGATGACGTCATTTACTATCGCATTAATTACAAAGTACTGAGTCAGACATAGAAATGCACAATTTGATAACAACACGTGCACACATGCTATTAATGTAACGGCTCATTACCAACTTATTGTCCGTTCACTTTATAAGAACAAATAATCTACAAACTTCAAAACGCGTTCTCGCAACTTCTCTTTCTTTATTCGCTTACTTTTCATCGTTCAGTTATTAGCTGGCACGTCTATTGTTCTTATTACATTGTACATGTCTCGGTGCCATAAGTATAACTAGTTGTTACCTATCAAACATCGCGTTTTGCTCTATTGTAAACGTACCAACTGGTTTCATACAAACACTTTGGACAGAGACCTTAGCTCGCATTGAACATGTCACATTAGTCCAAGGAATGACATTATGTTTGTTGTTACATCTGTGTCATAGTACATTGATTCTTTTCACGGATCATGTCTTTAATAATAAACGTCTCGGTTAATGAGCACAGTAAACGCAACTTTAATATTCAATTTCTCAGTAACGTGTAATTAAAATAATACCATGCACTATAAAAAACGGAAAGCACAAAGTAAATACGTACAACCAAAACTCAATCTAAACCAATGTTAAGGGATCAATAATATTCCACAGACAAATAAACCATCAAGGAAGCGAACGGAAAATCGCGGTAAATATCAAATTCAGATGAGCATTTGACTTTGATTCTGATTTTCATTCATTGAAAATAACTTCGCATTTCGCAATAATACGCACGTTAGTTAAAATCTATAAGAAGATTTTACATCTTTAATTACGTATACTGTAAATAAACTTACTGCTATTCTCAGGTTTTAAATCAAGATTTGGAAGAACGGTAAATCGTATTTTTATTTCTTGGATTAACACGTTTTTACCTTACAGACCAGTAATAAGTCAGTTTGTTGAGATATTTATGTCTCGAAGTGTTATAATAATATCTACGAGTTAGATAATCTGTTTTTGCTCCATTTGAAATTTCAAATAAAAATGTTGGAGGATCTAGAAGAATTAACGTGTTATTGTGCGTACTATGTCTCTCCAAACAACACAATAAATATAATCACTATACATCATTCCGTAGCGCACTTTCACAATTTTGTAGAATAACATTGCTGGAGTACAGATTCCTAACAATGTAAATATATATTATAAAGTTTTAAACGATCTTGAATGAAAGCATTTTTTATTCTATATAACGTCTTTTAACGCAAGTACATGATTCTGATACAATAGAAGAGAAAACTTATAAAATAACAATGCGTCTTATTTTTTCACAAACATATTTCACCAGACTAATTTTCACACTTAAAGCATGTTCAACCTCTACAGGAATCTACCAGTCTTCTTTGACACAATGCACGTACTCAGCAGTATGCTGCGGCTTTTTTCTCTCGCTTCGAGCATACTTAATTTTCATAAAGAGGGCATTCTTATAGTCTAGCTGGTGTGTTAATGAATGTATGGTCTGCTTTCTATCAGAATGTTTCCCATTATCAAACAATTTGTTTATACAGCCTAACGTAATTAATTACACTTTTGACATGTCATGCATGTTGTGTATTATGCTTATTACTCACTTTGTCTTCTAATTAATGATTCTTTTATCGTGTACTTTTTGTATTAGATTCCTAACAAATCATCACCTCCGTTTACGCTATTCGACAAGACTTGAATGTATCCCAGGAAAGAAAGCACATAGTATTCCTATCATCACTGTTACATTCGTCTAACAAAAACCTCTGAACTACAGTATATCACTGGAATATATTTATGTTGATAAGAAAGGAGAGGAGAGATATACACCTCTGCATGCTTTATCTGAGTATGACATAATATATCAATTTTATCCATAAAAAGCAATAGGTACACAAAATGGCAATTTTATTTTCAAAGAAAAAAGACAGAAACATAAATGTTATCAATTAAACTAAACATACTGTGTATGTATACCATAAATCAATGGCATTTATTTCAACATTGGTTACATATCGATGGCTTAGAATGAGAAGGTAGTAACTATAAAATCGATATATATTGAGATAACAAGAGAAAACTGTCTGTAATTTACTTTTTACCGATGGGAAAACAAGTTTTTAAAACTTCATTTAGGTCAACATGACAATTTCAGATTTCATGAAAATTGGCTCATAAGAAGCGCCTTGTGAAGCCGATTTCAAATATGTATGAGTCTTATAACGTCGTAAGTAGTAGTTACGACCTTCTCATTCTAAGCAATCGATATATCACTAAGAGGTCATAACGTCAGAATGACAATTTGATGACTTAAGTAGAATAGATAACGTACAGTAGCCATATAAACAGTGGGAATACAAAATGTGTCATACACCCCAACTCTCTTCCATGTGAACTATGAAGTTCCTATTAGGTTATGTTAAACTTATCTGGAATTTATCACAATAGTTTTCAAAGTTTCCCAAAGTTTATTGGCAAATCGGTACAATAACATACACAAAAGAATCACATCACAGTTGGCCAATAAGAATACATACAGAACTCGTTCATCCATTACATGTGATTTCAGTATTTCAATTTTCTACCCCAAAATAGTTATATTCCGATATACTTGTAATAATATGCACGAATAAGCGCTTATAAATAACGTAGTTTGATATTATTAGAATATGTATCAGAGTTTACATATTAGAGGAACGATGGACCGACAGTGCGAATGAATCGCAAGTCAGGAGCCTGTACCACATAGACAGAACGCCATTCTGGCTTTCAGGTCAAATATCAAGACAAATATGACGTATGAACAACAATGGCAATTAATTTCTTGTATAATATATTTTAGACTTGTTTATAAAATACAACACAAAATTACCAAAAACAGTTTTAATGAAGGCAACGTATATATAGTGCAAATGAAGTATTTCTAAAATAAACCAACTAATCATGCTCAGAAATAAGCGCAATACCAGATTTGACGTCGTTGAAAATAGACGTAAAACAGAAAGTTAAGCTCTTTTTGTAATTGGAAATTAATTGCTGACTATGTATATCTATAATTGCTTTTAAAACTGAACTGAACATCAAAACGAAAGTATTAAAATTAACGGTATAAGTAAATGTGGATGAAGTGATAAGGTTACGAAGATATGCATTTTATCAGCCCGTATAATCTTCTTCGCTAAGCAAATACTCTAAGAAAACTTTGATATCAATTATGATATGAATATCAGTAATATGATTCATAGTATATTAGTTTTGCATTCGCTGTTCCTTTGGTGTCGTATCGCAGTTGCAAAATGATAAGGCTGTGTTTTTGTCGAATATCTGTTTTATCAACTCTTACAATCATATGTGCTGAAAAACTATACGGTCGAGTGAAATGTAGAAATGGCCGTATGTAAGCTACAGACTAAATATCTCGGAAGTATATTTGTGAGTACCTGCGAGCCATACAGTGGTTGTTTACGGAACAGAACAGGAAAAAACATAGTTTGAAGCATCACTAAATATTCATTTAGCTCAGGATACTCTAGGATGTCTCGAATATACGTCCCTTGTTTGTGTGTTGGGGTATAATTCAATGAATTATTTCGCTCCATTTCCCGATGCCATAGATTGCATTAAAACTCTTTAAAGCTTTGCCTGAGACCATTCCGAACGATTCTGATGTTTAAGTTATTTATGCCATGACTGAAGAGTGTCAAATAATTTACAGAAAAGAGACATTTGTTGGTCGGCCTGAAACTGGCAGGATTGGAAAACATATTGTTTACAATCAATACAATGTGAATGCAGGATGTATTTCGTCTGTTTTATGCACATTTCTTTGCATTGAACAAACATTTTGAATATCTAAATAATAAATTTGAACAGTTGTAGAATGCAGATGACTTTAGCAGATGTTCCAGCAAATATTATTTACTTATTCACATAATCTTTTTGATTATATTCATTGCGATCTTTACAATAATATAACATTATATGTTTGTGTTAACACGATTCATTACGCAGTAAAGTAAGTTACTCACACTATCTTGCAAGATATCTTACAAAACGTTGGGTAAAGATTATGCATAACGTGGGATATATCAGTGTTCACGAACAGGTCAATTGAAAACACTCAGCGCCTAGTTAATTCTGTTTTATATCGTCAAAAGTGTTTATATGTTATTTCTCAAAACCAACATTACCACTTCTCTCTTATGAACTTTTCACCTTTTCTGTGATTGATGTTCGAGTTTCTCACGTACTTGTTTTAATGAAGAAGCTTCTTATTCGTGCCAATGATTCATATACTATAATTTATGTATTCATTTTAATTCAGGCCAAACACATTTATTCAGATAAAAAATGTTCAAGGAAAGAAGTTTCGCCGAATTACTTTGCCAGGACTTTACCCTCCACATTAAACCAACAAGTCCAGACTTGTAAAGTACAATCGACAGTGTTTTCACATGTCGGGTAACACATCAGCTGATACTGTATGTTTGATTGAATCAGGTATTTAAGGTCGGATCCTCTCAACCTGTATTTACAATAATTATCAAATAGATACAAAAATAACATTATTACACCTGGTGTCTGATGTTATATCAGTGAAATCTGAATCTTCTCGTCTAATTGTATTGAATGAACTGATGGTCTATAACTATAAACAATGATTAAACCTACGGCTGCACTTTGTGTGGTTTGTTTGGAATATTTGCGTAAAAAGTATCTTGTATTTTGTAGGTGTTCGTCTGATATTCTCTCTATGAATGCATTTATTAACATTGAAAAGTTTGTTAATTACGTTATCTTTATGTAGTCTAATTATTTAATTAATAGTCCATTCGACTCGTGTGTATTTCACTCGCTACTAGCATGTTGATGTTAAATTGTTAAGTCAGAGTCTATGGACAAATGGGTTAGGAACTGGATTCGTGCATCTGTGTTTAAAATCGTATGTTTTAGTATGAAGCGTTCCCTTTAGCAAATTAATGTTTTTGGAACATGAAAAAATGTTCATGCTATTTCAAAAAATAAATGAGAAAATTATTGCAATTACATAAGCTAGCAGAAAACCAGTTGACCCCTTACAATAGGATGATTGTGCAGCTATTTGTGTTTCTGTTTACAAAAACAAACAAGTTAACTTTGTAACAATACATTTGTTATTTCATGATAAGTCTCAAGATGGTTCTGTGAAAGCCACTGGTTGTCCTTGCAATAGAACGATTGTGTTGCAATGTTTGTTTTTGTTTGAAAGAAACAAGTCATCTTTGTTTAGTTCATAATAATTTACCTGATAGTTCTGTGAGTAATCAGTGCCGACATTGTGCCAGGGAAGGGAGATAAAACGTTACAGTAATATATTGTTAGACATCCATTAACTTGCTTTTATAATATCTGTTATTCCCAATTAAGAACTATTGCTATGTTTGACAGTACATATATTTGTTGTAAATAATTCCATTGAGTATGCAACCACGTGATTGAATTTTGCGGGCTTGTGTTAAAACTTGCAAACAGAGATAAGAAAACGTCTCATTTAAAAATAATAAATTTCCTCCATCCTCAGGTATTAATTAACTTTCTGTAACACTCATGTATACTTTGAGAAATGTTTCTCCTGAAAATGTATGTTTGCAGCTTTGGCATTTTCAAGTAGTGCTATGTACAGTAGTGCCAACGATATCAAATTATAACACAATAGTTAATTCACGAAACCAGTACTTAAATTCTTTTTAACCAATTTTACGTATAAGATTTACTACCCGTATGAATATTCTCATATTTTACCCTGCAACGTCTTAGATAACTTACTAATTAAAGAATACCTGGTTACCACGATGTTTAATATCCCCTGTGAGACGAAAGTCGAAAATGTGCAGTAAAGTTAGCATACTCACCTTGAATATATTGTAATTCCAGGCGCTCCTGATTGTATCTGTGCCCATTATTGTGGGGAATCAGATGCCGGAAAGTTTAGTTAGAAACTTCGTTAATATGAATTATTACAATTGTAAAAACAACTACATGCAGTTTTTGTTATATAGGGAGGAAGGCTCACCAGGATTATTTATATCAACAATGATACTAACTAACCGTTTTACAAGGAACCAGAAACGTCATGACATTGTCAATTTGTCAAAAAAGCGTATGACCAACCGCGACCAACATATACACTTGTTAAATGTTATAAGTACACCAACATGTAATGCGTATATCTTTTTTATTATGCATGATATCATGTCCATTTTTTGCATGTCTTCAGTCGAGTAGCATAGCAGCAATATCCGATAATTTGATGATTATGATTCGCACGTTGCGAGCAGTGAACCGTGAATTTTCAAATTGTGCAAAATGCACGTGCAAAACAAATAATTTTCACAAGAACTCTTAAAATGTTGCATATACATTGTCCATTAATACCCACACCAGGAAAACACATAACCGGAAGAATTACGATAACAGACCGTACAAGAGAGGTTTGTGAAACATACACGTCTCATGACAGTAATTAGCCTAGTGTAGCGAAGGTCGCCATGACCTTGACCTTTGACCTATTGACCTCAAAATTAGAAGGAGCCTTCATCAGATGATAAGCAATCTCTCTGTAAAGTTTTGAGATATTAGATCCTATATTTCTTATGGTGCGGACCAGTGGGTGTTGTGTGTTCAAAGGTCATGGTGAGTTTGACCTTTGATCCAAATGACCTTGAAATTGAGTCGGGCAATCTTTGGAGGATGAATAATCTCCGCCTAAAATTTAAGAATCCTAGGTCCAATCGTTATTGAGTTATTATTGAAAAACCATTCGGCATGTCGACCGACCGACTTTTTGCACTGTAACGCTATGTACTGTGTTGGTGTACTTATAACATTTAATGAGTGTAGTTAGATTACAAATTATCGCACTAACGAATGGACAACGATCGCAGATATCTGCATGTACACGATGTTTTTACTTTAGCTGTCAGTTGGAAATCAAATGAACTAACCAAACCACCAATCATAGTACAATTAAAATGTCTAATGCAAAATTGAATGAAATCAATGTGCAAGTTTATTCACATTTAAAACAAGTGAATTACATTGTTTTAAATGCGTCATTGTAGCTGCTCTTATCTTTGATTTTATCAAACACGCGCATAAAGGTTCGCTATTCGTTTGTTATCAGTGTTCATATTGAAGCGGAAGGTATACGTTGTGGTCTTGCTCAGCACATTGGGCAAGTTGCGGAGCGATCGGATGACGTCATTTAGTATCTTAAGTACTCATATAAAATGCACAATTTGAAAACCACAAATGTACACATGCAAACAATGTAACGGCTCCTTACCACCTTAGTGTATGTTCACTCTCAAAAAGTCCTGTTATAAGCTTACCCAACCATTGTTCTTACGTCATCAGTATATTCAACATATTTAGTTTCAACCTTATAAACATAAAAAATACATCCCCGGCAGTGTTATGTGTTAGTTAGTTTCCCCTGCAGTTGCCTAACTATGTTATTGTTCACATTGTTATTTTTCCAACCCGCTTTGGCAAAATGCTCTAAAACAAGTGCTTTGCCCGACTCTTGAAAAGAGTTCACATTAACCCGCGAAATAACAAACATGTTTGTTTGTTTAGTGCGGTCATGTTATGATACATTGATTCGTAACACGGAATACCTCTTTATTAAACAAACTGTTATAAACTGTCCGGTAATTGGACACAGCATACGCAAACTCAATATCCACTTTATCTACAAATTGTTAATATAAGACGGTAGTAAAACTACAAAAACAGATAAAAGTAAAATGCTCAATAATTAGGCACATCGAAGCCAGCTGTAATTAGAATTACACTACAAAAAGAAACTGACAAACGAAAACGTAAAGAAACAAGCATCACTCTAAACGCATATAATAGGATCTACATTATTCTTGTGTCAAATGCACCAACCAGTTAGTATATGTTTATGACCGTGCATGAAGGAGCAAACCAATTAAAGCGGCTAATCGTGAACACGAATTTTTAATTGACGTTGAATCTGATTTTGACGTTTACATATTATACAAACGGGGAAAATTTAGACGAGTTAGACGAGAGAAATTCACTATAAATAGACCACCTCCTATTCTCCGGTTTTTAATCATGATATGAAAGAACAGTAAATCTTACTTTTTATTTCACGCATTAACACGTATAGACCTTGCAGATCAGTGATAAGTCAGGTTGTTGAGATATTTATGTCTGTAAGTGTAATGATAATATATACGAGGTAGATGATAGTTAGATTTGCTCCATCTAAAATTTCACTTTTTACAAATAATATTTTGTGTTTATCAGAAAGGAGGCCAGTCAGTTATAACGGTGTTGTCCGAATTTGTCAAATCTATTGATATTTTGTATATAAGATATTTATATCTCAAACTGCAACTATAATATTTAAGAGTTAGATAGCACGCTTTTGCTCCATTTTAAATTCCATTTTTTGATGGAGAATGAATAAATCCATCGTTTTCTCCTTACAATAAAGAAACAGGGGATTCATGTATATGATGCATTTTAAGCGGTCTTGAATGAACGCATTTTTTTATACAGCGTCATTTAACGTCATGCCGTCTTTCTGTTACAATAGAAGAGAAAAGTGTATTGTTTGCTCAGACATATGTCACCAGACTAATTATTTTCACACTTAACGCATGTTCAACCTCTACAGGAGCCTGTAATTCTTTATTGACACAATGCACGTCCAAAATGTACTCAGAATAAAGTGTTCGTTCTTATCGTCTGGTTGTTATGTTAACGATTGTATGGTCTGCTTTCTATCAGAATGTTTCTCATTATCAAACAAGTTGTTTATACAGCCTTACGTAATGAATTACACCTTTGACAAGCCATGCGTGCTGTGTGATATGCTTGTTACATAATTTGTCTTCTAATTAATGATACTTTCATCGTGTGTTTTTGTACCGATACGAATTATTGTTCTCCTTCTACGCTATCCAACAAGACGTGACTCTATCCCAGAAAAAACGCAAAAAAGTAGTATTTCTAGCATCACTATTACATTCGTAAAACAGAAACCTCTAAACTACAATATATCATTGGCAGAATATTCATGTTAATAACAAAGGCACAGAGCGATACCCCACTGCATGCTTAATCTGAGTTTGACATTTTATCTCAATTTTATCCATAAAAACAATAACTACACCAAAATTGGAATCCTCTGAACTACAGTATATCACTCGAAAAATAGTTATGTTGATTAGAAAGGAGCAGAGAGATACCCCACTCCGGTTTTATCTGAGTTTGACATAATATATCAATTGTATCCCTAAAAAGCAATAACTACGCAAAATATTATTTTTTCCAAGAAAACCCCAGGCATATAAATGTTATCAATGAAACTAAACATATTGCGTAAGTATACCATAAATCAGTTGCATTAATTACACAATCGGCTATATATCACTTAGAGTTTATGATAACTTGATGACATAAATAGAAGATGACAAGCAGTAGCCATATAACTTGTTGGAATAAACCTACATGTCATACACACCTTCTGTCTTACATTAAAATACTAACTTTTGTATACATTTTGTTAGACGTATCTAGAATGTTTCAAAAGGTTTCAGAATGTTCCAAAGTGTATTGGGAAAGCGACTCAATAACAGAAATTTAGCAATAAAATTAAAGACTCACATTACACGTATATTTGGCCAATAAAAATATATACGGCACTCTCGCGTATATAATATCAATGTGATTTCACAATCTGAAAATTATCAAATGGTATAGAGTACAATATTTGTACAGAGAAGGTATATAGTCTGCAATATAAATGACATTGAACAACTCACAGCATATGTATTGTCTTGATATATCACATTGACTCTTGCTGAAACCTTAATTACAATGTGCAGCCGTTAGACGATAATAGATAACAATGCATGTTTGTTGAGGACATATATTTTCACATTTATAATTTATGTGCATTATTTATGTGTCCGAATGTGAAGCATGTTGGATGTCCGTACCACATAAACAAAACACAAACCTACATCATTATGACAAACATTTCGTAATGACGAAAAGCCGATATGACGTCTGTACACCAATGACAAGTAATTTCTTGTTTAATGTATCACAAAATTAAACTAAATTGATTAAAGCAACTTTAGTCTTATAGGGAAATGAAGGATATCTAAAATGAATCAACTGATCATACGCAGAGATAAGTGCATTACCGTCATGTAGAATAGGCGTAAAACAGAACGTTAATATTTTTTGTTTTAATTGGAAATTAATTGCTAACTACGTATATCTATAACTGCTATTAAAACTGAACTTAACATAAAAAACAAAGTATTAAAAGTGACGGTATAAGTGAACGTGGATGAAGTGATAAGTTTAAGAAAATTGTTTTTGTCAAAATTATGTGATATCAGCCCGTCAAATCTTCTACGCTTAGCGTGTACTCTAAGAACACTTTGATAACAATTATTATATGGGTATCAGTAATACTAATTATTGCGGAAGTACGTCTGTGAGTACCTGCGAGCAATCCAATATTGTTTAAGACTACAGTAGAACAGGAAAACATAGTTTGAAGCATCACTATATATTCCTTAAGCTCGCGTACACATCCCTTGTTTGTTTGTAGGGACGTAATTCAATGCATTATTTCATAGTTCTACCGATGTCATTAAATTTCTCAAGACTCATCTGAAGCTTTCCCCGAGACAATTCCAGAAGATTTCACAAGTAATATACAACATATTTATACAATGACTGAAAATTGTCAAATAGTTTACAGAAAAAAGAAATGTTTATATGTTAATGTGAATATTTTCTCTGAAAAGTAAGTTACCAGAACTGTAGATGATATCTTACAAAACGTTGGATGAAGATTATACATAACGAGGGATAGATCAGTGTTCACGAACAGGTCAATGAAAAAAACTCATCGCTTAGTCATTCTGTTTTACATTGTCAAAAGTGTTTTAATGTTATGTTAAGAACACCATTACTACTACTCTCTTATGAACTTTTCACCTTTTTATGTGATTGATGTTCGAGTTGCTCGCGTACGTGTATTAATGAAGAAGCTTCTTATTCGTGCCGATAATTCGTATACTATAATTCATGTATTCATTTTAATTCAAGCTAAACGAATTTATTCAGATAAAACATGATCAAGGAAAGAAGTTTCGCCGAATTACTTTGCCAGCATTATACCCTCCACATTAAACCAACATGTCCACACTTGTAAAGTACAATCGACAGTGTTTTAATATGTCGGGTAACACATCTAGCGGATACTCATTAGTATGTTTGATTGGATCAGGTATAAAATGTCGGATAATCTCAAAATATCTTTACAAAAATTATCGAGTAGATACAAAAATAACATTATTACACCTGGTGTCTGATGCTATATCAGTGAAATCTGAATGTTCTCGTCTATTTTTATTGAAAGAACTAATAGTTTATAACTATAAACAATGATTTAATCTACGGCTACATTATGTGTGGTTTCTTTGGAATATTGTTGCAGAAAATATCTAGTCTATCGTACGTCTTCGTCAAATAGTTTCGTTATGGGTTAATTCATGTTCATACCCTATTAGATGAAACGTTGGAATTTTGTTGTATACGTGAGTGAAAACATGTGTTTGGGAACAAGGCACTACCTGTCGAAGTTCATGTTATTTCAAAAATAAATTTGACAATTGCTGCAATTACATAATATGTTGACAGAAAGCCACTGGATTCCCTTACAATAGGGTTATTGTGTTGCAACTTGTAATGTTAGTTTTTGTTTACAAAAAAAGTAAACTTTATTACAATACATTTGTTATTTCATAATAATTCACTTGGTATTTCTGTGAGTAATCAGTGTCAACAATGTGTCAGGGAGGGAGATAAAATGTTCCTGGAGTATATTGTTAGACACCCATTAACTTGCAATAATAATGTTGATTATTTCCAATTAGGAACTTCACTATCTTTGACAACACATATATCAGTTGTAAATACTTCCATAGAGTATGCAACTACGTTTTTACATTTAGCGGTCCTATGTTGAAACATGATAAAAACTAGAGAAAACAAATCTTGAAAAAACATCTCATTTAGACATGATGAATTGCACCCAACATTTCGTATTCATAAGTATGTACGATACTCTTGAAGGTTTTAGTCTTTAGTCTCTCAACTACGAAACTCTGATAGTGGCATTTCTTACATATACGTACTTATACACTTCGCTACCCTATACATTTTTTTTAATGTGGCATGATGTAATCTATTTAACAAATAACTTGATTCCCGCCTAGGTGGAGTGATACTCTGAGGTCGGATCTGGAAATACTCGCCACTATGCTGAACCTACCATATATCTGACCATTCGTACTCCTTAAAGATTGCAAGTAAAATGATTGTAACATTCTGAGCTTACTTATCATACATGTATACATTATAATGTTGACGGCATTATGTGTGAAACTGAGTTTATTAGCACTTAGCCATTACAAATTGTAAGTGTATAATGTGGATGGGGAGCGCTGATAGATGTAGTTATGGGAGAAAGAGAGTTAAATGGCCAGATGGGACTGTGTCAACTGAAAGGGCTCACAGGATGTGGCATATATTTGTTGCACCATAATTTGCTGAAACATGATGCGCGATTCTCCCACAGGGTCTCGGCTGTCAGTTCAACTTTTGACGTCAGCGAAATGCGCAATCAAAAACTTTGCGTAAACCCTAGACATTTAACATTAGATATCCATGACATCATCATGTCGCGCATTTACTGCTTTCGTGCCAAAGTTTTGAAATCTTGCTATTTGGTAGAACCACTATTAGACTGGCGCGTATACCGGTAGTTGTCGTTGTTGGAAGGGCCCGGCTCGATAACTTTCTCGGACGCCTTTTTCGCAACAGAGCTGGTCAGTCTTTCAATTGTTGTGCATTTGCATACTAATTTGTTTCTCTATTTCTTTTATGTAGACTTTACATAATTGCATGCCTCTTCATTCTATTTCATATATCATCTCTTGGTGTTTTTTTTTTAAATTTCAGCGCGTAACTGATCACTGCGTAACTGTGTAGCTACATGGCCGTCCACTGGTATTTGGCATTTCGCAGCCTTATAGAGTTTTAAACCAGAGTCCGGCGGCCCATTGTTGACATAGTGAATAGGTACTGGTAGCACTGCTGAGCCTACCTGGTTGTTTGTGTTTTTTTAGGTAAGCTTCTTATGACAGTTTGATTGGTTCCCTCAACCCTTTTAGTGTTGGGGTTCACGTGCGTTATATGTAGCCGGGGAGGGGTAAAAATATACCCTCACACTACCAAGAAAAGGTCAGATTGGTATAAGTTGTTGTATATATATATATGGGACTTATCACTGCACATATGTATTATGTGAGATTTAAGGTTATTCCCATCTAAGAAATAATATTGGACATTCACTTTGTCAATTATTTTGCATTTCTCTCAAGTTTTCTGTGGTATTATTTCAGTATAAGTACCAGAGCATAGACAATAGGAAATTGGCTACTGAGGGATCAGATATGGTTCAAAATTAAAAACAAAAGACATATTTTTGTTTGCAATAGTTTATATTTATTAAATGATGTAAAACATAGTATTAGAAATAGAATATAATCTGTCTTTAGGTCAGAGGCCACTAAAACCAGCATGGCTGCTGATTGGTTGAAAAAGTGTAGGGAAACCCGTAAGCATAGATTTGCATACAGTGTGATTGGATAAAAATGCTTTGTTTACAATTTTAAATGGTTGTCAAAATCAAGGAATACAATGTTTTCTATGCAGTTTGAAACATTTGACAAGTGCCTAGCTGTATAATTTACCTTTTGGTGGCCTTTTTAGAAAATTGTGTGATTGGCAGTATTTTGGGCATTTTAGTCACTCACAGTGGGGGAAGGGATGTTTCAATGAAATTTGTGAAAAATCAAATTGGCTTTGCCTTTATACTGAGGTAATTTTTTTGTCATTTATGAACTAATTAAATAAATGAATATTGATTTTGTTCCAACACTCGATTTTAAGAACTGATTTGGGGACTTATGCTATAATGTAGGTCTATGGGAAATGCAATAGTGGTCTCTGACCTACAAAGGTTGGGTTCAGTTACGTACTTTATTCGTTTTTTTATCAGTGCTCATATCCATGCGGACAGTATACGTTCTGGTTGTGTTAAGAATATTAGGGAAGTTGCTTAGCGATCGGATGACGTCATGTATTATCTCATAAAGTACAAAGTACTCATATAAAATGCACAATTTGAAAACAACACATGCACACATGCTATTAATGTAACGGCTCATTACCAACATATTGCCTGTTCACTTTCTAGGAACAAATAATCTACAAGCTTCAAAACGCATACTCGCCACTTGTCATTCCTTATTCGCTTACTTTTTATCGTTCCGTTACTAGCTGGCTCATATTTTGTTCTTATTACATTGTATATCTTTTTTCCTGCTTTGTCACGTGGATCTAGCCCATTTATTAATCCCCGTCATTGGTGGGAGAGGGTCGAGGAACCACCTATCGCCACCATCTATCCCTCCACTTTACAATTTTGCATGATTATATATATAGTAAGTATTCAAACAATAAATGTAATCAAAATAGCTTGTTGACAAATAACAATTAGTTTTCCGAATATAGAACACTAATTTGTGTAATATCATGACGACATGTTAGCGAAACTTATTACATTATTACATTGTATACCATCGATGGAACCTATCAAACATCGCGCTTTGCTCTATTGTAAATTGGCCAATTGGTTTTGGACAAAAGGTTCACTGACCTTATGTTCACTGGCAGTGCAGATGTCACATTAGTCCATGGAATAACATTTTGTTCCTATACATGTATAGTGCGTCTTATAAAAGTATAATGCATTAATTCTTAACACGCACTATGTTTGTAATAATAACATGCTAGGTAATTTGGCGCAGCAAACGCAACTTTAATATTCACTTCCTCGCAAAATTGTAATTAAAGTAACATCATGCACTGCAGAAAACGGACAGTACTAAGAAAATAATACAGAACCTCAATCCAAACCAATGAAAAGGAATCAATAATCTTCCACAGCCAAATGAACCATCGAGGAAATGGTAGGGACAGTGCATGAAGCGAACAGACACTCGCGGTTAATCTTCAATTCAGACTTCGGAGTATTTGACTTTAAATTCGATCTTTCGTTTATTGACAATAACTCATTATATGCACTTTAGTTGAGAAAGTAAAGAAGAGTTTACATATTTTATTTTACTATCAATAAACATACTGCTATTTTGAGGTTTTAATCATGATTTTGATAATTAAATCGTATTTTTATTTTTCGTATTAACACTTTTTCACATAACAGATCATAGATAAGTCAGCCCGTTGAGATATTTATGTCTGTAAGTGTAACAATAATTTGTACGAATGTGATAAACTGTTTTTGCTGCATCTAAAATTTCATTTTGTTTGGTAAACAATGAAGAGGGACATAGTTAAGGTGTTTACGTGCACACTCTTTGACTTCCAACAAAACAATAAATACCAAAACACGACATTTATCAGTGCACTTGTAGAAAAAACATTGCCGGAGAACAGATTCCAAACAATCGACGATGCATTTTTAATGATCTTGAATTAAATATTTTATTATAGATATATAGCGTCATTTAACGCCATGTCGTGTTTCTGGTACAATAGAAGAGATAAATAGACTATAATAACCGTCTTATTGTTTCACAGACAAATTTAATCAGACTAATTTTCACACTTAACGCATGTTCAACCTCTACAGGAGCCTGTTAGTCTTCATTGACACAATGCTGTTACTCAGTAGTATGCTGGGGATTTTTTCTTTCACTTAAAGCATAGTAAATTTTCATACAGGCTTCATTCTAGTAGTCTAGCTGGTTCGGTAACGAATGTATGGTCTGCTTTCTATCAGTATGTATCCCATTATCAAACCAATTGTTTATACAGCCTTACGTAATGAATTACACTTTTAACAAGTCATTCAATCTGTGTCTTATGCTTGTTACTTAATTTGTCTTCTAATTAATGATTCTTTCATCATGTGTTTTTGTGTTAGATTCTTGACAAATCTGCCAAATCGCAAGTTTATTTTTCACAGAACTGTTACCGATACGAATTATTGTTCTCCATCTACGTTATCCAACAAGACGGGACTCTATCCCAGAAAAAAACGCAGTAACTTATTATTCCTATTATCACTATTTTATTCGTAAAACAGAAACCTCTGAACTATTGCATATTTCTGGACAATATTCATATTGATATAAAGGAACGGAGAGATATCCTACTGCTTGCTTTATCTGAGTTTGACATTTTATCCATAAACAGCAATAATTACGCAAAATTGCAATTTTATTTTAAAGAACAAAAGCAGAAATGTTATCAATAAACCTAAACATATTGCGTACCAATACCATAAATCAGTGGCATTTATTACACCATCGGCTACATATTTCACTTAGAGGTTATGATTACATGATGACATAAGTAGAAGATGACGTGTAGTAGCCATATAACTAGTTGGAATAAACCTACATGTCATACAAAACTTCTGGAATGTATCAAAGGTTTCAGAATGTTCCATTGTATTGGGAAAACGACTCAATAACATACATTTGGCAATAAAACAAATGATCACATTACAGTTGGTTAATAAGAATACATACATAACTCGTACGTGTATAACATCATTCTGATTTCAATATCTTGAAGTTATCATACAGTGTAGAATTCAATATCTTGAAAATACATTTTTTACATTTCACCAATGCATACGAAATTTCTATGCTATAACTAGGTATTCGGATACGTTCGTAATAACAGCACAAATAAGTGCTAATAACTCACGTATATTGATATTGTTAGAAAACAACATGAACTAGGATTTCTGAAGTCTCGACAATCATTTTGTTAAAGTTCAATAATTGACGGATATACTGGTTTGTTGGGCAAATGTGTTCATATAAGAACGGGAACAAGGGACCTGTACCACAGATACAAAACACCAAATTATACCACAAAGGCGGAACGTCAACCCGCTCCACATTCACAGAATGCCAATCTGATATTTGAATCACAATGACAAAAAGCTAATATTGCGTCTGCACATCAATAACAGAGCGATGAAATTAACTCATTCCTTGTATAATATATATATAACTAGTGTACAAAATGTAGAACAAAGTTAAAAGAAATAAACCTATTTTATAAAAGTGCACATGAAGTACGTATATCTATGAATCAACGGAGACAACACAGAAATAAAGGCAATATCAGGTTTGACGTCGCAAAGGATAGACATAAAACAAAACGTTAAGATTTTATGTAATTGGAAATTAATTGCTAACCAACGTATATCTATCATTGCTATTACAACTGTACCTAACATCAAAAACGAAAGTATTACAATTTACGATATAAGTAAAGGTGGATGACAAGATAAGGTTAAGAAAAGTGTTTTTGTCAAAATTATGTGATATCGGCCCGTCAAATCTTCTACGCTTAGCTTCTACTCTAAGAATACTTTGATATCAATTATGATATGCATATCAGTAAATATGATTTATTAGTAATATTGGTTTTTCATTCGCTGTGCCTTTGGTATCATGTCGCAGTTTCAAAATGATAAGGTTGTGTTTTCGTCGAATATCAGTTTTATGAACTTTTTAAATCAGCTGTGCTGAAAATGCCATGTTTTAGAATTCCATCGATACACTTTAGAGTGCTATGTACGAATAAATGGTCATATGTAAGGCAAATACTTATCATTGCGGAAGCACATATATGAGTACCTGCGAACCATCCTATATTGTTTATGACTAGAGTAGAACAGGATAAACATAGTTTGAAGCATCGCTGTATAATCCTGTAGCGTTTGATGCTCTTGGATACTTGAAACCTTAATGTGTGTCACTTGTTTGTGTGTAGGGACATAATTAAATGTATTATTTCGCCGTTCTGTCGATGTCATAGGATATCTCGACACTCCCGAAGCTTTTGCTGCGAGTCCATAAGTAATATTTAAAATATTTATACAATGACTCAAAATTGTCGAACATTTTACAGAAGAAAGAAAATCGGAGACATTCGTTTGACGGTCGGAAACTGGTTGGATCGGAAAATATATTGTAAAATATGGATAAATTGTGTACGTATGATGTTTTCTGTCTGTTTACTGAGTAGTATTTCCTTTTTAAAAACATTTAGTACGTTTAAATAATAAATTTGACAAGATGTATACGACAGATGGATTGAGTCGATGCTCCAACCAATATGTACACCATCTGTTTGATTATAATCATTACGATCTTTACAATAATATTACAATCCATGTTTATATGTTAACACGATTCTTGACTCTGTAAAGTAAGTTACCCACAATATCTTACATGCTATCTTACCATACGTAGTACGAAGATTATACACTACGATGGATAGATCAGTGTTCACGAATAGGTCAATGGAAAGCACTCACTGCCTAGTTCATTATGTTTTATATCGTAAAAAGTGTTATATGTTATGTTAAAAACACCATTACTACTTCTCTGTTATGAACTTTTCACCTGATTGTTGTATGATTGATGATCAAGTATCGCTCGAAGAAGCTTATTCCTACTTATGATATGTGTAGTATAATTAATGTATTTATTGCTATTTCGGCTAAAAAAATTCAGATTACGATAGACGTTTCGCCGAATAACCTTTCAAGGACAGTTTCCTAACATGATCCAACTTACCCTCCACATTAAACAAACCTCTCCACAATTGTTCAATCGACTGTTTAATGAAGGTCGGGTAACAAATCAAGCGCATATATACAGTACCATGAACCACGGACTCGGCATTTAAATATGTAGGTTATATTCAGTTCAAAGCGTTTAAAAGTTTATAAACTTTATAAAGTCATTTTGTGCTTTTTGGTTCCTGTACATGCTCCGGAAGCAACATAATTAATGCATCTGAAGAGGAGTCAAATGAAAACAACCAAGAGGGATTGTATCGGAAAACAGACATTTAATGAGCAAAAAGCTATTTGAATAGTGTTTATATACGAAATTCCTGTCTGGCATGTTACAGATATTAAATGTAATAGAGACCAAATTCCAAAAAATATAAATGAAGCATTTTAACAGATCTTGAATGAAAGCGTATTCTATTATATATAACATCATTCAACGTTATGTCGTGTTTCTGTTACAATATAAGACAGAAATAACAAGGAGTCTTATTGTTTTCTCAGCCATATTTCATCAGACTAAGTTTCACACTTATCGCATAAACCACCTCCACAGGAGTCTATCAGTGTTCATTGACACAATACACGTACTTCTCTCACTTCAAGCATACTTAATTTTCATGCTTATAGTCTAGCTGGTGTGTTAACAAATGTATGGTCTGCTTTCTATCAGAATGCTGCCTCATTATCATACTATTTGTTTATACAGCTTTACATAATAAATTACACCTTTGACAAATCATGCCGGATGTGTGTTATGTTTGTTACATATTTTGTCTTCTAATTAAGGATTTTTTCATCGTGTGTTTTTGTATTAGATTCCTGACAAATCAGCCACCTCACACGTTCGTTGTTTTTCACAGAACTGTTACCAAAACGAATTATTGTTATCCGTTGTCTACGCTATGTGACAAAAACGGTTTGAGGAAATTGGATTGGGAGGGCACAACTTAACCTAACCAGCCGAGCACAGGCATCAGAAACACCACGTCAAACCCTCACAGAGAAAAGCACACACTTGAGCCACTAAAACATTAAACGTCCAAGTCTCCGCCAAAAAAAATGCAGGATGACCCAATTTCACAATAGCATAGCGGTGATTTCATTAGACCTAATGTACACCAGGAAAGAACGCACGTAGTATTCCTATCATCACTATAACATTCGTAAAACAGAAATCCCTGAGCTACAATATATCATTGGAAGAATATTTATGCTGATAAGAAAGGAGAGGAGAGATACCCCACTGCATGCCTTATCTGAGTTTGACATAATATATCAATTTTATCCCTAAAAAGCAACAATTACACAAAATTGCAATTTTATTTTCCAAGATAAAAAACCCAGAAACATAAATGTTATCATTGAAACTAAACATATTGCGTACGTTAACCATAAATCAGTGGCATTTATTACAACATCGGCTACACATTTTACTTAGAGGTTATGATAACTTGACGACATAATGAAAAGATGACGGGTAGTAGCCATATAAACTATAGGAATAAAAAATGTATCATAAAATCCACTCAAAATGAAACCCCAACGTTTGTATACTGTTATGTTGAACTTATCGTTGTATAAAGTGTCGTTTCTGCGGGATCAGTAAATTCATTCAAAAATAGACTTGATAGGCATTGGAAAAATCATCCAATGATATACACATATTCAGTGAATTATAAAGATAGCTACACCGGACCAACAATTACAGATGATAACGAAGAGCCAAATATAGAGGAACGATCGAAGTTCCTGCGTTTGGAAACTACTTAGGTAGACTTAGGTAGTTATCTGGAATTCATCACAATAGTTTCAAAATGCTCCAAAGTTTATTGGGACAGCAGCACAATAACATACATTTGGCAATAAAACAAAAGAATCACATCGCAGTTGGTCAATAAGAATACATACAGAACTCGTACGTGTATAACTTCATTGTGATTTCAATATCTGAAATTCATGATACGGTGTAGATTATTTATAATTTGTACAGAGGGGGTATAGGCTATTTCGAATAAGTCGAACCCACATCACATTCTTACAGAAAAGAACACATATGCACACAGTAACCAAAATATCATTTGACAGTGCGAACATTGGTACTCTCTGTTATCACATTGGATGTGCCTCAACATACAGCCAACTTTCATTCCAAGCAAAGACATTACTCTTGCTGATTCATCATCATAGTAGTTTAGACACAATCACTGTCGTAAAATCATATCGCAATATCAATGTACTATCAACTCTTTACTCATTGTGGAATAATAATAACCGAATGCCGACCAGGCATATGCCGGTAATTGTGATAGGAATTTTGATGTACTTTAATTAGAAGAAAGGTGCCTCATAGCCCAAATTGGCTCTCTATTCCATTTCTGTTTGAAAATCAGGTAACTCGATACAAAATATTTAAAGTTAGCAGGTTCCAACATTTAAAGCGTTTGTTCTGGCGTCTTCACAAGGTTCACACAAAACTTCATGTTGATGCGATTTCCAGCGTATTTCGCTA
This sequence comes from Spisula subtruncata, assembly GCA_963678985.1. Lineage (NCBI taxonomy): Eukaryota > Metazoa > Mollusca > Bivalvia > Venerida > Mactridae > Spisula > Spisula subtruncata. Next base: position 39,492,615 of record OY787673.1, on the reverse strand, counting down.
ACGTCATATTTTCACTGGTGACGCGCAGCAGCTGTTACTTGTTTTGTTCTATATATCAACAACGGTCACCTTTATAAAGTCGAAATTTACGGCGTACGTTCCAATGATATTGTGCTTGTATGTCACGAAGTCGCGTTAAAATTAGACTTGATATCAGTGAGCTATAAGCAGTTGAATAATGCTAAAAATGTTTTTAAAATTCGCTGCCCCGCCTACCCAACTATTGGTTACTATGGCGACAGATTAAATGGCTTTCTTACATCCTGTAAGAAAATATTTTTACCGATACTTTTGAAAAGGGTTTGAAGTTTTTCTACGGCAAATTTGGTGATAATGCATGCCTAAATAAAAAAGTTATGACAAAAGTCTACGTAATTCTGGTACACCCCTCGTATGTTTTATCAAGCCTAAAATCATCTGTGCTGAAATTGTATGTTTTAGAATTCCATTGATACACTTAGATTGCAATGTACGAATAAATGGCCGTATGTAAGATAGAGACAAATTATTGCAGAAGTACACCTGTGAGGACCTCCGAGCCATCCTATATTATTTATGCCTAGAGTATAACAGGATAAACATAGTACGATACATCGCTGAGTATTCCTTTAGCTTGTGGTACTCTAGGATGTCTCGAATATACGTCCTTTGTTTGTGTGTAGGAACATAATTCATTGCATTATTTCATAGTTCTACCGATGTCATTAAATTTCTCAAGACTCATCCGAAGCTTTCTCTGAGACATTTCCCGAAGATTTCATAAGTAATATTTAAATATTTGTACAATGACTGAAAATTGTCAAACATTTTACAGAAAAAAGACATTTGCTGGGTGGTCGGAAACTGGTTTGATCGCAAAACGTTTGGTATACAAGCAGTAAACTGTATATGTGTATGATGTTGTTCGTATGTTTACTGAGTGTTCTTTGCATTTACCAAATATTTTGAATACTTAAATAATTATTTCACAAGATGTGTAAGACAGATGGCATCAGTGGATGTTTCAACCAATCAATAATTATTTACATAATCTGTTTGATTATAATCATTATGATCTTTACAACAATATTACATTCCATGTTTATATGTTGACAAGGTTCTTTACTCTGTAAAGTAAAGTTACCAGAACTATCTAACACAATATCTTACAAAATGTTGGATGAAGAAATATCTTACAAAACGTTGGATGAAGATTAAACATTACGAGGGATAGATCAGTGTTCACGAACAGGTCAATCAAAAACACTCAGCGCCTAGTTAATTCTGTTTTATTTCGTCAAAAGTGTTTACATGTTATGTTGAAAAACATCATTACTACTTCTCTGTTATGCTGTTATGAACTTTTCACCTGGCTGTTCAATAATTGAAGCTTCCTATCCGTGCTAATGATTCGTATTATTTGTGCAATAAGTATCTAACATGCCTACCACGGTTGTTTGTGATACAGTACATTCTCTCTATGAATGTAATTATTAACATTAAAAAAGCTGCAAATTACTTTATCATTAAGTATTTGACATTTTAAGGTATACGGCGTTCCCTGTCGTAATTTAATGTTTCTTTAAAGCATGATAATATGCGCACATGTGAAATTGGTGCAATTCCCAAGGTTTTCAGAGAGCGTCCCCTTACAATATGATGGTTATGCAACAATGCATGTGTTTGTTAAGAAAAGAAAAACCATGTAAACTTTATTACAATGTTTTTTTTTATTCCATATACTGCACCAGATAATTATGTCTGTGAGTAACCAGTGCCGACATTGTGTCAGAGTAGGGAGATAAGATCCTACTAGAATATAGTGTTAGGCATCCATTAGCTTGTCATTATAATGTCTCTTATTTTCAATTAAGTACATATATCAGTTGTTACTAACTCCATTGAGTATGCAACCACGTGATTAAATTTTGCGGGCTTGTGTTGAAACATAGAAAACCGAGATAAGAAAACGTCTCATTTAGAAATAATGATTTTTCTCCATCCTTAGATATTCATTAACTTTCTGTAACACTCAATGTATGTTATGTACAATAGTGCCAACGATATTAAATTATAACACAATAGTTAATTCACGAAACCAGAACTTTAAAAAAAATCTGTTTAACCAATGTAACGTATTACATTTTCCCCCATATGAATATTCTCATTTTGTACCCTGCAACGTCTTAGATACCTTACTAATTAAAACGTGGACCATTAAAATACCAGGTTACCACGTGTTATGATATTCTCGGTGAGACGGAATGTCGAACATGTGTAGTTAAGTTAGTATCGGTGCCCATTGTTGTGGAGAATCAGATGTCGAAAAGTGTAGGGCGAAACTTCGTTACTATGAATTATAACAATTGTAAATGCAACAAAATGCAAAGACAGAGATTTTGCTTGGTATCTGTTTTATTTATATACGGCGGATGGTTCATTGCTGCACAATCGACTGACCACTGTGGAGGATATATTCTATACGATGTTTTGGACTGCTGTTGTAAGTTCGAAATAAAATAACATACGTAAATGGCACATCTGTTATTGGAAAGAAATAATCGAATAATCATTTGATGTACTTAAGTCCAGTTTACCAGCTTAAAAAGAGTGGCTTATACAGTATGCACATTACATTGTAAGTGTGTGTGTTCCTCAGTGAGTGCATGCTCATTACAAACTGTATATTTTGGACTGTGGCTAATCTCAGTGGCTAAGGACATTCGATACGTGCAATTCCCTAATAGGCTATTCAATGTACATATCAGTGGTTCAGTTGATCTAACAACGTTTAACAGTATAATTCATTGTAATGCCGAAAGAAATACTAGTATTGAAAAAAGCAATGTGGAATTGCATTCGCCTTTTACAAGTACATTGCACCAGTATGCTTTTGAATGCGTCATTGTTGCTGTTCTTATCCTTAATTTTATCAAACACTCGTACGAAGGTCGGATTCAGACACGCATAATATTCGTTTTTACCAGTGCAACGCGGACGGTAAACGTTTTGATCTTGCTCAAAATATTAGGCAAATTTCGAAGCGAACGGATGACGTCATGTAGTATCTCAAATACACATATAAAATGCACAATTTGAAAACAACACATGTACACATGCAAACAATGTAACGGCTCATTACCAACTTAGTGTCAGCTCGCTCTAAGTGTTATTGAAACATTGGAGAAGTAAAAACTGTACTTTGTGATATAATTTCTTAGGTCTTTGTTTTAACACAGATTATACTTTGATATTGATTCCGATTTTCATATGTCGAGGGTTACATGTTCTATTCACGTTAACGGGGATATCTAAGTCGAGTTAACTGTTTGAATTTCACTGTAGATAAGCTAACTGCTATTCTGAGGTTTTGAATCATGATTTGGAAGAACTTTAAATCGTATTTTTATTTCTCGTATTTACACGTTTTCACCTTACAGATCAAAGATAAGTCAGATTGTTGAGATATTTATGTCTGTAAGTGTAATAATAATACGTATGGGTTAGATAACTAGTTTTTGCTCGATCTAACATTTCATGATTTTGGTAAAGAATGAATACGTGGGAAGTGAAGGTGTTCATATGCACACCCTTTGTCTCCTAACAACACAATGAATATCAAAATACGTCATTCATAAGCGCACTTGCAAAATTATAACCGGAGTACGTATTTAAACAATCAAAACGATGCATTTTAAATGATCTGAATGAAAGCATATTTTATTATTTATAGCGTCGCTTAACACCATGCCGTGTTGATGTTACTAAAGAAGAGAACAATTAGAATATAACAATGCACTTTATTGTTTTCTCAGACATTTTTCACCCAACTAGTTTTCACACTTAAATACACGCTTAACCTCTGCAGGAGTCTATCAGTCTCAACTGTTACAATGCACATATTCAGCAGTAGGCTGGTGGCTTTTTCTCTCACTTCAAGCATACTTAATTTTTATTAAGGATTCATTCTAAAAGTCTGTCTGGTGTGTTAACGAATATATGGTCTGCTTTCTATCAGAATGTTTCACATTATTTCAACAATTTGTTTATACAGCCTTACGTAATAAATATCCTTTTTGACAAGTCATGCAGGCTGTGTGTTATGTTTGTTACACAATTTGAGTTCTAATTAATAATAAGTTCATCGTGCGATTTGTATTTGATTTCTGACAAATCCGCCACCTCACATGTTTCATTTTTTTACAGAACTGTTACCGATAATTATTGTTCTCCGTCTACGTTATCCTACAAGACGGGACTCTATCCACGAAAAAAAACGCAGTAAGCCAGTATTCCTAGCATCACTATTACATTCGCTAAACAGAAACCTCAGAACTACCATATCATAGGAAAATATTCATGTTGATAAGAAATGAACAGAGAGAAACCACACTGCATGCTTTATCTGAGTTTGACATTTTATCAAAACTTTTATAAAAAAAGCAATAATTACACCAAAACTGCAATCCTCTGAACTGCAGTATACAACTCGAAGAATATTCATGTTGATAAGAAAGGAACGGAGAGATACCCCACTGCAGACTATATCTGGGTTTGACATAATATATCAATTTTATCCCTAAAAAGCAATAATTACACGAAATTGCAATTTCATTTACCAATAAAAAAACAACAGAAACATAAATGTTATCACTAAAACTAAACAAATTGCGTACGTATGCATTATCAATCAGTGGCATTTATTGCAACATCGGATACTTACACAAAGAGGTTAAGAAAACGTGATGATATAAGGAGAAGATGACAGTAAACAGTAGGAATACAAAATGTGTAATAAAATCCACTCACTTCCATTGAAACAGTGACGTTTGTATGAAGTTATGTTAAACCTATCTGGAATTTATCAAAATAGTTCCAAAATTTTCCAAAGTTTATTGGTTAATCGGTACAATAACATACATTTTGGCAATAAAAGAAACACTCACATGACGGTTGGCCAATAAGAGTACATACAGAACTCGTTCATCCATTACATGTGATTTCAATAGTCGGAAGTTATCATACGGTGTAGAATGCAATTTCCCACTTCAAAATAGTTATATTCCATAACATTTGTAATAATATACACGAATAAGTGCTAATAAATAACGTAGTTTGATATTATTAGAATATGTATAAGAGTTTACATATAAGAGGAAAGATTGACCGACTGTGCGAATGAATCGCTAGTCAGGAGCCTGTACCACATAGACAGGTTACCATTCTGGCTTTCAGGTCAAATATCAAGACAAATATGACGTATGAACAACAATGGCAATTAATTTCTTGTATAATATATTTTAGACTTGTTAAAATACAACACAAAATTACCAAAAACAGTTTTAATGAAGGCAACGTATATATAGTGCAAATGAAGTATTTCTAAAATAAACCAACTAATCATGCTCAGAAATAAACGCAATACCAGATTTGACGTCGTTGAAAATAGACGTAAAACAGAAAGTTAAGCTCTTTTTGTAATTGGAAATTAATTGCTAACTATGTATATCTATAATTGCTTTTAAAACTGAACTGAACATCAAAACGAAAGTATTAAAATTAACGGTATAAATAAATGTGGATGAAGTGATAAGGTTACGAAGATATGCATTTTATCAGCCCGTATAATCTTCTTCGCTAAGCAAATACTCTAAGAACACTTTGATATCAATTATGATATGAATATCAGTAATATGATTTATTAGTATATTAGTTTTGCATTCGCTGTTCCTTTGGTGTCGTATCGCAGTTGCAAAATGATAAGGCTGTGTTTTTGTCGAATATCTGTTTTATCAACTCTTACAATCATATGTGCTGAAAAACTATACGGTCGAGTGAAATGTAGAAATGGCCGTATGTAAGCTACAGACTAAATATCTCGGAAGTACATTTGTGAGTACCTGCGAGCCATACAGTGGTTGTTTACTGAACAGAACAGGAAAAAAACATAGTTCGAAGCATCACTGAATATTCATTTAGCTTAGGATACTCTAGGATGTCTCGAATATACGTCCCTTGTTTGTGTGTTGGGGTATAATTCAATGTATTATTTCGCCCCATTTTCCGATGCCATAGATTGCAATAAAACTCTCTCAAGCTTTGCCGGAGACAATTTCGAACGGTTCTGATGTTTAAGAGATTTATGCAATGACTGAAGATTGTCAAATAATTTACAGAAAAGTGACATTTGTTGGGCGGCCTGAAACTGGCAGGATTGGAAAACATATTGTTTACAATCAATACAATGTGAATGCAGTATGTATTTCGTCTGTTTTATGCATATTTCTTTGCATTGAGCAACATTTTGAATATCTAAATAATAAATTTGAACAGTTGTATAAGGCAGATGACTTTAGCAGATGTTCCAGCAAATATTATTTACTTATTCACACACTCTTTTTGATTATATTCATTGCGATCTTTACAATAATATTACATTCCATGTTTATGTCTTAACACGATTCTTAACGCAGTACAGTAAGTTACTCACACTATCTTGCAAGATGTCTTACAAAACGTTGGGTAAAGATTATACATAACGAGGGATAAATCAGTGTTCACGAACAGGTCAATGGAAAACACTCAACGCCTAGTTAATTCTGTTTTATATCGTCAAAAATGTTATTTCTTAAAACCACCATTACCACTTCTCTCTTATGAACTTTTCACCTGGCTGTTCTTTGATTGATGTTCGAGTTTCTCACTTACGTGTTTTAATGAAGAAGCTTCTTATTCGTGCCAATGATTTATATACTATAATTTATGTATTCATTTTAATTAAGCCAAACACATTTATTCAGATAAAAAATGTTCAACGAAAGAAGTTTCGCCGAATTACTTTGCCAGGACTTTACCCTCCACATTAAACCAACAAGTCCAGACTTGTAAAGTACAATCGACAGTGTTTTTACATGTCGGGTAACACATCAGCTGATACTGTATGTTTGATTGAATCAGGTATTTAAGGTCGGATCCTCTCAATCTGTATTTACAACAATTATCAAATAGATACAAAAATAACATTATTACACCTGGTGTCTGATGTTATATCAGTGAAATCTGAATATTCTCGTCTAATTGTATTGAATGAACTGATAGTCTATAACTATAAACAATGATTAAACCTACGGCTGCACTTCGTGTGGTTTGTTTGGAATATTTGCGTAAAAAGTATCTTGTATTTTGTAGGTGTTCGTCTGATATTCTCTCTATGAATGCATTTATTAACATTGAAAAGTTTGTTAATTACATTATCTTTATGTAGTCTAATTATGTAATTAATAGTCCATTCGACTCGTGTGTATTTCACCTGCTACTAGCATGTTCTTGTTAAATTGTTAAGTCAGAGTCTATGGACTAATGGGTTAGGAACTGGATACGTGTGGTATTTTGTGTATCTGCGTTTAAAATCGTATGATTAAGTATGAGGCGTTCCCTTTTGCAAGTTAATGTTTTTGGAACATGAAAAAATGTTCATGCTATTTCAAAAATAAATTAGAAAATTGCTGCAATTACATAAGCTAACAGAAAACCAGTGGACCCCTTACAATAGGATGATTGTGCAGCAATTTGTGTTTCTGTTTACAAAAAAAACCAAGTTAACTTTGTTACAATGCATTTGTTATTTCATATTACATGTAATGCTCCAGATATTTCTGTGAGATATCAGTGCCGACATTGTGTCATGGGAGGGAGATAAAATGTTACTGGAGTATTTTGTTAGACATTCATTAACTTGCTTTTATAATGTCTGTTATTCACAATGAAGAACTATCGCTATCTTTGACAGTACATATATTTGTTGTAAATAATCCCATTGAGTATGCAACCACGTGATTGAATTTTGCGGGCTTGTGTTAAAACTTGCAAACAGAGATAAGAAAACGTCTCATTTAAAAATAATGAATTATCTCCATCCTTAGGTATTCATTAACTTTCTGTAACACTCATGTATACTTTGAGAATTGTTTCTCCTGAAAATGTATTTTGCAGCTTTGGCATTTACCGACCGTATGAATATTTTCATATTTTACCCTGCAACGTCTTAGATGACTTACTAATTAAAGAATACCTGGTTACCACGATGTTTGATATCCCCTGTGAGATGAAAGTCGAAAATGTGCAGTAAAGTTAGCATTCTAACGTTGAATATATTGTAATTCCAGACGCTCCTGATTGTATCTGTGCCCATTATTGTTGGGAATCAGATGCCGGAAAGTTTAGTTAGAAACTTCGTTAATATGAATTATTACAATTGTACACACTACTACATGCAGTTTTTGATATATACGGAGGAAGGTTCACCAGGATTGTTTATATCATCAATGATACTAACTAACCGATTTACAAGGAACCAGAAACTTCTTGTTGACATTGTCAATTTGTCAAAAAAGCGTATGACCAACCGCGACCAACATATTGTTAGGTTACAAATTTGCGCACTAACGGATGGACAACGATCTCATATATCTGCATGTAAACGATGTTTTTTTACTTTAGCTGTCAGTTGGAAATCAAATGAACTAGCCAAACCACCAATCATAGTACAATTGAAATGTCTAATGCAAAATTGAATAAAATCAACGTGCAAGTTTATTCACCTTTAAGACAAGTGAATTACATTGTTTTAAATGCGTCATTGTAGCTGCTCTTATCTTTGATTTTATCAAACACGCGCATAAAGGTTGGGTTCAGACACGTTCGCTATTCATTTGTTATCAGTGTTCATATTGAAGCGGACGGTATACGTTGTGGTCTTGCTCAGCACATTGGGCAAGTTGCGGAGCGATCGGATGACGTCATTAAGTATCTTAAGTACTCATATAAAATGCACAATTTGAAAACCACAAATGTACACATGCAAACAATGTAACGGCTCATTACCACCTTAGTGTATGTTCACTCTCAAAAAGTCCTGTTATAAGCTTACCCAACCATTGTTCTTACGTCATCAGTTTATTCAACATATTTAGTTTCAACCTTATAAACATAAAAAATACATCCCCGGCAGTGTTATGTGTTAGTTAGTTTCCCCCGCAGTTGCCTAACTATGTTATTGTTCACATTGTTATTTTTCCAACCCGCTTTGGCAAAATGCTCTTAGACAAGTGCTTTGCCCGACTCTTGAAAAGAGTTCACATTAACCCGCGAAATAACAAACATGTTTGTTTGTTTAGTGCGGTCATGTTATGGTACATTGATTCGTAACACGGAATACCTTTTTATTATACAAACTGTTATAAACTGTCCGGTAATTGGACACAGCATACGCAAACTAAATATCCACTTTATCTACAAATTGTTAATATAAGACGGAAGTAAAACTACAAAAACAGATAAAAGTAAAATGCTCAATAATTAGGCACATCGAAGCCAGCTGTAATTAGAATTACACTACAAAAAGAAACTGACAAACACAAACGTAAAGAAACAAGCATCACTCTAAACGCATATAATGGGATCTACATTATTCTTGTGTCAAATGCACCAACCAGTTAGTATATGTTTATGACCATGCATGAAGGAGCAAACCAATTAAAGCGGCTAATCGTGAACACGAATTTTTAATTGACGTTGAATCTGATTTTGACGGTTTCATATTATACAAACGCGAACGGGGAAAATTTAGACGAGTTAGACGAGAGAAATTCACTATAAATAGACCACCTCCTATTCTCCGGTTTTAAATCATGATATGAAAGAACAGTAAATCTTACTTTTTATTTCACGCATTAACACGTATAGACCTTGCAGATCAGTGATAAGTCAGGTTGTTGAGATATTTATGTCTGTAAGTGTAATGATAATATATACGAGGTAGATGATAGTTAGATTTGCTCCATCTAAAATTTCATTTTTTTACGAATAATATTTTGTGTTTATCAGAAAGGAGGCCAGTAAGTTATAACGGTGTTGTCCGAATTTGTCATATCTATTTTGATATTTTGTATATTAGATATTTATGTCTCAAACTGCAACTATAATATTTAAGAGTTAGATAGCACGCTTTTGCTCCATTTCAAATTCCATTTTTGGTGGAGAATGAAAAATCAATCGTTTTTTCCTTACAATAAAGAAACAGGGGATTCATCAGCGCAACTCATAGAAAAACATTCAAAAAATGTATATGATGCATTTTAAGCGGTCTTGAATGAACGAATTTTTTTTATACAGCGTCATTTAACGCCATGTCGTCTTTCTGTTACAATAGAAGAGAAAAGTGTATTGTTTGCTCAGACATATTTCACCAGACTAATTGTTTTCACACTTAACGCATGTTCAACCTCTACAGGAGCCTGTAATTCTTTATTGACACAATGCACGCCCAAAATGTACTCAGAATAAAGTGTTCGTTCTTATAGTCTGGTTGTTATGTTAACGATTGTATGGTCTGCTTTCTATCAGAATGTTTCTCATTATCAAACAAGTTGTTTATACAGCCTTACGTAATGAATTACACTTTTGACAAGCCATGCATGCTGTGTGATATGCTTGTTACATAATTTGTCTTCTAATTAATGATACTTTCATCGTGTGTTTTTGTACCGATACGAATTATTGTTCTCCTTCTACGCTATCCAATAAGACGTGACTCTATCCCAGAAAAAACGCAAAAAGTAGTATGTCTAGCATCACTATTACATTCGTAAAACAGAAACCTCTTAACTACAATATATCATTGGCAGAATATTCATGTTGATAACAAAGGCACAGAGCGATACCCCACTGCATGCTTTATCTGAGTTTGACTTTTTATCTCAATTATATCCATAAAAAACAATAACAACACCAAAATTGGAATCCTCTGAACTACAGTATATCACTGGAAAAATAGTTACTAGTATGTTGATAAGAAAGGAGCAGAGAGATACCCCACTGCAGGTTTTATCTGAGTTTGACATAATGTATCAATTGTATCCCTAAAACGCAATAACTACGCAAAATATTATTTTTTCCAAGAAAACCCCAGAAATATAACTGTTATCAATGAAACTAAACATATTGCGTAAGTATACCATAAATCAGTGGCATTAATTACACAATCGGCTATATATCACTTAGAGTTTATGATAACTTGATGACATAAATAGAAGATGACAAGCAGTAGCCATATAACTAGTTGGAATAAACCTTCGTGTCATACTCAACTTCTGTCTTACATTAAAATACTGACTTTTGTATACATTGTGTTAGACGTATCTAGAATGTTTCAAAAGGCTTAAGAATGTTCCAAAGTGTATTGGGAAAGCGACTCAATAACATAAATTTAGAAATAAAATAAAATACTCACATTACACGTATATTTGGCCGATAAAAATATACACAACACTCTCACGTATATAATATCAATGTGATTTCACAATCTGGAAATTATCAAATGGTATAGAGTACAATATTTGTACAGAGAAGGTAAATAGTCGGCAATTTAAATGACATTGAACTCACAGCATATGTATTGCCTTGATATATCACATTGACTCTTGCTGAAACCTTAATTACAATGTGCAGCCGTTAGACGATAATAGATAACAATGCATGTTTGTTGAGGACACATATTTTCACATTTATAATTCATGTGCATTATTTATTTGTCCGAATGTGAAGCATGTCGGATGTCCGTACCAAATAAACAAAACACAAACCTACATCATTAAGACAAACATTTCTTAATGACGAAAAGCCGATATGACGCCTGTACACCAATGAAAATTAATTTTTGTATGATCTATTTTAGATTTGTGCAGCACAAAATTAAACTAAATAGATAAAAGTAACTGATAGGGAAAATGAAGGATCCCTACAATGAATCAACTGAAACAAAACCCAACAATTTTTAAAACAAAAACAAAAAAACAACAACAAAAACAACAAACAACAATGAATCAACTGAGTATGCGCAGAAAAAAGCTCCATATCAGGATCGACGTGGAGGAGGATAGACGCAATGCAGAACGTTAAGATCTTTTTTGTAATTGGAAATTAATTGCTAACTACGTATATCTTTAATTCCTAATAAAACCGAACTTAACATCAAAAGCGAAAGTATTAAAATAGACGGTATAAGTAAAGGTGGATGAAGCGATAAGGTTCAGAAAAGTGTTTTTTTCTAATCTCTTATATGCATTTTATCAGCCATAAAATCTTCTACGCTTAGCTTCTACTCTAAGAACACTTTGATATCACTTATGATATGGATATCAATTGTATGATTTATTAGTAGCATACTAGTTTTGCATTCACTGTGCCTTTGGTATCCTTTCGCAGTTGCAAAATGATAAGGCTGGCTGTTTTTTGTCGAATATATGTTTTATCAAGTCTAAAATCATCTGTGCTGAAATTGTATGTTTTAGAATTCCATTGATACACTTAAATTGCAATGTACGAATAAATGGCCATATGTAAGATAGAGACAAATTATTGCAGAAGAACATCTGTGAGTACCTCCGAGCCATCCTATATTGTTTATGGCTAGAGTATAACAAGGTTAAACATAGCATGATACATCGCGGAGTATTCCTTTAGCTTGTGGTACTCTAGGATGTCTCGAATATACGTCCTTTGTTTGTGTGTAGGAACATAATTCAATGCATTATTTCTTTGTTCTACCGATGTCATTAGATTTCTCAAGACTCATCCGAAGCTTTCCCGAGACAATTCCCGTAGATTCCATAAGTAATATGCAAATATTTATACAATGACTGAAAATTGTCAAATATTTTACAGAAAAAAGAAAATCGGAGACATTTGCTGGGTGGTCGGAAACTGGTTTGATCGGAAAACGTTTGGTATACAAGTAATTTTAACTGTATATGTATAATGTTTTTCGTCAGTAACTGAGTATTCTCTGCATTAACCAAATATTTTGAATACTTAAATAATTATTTCACAAGATGTGTAAGACAGATGGCTTCAGTAGATGTTCCAGCACATCTATAATTATTTAAATAATCTGTTTGATTATAATCATTATGATCTTTACAACAATATTACATTCCATGTATATATGTCAACAATATTCTATACTATGTAAAGTAAAGTTACCCATGATATCTTACGTGATAGGTTACAAAACGTTGGATGAAGAGATATCTTACAAAACGTTGGATGAAGAGATATATTTCAAAACGTAGGATGAAGAGATATCTTACAAAACGTTGGATGAAGAGATATCTTACAAAACGTTGGATGAAGAGATATCTTACAAAACGTTGGATGAAGAGAAATCTTACAAAACGTTGGATGAAGAGATATCTTACAAAACGTTGGATGAAGAGATATCTTACAAAACGTTGGATGAAGAGATATCTTACAAAACGTTGGATGAAGATTATACATAACGAGGGATAGATCAGTGTTCACGAACAGGTCAATGGAAAAAACTCATCGCTTAGTCATCCTGTTTTACATTGTCAAAAGTGTTTTAATGTTATGTTAAGAACACCATTACTACTTCTCTCTTATGAACTTTTCACCTTTTATGTGATTGATGTTCGAGTTGCTCACGTACGTGTTTTAATGAAGAAGCTTCTTATTCGTGCCAATAATTCGTATACTATAATTTTTGTATTCATTTTAATTCATTGACAAGCTAAACGCATTTATTCAGATAAAACATGATCAAGGAAAGAAGTTTCGCCGAATTACTTTGCCAGCATTATACCCTCCACATTAAACCAACATGTCCACACTTGTAAAGTACAATCGACAGTGTTTTAATATGTCGGGTAACACATCAAGCGGATACTCATTAGTATGTTTGATTGGATCAGGTATAAAATGTCGGATAATCTCAAAATATCTTTACAAAAATTATCGAGTAGATACAAAAATAACATTATTACACCTGGTGTCTGATGCTTTATCAGTGAAATCTGAATCTTCTCGTCTATTTGTATTGAATGAACTAATAGTCTATAACTATAAACAATGATTAAACCTACGGCTACATTATGTGTGGTTTCTTTGGAATATTGTTGCAGAAAAAATCTAGTCTATCGTACGTCTTCGTCAAATATTCTCGTTATGTGTTAATTTGTGTTCATACCCTATTAGATGAAACGTTGGATTTTTGTTGTATACGTGAGTAAAAACATGTGTTTGGGAACAAGGCACTCCCTGTCAAATTCATGTTATTTCAAAAATAAATGTGACAATTGCTGCATTTACATAATATGTTGACAGAAAGCCACTGGATTCCATTACAATAGGGTTATTGTGTTGCAACTTGCAATGTTTGTTTTTGTTTACAAAAAAGTAAACTTTATTACAATACATTTGTTATTTCATAATAATTCACTTGGTATTTCTGTGAGTAATCAGTGACAACAATGTGTCAGGGAGGGAGATGAAATGTTCCTGGAGTATATTGTTAGACACCCATAAACTTGAAATTATAATGTTTGTTATTTCCAATTAAGAACTTTACTATCTTTGACAGTACACAAAGCAGTTGTAAATAAATCCATAGAGTATGCAACTCCGTTTTTACATTTGGCGGTCCTATGTTGAAACATGACAACAATTAGAGAAACAATATTGGAAAAAAAATTAATTTAGACATGATGAATTGCACCCCCATCATTTCGTATTAATCATCACTTAGTATGTAAGATACTCTTGAAGTGTAATGTCCGAATTCGGATATTTTAGGCTGTCAACTACGAAACTCTGATAGTGGCATTTCATACATATATGCAACATGTGTATAACTATACACTTAGCTACCCTATACAATGTTTTGTAAAATGTGGCATGATGTAATCTATTTAACAAATTACTTGATTCCCGCCCAGGTGGAATGATACTCTGAGGTTTGATCTTGATATACTCGACACAATGCTTAACCTACCGTATATCTGACCATTTGTCCTCCTTAAAGTTGATAGGTATCTTTTGGTAAAATGTTTGTAACATTCTGAGCTTACTATACTATACTTATCATACATTAAAATGCTGACGGCATTATGTGTGAAACTGAGTTTATTAGCACTTAGTCATGAAATTGTAAGGCAATTCATATATGAGGAAATCGGACAGGGAAGGCAGCACTCTACTGAACCAGCCGAACAAAGAAATCAGTAACACCACAACATAACTGTATTGAGCAATACCAACACATAGGCTAAACAATGACCAAAAGTCCAAGTCACCTCCGCAAAAACGCAGAACTACCCAATTTTACACCGAAATAACAAAATATCAGTGACTCCATCAGACCGAATGAAACGCAGCCAAGATCCGACCGAGTTCTCCAAGTCACAAACATATGCCAACATGATTTGCTTTTACACCAATGCACATGCAACGACATGTTTTCTGAAAAGTCATACTTTATGAATTTAACATCAGTCTATATGTAAAATATATGGACTTATATATATATATGGACTGATGTCCATACATTTTTGCGCGTGATCAGATTTGTAAAGTTTCAATAACATACCATGAAAAATGTTGCTTCTGAATTCACGGAATCAGGACGTTTGTATCATTAAAGCAGTGTTACGTATTTGAATTATCGTCGTTTTTATATTTCACCGTCTCCGATAAATTGCAAATTAAAACATTCTACATTAGAATACCAGGTTACCATGGTGTTTGATATTCCCTGTGAGACGCAATTTCGAACATGTGCAGTAAAGTTACTATTGTAATGTTGAATATATTGTAATTCCAGACCCTCCTGATCGTATCGATGCCCTTTATTGTTGGAAATAAGATACCGTACATTTTAAATCAAAAATATTATAGACGATCATTTTGACTGGTGTTGTAAGTTTGTAATAAAATGATTTACGTAAATGGTTGCTCTGTGTTTGGAATAATCGAAAAGTCATTTGATGTCACAAAGTCCAGTTTAATAGCTTGAAAACGAGTGGTTTCTGCATTATGCGTACTTCAATGTAAGTTCGTTTGTGCTCCCGAGTCATTGCATATCCTCTACAAAAATATGTTACGGGCTGTTGTCAAGATCTCAGTGGCTAAGGACATTTTCTACTACGATATATATTGTACATCAGTGTTTATTTGATCTAACCATCTATCACAGTATCATTTATTGAAATGTTGAATGAATTATTGTAAAAAATCAATGTGCAATTGCAATTGCCTTTAACAAGTACATTGCACCAGTACGCTTTTGAATGCGTCATTGTTGCTGTTCTTATCCCTAATGTTATCAAACACGCGTACAAAGGTTGGGTTCAGTTACGTACTTCGTTTTTTTATCAGTGCTCATATTCATGCGGACAGTATACGTTCTGGTTATGTTAAGAATATAAGGGAAGTTGCTTAGCGATCGGATGACGTCATGTAATATCTCATAAATAACATAGTACTCATAGAAAATAATTTAAAAACAACACATGCACACATGCTATTAATGTAACGGCTCATTACCAACATATTGCCTGTTCACTTTCTAGGAACAAACAATCTACAAGCTTCAAAACAAACGCATGCTCGCCACTTGTCATTCCTTATTCGCTTACTTTTTGTCGTTCAGTTATTAGCTGGCTCATATATTGTTCTTATTACATTGTATATCATCGATGACACCTATCACACATCGCGTTTTGCTCTATTGTAAATTGGCCAATTGGTTTTGGACAAAAGGTTCACTGACGTTAAGTTCGCTGGCATCGCATATGTCACATTAGCCTATGGAATAACATGTTTGTTTCTAAAGATGTATAGTGCGTCTGATATAAGTATAATACATTAATTCTTAACACGGAGCATGTTTGTAATAATAACATGCTAGGTAATTTGGCGCAGCAAACGCAACTTCAATATTCACGTGCTCAGCAAAGTGTAATTAAAGTAACATCATGCACTGCAAAAAACAGAAAGCACAAAGTAAACACAACAGAACCCCAATCTAAACGAAGTAATCGATAATATTCCACAGTCAATTGAACCATCGAGAAAATATTAGGGTCAGCGGATGAATTAATTCAGATTTCGGAGAATTTGACTTTAAATCTGATTTTCATTTATTGACAATAACTCATTATACGCACGTAAGCCGAGAAATTTAAGAAGAGTTTACATGTTTAATGTCAGTATAAATAAATTTTCCGCTATTCACAGGTTTAGATATTGATTTGAAAAACAGTAAATCTTATTTTTATTTCTTGTATTAACACGTTTTTATCTTACAGATCAGTGGTAAGACGAGTTGTCGGTTGTTGAGATATTTATGTCTGTATGTGTAACAATAATACGTACGAGTTAGATAACTAGTTTTTGCACCATATGAAATTTCATTATTTTTTGCTGAAAAAATATGTTGTGTTTATCAGAAAGGTTATAACAGTATTGCCCACTTTTTTCATATACATGTGTCTGTTGTGAAATGTTCGTATATATGATATTTATGTCTCTAAGTGTAGTGATATGTACGAGTTAGACAATCAGTTTTGCTCAATCTAAAATTTCATTTAATTGATAAATAATGAGGAAAGGAAGAATTAAGGTAATCATGTGCACAATATTTGTCTCCTAACATAACAATGAGTATCAAAATACGTCAGTCATTAGCGCACGTTTACAAACGTGTAAAACATTGATGGAGTACATATTACAATCTATGTAAAGGATGCATTTTAAAGGATCTTGAAAGAAAGCATATGTCGTGTTTCTGTTACAATAGAAGAGAAAAATAGAAAATAACAATACGTCTCATTGTTTTCTCAGTCATATTTCACCAGACTATTTTTCCCACTTAACTCATGTTCAACCCCTACAGGAGTTTGTAAGTCTTCATGGACACAATATACGTACTCAGCAGTATGATGGGGCATTTTTTTCACTTCAGGCGTAGTTAAGGTTCATAAAGTGTTCATTCTTATAGTCTGGCGGGTGTGTTAACGAATGTATGTTCTACTTTCTATCAGAATGTTTACCATTATCAAACAATTTGTTTGTACAGCCATATGTAATAAATTACAGTTTTGACAAGTCATGCAGGCTGTTTGCTACGCTCGTTACTCAATTTGTCTTCTAATTAATGATTCTTTCATCATATTATTTGGACAAATCTGCCACCTCCCACGTTCAGTTTTTCACAGAACTGTTAAAAATACCAATATGATTTATTTTCTCCGTCGTTTACTCTATCCGAAAATACATTTTGCGTGGACTCGGGCTTTAATCATTTCTTTATGTTGTGTGTGGACATTCTCCGTGTAGTTTTGTTGTGATGTGTACTGTTTTCTGTGCTCGGCTTGTTAAGTTGAGTGCTACATTCCCTGTCTGCTTTCCTCGTACTGTTTAGTGTATCCCAGGAAAGAACACATGTAGTATTCCTAGTCTCATTATTGCATTCGTAAAACAGTTACCTCTGAACTACAGTACATCACTAGAAGAATATTTATGTTGATAAGAAAGGAACGGAGAGATACCCCACAGCATGCTTTATCTGAGTTTGACAGAATATATCAATTTTATCCCTTAGAAGCAATAATTACACAAAATTCCAATTTTATTTTCCAAGAAAAATACCAGAAACATAAATGTTATCAATGAATCTAAACATATTGCGTACCTATACCATAAATCAGTGACATTTATTACAACATCGGCTACATACACTGTATAGAAATACTATTAGAGGTCATGTTATGTCAGAATGATAACTTGATGACATAAGTAGAGATATGACGTGTAAGTAGTCATATAAACAAAAGGAATATAAAATGCACCAAAAAAACATCCTCTTATATTGAAACTGTGACATCTTTGTGATTTCAACATCTGGGAGTTATCATACGGTGTCGAATATTATAGTTTGTTCAGATGAGGTTAAAGTTACTTTGAATAAGTCGAACTCACAACATCATATTCTTATAGAAACATAAAATAGATGCACTCGATTACCCTTACATCGTTTGGTAGTTCGAATATTGGTACTTTCTGTTACCATATGAGTTGTTTCTTAACGACAGGCATTCAATTTAAAGTCATAGAAAAGACGTAACAGTTATAACTCTAACGCGGTATTGGGACCTGTGCCACTTAAAGTAAACAGGCAGATCAGGTACAACAACATATAAGGATATTGGAAAAGGGATTATCTTTTTCAATGTGATAGTTTGGCTATTGTGACCTGAGCCTGACCTTTATGCAAGAATATATTACAAGATTTTTGCTCAGATTATATCAATTTCCGCCAGCAAATGGTGCAATATCGGTATTTCAGATTTGTGTTTGTATTACATCTTGAGCGTCTTCGTGATACTCCCCGATTATGAAAACATACACTCGGTGTTGTAAACGTAGACAATATATCGACTGTTAAATTATGCTAATCAATAGGTCAGGCTCATCTCAATGTGACCAAGCTTTACCGTTATTTTAATTTACTTGGTGAATAGAAGTGAGCAGGTAAAATACACTTCCGCTCTCCCTAAATCGATGTAATGGTCAGTGATTTCTGTTTATATTGACATTGCAGAATATCGCGTTAGACTTATACTGTCCGACCAGGGATACCTGACAGTTACGTCACGTTGTGTTAACAATCAAATGTTTACTTTATATATCGTCTGCAAAGGTGTAGATTATCAGTATATTTCATTACCTATGGTCTGCATGAAATTGTGGCCGAGAGGATAATGGTGTAGTATTAGTAATTAAAAGGTCCCGAGTTCGAACCCCGTCAGCAGAACTTACGCTCATTTTTATTTTATTTTTTTTCCAATCGCATTCAAAGTATGTATACAGAGAGCTGCTTGAGCAAAAACACCATTGTCATTTCACTCACCTTCAAATGGCTTAATTGCATAGCCAAGAACAAGCTTAAGAAAATTTCACTTGGGAGTCTTTTAAGAATGAAGAGAAACCAATGGCTATCCTAAACGTATTTTCAATTACACGAATTACACAGGTTAAATTTAATATTAATAAGGCAAAGCATTTATTTTCAAAATAAATAGCTTATCAAATTATCAAGGGTATAAGCCTATATTTCTCGTATATAAAAAGTGATGAAAAGTTTATGACTGTCATAAGCTTTGAACTTAGACCGCCTGAGTGAGAGTCAACATACACATCCACAGAACCATGTATTGCTTGAAATATATGAATAGGTAAGGACATACTTCAATATAGTATGATCCTCGGTCTTTTTGGGGATATACCCTTCTTATTTTTAGATTGTTTACAAAATGACGTCACTGTCAAAAATCGTTGGTCGGATAGTACTCTTACTGATACATCGTATTGATATATTTATTTAGTTGAAACATCCTATCGCAATAGATATACTCCGAAATTCAATGCAATCTGGTTTCTCCACACTAATCCACACTAATCCCGCGGTACAAACAACTTTTACCGTTATCCATGTTTTCGTTCGATAAGTATTCATGTATGAACCATTGGAATGAGCGATGATTATCTAAATCACAATAGCATTAGCAAATTATTAAGGTCATCTTTATTTGTACCGCATGCAAATTTGCGGAAATCCCACAATATTGTACATTCCGGATTGGGATGACACTTATAATTATAATTAAAAGCTGGACCATAAAGTATCGCCCTGATTATTTAGGAAGGGCTTTAAATAAAGGTTATCACATGCATTACCAAAAGCTGAAACTGAAGATATAACAGACATTGGTCTTAGATATCAGACAATAACATACCGATATGGATGTACTTCCATTGATATTTACGAGATTTCTTCAATTCTATCTACCAATTATACTTTTCTAATCGCAGCATATTACTTATCATTGCGGCATGTTCACTGTTAGTTCAGCGACGTCTGGATACATTGCACGAGATACACGTGTTATCTACGCTACCCGGTCTTATCTAATTGACAATATCTCTTCGTGTGTGTTTCTCTATATCTTGTTAATCATTTAATGTTTCATAAATATGAATTCTGACATAATATGCTTCCATGTAAAATTCGTGATATACGACCGCTTTCTAACAAGCATCTGCTTTTTCTTAACGTTTTTACCTTTTTTCCTCTTTCCATTCTTTCAATCTGGACTTTTTATCTAGTTAAGGCCAAAACAAGGTTAATATACTGTGCGTTCTTGTAACATGTTGAATAAATATGGTTGGTAGGTTTGAAGACTCAAACGTTGTGAGTTGCCTTAATTGTATGTACTGGAAAAGCGACAAGCCCTGATCGGCGACCTTTAGAAAGTTACAAAACATAATTTGGAGTAGAAGCAAAGGATATACTTAATGACGTTTTCAAACACCACATTGATCTTTGATTTAACATTATGTACTTACAGGGCGCATATCATCATTAAATTGGAGGTAAGTTTTGGCAGATGCTTAGAAAGTAGATATATTGCATACACGGAAGAAGGCATTGTAACTTGTGATATGTGTTAGTAACTATATGCATCTATATACAATCTGAATACGACAACAGTTACTGTTCGAGTGGTGAGAGTATGTTCTTACATGTGACGACCTGACAGGTTCGGGTTTATGATGATAAAATAGTAGTAACACCCAAGCGATGGCGATTTTATGTTTATGCCATAGGACCAGATTATGTATGAGCATGCTAAACTATTACAGATAAAGCTAGCAAGTCTGGAACATGATGCAGCGTGTAACCTTACTAAATATTTGCATCTTTTTTAGAGATCATGGCACTAACATTGTTTGTGTTACTTGACGTAAATCCCAAGTGAAAAGGTTCAAACTATTTGTGAAACATTTTGCGGATGCTTGTTGAATATCTTAGCAGCTGCATCATTGAACATTCCTGCACGTATTCCGTTAATCTGAGAATTAATTAAACGTAACATTGTACCAGATAAATGAGCTGCACCTTGTACATTTAGGTACGTACCAATGTTGGCATGAAACATTATAACACGGAACATCAGAAGAAACAACTTCTTAAAGTACCGACACTTAAGCCATGAGTGGAATATGATAAGTTTATTCGCTGATTTCCTTCAGCAAGAGATCCTGCCTAATAAGAAGGAAGTGAAGTGTCGAGTGTTTGGTATTGCAGAATTGTCGGGTATCTTTGGCTGCTCGCCTAATTTCGCTGCTTTTTTGTATCTCTATAGAAGTGTATGTTTGGGGTAATGTAATAAACGGAAGGGGTGTGTCCGTCTCAAAGCATCATTGTCAATGTTTAGATCATTCACAGACTCTAAACAGTATCGTATATACTAGTACTATGTTTAAAGATCGGTAACTAATACTTATACAGTGTATATCAGGGTGATCTTGACTAAAAAGGTTTTTCGACGATCTCCGTTAAAGCTAGTTCCATCAAATGTATTGTTCCAAATGCGATGCTATACTGGTGTATTCAAGGAATGCAATACACACCATTATGAATGATGCAATTCTATTATTGTTATTATTACCTTATTTGCTTTGCTAAAATCCATCCCGAACCCGTTCCTGGACCCGCTACCGTCTGGGTTAAAATGCCCTACTCCGTTCCATACATGACTTTCACCACACGGGTGTGGCACTTTGTAACCATTGGGAATAAGTGTCTGAAATGTCTTGTATCCATAACAACAATGCACTGCTAAAATCACAACAGCGGAAAACATCATCCTGCAAGAAATGAAAACAACACTCCAATTAAATTTAAAGAATGTTTTTTATACGTTCTAAAAGTAAATGAAACAAGATCGTGAACCAGCAAGAACTACATGCAAATTCCAAAATGTGTAAATGGTTAAGAACATAATATTATACAAATGTACGTACACTTCACTTCATTGTTAGCTCGACTGTTTGAAGAAACAAGTTGAGCTATTGTCGTGACGTGTGTGTTTGCGTTGGTTATGTTTATTGTCAGAGTCATTTTCTCAAAGATTTTCAAATGTATCCACTTGAAACCTAATATAGTAATGCACAATCACAAGAGGACTCCATAATAAAAAAGGCTGATAACACTGTGGCATATGCTTTTTGTGTTATCTTCCCTTGTTTCTATCAAATACGAGAAAGTCGAGCGTCCAACACTCGTAGGCTGTGCTCTTGTCTTGTTGTACATGCAATAGTATATTTGTCTTTGTCATTTACTGTTAAATATTTCTTTTGTGTGTCTCTTTTTTGGTGCATTTCATGCTCCGCTGCTTCCCATGTCGACTTGGTCTTATCTTTTAATAATACTTAAAACCGTCTTGAACTATTTTATGGCACATCTTGTAATAAATATTTGTATCTTGTTAAGAAAATATTACACTAATGCCAACTATTGTATGCGTTACTAGACCTAACTCACAAGCAAGCATTTCTAACTATTTGTAAAACAAGTTTCTAAAATAGCACACCATACACACAGTTCCTTCTCATTTGTCGAACATCAAACGGCTTTCTCCCAAACATCTATTGTTATTGTTAAACCATTCCTTGGAACCATATCAAAAATAAATCATTAGAACGCTGCTAATTATTATCAGACACACGCATAAACATGGACGTACGACACACATTATTCAAATTGTTGCGTAAAATAACCTAAACATAAGATTGAAAGTATGCGCCATCGAATCGACCGCATCTGTGAGGTGTTGAAAGAAAGTTTAAAGTCTAATTTCTTTGTTAAAGCACTTCTATTAACAAAGAATCCTTGAGTTTGTATAAAATGGTATCAGGAGGCAAGGTGCGAACTGATATCATGTAACATTATATTTGGTGCGGACAGAATTCGTGCAATATATCAGACAGAAGCTACGCAATTCGCAATGTGGTACTAACAGAAACCACCCAGCTTACTATTTGGTGCGGGCAGAAGTCAAGCAACATTTTATTTGGTGCGAACAGGAGTCATGGAACTTTTCATTTGGTGCGGACAGATTGCATGCAACTGCCTACTTGTATTTGGTGCGGACATTATATGTTTTTGCTATTGGTTTAGAGCAGATGTCATGTTATTTGCGATTTTGGTACTGACAGAAACTATGCAACTGATTTTGGTGAATACAGATACCCTACAACGTGCTTAATGTATTTGTTGTGGACACTAGTCTTGCGAATTGATATTTTGTGCGTACAAATACACTTTAACGTTCTATTCGTGGCGGAATTAACCATTGTTTAAACCAATACTAGTATTCATTTTCGTGCGAACAGATAGCCTGCGACGTGGTGAACAAACTAAATCGCACACCGAGGTCACATAGCAATTTTTAGGCCGACAAAATAGCGCGTGCCATTACTACGAAAGCAGTAATAGGCCAACTTAACCCATATGATATTGCTAAATTGTTCACTTCGTAGGAATTCGTATTTGATGTCATTAAACATTCAGTGTCAAAGAATTATCTACGTTTTGTAGGGAGACAAAGCCACTAGGAAAACAGATATTTTCATCAGAATAGGGACACATACTTTATGTCTTTGTTTTCTAGATGTGGCTCGTGCGACATGTCGTGTGGTGGTTAGGATCCGCAGACAGGAATTCTAGATTTAATGTGCGAGTATATATTGCTCTTTCAGCCCTCTTGGGTGTGACTTTTGGACAATATAGGTTATCTAGCGCTTTGGTGTTGTGATGTTGGCACCAGAATTAATATCTAGCGTTCTATGATACATAGCGTCAGGTTAGCGTTCTTGATTACGTTGATATGGCAGGAATCAGGATACCGATCTGATCAACAGAAATAAGTTTGTAGAAATTTGCAAAAATCAACTACCTATATAAGTATACATGGACATAAAAGATGCAACCGATATACAATGCAACATGGCTTATAACATTAATAAAGGATCTTGCATGAGTGCTCATTACATACGAGTTTTATTAAACGAGTGTACAAAACAATATGACACGAGGCTTTGCCGAGTATCATATTGTTTTTGGCGACGAGTTAAATAATTCTATTTATCACATAACCTTAGATAATGCTCGTTAATGTTCAAAACGCTGATGTAAACTACATAGGTTTCATTCAAAATTTAGCGTTACAATGCGCGAGACGTCATGCCGACTTTTGTATTCTACTGACGTCACGGGTCGATTCAAGGCACAAATTGGCTTACGTTACGTCATCCTGAACCTACCAACCAATAAACGTCAAGCTAATTTAAATGTTTAATGAATGGGCTGGGAGTGCATTACGATATTTCCGACACGGCTTTAATGCACTCCCAGACCGCAGGTTATGTGATAAATTTGTGTTTTTAATACATACACCCATCATAATTTAGTATCTTATTGCTTCATGTCACTACAATGATTGCATTAAAGATAGAGATACTCAACATTTCATACTGTCATGGGCCCCCTAGGCCCATGTTCGAATAACTTAAAAATATTTTTGCTTTTCGTTACTTTTTGTCGTTTCGCTTATTACTTGTCATTGTCGCGAAATGTGAAAACGTTGCCCCCAACGTAAATTTTCTACGTATTCGTAAAATCTGTATTTGGACCCTCATAGGCCCACATGGTGTAAGATTTTTATCATTGTTATAATCTTTAATACATTATGTGATAATAACATCCGACTTGTAGTGTGAAAACCTCATTTATAAGGGTTAATACCTTTTGTCGAACATTTTCGCGACATGCGTCTTCGCACGTGTTTAGGTTTTATTGCCTTTTTACTACAAAATAGACCGTCAACTTGTTATTATTATCCTTTACTAAGCATTATTTGGTTTATAAGCATAATATTTGTGTAGTTTTGCCAAAGTGAGTCTAGTCTGGTGGTTTCCCAATCTATCGGGGCATAGTGGTTTCCCATTCTATCGGTGTATCTATTTTATTGGGGCAATCAATGAAAATGTAAATTTATAATCTTAATTGATGTATACCAGTACGTAGGTTAATGTGATACATGCAATCTGATATATGTATGAGTTTATTATGTGATTTGCTTAACTGTAAATTATTTGTTTTGTAGCCTTTTGGTTTGTGCGTGTTTACTTTTAGAGTTTGTTACTACGGTTACCTGTATTGTTGTATTACGAGGTGGTGTGTACCTCCTCCGGACTCTGCTGGCTCACCCAGGCGGTTTAAAAGTTATTTGAAAATAGTTCACGACATGCACAAGCTACATAGATTACAAAACTAGATATGTTTATTGAGCAATATAGTTAGTTTTGTTTTTTGTTTATTTCAGTTTTTCACCATACACACATACATGCATAAACATACGACAATCATATGCAATAAAGGGTTTAACTTCCCTGCGTCTTGAATTCTTCAATTCTCGGTAGCAAGACACATACATCATCTACTTACATTCTAATTACATAGCAAACAAGCTGATGAATGATCCACTTTACTACCTGACAGTCAGTCCCTGTTTACTCTTACATTAACTAGTGTTCTCACGTTTTTATTACAAATACTCAAGTATCAATTTAAAGTCTGCTTTCAGAAACACGTTAGTTCTGTGCATACACTTATACCCCCAGATCATTAGGCTGCAATTCAGTTGTGACACTGGGAATCGACGGCAGCCACACCACATTGTATTTTGACCATTACAGTTACACATTCGTACATCGGGCGAAATGAGGACTGTCTCATTGACATTTCATGCTCAGATAATTTACCCAGTGGCTCGAGAGAGGGCCGAACCTCAGAACTCTCGATCTTAAAGCGATGATCATACCTCAATACCCATTTACCTACATATTGCATAATCCGGTGTATCGTGGTATTGAACTTAATTGCAATAAACAAATATTTAGACGTGCATTGTATTTGCGTAATTGGCATATCAGAACATGCAGCCAACACGTGGTCGATACGCGGCCGCCACACGCCTTGTTATCAAACACCTGCCTGTGTTATGTTCGCATTCACCATCAAGCACAGACAGTAGACATTTACATTGTAGATACTTCTGTAGACTACGTCCGCTTGAATAACACTTCCATATTACAAATTGTAATGATCAGAATTTTTATTTTCTCTGCTTTTTATGTGTTGATCAAATAGAATGCAAACATAATACAGATGTAGTATGATGTTGTGAACAACTAATGATACTTTTAAACACGCTTAGAGTCTCTGTTTTGTATTTTACCCACATATTCTTTCACATCTTACGAGTTTCCTACCAATTTTCGACCATTGTGTCTCGTCGAACTATTTTACCAATCCGATAGTGGTATACTTGTTTTATGCGGGAGACAAAACATTGGAACATTCTTCATTGTATTAAACGTACAAGGAAACATCGGCTTGTATAAGCAGATGTGCGTTCGATGATCAAGGTGGCACAAAATTACAAATATTTGCGTGTATACGTGCACTAGACTATCAGATCAGGGCGTGGTAAATAATACGTTGAACTGTGAATGTTTTAAAGAGACCGTAAACATATGAAACACAGATTTCGGATGAGGCATGTCTGCAACCTACGGTAGAGAATGTATTGCAGATTACATATGATGAAGGTCTGGTTATAAATATTACCGTCTCAAGTGAGAAACATGTTTTGCAGACCACCAGACAAGACTGAAGTAGTTGCTTTTGAATGTGTTCACAGTTATTTTACATCTTAATTAAGAGAGTTATATTAATGTTGCACTTGATAATAGCAACTACCAGTACGTTAGGGCTAAACTCTAGTAGATTTGCAGGAAGAAATAATATAGACGTATGTTAATTTTGTTGTCGCCAGCCAAAACAGTAATTGTTTTGAACATCCTTAAGATGTTCCTTCTAATAATATATAATGGCTAGGAACAATTGCCAGCTGATCATGTGTACAGATGAGTATACACGATCCTATTAATTGACTTATCAAAACAATAGATTAGGCTATAGTATCAGTTTGAAGTCACGTACAGCAATGCCCATACACAACCCAAAGAAATGATCATGATTTCTTATGACTTAGTCATTGCATGAGACTACCAACAATAGACCACAGGTGACAGTATCAGTGTTTGGTCCGCAAAAGATAAAAAAAAAATGTTAAAGAAATGCTGTCACTGATCTAATATACTATCAAGGTGTAAAGCGTACTACGAGTATATGTCTATATGCCAAAGATTGTGGAACATCGCATCTCGTTGTTACACAAGTCATTCATATAAACTATAAGATATTCATTCTCACCGAAAATCTCGTGCAATTGTATCTTATAACTGCGAAACGGCAAAACAGTGTTCCCTTCGTTATATAACTCCGATCGAGGATTTATTATTATTTAATCACTGGATACCCTGCTTCACTCACAGTATCGTATAATTATTGTTAGAAACCAAGTCTATTTTTAGATGCGATGTTCCACAATCTTTGGACATAGACATAAAGTAGGTTTTATACCTTCCTAGTATACTTAGCTCAGAGACAGAAATTTATTTCAATATTTATTTTTATTTTTTATTTCCCAAACACTGATACTGCCACCTGTGCTATAGACCACATTTGACGAAGGACGTAGAATTTTATTACGAAAATACAAAATCTCACATAAACGGTACAAATGAATGTTTTGTGTTTTCTTTCTTGAAAGTATGATTGTTAAACCACAATATATGAAATCTATATGAACATAAATACAAAACTGTTGGATTGAGAGGTAATTATATTTTCAATACAGGGCGACGTATTTTATTATTACATAACCATATACAATGTTACTTCAAATATAAATTTTTATTTGGCGAAAATATAGAGTTCTTCCAATACATTACCTCGCTTGATAAATTGGCATTTACTAGTAAAACATATGTGTACTTACATTCTAATAGCTGTTTTTATTCCATGAATTCTTTTGTTGTAAATCCACAATCACTAGATTAGATTTCCTTCCAAATCAGCATAATATTTTAAAGTCTCAAAATATTCCAGATAAAAGTTTTGAATTTAATATTTCAATACGAGTTAAATCTCTCCCATTCTGACGCAACAAAATATTTAATATCTAATACAAGAGGCAAGTGAAGTCAGATTGTGAGTATGTGTGTATTAATTGTGTCGTGCATTATAATAGGCCTACTCTAAAAGTACTCATTTACTAGACACTAGCGATCTAACAAAACTGTTCATTGATTTTCACATCACTTCCACTCGGTATTGTAATCTGATAGTTAAAAGCGCCGTGGATTACGATGCATTCCCCGAATACGAGAGATGGAAACTACGAAACTCTCTCCACTCGATTTTCTTAATTTTACTTCTGGTTTTAAACTATGAAACGCTCTAAACTCTATGAGAGGAATTTCAAAATACAAGTAGCATGTCAGATTTACAGAGTGAGCAATTTGTACCAGTGTTAATGGTACGTATATTTAATAGTTGAGCACTGCGAAACAATCGAGCATACCGACACACACGGCAGTGATTATGGTCCAAACTGTATCTTGTTCACGGAAACGATAACTCGTGTTACAGATAACGTATGGCAGTTGTTCAAACAATGCAAGAATTTGCTCCAGAAATGAACATACGGTTTCTTCATAAACATGTTTTTATTTTAGATACTGTTAAATCATTTAATTTCAATGGGATACAAAATTTAGTATTTTTGTAATAGAGACCTTTTCGTAGGGAGGATAATTTTCAAGGACACTTAAGCCACTAATTAAGTCAAATACTACAGAAACATAAATATTTGTGGAGATTTAATTTCGTGGTTGAGGTTATCAACCAAATCCACGAAATTAAATCCTTCACGAATATAATTGCTTTTATAGTTGAATAAATGGAACATTCCTGGCGGAATTTTCTTACATGCATAAATATGATTGAATCACTCTCCATACCAAATCATTTATGGTATCAATTGACACGATGGTATGACAGACAGAAACCAGATTTCAATTTCATGCTGAACAGAACAGAACAAAACAGAAAGTAGCAGAATATACTACGTCATGATTGTATAAAATATACATACACGTATATCCTTGAAACAATTGACTCAACAGTCATCTAGGCCGCAATCTCCCGAAGAATCTCAAGTAGATATCTCATCTCAAATTTTGCTCAAATCAGAGTCTGAATTTGAAATAAATATGAAGTTATAGAACTCTTTATAATTAAACGTAACGTTAATAAACTAAGAATAATGTTTGCTGTTTCAGTCCATGGAAATTATCCGCACGACATATGGCAATTTTGACAGGCGATTTAGCTCAAATTGAGATGTTTCGAAAGATCAGGACCAGTTCTCATGTGACAGGAAAGGGATTCTGTGATATGGAAATAAGAAGCATTTCTCTGACTAAGAATGAGAAGGTCGTAAATACAAAACTGTTTGAAATTTATTCTTTACTTGTAGTTAAACAAGTATTTACAACTTCATTTTGGTCAACATGACACTTTCCGATTTTCATGAAAATATGCTCATAGGAAGCGCCTTGTAATGCAGATTTCAAATATGTATCATTCCTATGAGGTTGTAAGTAGTAGTTACAACCTACTTATTCTAAGTCAGCGATGTATGAAATATACATACAATGCATACACGTATATCCATGTGCCTGAATGGGACTCTGTGATATCGTAATTAGAAACAGTTGGTTTAAGCTATCTTACAATCCGCACTTTTCGGAGACACACAATACTGCTTAATACAATCATAAAACAGTAATATTATGTTTATTTTATTCCATGAATCAGACAATGTGCGGTATTTTATCATTAAGTTTATAACTAATAGCATGTGTTAATGATTATTGCGGAAATGCACTCCGTATATTTGCCGCGGTAATACCCAGTAGCAATAATTACAAAGAAGATAATAGTTATCAACTCGGCTAATTATTTATACACCCTCTCACAATCTGACAAAATGGCGCTACCGTCAGTATGATTATTACATTAACTAATATAAGAAATATAAATGATTTCCGAGGAAATACTGGAGTGAAAGGTTTCTGTCTAGGTTAGGTTATGTTTTCAAGGACTCAGACAAGTTGAGTGCTACCTACCCTGACTGATTTTCTCATACCTTTTTTTCAATATGACGTTTACGGGAGATATCATTTGCGATGTTATTCAGGATTAATTATTGGTGGAAAGCCTATTAGTTCATGTCTGCATTCAATATATCGCTGGTTTAGAATGAGAAAGTTGTAAGTACTAACGACCTCATAAAACTGATACATTATTGCAATCTGTATCATATGGCGCTTCTTATGAGTATATTTTCATGAAACACGGTAGTTGTCATGTTGACCAAAATTTAAGTTGAAACAGCTTGTTTTACCAAAAGAAAAAAGCAATTTTCGGACTCGGTTTTCTTGTTTTCTCAAAATATTGATTTTATACTTATAACCTTCTCTAAGCCAGCGATATACTTGTATACACAAAGAGTGCACGTTGATTTATATGGTACTGCAATAATGAGTACAGTGCTACGATTTCACATGTACTTTCAATAGCAATATATAGTAATCCGATAAGTCAAACTGTGATTTGTTTTATACGCCGTGGATACAGAACACCAATCCTGTAAGATATGTTCGAATGACAATAAAGCACTTCCCCCTGTGAGTCCGTACGTGGATAGTAGTTTGGCTCTCTACTCCCCGGGATTTTGGTGACTGTATGAAGCACTATATAACCCGGTGTATATATTAACTTGTTCGGTTAGATTGACAGTCAGCCCGCTTAGCCCAGTCGGTAGAGAACGAGACTAACGATCTCGGAGTTCGAATACCGTGCTGGCCAACTGAATTTACTTATTGTCTTTCTGATGAGACTTTAAAGCGAGGTCTCATGTATGGGTACTATACACTTGGCATGTGAAAGAACCAAGGATGCTTCTGTATCATGCCCTATCCCCCAAAACTAAAAGTACTAAGTTGACACTATTTTAGGGACCTCGCCCATATGGTATATCCGGTGGCGTGGATAGCGAAAAGCTACAAACACGATGGACAGTCTGACTGTTTATAAATCAACTGTAGGATAATGATTGGTTCACGTATGATCAGAAGGTAAATAGCAAGCCGAAGTTGTTAAACCATAAACGGAATGTATCGTTAATACACAAAATGCACTCCAGGGAAATATTTGAAGCGCCCATAATTGTTTCCATTTGTCATATAGACACAAATTAAAGTCATTATGTACACATACGACAAAAATGACAACACTGATAAATGTTTTATGACTGCATAGAGAATCAAGTCAGACATATTTAGCTTGAATTTCAATTTAATGTGTACGTTCAGGCGAACCTATGTTTGGTTAATTCCTATTTCCAGTGTCATCGACAATGGCAGGGTGATGCTTAGGTAACCCTCACCGGTGTCTCAACAAAAGTGATTATTGCATAATAAGATAATTATAAAAAATAGTTCGTATAAATTCAATGAGTCTTTACCGTATACATAAACCTGACGCATAGAATGGTTGTGGTTCGTCCATATCTCGACAAAAGTGATTATTGCATAATAACATACATAAAACAGTAAGTAAAGTTTCGTGTAATTTCAATAAGTCTTTATCGTATACATTAAAGTGACGCATAAAATGGTTGTGGTTTGTTCATGTCTCGAAAAAAGTGATTATTGCATAATAAGATACATAAACCAGTAAATAAAATTTTGTGCAATTTCAATAAGTCTTTATCGTATACATAAAAGTGACGCATAAAACTTATTATACTTTTATAATACTTCAAAACCATCTTGAATTATTTTATGGCACATCTTGTAATACATATTTGCATCTTGTTAAGAAAATATGACACTAATGCCAACTATTGTATGCGTTACTAGACTTAACTACCAAGCAAGCATTGCTAACTATTTGTAAAACAAGTTTCTAAAATAGCACAGCGTACACACAGTTCCTTCTCATTTGTCGAACATCAAACAGTTTCCCCCAAACATCTAATGTTATTGTTAAGCCATTCCTTGGAAGCATTTCAAATATAAATCTTTAGAAGGCTGCTAATTATCATCAGGCGTACGCTTGAGCACGCACGTAGGACACACATTATTCAAAGTGTTGCGTAAAATAATCTGAACATAAGATGGAAAGTATGCGCCATCGAATCGACCCAATCTGTGAGGTGTTGAACGAAAGATTAAAGTCTAATTTCTTTGTTAATGCACTTCTATTAACAAAGAATCCTTGAGTTTGTATAAAATGGTAACAGGAGGCAAGGTGCGAACTGATGTCATGTAACATTATATTTGGTGCGGACAGAATTCGTGCAATATACCAGACAGAAGCTACGCAATTCGCAATGTGGTCCTAACAGAAACCATCAACTTACTATTTGGTGCGGGCAGAAGTCAAGCAACATTTTATATGGTGCGAACCATAGGTGGCAGTATCAGTGTTTGGGGAAAAAATGAAAAAAATCCGTCACTGAGCTAATACACTACATGGACCGTATATATATCGATTGTCTATCTAACTCCATGTACATTATGAAGGTATAAAGCGTAGTATATGTATATGTCCAAAGATTGTGGAACATCGCATAGGCTTGGTTCCCAACAATAATTACGATACTGTGAGCGCAGCGTGTAACCAGTGCATAAATAAAATGACCTTGAGCGAAGTTAAATAACGAAAGTAACACTGTTTTGCTGTTTCGCAGTTATAAGATACAATTGAACGATATTTTCGGTAAGAATGAATATCTTATAGTTTATTTGAATGTCTTGTATAGCGATTTTTCTTCAGCGCCCGTATTTTATGCTGAAACAACGAGATGCGATGTTCCACAATCTTTGGCATATAGACATAGAGTACGCATTATACCTTGATAGTATACTATTAGCTCAGTGACGGAATTGCTTTTTATATTTTTTTATTTTATTTGTTTTAATTGTTTGCGGACCAAACACTGATACTGCCACCTGTGGTGCGAACAGGAGTCATGGAACTTTCTATTTGGTGCGGACAGATTGCATGCAACTGTCTACTTGTATTTGGTGCGGACATTAGGTTTTTGCTATTAGTTTAGAGCAGTTGTCATGTTATTTGCAATTTTGGTACTGGCAGAAACTATGCAACTGAGTTTGGTGAATACAGATACCCTACAACGTGATAAATGTATTTGATATGGACAAAGTCTTCCGAATTGATATTTTGTGCGTACAAATACACTTCAACATTATATTCGTTGCTGAAATAACCATTGTTTTAACAAATACTAGAATGCATTTTCGTGCGAACAGAAAGCAATCGACTTGCTGAACAAGCACACATTACGAGTGGGTTTAAACTAAATCGCACACCAAGGCCACATAGCAAATTTAGACCGACAAAATAACGCGTGTCACAACTACGAAAGCAGTAACAGACCAACTTAACCCATATGATATTGCTAAATTGTTCACTTCGTAGGAATTCGTATTTGGGATCGTTAAATATAATATTCAGTCTACATTTTGTAGAGAGAAAAAGCCACTAGGAAAACAGATATTTTCATCATAATAGGGACACATACTTTGTGGTTTTGTTTGCTAGATGTGGCTCGTGCAACATGTCGTTTGGTGGTTAGGATCCGCAGACAAGAAAACTAGAATTAATATGCGAGTAACATATTGCTCTTTCAGAGTTCTTAAGTAGTGACTTTTGGACCATACAGGTTATCTAGCGCTTTGCAGTTGTGCCGTTGGTACCAGAGTTGTTATCAAGCGTTTTATAATGCCTAGCGTCGGGTTAGAGTTCTTGAGTTATGCTGATATGGCAGGGTTAAAGATACCGATCTGATCGACAGAAATAAGTTTGTAGAAATTTGCAAAAATCAACTATTTATACCGTAACACTTCGTTATGACAAGACGAGCATCGATATCACGAGCACCCGGTCTATCTCGAATAAATTTTAAAATAGTATCCGTTTGATTTATCAATACATGCTCTTCGTTTTTTTTTAGTACCCTGTTTATCTCAAGCTTTTTACCTGTCTCGATTACTCCTCGAGATATCGAAATTTTACTGTATAAGTATACATGGACATAAAAGATGCAACCGATATGTATTGCAACATGACTTATAACAGGTTTTTTTTAACACATACACCCATTATAATTTAGTATGTTATTGCTTCATGTCACCACAATGATTGCATTAAAGATAGAGACACTCAACATTTCATACATCATCTACTTACATTATAATTACATAGCAAACAAGCTGATGAATGATCCACTTTACCACCTGACAGTGTGTATTTATTATAAATACATGGAGTAAAGTGCCAAATGAATTTAAAGTCGTCTACTTAAAGAAATGCGTTTATTCTGTGGATTAAATATACACTTATGCCCACGATCATTGAGCCGCAAGTTGGCTGTGACATCTGACGCAGGCTGCAGCCACAACAAGTTGCCAATTTATTCTTTCATGTACACAAGCGAACACCAGGCGTACAATTAATGCTTTGTTGGATAATGGTATTGCCTTTGTATTAGGTATTTGTTTTTCGCATCTTACGAGTTTCCTGCCAATTGGCGACAATTGCGTCTCGTCGAACTATATTACCAATCCCTTGGTGGTATAATTATTTTATGCGGGAGGCAAACATTGGAACATTCTTCAGTACCATTGTATTAAACGTAAGGAAGCATCGGCTTGTATTAGCAGATTTTGGTTCGATGTGCGATGTGGTACAAATACAGGCGTGTATACTGCAAACTACGGTATAGAATGTATGGCAGATTATTAATTATATTATGTTGCTTTTGTGTGTAGCATTTACCAGTATGTTGGGCAAACCTTTAGAAGTTTTGGAGGAAGAAATAATTATATACACTTACGGACTTTGAAAACGCACCACTTTTCAGGGGTCGGTATTTTTTGTATGAACTATTAAGGAATATTTTTTACCAATGGAATACTGTTCCTAGGTTAGAACGGTGTCAGTAAAGTATTTTAATCCATTTTTCCAACCGAATTGCTAGTAGTGACCACGTGGCCAAATCTCATTTTTTGCGCATGATTCCCGTGCGAATGAAAATATCCGAACTGTGTAAATGGTGAAGTGTAAATAATTCATTAGCATAACAAAAAAACACATTTTTAGTTTTCTATAAACAAAAGTTTACACTTCACGTCAATCCGAAGCTGATGTGTCTCGATGTAAAGACATGTGACATACCGGAAGTAGCCATCACGCGGTTTCTGCGCGATTATATTATCATGATACAATGAATATTCGTCTTCAGTAGCGTTTTATGCCAACTGACACCACCATTGAACTCCAAATAGGGATTAAAGGCCTAAAAAGACACATAAATCGGATAAATTAATGCGCATGCTCCGCCAAAGAAACGAATTTGGGTCAGCAACCGTGCCTGTCAAACGAATGCTTGGTGTCGATAGATATGCTAATTCATAAATTAACATATCAAACACGATTATTTATGAAATACAACATTTTCATTTAGTACCCAGCCAATTGGTGTTTCATCTAACATTGAACACGTGCTTAAACATGCAGTCACTTTCTTCTTGTATTACCATTTCCGGATGACAGGGGTGTTAACCTTAGACAGCAGGAATATAACCATGCGCATAAATAAGGAAACTAGTCACTTTTCTTGAAGAAAACAATATTTGTGCGATGGAATGTCCTAGATTTTGATCCCACCGAAAGCATATGACATGTTCTTTGAAACATGAGTTGAAACATGAGTCCATTGATAAGTTCGATAACCCGATCTCCCACAAGGTTGCCCTAAACTTTGTTGATGAATAGAGTTCCCGCTATTGTGAACGCACCAAAAACATAAATTTACTCGCACTCTCCCTAACTGTGATATTGGTTTTGCGACTTAAGCACGTAGATGTCACGTGACTGACGTTTTGAAATTAGCTTGATGTTTAAACATAAAATGGACAATCTATAGACAAAATTTTAATGCATTTTGCAATGTTTGCTATTAAATTTCGTGGTTTGAATTAGTGGGGCGTTTTCAAAGTCCGTAAGTATATGTCTGCTATTCTATTTTGTTGTCGCCAGTCTAAACAGTATTTGTTTTGAACATCCTTAATAGATTCCTCAATAATATACATGTATAATGGCTAGAAACAATTACTTGCAAACGATCATGCGTCTAGATGAGTATACACGATCCTATTAATTGACGTATCAAAACAATATATAAGGCTATAGTATCAGTTAGTTGGAAGTCATATACAACAATGCCAACACCCAACCTAAGCACATGATGAAAAGCTCAAATCCACGTCGCAAAAGGATGTCCCAAGTTAACAAAGAAATGACAAACAACAATTATTCCAAGTGGCTTAATGAAACGTTAAGACCCGACCTACACATTTGACGAAGGGTGTAGAATGATATTACCACGAAAATACAAAATCTCACATGAACAATATAAATGTATGTGTTAGTGTTTTCTTAACTAAAAGTATGACTGTTCATACTGTTAGACGGCAGAAAACTTGTCAAATTGTTCATGATATCTACACATTCCGTGTATATTATTTCAAAAACAGACAAATGTGGAATTTTTGCTCTGCTCATGGAAAAACCTGCCATTTGTATAAGGTTTCGTACTGCATGTTTCTGGGAGAAATGTAAGCATTTATATAGGTCGGATGTGAAATAAATTCCAAACCTATTTTAGATCTACATAATTTATTTTATCTTATTTTTATTATCTGTACACAATCTCGCAATGAACTACAATTTATAAAGGCCATTTCACAGACATGTGTTAGAAATATATAACTTTCAATAAACTAACCCCAATACATGAAATCTGTATGAAAATAAATACAAACTGTTGGATTAAGAGGTTACTATATTTTCAACACAGGGTGGCGTATTTTATTACTACATAACCATATACATTGTTACACCAAATTTAATATTTTATTTGGCGAAAATATAAAGTTCTGCCAATACATTGCCTCGCTTGATAAATTGGCATTTACTAGTAAAACATATGTGTACTTACATTCTAATAGCTGGTTTTATTCCACGAATTAATTTGCTGTAAATACACAATCACTAGATCAGATTTCTATCCGAAATACACTATGCTAAGTCTAGAACATATAATAATATTTTATAGTCTCAAAATATTCCACATAGAAGTTTTGAATTTAGTTTTTCAATATGAGCTAAACTTCTCCCATTCTTCCGCAACATAAATTTTAATATCCAATACAAGACACACGTGAAGCCAGATGTACTTCAGCTTTAACTTTGTCGTGCATTATAATAGGCCTTTTCTGAAAGTACTCATTTACTAGACACGAGCGATCTAACAAAACTGTTCATTGATTTTCACATCACTTCCACTTGGTGTAGTATTTAAATCTGACAGTTTAAAGTGTCGTGGGTTACGATGCATTCTCCGAATACGAGAGTTGGTAACTACGAAGCTCTCTCTTCACTCGATTCTCAGAATTTGACTTCTGGTTTTAAACTATGAAACTCTCTAAACTCTATGAGAGGAATTTCAAAATACAAGAAGCATGTAAGATGTACAGAGTGAGCAATTTGTACTAGTGGATTTATCGTGTAAAATGATACGTTTAGTTAACATTCAGATACATGTAATTACTGTGGGATAATGTTTAATAAACCACAATTAAATGATGCATGCGCCTTAGCAACATGCAGTTAGGCAGAAAATAAGATAT
Source organism: Spisula subtruncata (assembly GCA_963678985.1). NCBI lineage: Eukaryota > Metazoa > Mollusca > Bivalvia > Venerida > Mactridae > Spisula > Spisula subtruncata. The sequence goes on along the minus strand of OY787673.1, from coordinate 39,454,119 downwards.
TTTTATCCCCCCCCCTGCTACCTAGCGTTAATATCAGCCAAAATAATAAATCAGAGTAATAACTTTTGGAAACTAATACTGAAGTCGCTATCAAAATGTATAATTTTCAAACCTTACGAAGCATTATTCATCCAAACCATACTGAGTATTCTAGGTTTTATGCTACCAAGCTGTAATAATTGCCCTATAATATATTTTCATAGATCACGGTACACTTACTACACACAATGAAGATGTATAAATTGTCAAACATTACGAACCAACAAAACTCAAACCAATATACAAATTGTATCTCGTACCTTCATAATTCATACTATCGTACTGTCGATAAGTAGTACTAATGAGGGAACTATCCCATTCGTAAGAATAGGACGGACTATAGTGAACTGAGTTACACACAGTTGACCCTAAATAAACAAAGTCTACTTTACAGACGAGCTTATGTTTGTAACCGTTCTCAATTCTTTTTGAACAGACTGTGCGTAGCTGCGAAACTATTGAACATACAGACACACACGGCAGTAATAATGTCCAAGTGTATCTTGTTCACGGAAACGATACCTCGTGTTACAGATAACGTATGGCAGTTGTTCAAACAATGCATGAATTTGCTCCAGGAATGAACATACTGTTTCTTCATAAACATGTTTTTATTAGTTTAAATTTTAGATAGAATAAAAGGAAACTTCATGGTGGAATGCATTAATGTGATCGGATCACTCTCCATACCAAATCATTTATGGTATCAATTGACACGGTGGTATGACAGACAGAAACCAGATTTCAATTCTATGCTGAACAGAACAGAACAAAACAGAACAGAAAGTAGCAGAATACAGTATGGGGAGCGGTGGCTTAGAGATAGTGAGTGCGCTTCGGGTTCAACCCTCGTCTGGACAACTGGTTAATTTCTCCAATAGCAAACGTTATTCTTTGTTCATTTCAGTAAAATTTAACTTCAGATGTTTTTAAAATCAGACTTTTGTTTGAGAGTTCTGCTTGAGATTAATATTTCTTACAACCCGAACTTCCAAGAACACACGGCCCAGAAGCTTGACAATGCTGCTAAATACACGCATAAAACAGTAATATTATGTTATTTTATTTCATGTGGCAGACAATGTGCGGTATTTTATCATTAAGTTTATAACTGATAGTGATTGTGGAAATGCACTCCGTATATTTACCGCCGTAATACGGTAATACCCGGTAGCAATAATTACAAAGGAGATAACAGTGATCAACTCGGCTAATTATTTATACACCTCTCACAATCTGACAAAATCACGCTACCATTCGTATGATTATTACATTAATTAATATACATTTTGTAAGCAGTATAAATGATTTCCTGAGAAATTCTGACTTGAAGGGTTCTGTCTAGGCTATGTTTTCAAGGACGTAGGCAAGACTTGGTGTTCAATACGTTATTCATATTATCAAGGCCGTTGTAAGGGAGAAATTCTAAGAGTTCATGTATGCATTCAATTATACAGAGATACCACTTGTATGAACGACTAGACTTCCTGGCCATTGCAATAAGTAGTACACGTTGAATTATATAGTACGGCAATAATGTGTACATTGATCAGATTTTACAAATGCTTCGAATTACAATAAATTATACAAGTATAATTTTATAGTAATCCGATACGTCATAAAGTGATTTGGTAGATACGCTGCGGATACAATACACCGGTCAGATCTGTCCGAATGAGAGTCAAGCACACCCCAACCGTGAGTCCGTAAATTACCAGTGGTTAGGCACGCTACCTCAGGTATTTGGATGATTACATATGCCGAGCATAGTCTTTATTTGCCAGTCAGCTTTCTGCTGATATATGGCAGGCATGTGTGTGCCTCCACCTGGATTTGAACCCGTGTAATCAGGTTAGGCGTCAAGCTCACCACTTAGCTACGGTGGACGGTTCGGTTAACAGTCTAGCTCTTCATAAAACAACCATATGATAATGATTGGTTTAGCATGCATGGGTATCATGTGCTCAAAGAAGCATACTTATGTAGTGATAACGTTGGATCAGAAGGTAGAGCCTGTGTCCCACTGAGCATTTCTTGTCACGGCGATGTAAGAATCTACTAACGATTTGAAGAAATGAGCTTTGGGATGCATCGGGAACAGGGATTTGACCGTCTCCAATGATCCCGAAGCTTCCCCTAGTAGACCACTTGGACCTTTTCCCCGATGCCTTCCGATGCTCATTTATAACATCGGGAGTACATCGCCGAGTCAAACATGGTCAGTGGGACCTAGGCATAAATAGCAAGCCGAGGTTGTTGCACCATAAACGGAATTTATCGTTAATAACGTAATACACAAAATGCTCTCAAGGGACATATTTGAAGCTGTCGTAATTGTTTCTATCTGTCATATAGACACATATTAAAGTCATTATATATAAATACGACAAAAATGAAAACACTGGTAAATGCTTTATTACTGTATAGAGAATAAAGTCAGACATACAGGGTGTCTCAAAATACATGTCCGCTTGTTGAGGACATATGACTCCGTAATGTATTGCTTTACATATCTGATTTATACGTGTGATCAAAGGGCATTCAAATCAATGTAGAAATTACGAAACAATTTTCCAAAACAATGCATACAAAACATATAGAATGCATTTTGAGTAACTACCCCCAATTCGGCAAAACCTGTATATGACGCCGTTTGACGATTTTAATGACGTTCACATAACTTTGAGTCGGTTGTGATGTTTCCATTTTCTCCACCAATTGATGATTTGAGTTCTGATGCAGTTATAAATCTTGAACTGTATACTCCCTCTCTCAAATAGCATAAGAATAAATACATATTTAGGATATGTTGGTTACTTTTTCCTGATTTCAATAAAAGTAGCATAACCAAATCCATTCTCCTCTTAAGATAGTTTTTTGGGGATTGATACTTTATTAATTACTTTTTCATATTTTCAAGTTACATGATTTGATTGTTTGTGGACGGTTGGTGATAAGCCAGACATACTTCTATACATTCAACCCAGTATGTTCATTCGAGGCGTTTGGTGCATCTTTTAAGAATATGATATGCTTAGAAGAGTTTGAGTATCAACTGTTCAGTCCCAATTGTTTTAAAATGTGTTCTTCACTTAAATACGTCCGATTTTCCGAATATATTTTCTAGTGACCCCTGATCAGTTTCTTAGTCGGTGTGTGCATAATAGGGTACGAATGCCTATTACTGTGCCCTCATATGATATAATTTTTACCCATGTTACCGTACAACCTATGTTATCTGCCTTTTCGGACATTTTAGAACGCCCGTTGCTAATGACGTAAGTATAACGAATATGACGTCATCAACTGTTCGAGTACTGACACATGATATAATTCATCACGCAATTTTTAAATTTAGCTTTCATATAAAACTATGATTATCCATTTTCTAACTCATTCGGCAAAGTTATGGCCCTTCAACAAGCGGACATGTATTTTGAGACACCCTGTATTTAGCTTGAATTTAGATTGAACATGTACGTTCAGATGAACCTATGCTGGTTAATGTTTATTTTCCGTGTCCCCCGACCAACTGCACAATGGCAATTTTGTGTAGAATTGTTTCATTACGTTCGTCGGAACCTTTTGATGGTCCGCAAAGTAATTTTCGCATAGCAAACTACACTTGTAAATGAAAAAAAATGATTGCGTAGTATATTAGTCAAGTTTGTACACAAAAAATGACTTACTTGTCCCTAGCTAGTGCGTAATTTGGAAATTGGGCTGTCCGCGGTGCGTTCACTCTGTTTGCTTTGCTGATCCATGTGTCCATTTACTATCGCCACACAATGCATGTGCGTAAAGGTAAATATAGTATTTCACCTCCGCCCAAATTCCTTGATAAGGAGATACATGTGCACACAGTATTTCAATTAAAACTCAGGAACATAAAGGTTACAGCGAATGTGCCATTAGGCTTGGTTCCTATTTATATGGCAACTTGACTGAACCCAAATTGTTATTATTACTCACAGAATAACGACGTCATAAAAAACTGTCTGAATATAAGTCGTTCATAAATTATGTAGATCGGTCATCTAGGGTGTACCAAGTGGACAATCAATCTAATCTAATTTAAGACATTTACTAGAAGACACATACATTTTTCTGTTCACGAGTGCTCAGTGGTTAGTGCGCTTGCCGCATAATCCGGCGATCAGGGTTCAAATCAAGACGGAGCCACACATATGCTCACCATATTCAGCAGTAAGATGAGTGGCAAATAAAGGCTATGCCCGGTATTTTTTAAAACAAATTTTCTCGAAATACAGAATTCGCGGCTAAAGCTATAAATTATAAGTTTACAGTTTTATGTATACATCATATGATCAGGGTCAATTAAGATAAGCTTTTACGAGGCTATTAATGGTAAACATTATACAATTATCCTCTAATGCTGTTGATTTATATACACCATTTATATTCTTGTTGAAATGTCATTGAGATTAATGGTAAAACAACATGAAATAATAGATGCTTTTTCATGACCTTCATATCTGGTTGATGTACTATTCATTATAAAAGCGTAAAAACTTAATCACTGTATGAAGTTTTGGAAGATTATACAATTAAACGTGTATGACTTATTGCGAGCAGAAATATCTGTGATTTCCGATAACCGTATGACTTATTTGGAGATTATACAATTCAGCTTGTATGCTTTATTGTGAACACAATTATCAGTGATTTCCGGTCACTGTATGACTTATTGAGAAGCTATATAATTCAACGCGTATGACTAATTGCGATAACCGAAAGTTCCGATGGGAGAGACAGTAGTGTGATACAATGAGTCCGTATACGAATAGATTTCTCGTTTCATTAACGAGTCCCCGTAGTATAGCACCGATACGTATTATTTGTAGTATACGCGATACTACTTCCTGGTTTCTAAACCGTTTATCTCAAATTAGGCGAGAAAAGTGTTTTAGAGCGGTCGTAACTGATCACAGTTTCCGTTCCATTGTTATCAATATTAAAATTGTGCGAAAAAGATAAGATAACTTAAAATGATTATTGGTTTCAAAAGTAAGTACTCAAAAGTGTGAGTGCATATTTTGTTTAACCTAGTTCATACAAAAACAAATATCAATGGTTATACCAATACTCTCGAACACCTTGCGGGGACGTAGACACAGAAATACATGAACCTACAAATAATCATTTTCCTGAATGACTGAGAAAATAATACTAGAAGCAGATCGGTTATTAGATCCTCGAAGTAAATTAGCATCGTGTATGTATAATACTTACATCTTTCCGGTTACGTAATATCCTTGCTCCGTACCTCTCCCGAAAGTTCCGGTAATGATATAATATATTCTTGCCCCGTATATATTCTGAAAGTTCCGGTTATATTATATACTTGCTCCGTATATATCTCCCTTGTTGACTTTCACATAAATGATAAATGATTTACCTTTGTCAAAACACACATGTATAGTACTTACATTACTACGGTAACGTTATATCCTTCTTACGTATCTCTCCTGAAAGTTCCGGTAATGTTATGTTATATACTTGCTCTCTATATCTCTTGTTGACTTTCACATAAATGATAATGATTTATCCTTGTCAAAACACATGTATACCAGTCTACTCGTGTGTTGAACACGTGATTAACACGTGATCCTCGCACTAATACATCGTCCAGTTGTATTTAATCATTTACAACAATACACCAGTCAGACAGTCGTAGATGTAAGTGAGTTTTTGTGTACATCAACACTCGTTAATATACTGTCTGGGAGAATTTTTGAAGATGATTTAACTTCACCCTCCCTCTTGCATAGATAATTACATACATGTAGATAAATAGATACGTCTATTTCAAACACAAAGTTGGGCACTTCCAATCAAACTTTAATCTATTACATAACCGTTCACGCAAAGAAACGACAACCGTTACGATCTTATTTATTAGGTGGTTTTTAACTGCAGGTATATATGTTTGCACCATGCGTCTTACGCGTTTGTTTATTTATCTGCACCCTGTAGTAATGAGCAGTCTATATGTATGTAACCGAATGCTTAACCACCTCTTAGCAGCCCCTAGTGAAACCAGTACTGTAAAGCCGATACAGTTCCAGTTCAAACAAAACGAACCTACACGCCGAGAATCAATGCTGTTTCCTATTCTCCGTGAGAGTAAAATGTTTAACAAACAACATAATCCACACACAGCACACACACAGACTAGCTAATTAAACACACAACTCTAATTCCTTCACTATAACCCTACATAACATCCAACTGTAATTTGTCACGTCGCTATTCGTTTTATTCCAATACCAGCGTTTTGTGGTAGCAGTTTAGGATTACTTGATAAAACTAAGAGCTTTGTATCGTTTACAGACACTCGACTACACGCTGTCATTGATTTCTGCCTAAATATCTTGGCTAGTGCATGGAAGAGCAGCTGTAATTGTTATCCATGGAGTTATTACTAGTTCCAGGGAATGTAGACGGATCTGAATATTAGGTTTCAGCTGCTGGATCAAATTGCCCTTTCGGGGAAAGAAGCCAATCGGAAATTAATTACCAGATGTCCCCATGTTCACAAAGGATTAGTTTGTAAGATCAAGCTCAAATGTATATATCCTTCATAATTCAGTAGTTATGTTTTGGTTAAGCTTGATATTTTTATACTGTACATGTGGATAGTTAATGACTTATCCTCCAAAACTAACGATATTTAAATTAAGTTTTTATTCAAGTTATAAAAATACTAAGACTACACTATTTAGTTCTGGTTTTAAATTAAAAATTGATCCTTATTTTTCAGGATCAGTTTTAGTCTGAAGTACAATACTTCACTTGTGCAACAGAAAAAAATTAGATTAGTCATTCTTTACAAGATTATAAGTTGTATTGCCAAAAGAAAACAAAAAACTTCAAAGTAATATGAAATTATTTTTCAGGGTCACATTTAATCTAGATGAGAGTTTGAACATATAATAATAGGGGGTTGGGATCGAACAGTAGAAGCAGAAACTGACATTATTTGGACTAGGTATATAAACGGCTGCGAAACAGAAGTCAAGGTCAGACACAGAGCAAATAGAGTAATGGTAAGGAGGCTATAAAGTTAAGCAATAAAACTGTCATGAGAAATGATAAGAAAATAGCAAAAACACGATAGCATATTTTTATGCACCAGTCAGTTGCATCAACGACCCCCACTCCCAGGGATGGGCGTTTTTTTTTTACTTTTAGGCTGTCAAATCCCCTGTAGTTCCACTGCCTTGCGGGGACAGCTGCTGATAAAGTATTTGATAGCTGGGGAAACGGCCGTGTTTTAAAAATATGGAAAAGTAACATCCGTCTACCACTAAGGGATATTTAATGTTATAAGGGGAGCGTAGGCCTATAGGTAGGGCGCGCGCTTCGGGATCGAGAGGTCCCGGGTTCGACCACTTTCTGGACATCTGGGTAATTTCTCTGAGCAAGACCCACATGCTCTACTCCACCATGGTGAAAATGGTATCTGTGAGGGCACTGTCTATTCCTGGGCGCCGCAGATCGATGTTGGCTGCCACAACCACAGGAGAGAAAAAGTCTCCACATGGAGACACAAGTGTAGGTTTCCATATGTAGCCCAATGACCAGTGGAGTTAAAATGTCAAATGGTGCTTGAGGGGCTTGACAGCTGAAAAGATCCCCAAAATTGGTAACTTAACTTTTAAGAAGTGCACTCTTTTAGGTGTTCGTAAAAGTATTGAGAGGTACGTATATTGCATGATAGGGTAATGTCTACGCCTTCACGATTCTTATACATCATTCAATATGAAATGTCTACAGTAAATGCTTTGAAAGAGCGTAGTGTGATTTAAAGCACACCTAAGTATACATGGCATACAAGTATTTCAACAAATTAATTAATTTGCATTTAACTTTTCCTGTCTAACCTGACATTACTCATACTGCAATCATTCGCACATGAAGCCCTAGGCTTCATTAGTAGCAAACAAACAACCACAAACAGTCAGTATCAATGATATCTGTTTAGGATAGGCAAAAAGTCTAGACCTAACTTGATCAACATTACTAACTACTACTACATGCATATGTACCTTAAAGTACTTTGAATTCACACTTTTTATAAGTTCAATTTATCGTTGGTTCATATTGCATGTTTGTTTCTTGAAATTGAAATTATAATAGCACGTCATCGGTTCTTTGCAATAATTCATACAGGTTGAATTGTTTAGACTCCCAATTAGTCATTAAGTAATCTGAGGTTGCATGTGGTCTTGAAATCAAGAAGTCATACACGTTTTATTGTATAGTAAAGTCATACAGTGATCGAAAGTTAAATGTTACATTGCTTGTGTTTAAACGTAATTTTAGTAATTTTCTTCTATCAAATATTTCAAGCTAATAGAAGCTAATTGAAACAAGTAATTAGGAATTGCAAACAAAACACAAGTCCTATACCTGTTTTGTTCAAGTTGTAAATGTTTGTGTTGCCATGGTATCAATAATCAACAAAAAAACCACGTGCGTGTATCGCATTATTGGTCCCAATCCACATCCTAAGTTACATAATCTGAGCTTTGATTTATAGTGTATTAGATTTCTTGACATATTGACTGACAGACGGACGGACGGACGGACGGGCTTCAAACATACGGGCGGACGGACGGACGAACAGACGGGGGGGAGCCTATAGTCCCCTACGGTTGAATAGTCAGACGTTTAAGTAAAACCTTTGGGTATTAGTCGATAATGTACTTACAAGTGTCAATAAATCAAACTACTGTCTACATTTAGTAAACGATCTGTCAAACATCTTTGACCACAGCCTGCCGTTTTAGCTTTTATTTGTCTACCATTTTGCATTTCCGTTTCCGGAATTACATCTTTAAAAGTCTGTGTTACTTGCAAATGCTGTGTTGCTGTTGAAGTTTGGATATTTAACAACGAGAATGGCAATGGAGACTCCCTGGGTAAGTTGTTTTAGTTTATTATTCAATTTCCCTAACCTTTGCCGTTGATGAAATAACGATTTGATGAGAAAGAATACTAGTACCTAATTCGTTGATTTTTTTTATTTTCATAATTTAAGTGAAACTTGAAAAACGTCTCTTAGCCAAAGTACGGTCGCATTTGAGGTTACACTAAATACAAAACGGTAATAAATATTACCGAAAGGGTATTAGACTGATTAGCTTGTCGATTAAAAATTCTTATTCTCAATTTTCCGACCTAATGGTATCTTATAAATAATTGATCAATCTTGCAAGTTTGAATAACGGTTAAACAATTCAAGTGTATTGAGCTATATTTGACGATATTTTAAAAAAAACTGAAAAAAAAATTATCCTTTCCTATCCATTAGATCGTTTTTTGCTTCAGCTTTAACACAAACTCTCTCTATGATTTATTGGACATGCGAATTATCCGTTTTCATGTATTACGAAAGTGTTTTAGAACACCTTATGAAATTATAAGAATCGTCTATTTGTTCGACCATTTAATCAAAGTACACGAAACTCATACAAAGTTTTAATTTGTTATTAAGGTAGTCTAGTATCATACTAAAAACAATGCAAGTAATTATTTAAGAAATAAAAATCTGTTCGCGTTTATTGTTGGTGAATAAAACACGGGCAGGAGTTCGGATGCGGAAAAATTAAACCACGAGTGCGTAGCACGAGTGATTTAATTTCCCGCATCCGAACGAGTGCCCGTGTTTTATTCACCGACAATATACAAGAACAGAGTTTTTATTTCGATTCTAAATACGATAATATCCCGCACTATTTAACTGCGCGCATTCCATTTTCACCCATTTGACATTGAACATAATTCCACGCTGAAATTTAGTGGCTTATTAGCTGGTACAATTACCTCCCTCGTTAATGAAAACGACCGTCGTAATTTTCTGAAGGAAATACCACAATTTAAACATTGAAACAATTTTAATAACACGAGTATATGGTATCTATTTCATAAAATGAAAAATATAACTGGATTGATTATCAGAAGCTTTAATAAAACTTGGTTTCTAGAGTATATTGGAGTTTCTAAAAATAGATGCGTCATAGATGTAACACTGGATTCTCGTGCAACTCGCCTTGTAATCGTGACTCGTAGTAAATTTTACTTAAGAAATAAAAATCTGTTCGCGTTTATTGTCGGTGAATAAAACACGGGCAGGAGTTCGGATGCGTAAAAGTTAAATCACGAGTGCGTAGCACGAGTGATTTAATTTTCCGCATCCGAACGAGTGCCCGTGTTTTATTCACTGACAATATACAAGAACAGAGTTTTTATTTCGATTCTAAATACGATAATATCCCGCACTATATAACTGCGCGCATTCTTTTTTCACCCATTTGACATTGAACATAATTCCACGAAGAAATTGAGTGGCTTATTGGCTGGTACAATTACCTCCCTCGTTAATGAAAACAACCTTCGTAATTTTCTGAAGGAAATACCACAATTTAAACATTGAAACAATTTTAATAACACGAGTATCTATTTCATAAAATGAAAAATATAAATGGATTGATTATCAGAAGCTTTAATAAATCTTGGTTTCTAGAGTATATTGGAGTTTCTAAAAATAGATGCGTCATCGATGTAACACTGGATTCTCGTGCAACTCGCCTTGTCATCGTGACTCGTAGTAAATTTTACTATAAAGTTTGCGTTCATTCATTCATAAATATGTCAAGTGATACTGGGCGTAAATAGAAACAGCCAATTTGATAGGTATGTTTTATGGGGGCAATAAAACATGGTTCGGTTCGTTCTTTGTGTATAGGATTAATCCGCCAATCGTGTTAGAATATAAAGTTTACGTCATTCATTCATAAATATGTCAAGTGATACTGGGCGTAAATAGAAACAGCCAATTTGATAGGTATGTTTTATGGGGGCAATAAAACATGGTTCGGTTCGTTCTTTGTGTATTGGATTAATCCGCGAATCGTGTTAGAATTTGACATTAAGGACACAGAGTATGACTTTTAGTGAGAGTGTGCCTGTTTTTTTCAAAAGCATTTTATTCTTCAATTGGAACTTTGTCGGATACAGTAAAAATACTATAATTATATTGCACTATATTTAACCTTGAAGTTAAAAAAATTAAATATCTATGAAGTGAATTTATTGAAGAATGACAGCAATTTCATTGCAAATCTTGCTCGTTCACAAACACAAAAACTATCTTATGATACTTACTAAAGTTTATATATAAACGTATTTATTTATTTCATTCTTTTTATGATCTGCACACACAGTTGGTTGAACATAAACTGATGAGCAGATCGAATTTCTGCTCCAAGCACGGAGGATTAATCACTTCAACTTCAACATTTATTGGTGATATGTAGGCCTCCGGCCCATACACAATAACATAATATAATACAGTTATTACATATAAACAGACAAAGACAACACATGAAGAGGAATTACTTGTACAATGCATACTTAAATCAACATCTATGATATGAAATGTAAATTAGTCAGCTTCAACTTAAGTCAACATTAATAGTCATTTTGCTCGTTACACAGTTACAAATTAGGAATATAAATCAATATCAATAGTAGTTAGACAGGTAATATATTATTGGATAAAAGAAACAATTACAAACTCTGCGGATGTACATGTCCTAAGTAAATATTTCTAAATAATTCGATCTACGTTTTAGGGCATAGAACAAATACATTGCTAGGTTTCTAATTGTTTCTTCTTTTCTTGTGGACATTAGTTGACAAAATTTATCATAAGTTGGATTGCATGTATATAAAACTGGAAAATATTTCACTCAAAGATCATTATAACATGGGCAAAATAAGGTAAAATGCATTTCATCCTCAATCACACTTTCACAATAAAAGCAATGTCTGAATTCTCTAGGAATATTATAGTATCTTCCTTGTTCAACCATAAGACTATGCGAAGAACTTCTAAAAGCAGATAGGCATTTACGAAATTTTGGAATATCTATACATGTAACGTAAGGTTCTAAACCATGATTCAATTTAAAATCCTTGTAAAAAGAGAGTTTAACATTATTAGAACATTGATTTCTCCATATTTGCAAATATTGATCTTTCAGACGTTGCATAGCATTTTAAAAACATTCCTGGACTATCAACTGATTGGGATTCCAATATATAACCAAAACCATTACTGTACAAGTTTCGCTTAACTAGTGTTGCCCAGTTCTCATAACCTAATGTATCATAATGATATAACATGTTATAACATAATTTGATATACCTATTATCACAACAATTAAGTAAACGTATTCAATCTAATTGTTCGTTTTTGTGCATATATATACATCGGGAACCTACCCAGATCTCCCAAAATTGCATTATCAAGACATAAGACTAACATTTGAATATCGCTTACACGCATACACATGAACATTTTCACAACATTGAGTGTTATGTAATCCCCAGATTTCTGAGCCATATAACATGATACTAGCAACTTTAGAGTCGAAAACTTTAAAAAATGTTCTATAAGGCACAAAAGGTAGGTTACTTAAAGAATTAAGAATGTGATTGCATGCTACTTTAGCTTTTGCAGACATGAACTCAGACATCTTGTATAATGATAATTTACTAGTAAAATGAACACCAACATATGTAAAAGAGTTAATAACATCAACATTCTGGTTGTCATATTTCCATTTTTCATTTTTAGACAGCATACCACCGTTCTTGAAAACAACAATTTTCGTTTTGTCAACGTTTACAGATAACTTGTATGTATCACAAAAATCATGCAATGTATTTAGTTGGCGCTGCAAGCCAATCACCGTATCAGATAAAAGACCAACATCATCAGCAAACATGAGAAGGAATATTTCAGTATAATCAGGAAATAATTGGATACCTCTTACATTACTACTACAAATTACGTCGTTCAACTCGTTGATAAATAATGAAAAAAGTATAGAACTAAGACTACATCCTTGACGTAAGCCTATAGGACATGTAAATTCATCTGTAGGACCATTACTGGTTCTAACTGTAGCTTTAACAGAGTTATATATAGATACAATTGAGTTATAAAGATTACCTATAACACAATCTTTACTCAAAACATTACACAGAATTCGACGATCAACAGAGTCAAAGGCTTTTTTGAAGTCTATAAATGCGACATATATAGGTCTACGTTTCATACTCAAATACTTGTTTATAACAGAATACAAAATAAAAGCATTATCAATAGTTGAATAGATACTTCTAAACCCAGCCTGACACTCTGCAATCTTGTTATATGCTTCTGCAAAAAATGTAAGTCGTTTAGTAATGATTGCAATATAAATTTTACTAAATACGTCTAATAAGGCTATGCCTCTATAATTATCAGGTACATGAATACATCCTTTCTTATGAAGAGGAACAATGATTGATTTTGTCCATTACTAAAGTTTATGTCATTCTTATAATATATCACCAGAGAACAAACTCTTATTTAGTTTAAGACTGTTAAAAGTATACTTCAAAAAGATATTCAAGAAACATTACACCTTTTCTACTTTCGGCTTGCATGGTCATTGAAGTTTTGCTTGACACAAGTTTATAAATATGTTTCACAATCATTTCTTTGTAATAGTTTAACTGTTTCCTCCCAACAATAATGGACTTTTCATGTAATGTTGACTTTGATTGTGAACGAGCAAGATTTGCAATGAAGTTGCTGTCATGCTTCAACAAATTTGCTTTGTTGAAATCATTTGTGTCTAACCTCAAGCGTAAATGTTATATGATCATAAGGCAATGCCTATTTTATCTGATTAATAAATTCGAAAACAAAAAATAACAGTTTTGAAAGAATATTGCACTATAGATTACACTCCGTTACCTTAAATAACCGTTAGATATAGCTCACTACACTTTATAATAGCTTTGGTAACTTTATAGTATTTCTTTCTTTATACAACTTTACTGGGAGCCAAATGGTAAAGTGAGAGGCTAATTAAGATCTTTCAAACATGTAGATACCGGGATACGCGGGTACTTCTTTATAATATGTTTCTTAATCATCCTGTCAATGATAAAACTCAAATAATTGTCTAAATTTACAAAATTACCACAGTGACTATGTGACGTTAGTACACCGGTTACTTATTTCGTAGTCTGAAGTTGTTCAGATGCCAGTTTCGTGTCTGATTTAAGCATTTCACTTTTAATGCAGTCATTTCCTGGTGATTTATTATGTTTTACTTGGTTAATGGCTTTGATTATTTCGTCTTTGGGTGGTGTATATAAATCTATGTCGAACGGTTCTCCAAAAGGTTCATCTATGGTGGCTGTTTCTACAGGGTATGGTCTAATCAATACTTCAGTGTTCAGCCCATCGTTTCAGTTGTTTATATTCTACGGTTATCTTGTCTCCTGCTGTATTCTTCACTGGTCCAGTACCAGAGTCAAATTGTCCCGCCAGTTTTCTTGTGATTCTATAATACTTCACTAATGGCTCCTCTGTTGGCTGTTGTTTCTGTCACGCTAGCCTTGCGATCATAATAGTATCGTTTGTCTTTTCGAAGTTTTTTTGTTGATATCAGAGTATTCTTTGCTGTATTGTTGTGTAAGTCTTTCAGATCTTGCATTTCTTTTTTTCTTTCAAAGTTTTTCCTTTGTCTACATTGTTCCAATTATCAATTTTACCCATTTCTTATCACTTTTCTTCTGTATACGAAATACTGTTTTGCAGGCATGTGTGTAATTGTCTTTTATATATGTCCAGGTGGTTTCCACATCCAGCTCTAATCAATCTCATGTATCACCAAGCACTTGAAATCTATTTCTTAGTACTAGGGAGAACTTCTTGCTTCTTGCTTATTGTAGGATATTTGAGTTGGTTCTGATTTGGATGGAGCATTTCTTAGATGAAGTTTAATCTTGGCTAGTAGTAGGTGGTAGTCACTTCCAACATCATTTTCCAACGCTCCTGATCGAACCACTACGTTTTCTAAGGAATATTTCCGTCGACCATTGATGATTATGTGGTCTATTTGGTTGCAGTCTCTTCCATTTGGTGACTCCCATTTTCCATTGAACCTAGCTGTTATTAGTCTTTGATTGATTTATTTATAATGAACAAGCTGTAAAATATATTCCATGAAAACATCTTTATTGTGTTCTCATATTTTCACAAATGCAGCTTAATTTATGAACGTTATTCTAGCATGCGTATTCTTACTAATTATTGTACGTTAGTCTTATATGGTTAGGACCAAATTCATCAACTCTCTTAACAGAATTGGTACTGGCTTTTCAAGATAAAGAACAATGACTGAAATTGCATACTCAACACATTTCTATTTGGTATATGCAGACCAAAGTTACGTTTTAACTATACTCATATTTTTTAACATATTTTGCTCATGAATATGCCTTTTTAGTTATACTTCATATCCAATTAGTTAAAAATCCGAAAATTACTTGCAAAAATAATTAAAATTCTGAAAACTGATGTTTTCAAATATATGTATAATAAAAATATTGTCAAAATTAAACTAAGGAATTAGATATGGAAATTTGATTATTCAGAAACGTGGATGGATGGTGCCTTATTCACCAATGTTTTAGTCCATAATATAAGAAATATAAGTTCTAAGATGGTACAATTGGATGATCATGGTCTACAGCAGTAGATTCCTACCAATTTTGAGATCAATCAGTCATAGGTCAAGGTCACGGTCGTGGTGACCTTAATTTCACTTTATTATTTTACTTTCATGAGACGTGTATGATTCACAAACCACTCTTATTCGATGCCGCCAGGAGGCGGCATCGAGTATGAAAGGGTGCAAGCAGATGTCCCAGGAGGATACAAGATTTGATTGGTTATAACGCTGTTGGACTCGCCCGTCAGGGGTAAAATAGGATGATAAATGTTCGGTAGGTACTAAAGTCCAAGTCCCAGGAGGATACAAGATTTGATTGGTTATAACGCTGTTGGACTCGCCCGTCAGGGGTAAAATAGGATGATAAATGTTCGGTAGGTACTAAAGTCCAAATCAGTTCGGAACGGGTGTTTATATAACGGCTACATATGTTGCAATTTGCGGGTCTTAGCAGGGGCTATTAAAAAGTAAAAAAAAACTATTTGCGCGGAGCGGCGATTTTCCTTTCGAACTTTTATGGAACATGTTAAATACTTTGATGTCTGTCAGATATTTTTTAGTTATGATTTTCGATTTTTTCCAGTTCTTAGGTTTTGTCTTAATCTAAATTTGATAAATGCAAGTGTTTTTTTAATCTCTATGTTTCTTTATTTATGTATGTCAGAATAGTTTGTTTTGCCAAAATTTAAACGGGTAAATATAGCTTGCCAACATTGAACTGACACTTCTTATTTACAAAATATTCATATGCGCTCCTATACTCCTGCCAAATGGAACTAGTTCTATGCATATTTTAAACTATGTTGAACGTATTAATTCGCAATAAATTTACTTATCAAGCTCACAAACCACGAAATAACAATGTCCTTTAGTGTCAGTTTCACGTTGTCAGGCTATACCACGTTATTGGAATACACTTTGTTATTTTATGAAACATGCTAAATGCCATCTGTGAAGCATTAATCAATATTATAATGGTGCTCATATTTCTAAAACATGTTATGTTCATTTGAATAAATATTTCAATAGAAAATAGAATGTTTTCATGTTTTCTATTCTTTCCTGGTGTTTCACTGCCTTCAAGTTTTTAACCAGGTTTTCCAAAGGAAAACTCTGGTTATTAGATTGCTGAATGTCGGCGGGCCTTAACAATTTCTTCTGTGCACAACTCCTCCTACATTTCTTCATAGATTTCAACCAAACTTTCAGAGAATGATTGTCATCATGTGACCTGGTGCATATTATCAGGGTTTTATGATTCAACCAATTTGGACGGAGTTATGGCCCTTGAAACAGAAAAAATTGGCCGCTTTCCTTATGTCGCACGGTACTCAAAGTACACGACATAGAGTCATGAAACCTTCACAGAAATGGTCAGGATGTTTTCTCTACACCTGGGGTTTCACTCCCCTTTCAGTTTAGTACATCCAGAGTTATTAGCCATTGAAATGGTGTAAAATAGCCATTTTTGACTTGTTTCACATGCTACTCAAAAAGTATTTGACCTAGGATCATGAAACCTTTATAGAAATGTTTGACAGCATGTACTCTAGTGCACCTGGGGTTTCACTCCCCTTTCAATTTAGTACAACCAGAGTTATTGCCCTTGAATTAGTGAAAAATACCCATTTTCAGCAATCTTAAGTTTTTGCAGCGCACACTCAACACATGAGAATAACTTCCCTTGTGCATCACACATCACGCCGGAATTTTAGTTTGTTTACAAGTTTCTACCAATACCTTTTACTAAATAAAAAGATTTACTTAAAAAGAACTAGCGGCATCTTTGATGCCCAGCATCAACATTTCACTTGTACTTTCTGTCATCGGGATTCTTCAAATTTTGTGGGGGGGTCTGGTGTTTTTCTGGTTTGGGTATTGATGGACAATGTGTAGGTAACATTTTGACACTTCGTGCGAAAAATATTTGTTTTGCACGTGAACTTTTCATAATTTGAAAAGTTCACGGTTCACTGCATGTAACGGGCAAATTACAATTATCGAATTATCGGGCATTGCTGCTATACTACTCGCATGAAGACATGCAAAATATGAACATGATACCATCCATGTTCAATAAAGCAGATATACTCATTCCAAGTTGGTGTACTTTAACAATTTAAAGGGCCTCACAAATGGAGCGATCTTTTTTAAAAAAAGTAAAATTTTCTTACCATTATGTTGCTTTTAGAAATATTTATTGCAAATTATCAATTTTAACCACTTTCAACATCGCGCACACATGTGTTTTTCCTTTTAAACGCGTAATTTGTTCTTTCAGCATGATTTTTTAGTAATATTATTCACTAGATCGGTCTGTAACATGAACAAACATCAGTCTGAACATCTATGAAGTAGTTGGGTTGTTTTTAAATTCGTTTTCATCACATGCGAGTAAATTTCAGGTTATATTTATATCAGTGTGCTTCTTTCTGGGATATACAGGCATCTATGCCAAAATATAGTGAATATTTAACAATTTTATTTGATTTTCGCTATACGCTGAAACGAGACACAGCCCCCTTAAAGTGTAAGTTTGAGTTTTAGTCTGAAATGTTTGTGAATAAGGTCCCTGATCAACTATTGATACGACGACGTGTCTCATCTGATCAGGTTGACCTTATATCATTACAACATTTCTGTGTAATCATTAATCACGTGATCTCACATATCATATTTTACTTAAATCATTTCAGATATACGTAATTATGGTGTTGATTGTGATTGCACTGGAAACTGTGAAAAGTGCAGGACTGCCTCCTACGACGACCACCACCACCACCACAACAACAACAACACCGAGGCCTCACCACCATTACCATTATATCAACAAGAAACCGAAAACCTGCACACATGCCTTGATGGACCTGAAGCACTCCATGTGTAATATTTTGTTAATTTTGTTCATCAATTAGCAAGCATGGTATTCAGTAGGACAATCCAAACACAATGTTATTGAACTGTCTAGATAAATATGCAAAAGTTCGTTACGATTTAATGATATTCATATGATCGTGTAACATACTGTAATATACTCCTCAAAAAAATTAAAGGACCACATATTGAAACGGCTAAGGTTCGATCAATGTTATTACAAACAACAAAACAACTTCGAATATCGAAGTAGCATTATGTTTATTTTACAAATTTAAACTTACACAATAGAGATTAACACCATAAAACACGTGCTAGATCAAGAGGTGATGTCACTACCGAAATGGCAACGTTCGCATAGTGGTGGGTGGGGTATTATGTTTCACAAACGATGTCGAAACACATTAAATGCAAGACCTTACTAACTTCAAAACCACAACTGAACATTTTTAGCATCCATAACAACTCTACACCTGTGTTTAGCATCTTATTTACAGCTAGGGGCAGTTTGGCCCATTCCTCATAATGAGTGATTGTGCCAGTCAGTTCCATGGATCAGTTATTGAATATTTCTTGCACTGAACATTTTTTGGAACATTTTGCATACATTCTCTATCGGAATAAAGTCAGGAAAACCGAACAGGTTAATCATCTAGCAATCTATCCCCATGTGTTCAAAGCTCAGTAACCACTAGAGCCCTGTGCTAACGGACATTAGCATCCATAAACACAACTTCCTGACCTTAGAGCATCAGCGTAGGTTGTACAGATTTGTATGAAACGTTATCGGGATAGCAAACACCCATCGAACACCAGTTAGGATGATACACGGATCTGTATATTCACCATAGACTTTTCCACAACAAACACTAATGGGCCACCTAACCTGTAATGTTTCGAGGTACAACAATCCCAGGATATTTAGTTTCTTTTTCTGCCACCAAACACTTCATTTTGAATAAATAAAGTCAACACCCTTTTTTGATGTGCCCTATGACAGAGCAGATCCGAGTCTGACTAAAGTAATGTTTCGGGTTTCCGCAGAAAATTAATGTCTTAATAACCTGTGAACTGTGGTCGATTCTGGGCGACAAGCATGACAAGAACATGAATATTTGTTGTGTGAAGCCTGTGTCTTAAAGTGTGTTCACAGATACGAACCCCAGAGATCGATCAGATCTGAACATTCAACTTTCTAGAGTGGTCGAACCCCTATGTTAAGTAATGTTGACAATATAACGGTCATCACAGTCCATTTGTTTCCTCGGATGGAATCTTATTAGGCCCTGATCAACATGCCAAGAGCCCAGGTACCTCTCTGACGAACGGCCGACCTCGGTATGACCGACGACTTACATTGACATCCCATGTGTCTCTCTGTCCTGTCCGGCCAGTACCATTCCGATACTTCGTTCAATGTCAACAACTGGTATATGCCCTCTTATGGCCGTTTCGACGTACATTTGTATTATCACTTCTAAAGTCAATAACTAACCCAATTTTACCTAAAAAAAATTAGCTGAAAGAGCAAAATTACAGGAGTGCCAATTGCAGTGAATGGTCCGCAAAACATGCCATTTCGCGAAGAAGAGACACGTTCAAAAGAAAGAAATACACGTTATCCGTGCAATAACGCACGAAATGTTGTGTTTTACATTTATCTAATACTTTAAGTAAAATAATACCTAAACAAAATAAATTTAAATATATTAAGAATTACAAAATTGGAATTTGAAACAATGGTCGTCATTAAAAAAGTTTGAGGTGTATTTGATAACTGTCAATCATGTTTTTTATTGTAGATGAATGTACTGGAAAGTTTCTGTGTGGTGTAAAAAGTCATGGATATCAATGTGATGTACAATGTATTCCACTGGCAAAAGTATGCGATGGTGAAAGGCACTGTTTCAACAATGCTGATGAACAGTGGTGGTGCAAATTTTTAAAGGAGACCACCACCGTAGCAACAACACAATAGAATATCAACCAGTATCGAGTGACATAAGGCAAGAAGCAAAGACATGTACGCAAAAGCCTTGAACAACCATCTGTCAATGTAAATTATGTTTAATGAAGTTATTTGCATCAGATTTACTTCCCTTCTTGTAGATTTGTAACACGTTTGGTCTCCTGAAAAGTCGTTTCTAATATAAAACCCTATTTAAGTTTGCTTAAAAGAAATTTATTCATGTATAAAAAAAATATTACCAATTTTCTAGGGCTTTTTTCAGCAGTTAGGCCGCTCAAGCACCCTTTGATGTGTTCATTTGCTTCTCATATGTATAAGTTTGCTTTTAATAAATGATTCATGTATGTATCAGTTTGCTTCAAATTATTGGTTCCATGTATGTATCAGTTTGCTTCTAATTAATGGTTCCATGTATGTATCAGATTGCTTCTAATAAATGGTTCCATGTATGTACCAGTTTGCTTCTAATTATTGGTTCCGGTTATTATCAGTTTGCTCCTAATTAATGGTTCCATGTATGCATCAGTTTGCTTCTAATTAATGGTTCCATGTATGTACCAGTTTGCGTCTAATTAATGGTTCCATGTATGTATCAGTTTGCTTCTAATTAATGGTTCCATGTATGCATCAGTTTGCTTCTAATAAAATTCGTATGTACATGTAAAAGGTTGCTTCAAGTACAATGGCTCTTGAATGTATAATGTCTTCATAGTATAAGTTTTGCTCTAATAAAATTGCTTCCTGTATGTAAAATGTCTTCATAGTATAAGTTTTGTATGTATGTAATAATTATTTAAACCTCTCGGTCAAGGATAACCCATGAAAGTGCAAGCACTTATTTCCAATGATGTCCTGTGTTTTTGCTGAATGGACAGCAGGTGGAAGAGATAGTGGTGTGATACAAGGTATCCGGGCGAAATGCCCTAGCTCTTTCCGAAGAGACACCTTGGTTCTTTAAAGTGCCCGGTGTATAGCACCGATACACACGAGACTACCTCTGGGTTGCTAACCAGTTCATCTCTAGTTAGGTGGGAAACACAGAAAAGCGTTTCAGAAATGATCAAGTGCCCCGGCCGAGGATCGAACCCGGGACCTCTCGATCAGCAGTCAAGCAGGCTATCCGCTCGACCACCGTTTTGCTTCTGATAAAGTTGCTTCCTGTATGTAAAAGTATGTATCTAATAAAATAATTCCTGTATGTATAAGTTTGCTTCATATAAAAGTTTTCATGTTTGTATAAGTCTGCTTCTAATAAAATGCTTTATGCTTTAGTAAAATATCAAAACCCAAGAACGAGTTTGTTGTTTCTAAATTATTGCTTGTTTACTGCACGAGCACTTGTCATCATCATAAATTGTGACAGAATTGGTCTGAGACAACCATATATCCCATGACATACATACGGACATTAAATACGTTAATCAAGTGTGGATATTCAATTTCTCCTAAACATTCCATTCACGTTCAAACAACAGTCGAAGGTACTTAATCAAAATGTCCTTCGGAAATTAATCAGGTCAATTTTGTCACAACTCTAGTTTAGTTATGGCATTCAAATGTACGTATACACATACATACACGCAATAGTAAATGATGTCCGTCACCGGAAAGTATATAATTACACTTACACCACTCCTAACGTAGCACCTATATTGTTCATAATGTTTGAACTATTTACGAATGAATATGGTTCAAATTTTGTCAGGCTATCAACTAATACTCGTTCAATGTGAGCTGGTTTTTCATGTTAATCAATTCATTGTAACATAGATCAAATTAAAACTAATGAAAAGTCACATACAAGTATAGCTGACGTTATGGAAAGACAACTCTATGATGGAGCTCTGACGGCAGCATAAGCATTACAACAGAATTACAACATGATAAGATGCCAGCATTATTCATTAAAGTGTATAGAGCTATATCGGAAGATGTTTGTTAAAAAAGTTTCAAAAATGAAAAATGATTATCCTTTCATATCCATTAGATCATTTTTCGCTTCAGTTTTAACAGAAACTCTCTCTGTGATTTATTGGACATGCAAACTGTCCATTTTCATACGAAAGTGTTCTAGAACAACCTTTGAAACTATAAGAATCGTCTACTTTCAACGATTGAATCAACGTATACGGAACCCATCAAAAGTTATAATTTGCAATTAAGGTAGTCTAGTATCATACTAAAAAGGATGCAAGTAATTATTTTGGCATTGAATGACTGTTAAAATATAGCTCTATACACTTTAAGGTCTTCGGATTGCAATATTATTTAGGATTTATGGAAGCAAACATATGTGTATGTTAAACTTGAACTATGTGTATGTGACGAATGAGACGACCACCAGTCCAACAAAGCAGCAATAATAGGCCCTTATTCAGTAATTGGGGAACTTTATTCCCAAACAGTGATCAGAAAGTATGAGTTATTACCTAATGTTTCAGAGGCAAAACTAAAGTAAAAACATCACGGAATGACATGCACGATACTAAATTAGTAAATAGAAACTATTAAGTAAAACATACAATAGTAAATAAAATAATGTTTTCATGGTGAAGTTTTTAGGTATGACATATGTATAACTGTAGAACCAAAACATTCTACTTTTTTGAAGAGGCAAGACAAATATATGATATCCCATCGCAAAATGTCCTGCCTTATCACAAGAATCATCGCAAAATGTCCTGCCTTATCACAAGACTATTCTTGCTATAAGTGCCGCAAGTATAGATCATATTAAACAAGAAATGATAACAGAAATTAGAGATGCCACTTTGACGGAGAAAATTTGAGATTACAAATCATACAAACAAATTTCTTTACAACATACAAATTCAAAGGAAAGAAGAAGTAACAATAAAACCAAAAAGGAAATGGTTTGTTACGCCATGTTTATGTTCATCGGTGGAACAAATAACTTCATTCTTGTATTCCCAAAAAATTCCTGGATCTCTTTTGTATTAGAGTTTTAACCATTTTGAGTTGGAGAACATGGAAGTACTTTTAGATTTCTCATATTTACTGATATTATGTAACTTTTTTCATAAGCTACTTTAACTCCAAGGCAGATGATGTTTACCAGAAACAGTATTACTGGGTATGTGGTTAGAAATAAGGGAAGCTAGCTTCTTTTTGAAGGAGTCCCATATGTCTTGTGCTCTCATATTGTAATATCAGACTCGGTTGCAAAATAAATTAAACCTTTCTTAATTTTGGTCCAATTTTCTTTATTAAATACCAGGATGTTTCTTTTGCTTTTTTGGTTTATTCTGGGGGATGTTAAGAGATCCACAAATGGAATGCTGTGGTCACTAAAACCAGGATTCACCTTGAAAGTTACTGCAAGTGTAGGGTTTGATAGGAGCATAATATCTAAGCAACTACTTGATGAATCAGTAATCATAGTTTATTCCTTAACTACTTGGGTAAAACAATACCAACCAGTCAAGTTGAAAAGTTCATTACATTCTTCTTGATTAGTAGTACTAGAAGTTACAGACTTTGTAGTCCAATTTTATACCTCCCAGATTTAAATCACCACCTATAAGAATAGTGCTGCTTTGTTGGCCGATAAGGCAAAGTGTACGATCTATTTTATCAATACACTAATAATCTGTTTCGAGTCAGTAGGCACTACAAACAAGTAGATATTTTTTACCTTTCTGCTGGATTTTAACCCATATTAACTTAGAGTCTAATTGGAGTTCTGGCTTGAAGCTACTCTTCAATTTCTTTGAAACTATGATGCAAACTACACCCCCTGTTCTTCCTTTTGTATCTTTCCTGTATACATCATAGTCTGATGGGAATACTTCTGAGTTTTTTTTTATTTTAGGTTTAAGACATGACGCATTTCCAAGGACTACACCCGGTCTACTGTTGCTATCATGGACTGCAAACTGAGGTTCTTC
Organism: Spisula subtruncata; assembly: GCA_963678985.1. NCBI lineage: Eukaryota > Metazoa > Mollusca > Bivalvia > Venerida > Mactridae > Spisula > Spisula subtruncata. The sequence continues at coordinate 39,429,721 of OY787673.1, read as the reverse complement.
TTTTTAACAGATTGGCAATTAACAGTTTCTATTTTAAGGTGATAAAGCAATTGTGACTTTCAGAATGTTCAAAGAATGATGAATTAAATGAGGAACACCACAGTTGGTGCATTGCCATTCTTTATTACTATGAAATTGATACATTACCGTGCTCATACCCTGGCACTCTGCATGAAACCATGTATTATAATAGTCACAGGTAATACATCTGTCTGGTTGTCATTTAACCTCTAAGTTGCAAATACCACATCAGTCTGCTCTTTCCGGGCATGGGATTGATTCAACGTCAGAAGCAAGAAATATAAGCATAAATCATAAATAAGTAAGTGTGAGGTTATTCCTGCAAACGGCCTTTTACTTTCGAGTGATCAGACCAGAACACAGTCCAAAGTTTTGAACAGTAACAAATTGGCCAACAATGGTACAAAAAATGTTTAAAGACCTTGATTTCCCCTTCTTTGTTTCTGGTCAAGTACTTTATAGAGGGAGCAGCATGGTCCCAGCATTGTGTCAGCATGAGATCACAATCAGTGATTATATGTGGTAATTAAACACTGTAACTGGTCAGTGTAACACTCTTGTTCTCTTATTATCTAATAGCAGGGCCCCTGGTTAACTAATTAACGTGCTACATAGTATTAAACTATTATGTAATAGGGTACAATATGGTTAGATATCTTTAAAATCTGGAACACATGCTGAGAAAGAAATGACCAAATTTAGTTGGCTCAGTGCCAAAATCCAGGCCTTTAAGAAGGGAAGCTGTCTTCCATGACGGCAATTTTGCTTACAGGACTCATTTTATTCGAAACAAACTTTTACATAAAGGAATCAATTTTATACGAAGCCAAACTTATACTCATAGGAATAATTTTATTAGAAGACATTTAACATTCAAGAGCCATTTCATTTGAAGCAAATTTATACATACAGGAAGCAATTCAACACAAGCAAACTTATACATACAGGAATCATTTTATTTGAAGCATACGTACACATACAAAATATTTTTATTAGAAGCAAACTGATACATACATGACCCATTTTATTAGAAGCAAACTTATACATACATGAATCATTTTATTAGAAGCAAATTTATGTATACATGAATCATTTTATTAGAAGCAAACTGATACATACATGGAACCATTAATTAGAAGCAAACTGATACATACATGGAACCATTAATAAGAAGCAAACTGATACATACATGGAACCATTAATAAGAAGCAAACTGATACATACATGGAACCATTAATTAGAGGCAAACTGATACATACATAGAACCATTAATTAGAAGCAAACTGATACATACATGGAACCATTAATTAGAAGCAAACTGATACATACATGGAACCATTAATAAGAAGCAAACTGATACATACATGGAACCATTAATAAGAAGCAAACAGATACATACATGGAACCATTAATAAGAAGCAAACTGATACATACATGGAACCATTAATTAGAAGCAAACTGATACATACATGGAACCATTAATTAGAAGCAAACTGATACATACATGGATCCATTAATTAGAAGCAAACTGATACATACATGGAACCATTAATTAGATGCAAACTGATACATACATGGAACCATTAATTAGAAGCAAACTGATACATACATAGAACCATTAATTAGAAGCAAACTGATACAAACATGGAACCATTAATTAGAAGCAAACTGATACATACATAGAACCATTAATTAGAGGCAAACTGATACATACATGGAACCATTAATTAGAAGCAAACTGATACAAACATGGAACCATTAATTAGAAGCAAACTGATACATACATGGAACCATTAATTAGAAGCAAACTGATACATACATGGAACCATTAATTAGAAGCAAACAGATACATACATGGAACCATTAATTAGATGCAAACTGATACATACATGGAACCATTAATTAGAAGCAAACTGATACATACATGGAACCATTAATTAGAAGCAAACTGATACATCCAAGAATCAATTTATTAGAAGCAAACTTATACATACAGGAATAATTTTATTCAAAGCAAACTTATACATACATGAATAATTGTATTAGAAGCAAACTGATACATACATGAATAATTTTATTAGAAGCAAACTGATACATACATGGATCATTTTATTAGAAGCAAACTGATACATACAGGAATCATTTTATTAGAAGCAAACTGATACATACAGGAATCATTTTATTAGAAGCAAACTGATACATACATGGAACCATTAATAAGAAGCAAACTGATACATACATGGAACCATTAATTAGAGGCAAACTGATACATACATAGAACCATTAATTAGAAGCAAACTGATACATACATGTGCCTCCGTAGCTCAGTGGTTAGTTCGCTTGTCGTCTAATCTGGCGACCTGGGTTCAAATCCGGGTGGAGGCACATATATATGCCTGTCATATTTCAGCAGAAAGCTGATTGACAAATAAAGGCTAAGCTCCGCATTTTACATGGAACCATTAATTAGATGCAAACTGATACATACATGGATCATTTTATTAGAAGCAAACTGATACATACATGAATCATTTTATCAGAAGCAAACTGATACATACATAGAACATTTAATTAGAAGTAAATTTATACATCCAGGAATCATACAAGCAAACTTATACATACATGGAACATATTATGAGAAGCAAAATTATACATACAGGAATGATTTTATCCGAAGCAAATTTAAATAGGGATTTATATTAGAATCACACTCTTACATAAACTATTTTATTTGAAGCATATTTCAAAATCCAATTTTCAACAACTTTTCAAGAGAGCAAAAGTGTTACAAATCTATAAGAAGGGAAGTAAATCTGATGCAAATAACTACATAAAATCGTAATTTACATTGATAGATAGCTGTTCAAGGCTTTTGCGTACTTGGCTTTGCTTCTCATAAAGATATTGGTTCATATCCTATTGTACAAGGGTTGTGGCTTTGGTTCTGGTCCCCATGCCATCCTTATACTTTAGAAATTTGCACCACCGCTGTTCATCAGCATTGTTGAAACAGTGCATTTCCCCATCGCATACTTTTGCTAGTGGAATACATTGCACATCACAATGATGTCCATGACGTTTTACACCACACAGAAACTTTCCAGTACAAGAATCTACAATAAAAACATGATTGACAGTTACGAAATACTTCTGTAAAATCATTTCGATGGGATAAAATTTCGTGGTTCTGGTTAAAAAAAGACCATTTCGCTGGTAATAAATACAATGGCCAAAATTAGTGTTCGATGAAATTTGATTTCGTGGTTAAAGAGGTGAACTAAAAATCCACAAAATTTAATCACCCAAAATCCTGGAACGCCACTAAAACCAATGATTAGTCCATTTGACAATGTTGCCATGGTTACGTATACCAACTAAACTGTTCAGATTATTGACTTTTACAATATAATATTTCCTTTTAAATACCATTAATCTGAAGAAAAGCAGAGTTCTAATAATAATATACACACATTTGATTTTTTTTTATATTTGTGAATGTTTAAATAAATTTTACATGATAGTCAATGGAAACGATATATATACGTATATATGACGTATATACGAATTTTCAATACAACGGAAACCCAAAACTGTGAATTACTGATATCAAGTGTCCATTGCCTAAGCAAAGTGCAGCGTAGCACTATCTGTGGGAGATAATCTATGCCTTTTATATTTAATTGAGTGGGGGGTAACTGATTGAATGCGCTCACTAGCGCTTTTCTTAGGCAACGTAGACTCTCCATGGGAGAAAATCCATGATTTATATATTTAATTGAGCGGGGGGGGGGGGGTAACTGATTGAATGCGCTCGCTAGCACTTTGCTTAGGCAACGGATACTAAGTCTTACACATGGAGTGTTTCAGGTCCATCAAGGCGTGTGTGCAGGTTTTCGGCTTCTTGTAGATATAATGGTGATGGTGGTGAGGCTTCGGAAGTTTCGGTTTTGTTGTTGTTGTTGAAGAAGTCGGCTTCGGTGTTGTTGTTGTTGTTGTTGTAGTTGTAGTTGTGGTGTAGTCGGTCGAAGAACTATAATCAGTATACATGTCATCAACAGCAGCACATTTCTGGACGCCAGCTTCCAGAGTGATCACTATCAGCACTAGAATAATGTATATCTGAAATTTTTAAATCAAAATACAGCATACCGTGTATTTTTCGCGGTGTTAAATTCTCTCAATATGCGCCGTCAACATCAAATGTGCCATATCTAAACCCCGTGAAATAATTACCTCGAAATTTTACAACGTGAGACAAATCATCCTTAAAACAAGTTAAGGGGTCAAAGATACAACCCATCGTTGACACAATTGCATTGCAAGACGTACGAGATGTAGCAAGAATAACTAGTCTGGTTCCAGGGTACTGTTTTATCAAAACATTTACAGAAATCTTAAACTTACGATAAAATCTAAAGTCGTTATAAATCACTTTTACAACAACAAAGTGTGGTAAATGATGCTGAAATACTTATAACTAATCAAAGTTTGTAAAACAAACCTGTAGAGGCAATACCTGTCCTCAATTTGCCGTTGTTAAAGAAATATACAGAATTTAAATTTGAACGTAAGTTAACGTTTTCCGTAAGTACGTTGTTAAAACAGTACACATGTACCTAAATACAGTTTAGGTCCGGCCTATTCTAACTAATTTGGACGCTTCAATGTGTAAAACAAGATGGCGGATGTACGTTAGTTTATATAGGGAATTTTAGAATATCACCCTAAAGTGCGTGGTATGTTTGTGTCGTTTTAGACTTTGTATATTAATGGAAAAATGTATGTTCTTTTCAATTAAACAGGTTTCATTAAAAACGACTCATCTGATATGTACTAAAAACGCAAATTCAATCAAGAATTTCTGTACCAGCATGTATACAGTGCATATAAATCGCATCTGATTTCAAATGCCTGGTAAGCGCAATGAGTAGAGCGTCGATCTAGTAATGTAAATGTTGAAGGTGCGAATCCCGTATTTGCATGATCTTGTTTTCATTTCTTTTACATATGTAACGTTATTTTCTATTAGTTCATACTTGAATAAAGAACATGATGGGGAATTAAAGTAGTTTTATAATACAAATTAAAACCCTGCAACAAAAATGTTTTAATCATTTCATAAACGTTATTCAGTATATATAAGTTCATTGTTGTGAATAAACTTCTATCATTGCAAAGACCATTCATTTTTCCATTGATTTACCAAGTCTCATCAAAATGACACAAACAGAACACAATGTTTTGTAAGACTATCTAAACTAACGTACATCCGCCAATATGATTTGACCACTGGTGTTATCGATTAATTGGATGCTATCTGACCTGAACCACTGTAAAAAAGGGAAACAGAATACAAGAATAAAATGAACGTGCGTGTTCCTTTTTCTATTCGCATATTGTGTTATGACCAAAACTACAACTATACAAATCATATTCTGTTATTACAAAGGCTTGAATGCAGCGCATACATTTAAGGGTTAAGGACGCGTGGTAATGGTACTTGACGTTATCCTTGTCCTTGTTGAGGTTCACATTCAGTTAATACCCGTACATATAATCAAATCGTTGTACACCACTATTTTATTGTAGCAAAGTATTTCTTAATACCATGTCTCTGTTTCGGCAATATGATACTAATGGGAGATTAAATAGCTTTGATAAAACTGGTATATTTTATGTACATTATATATTGTATTAACCATGTATAAGTCATGACTGTACAGCACTTTTGAACGTGTGTATACATGAAAAAATGGTTATAAAAATATGGTATAATAATAATATAGGTTGGTCTTATCACCACATATTAATACAGTCATCAGTCTGTGTTCACTTTCAATAATTCGTAAATTTGACCTTATTGAAGTTCATCAGACTCCATTTTATTCAATTTTAAACTATGGTATTCGCAAATCAAAGTTGTTGACTTTTATCAATGTTTGAGAAGTCTGTAACGGGGGGACTCGTGTGTCACCCAGCACTATAAGGATATAATTCAAGCCAGTTGTTGGTCACATTTGATGTTAAGTATGTCATAATATCTGATAAGCGGGGAGCGGTGGCCTAGAGGTAGGGCGCGCGCTTCGGGATCGAGAGGTCCCGGGTTCGATCCCCCTCTGGACCACTGGTTAATTTCTCTGAGCAAGACCCACAGCTCCACTCCACCATGGGTGTAAAATGGTACCTGTGAGGACAGTGTCTATTCCTGGGCGCCGCAGATCGATATTGGCTGCCACACCCACAGGAGAGAAATAGTCTCCACATGTAGCCCAATGACTAGGGGAAGTTGAAATGTCAAAGGGTGCTTGAGCAGCCTAACAGCTGAAAAGAGCCCTAGGAAATTGGTAACTTAACTTTTTTTTATAATTGGGAATTTGTTCAACAACAACACGTTTTTGTAGAATTAATATTGTATTTACGTTTCGGCCGAGGCCTTCTTCAGAATAACAATAACAAAACAACCTTTTTTATAATATGTGATAATAATTGAAAATTCAACAACACCACGTATACTGTTTGTATTGTATAATATTGACGTTTCGGCCAAAGCCTTCTTCATGTTCATTATTCAAGTACGCAATATTATTGTCATATGATAATAATTATAAGCAGTATAACACTCGCTCTCAATTGATACATCTTTTTTATAATATCTGATACCCTTATAACAAAATTCAATTATAAATTATTATAAATTGCACAGTATAATACAGATCAAACTTTTGTTTCTGGCGATTTTGTTTGATCAGACTATGCCTCGTTCATTATTCTCAAAAGTGTGTTTAGACATGGCACAAGTCAGTAAATGTATTCTTAGAAGCATTAATGTGGCGTTGGTAATAAAACACAACTTGGCGAGAGCAAATTACCTCTAGAGCATGGAAATAAAATTCTCTGTTTTTCGACATTTGTTTTTTTTTTGGAAAATTGTCTTCACAACCTAGCCGCCGCTCGACGAGGCTAAATATTTAACCCATTTGGTATGGCATTAGACTTAAGTTGGTAAACTGAAATAAATCAAAATGCTTTGATGAACATACTCTTAGCAGATTATGTTTTCTCTCTCATCGTATTGATGCTTTCAAAACGGCAATGTTAAGTAAAATTTAAAAAAAAGAGCTTATAATTACCCGGTGAGTATCCAAAATTATTGATGTTCCTTATCCTACAACAAGATTCAGTTATCAGTCTATGTTCACTTTCAATAATTTGTAAATTTGACCTTATTGAAGTTGATCAGACTCCATTGTATTCAATTTTAAAATATGATATTCGCAAATCAAATTTAAAAAACGAGCTTATAATTACCCGGTGAGTATCCATAGTTATTTGTGTTGTTGAATATCCAGCAACAAGAGAAGGAGAGTGTTTACAGTTAACAATGAATTTAAAAGGTGTACTTCCGGAAAAGGAAATGCAAACACAAATGATAGACACGTGCAAAGGCAGACGGCGGCTTGTGGTCAAATAAGTTTGAAAGTTGATCATTGTTTACAGACAGTAGCTATGACTAACTGATGTAGATTTGTTTTATACACTTCATGTATCAACTAATACGCAAACGTTTTACTTAGTGCAACAATATTACGTGATCGACTTTTGGCTACAGACCAAAGTAATTTACATATCTTCAACAATTTATATGAAATATGCAACTTTATGCTCTCCTCAACATTATAAATAATTATGGTATATCTATATATAAGTAGACCGTTTTTGCAACCACCCTGTGTTGGAGTATCGGACTATACAAACACAAATTTGAGATATCGATACCGTACGATTTGCTTGCTGAAATTGAATTATTCAAAGCTAGAACCTTGTAATATATTCTTGCATAAAGGTCAGGCTCAGGTCAAAATAGACAAGCTATTCTGTACTAGACATAAATTGACCAACTACTAATATGGGTCTTACATTCTATTTGCTTGAAACATTTCGTAGTAGGAACAATATACATGATTGTATATTTACAAACAAAAATGTATATTCATAGACATGCAGAAATAATTTCTCATTGAAATGAATAATTATTTTTCAAAGGCCTCGAGTGTATGTTATACTTCTGTTTTTGCTGTGTTCTATTTTTAGAATATACGGAATCCCATGGTGTAAAATCCTGTCAACCTGAACGCGCTTCGAATTCTATGGAACGCCGCAGGTGCCTTGTGTGGATCTAATTTAGTAGAGCCCTATTTATGTTGTGCTTTTAGATTGTAAAGTAATAACATCCGGGGTTTGTCCATCAATATGATTTACAAATCAGTCTTAAATTTATTCATATTCAATTGGTTAGACACATGTCCGTGCCATTTCATATACTAGTATGACAACAACATAACTTGGTCTTCCGTATTAATACTGTCACAACGCAATCAAATATTTATATATCGCATGACCTCATTGACCTTTTATGTATCCGGGTTGGTATAACAAGTACGTTTATTCTGTTACTACCTATGTTTAATATAAAGATGAATTTGGACGTAAAGTTAGTCTGGATTTTTTCTCAATAGAAAAATGTGTATTTTTGCAATATCATATGATATAAGAAGTATAACACTCGTTCTCAATTGATACATCTACAGTGCCCACCAAAATTATGAATACAGAGAGTTTTCCCCCATTTACTTGCCTGTATAACACTACTTGCAGAACAGACAAGCAACAATGTTTTTGAAGACCATGAATATATTTTTTTATTTAGTGTAAAGACAATACATTGATTGGTACCCTAAATGGAAAACATTAAGTTTCTTTGCCAGCTTTGAACGACAACATGATCATATGATATGGCAAATGCAGCCCCTTGAACCCCATAGTTTATTTTTAAATCAGAAAATGTTCATCTTTCTATCTGTCACATTTTTACTCCTTCATGAACTGGTTTTTTTTTCAGAAATAGCAAACATTATTACTGTCTGACCAAAATATATCGAATAATTAAACCATTTATAATTCTGCATCTGTCAAAAAGTGTATTTTTGGTGGGCACTGTACATAAAACTGGTTTAAAGGATCTCTAAATGAAATTTCGTAAATCATTTTAGTATAATTTTACATTAATTGACAACTTGTGATAGGTCCTCTATTTATGAGTGATTTTGATTTGTTGAACGACAAGAAGCTCAGAAGTAATTCTATCCACCATACAAGCATACACGTTTTATTTGATTATAATGCACTCATTGAGTGCACCCGCCAACATTGTAAGTATAATTACATGACTGTGGCGTTCCATAGTTTATACCCGCGATAGCAATCGATGCTCTCAATGTGTCGAGTCTGCGGTCGCCGCAAACACAATCGATTTATTAACGCTTCGTTGAATGTCACATAATATTGAGCTTAGTATTTTGAATTTACATGAGCTTTTAAAATAGCTTTTAAATGGTATAAGAAGAAAACATGGAATTTTATATGTATTAGATACAGTACTAGTTTTCGTTCAAAAGTGTCTTCTTACAAGCGTTATTGTACAGTTTCGGAAGGACAAACAACATAATTGTCCGAGGCGAAGCCGAGGATAATTTGTTGTTCGTCCTTCCGAAACTGTACAATAACACTTGTAAGAAGACACTTTTGAGCGATAACAAGTTCTGTATCTGACTTATACTCTGACTAAAAGCAAAATGATCCCCAGAGAGACCATGGTTATCCAAAAGTTCCTTGCACAATCCATGAACAGAGCATCGTTCGCAGCATAGAAAATATAGTTCTAATGTAAAAATGTGCTTGGCCTATAATGTACCAAAGGGATTAAGTTAACTGTCCAAAAATGTCCATTCATAGGTTTTATTAGCTTGTGATTAAAATTCACACAAGTGTCAATGTGTTTATACACCTTATAAGTGCTTATAATACACCTGCATCTAGTCTTCTTCATTCATTGATAAAAGACTTAGTGCACAAAGGTAAAAATTTATGCATCTTATTTTCACAATTGTCATATTTCTATGAAAATATTGGTATTGTTTTATTTCTAATACACAACAAGGTTATATTCGTACTGCCCATGTTGACGCTCACAGTCATATTAATATATAGAATAAAGTTCACCTGATAGACAATTATAGTAACTATTTGTATTCTGTATATATTCTGGTTTCTTGTACATGTAATTAATTGCACAATGAACTTTTACAGCTAAATCTTAAATTCGCTTAAATTGTTACAAATACTGTAAAAGCACTGCTTTTCTTGGGAATAATAAGAAAATAAATTTTGCTTGGTATGAATATTTTGTAACTTTGCTTCAATTGCTATAATTAATTTCTACTTTTCTTGGTCATTACAAGAATATAAATTTTGCTCCCAAATTTGCGGTTTACAAAACAATAAACAATTTCTCTAAAATTTGTTCTGGCCTAAATATATCAAGAATGTTGGAATTCATGATTTAATTATCTACACTATTGATTTGAGTAAAAGCCACAAATAAGATGGTTTTACAGTAGTACAGTCTAATATTGCACTATCTTTGGGTGGACTTACAATTTTCTAGCTACATGTTTTTGACGAGTAAAAATAATTAAATTACAATGTGACAAAATTTGTGGATTTGGTGAAAAAGACCATTTCGTGGAAAGTTCAATGTAATTTAAAGGATTTTCGTGGTTGAAATCATCCACAAAATTAACGAAATTAAATGGCCCTCTAATATTATTGATTTTACAGTATGTCATTCATTTAACTGTTCATGTAGTTATAAGCGGATTTGTCATGATTGACCAATTATTTTCTGAGTAAATGTTTTGTACAAACAACTTTCTTACAAATCAAAAAGTGTACACTTACGAAAATAATGTACACTTTATCAATGGAGTCACAGGGCGTATCAGAGTATAAAAATGATATAAATACGACATGCATATAGTCTTTGAGCTAAATTATTGTATTTATACATCTTATACTGGTAAAAACTAGATACTAGTATATTCGGTGTATCCAAGAGTAAACTCTATCAAGGATTAACTAGTGTTAATTAAACAGTTACAATTAAACTCTTACACGTACTAACCGGATGTGAGTCAGGACAGTTTCTACCATTTGTGAATGCTATCAAATTGCAAATCGTTGGTTTATGTGTCTTTTCTGATGCAGGCGGAAGAGCTGAGAACATGTTGAGTGATAATTTGGAAAACATGTATCACGACTGAGCACCTGTTTGAAACGAGCATAATTCTGATGATTGGAACTAATTACATTGTGGATTTTATTTACCAAATGTGTATTCAAATATGATTCGGGGTGACGTACTTGTGTGAAACTGTTGGTTTCTAGTGTATTTATAACTTTTTAATAATTGTCATACTTGCTTTAACGTGCCACTCTCTATGAATTACTAGTATGAGTGATTTTATATCATTAAGACAAAATCCTATAACGCAAGTAAGGAAACTAGGCTTGCAAGCGTTTCTAAAAGTTGCCCCAAAATACGTCAGCAGAGACGTTGACGTCATTGAGGTAATTCGGCTGCTTCATGCGTATGGATATATATCACGTGACCAACATCGCGAGCTGACTGTCAAGTACATGCTACACGAAGGTACTAATTCAAACAAGTTTTCTAGTTTGCTGCTGCAGTTAGTTTCCATTCTGAGATTCAAAGAAATCGTAAAATTTCTGAACACACTTGGATACGACGAGTTTGCTATCGAATTAATGCAAGAGAGATATGACGTAAGTGCTGACGTCATACAAGGCGCGTGCATTGGATTATCTGACGATATATTGACATACTATGCTACGCTAAAGTGTTACATGGATGACAACAATTTTAATGATCGCAAAACTGAACTTGAAATTCGTTCAAACGAACTTCTTGAATTATTTGGCTCTTTAACCGAAATAGATGAAAAACAAACTGCTACTAATAAGTATGTGGTTGTGACATTTTTGCGAGCCACTTTGTACAAAGAAAGAAGAGATAGGGAGAGCATTCTGAATGAAATGATCGGAAATATTCCGGATGGTGTAGATGTTAGATTCGCAAATATAGTTTACAATGGTAAAATGGGTATAACGGCCATACGAGACAATGATGAAACTGCTGCGTTAGAATACGTCAATACCGCTGTGAGATTATGCGACAATTGTGAACAACAGTTCGTCCGTGTGTTTGCCTACCATGATCAGCAGTACGTGTATCGGTGCCTGCAATCTAACTCCGCGACAGAAGAACATCTGAAACATACTCTGACCTCGGGACAATTAGGTTTGGATGTGTTGTTAAATTTGCCGAGCAACCAAGCCTTGATCTGGAGAAAGGCCTTGACGACCGAGAATGCAATGGGACTGTTGAAGATTAAGAACAACTTCGCGGTAATGCACGACCAGCCTGTATGTGAGGGTGACCGGCTCGCCGCTGATAGGTTTATAAAGTCGTTAGACCGGAGTGCTACTGGATCCCATGAAAAAAGAACAGCTATGAAGACCGCGCTGTGTAAGGCGCGGATAAATGAACGAACCAACCCGGACATTGCACGGTATTACTCTGGGGAAGCAGTTAAGCTAGCTATGGACGGTGCACATTTCTCTAGTGACCTTGTTCATATATCTAGTTACAATGACTATCTTCATAACCACACTAACGTTAAACAAGTTGTATAATATCAGTGGACCATGAGAGTGGAATATTTAGTCAGAAATTGCAATTACAGTCAAAAAGGTGGTCTAAATAGCAAATCGGTCTTATTAGCGGACCTTTTTTGTTCTAAATTTAATACTTCGGGACATTAAAATGGCAAAAATTCTGCATGATTTCAAAATAATCAAAGAGGTCTTATTAGCGGAACTTTACTGTATTATAATTTCATATGGTTGACTGATGCTATCGTCATAAAATTTACGTTCAAAATGGACATAACCAGCTGCATCATAATATCCACATAAAACGACCATCACTATTTAATAAAGGGTCATAAAGTTCTGATAACAAGATGAGGAAGAATGAAAGTACAAATTTCAATAAATGGAACTATACATTACAGTAGCTACATGTTAATTTTGAACTAAAGCACGTCATTTTTAAAACTATGTAGTCGTTTCACCATAAACTTTGATTGTATTTTATTTTGCATTACTGTTCGTTTTGAGCGGCAACGGCCGACGATATGTAAAAGTTTGTTTCATAGTTGTTATGCATATCAAAATAAAGAAAATAACGAGTATGCAAAACTGTGTTCTTCTTGTGATGTAGGCATACTTACCTTAGACCTAGTGAATTGTCAGGTCTAAATATTGAATGGCACATGGAACGGGTCACAAAGTCTGAAACATGGTTATGTCGGCTTGTCCCATTTTGCTCTAAGTATATGTACGTTGGTGGCATTTATTTCACAAAAATGTTTGCATGTAAATCTATACATTGAGACCACGACAAAGGTTAAACATACCGAGCATATGGTAACAACGGGTCATAGTCTAGTAAATAATTTTGCTAACACCGGGAAATATGATATACGAGACAGTGCTGTTAATTTATACATGTTTATTTAAATATGTTATGCAATACGCTGGCTTTTTGAGTTTCAACAAAACGAAATTCGTACTTGACATTTAAAAGGAACTATGCAGGCGCGTCGCTAGGTACCGAACAATGGGGCGACGGGGTGGGTTAAGGGAGGGGTGACCCGTTCCTTTGAATGAGAAAATGTTATAAAACCAAATCGTAAATGGTGCTATTTCCGATACCTTTATTGTATATTCTTCTGGGAAAGTTTTTTTATTGTTATACAGGATGTTAGTCATTATTCTAACTCACTATGGCAGAAAGTGTTCATTTATATTTGCCGATGTTGCAGTATTTTGCGCTTGCTATTCGTTTCAGAGATAATGTAAGCTTAATTATATAAATGCACATGAGTTGCGTGTAAGGTGTGGAAACTTCAAAGTTTAACTAGCGTTACCATCAAATGCGTCTGAAATCCGTTATCCTACGTAGTACAAGCGATTATTCGCCTACGCTAGTCATTGCCTTGTAATCGCGTTCATTGCGTCGGATACCGGTTGGAAAAATTCGTGCACAAAATCAACTTAAACCATCAGCGATCAGCGTCTTGGAAGACGTTTGCCAGCCGAACCGACTTAAGCAAACTCAGAACAACTTAATCCTGCGTTTAGGAACGTTTACAAACGACACACAACGCACCAATCTACGTAACTTTATTTCAAATGTCGAAGTTTTTGCATGTTAAAAAATAACGCATTCAAACGTTTTCAGCTTACTTTTCTTGCGGAATTGGACGTTTCCTTATATTATAACAAACAACAATTATACAGATTATTGTTGAAAATGAAATCTTATTGACAGAATAATGTAAACTCAGTTTATCTGAAAACAGGTATTTTTACTTTTGCTACAAATGTAGGTTACAATGTTTTATCAGTATCACATGCTACAAAATTAATGTAGGTTACAATGTTTTATCAGTATCACATGCTACAAAATTAATGTAGGTTACAATGTTTTATCAGTATCACATGCTACAAAATTAATGTAGGTTACAATGTTTTATCAGTAACATATCTAGGTCTTTGGTGTTATGTATTTATATATCATATTGTACACGCTTATTCATAAATTATTAGTTATAAAATTGAATGCAAATAACATAAACTTGAAAGTCTTAACTGGGTATATCATTAATAACATGCATATTATAGAGGTGGAACAATAAAATATAGCTCTCTGTCAATACTTATATATATGCTAGTAATCTATGATATGCTTATCTTAATTTTTTGTTACCCGATGATGTGTACATGGCGAAATTTTGCAAGAAGCGCATGCCATTAGCAGAAAAAATATATTATGTATGTTTACAGGAAAGTCGAGTAAGAATTTAAGGAGGCATGAAATATCAATCAATGTGATATATGCATATGTATATGTTTTAAGAATGGTGTCCCTCAAATTAAATATCATTCGATGCCGCCAGGAGGCGGCATCGAGTATGAAAGGGTGCAACCAGATGTCCCAGGAGGATACAAGATTTGATTGGTTATAACGCTGTTGGACTCGCCCGTCAGGGGTAAAATAGGATGATAAATATTATAGCAAAATTTTATATAAAAATATTTTTAATATTATTATCACAAGATGTATGTAAAATGATTATACACTCATTTATTTCCGGCTTATAATTTTTTTTATTCGACTTTTATAAAAACAGTTTATCTCATACCTTAAAATTGAATGACTACCAGGGCAATGTTGTTCGGTAGGTACTAAAGTCCAAATCAGTTCGGAACGGGTGTTTATATAACGGCTACATATGTTGCAATTTGCGGGTCTTAGCAGGGGCTATTAAAAAGTAAAAAAAAACTATTTGCGCGGAGCGGCGATTTTCCTTTCGAACTTCAGTTTCACGTTGTCAGGCTATACCACGTTATTGGAATACACTTTGTTATTTTATGAAACATGCTAAATGCCATCTGTGAAGCATTAATCAATATTATAATGGTGCTCATATTTCTAAAACATGTTATGTTCATTTGAATAAATATTTCAATAGAAAATAGAATGTTTTCATGTTTTCTATTCTTTCCTGGTGTTTCACTGCCTTCAAGTTTTTAACCAGGTTTTCCAAAGGAAAACTCTGGTTATTAGATTGCTGAATGTCGGCGGGCCTTAACAATTTCTTCTGTGCACAACTCCTCCTACATTTCTTCATAGATTTCAACCAAACTTTCAGATAATGATTGTCATCATGTGACCTGGTGCATATTATCAGGGTTTTATGATTCAACCAATTTTGACGGAGTTATGGCCCTTGAAACAGAAAAAATTGGCCGCTTTCCTTATGTCGCACGGTACTCAAAGTACACGACATAGAGTCATGAAACCTTCACAGAAATGGTCAGGATGTTTTCTCTACACCTGGGGTTTCACTCCCCTTTCAGTTTAGTACATCCAGAGTTATTAGCCATTGAAATGGTGTAAAATAGCCATTTTTGACTTGTTTCACATGCTACTCAAAAAGTATTTGACCTAGGATCATGAAACCTTTATAGAAATGTTTGACAGCATGTACTCTAGTGCACCTGGGGTTTCACTCCCCTTTCAATTTAGTACAACCAGAGTTATTGCCCTTGAATTAGTGAAAAATACCCATTTTCAGCAATCTTAAGTTTTTGCAGCGTACACTCAACACATGAGAATAACTTCCCTTGTGCATCACACATCACGCCGGAATTTTAGTTTGTTTACAAGTTTCTACCAATACCTTTTACTAAATAAAAATATTTACTTAAAAAGAACTAGCGGCATCTTTGATGCCCAGCATCAACATTTCACTTGTTTACACCTGTTATCAGTCGGTCGCACTACTAATTGTTACTTTCCCACTGCGGTATAACGTACACCGGATATTGCTTGTAAAGTGAGTAATATTACCAATTTTAAGGACATGAATTGGAGACTAGGGTGTGTTTAGAGACAAAATTTTCCAAATTACTGACTTCTTATGCATATCCCAATTGAGTTTTAACTTCTTCGGGCATTTTGGTAACTTTATAGCACACTATCGTATATAAAATATTCACAGAAAGGTTAAAATGAATCAGTATTACGCCGTTACTCACTCGCAAATTGACAATAGTACTTTACAAGCTTCTGGAACGTCTGTATTACCAAATTGTAGATTTTTTGAACTGGCCATTTTGTTTACTGTGATCCCAAAATGTTGTGACCGAATTTCATAAATATTGTTCGGAAAACAACTAAGGTACACCCCACAAAAGATACGCGTGTGTGTACAAAGTATTGCTGTTTAGTGTACGGAGTATTGCACATAAGCTCAACATAAATGTACGGAGAGTAAAACTATGGCTTAATAAAATGAGTAAATAAAGTATCTAAATGGACAGTTTTATCATATTATTACGTCTGCTCACCAATAAGGTCATGTCTAATGGGTTATACGATATAATTAGAATATTCTAAAATGATTATGATAAAATATTTCAACCTTCATGCAGATGAATGCGATTAACAATATAGAATGCTGAATTGTATGCATAACGTGTTCTTGTGAGTAGTACAAATGTGATATTTAGCTTGGATATATATATGAAATTCTTTAAGAGTCATGCTTATGGTCAAATGGCAAATAAGGGCATTCACATCCATGTATACACACCAAGGTTTATTTTGTAATCTCTCAACTGTTTCATATGCGGCAATGGGGTTCCTTTACTATGATTTACATTCAATGATGCTAATTCAAAGTATTGGACATTGTAGTAGTTTTGTGTCTAATGCAATTGCTCAGCTATGACCCTTTACTGTATGTGAAATACTCAGTTAATAATAGAAGTTTCCCATAAAATTCAGGGAGGATTTGGAGCTAGGATTAGCTTGTTACATTAATTGCTTCATGTAGTCAATACAATACAATATAAATAGGAACTTATCTATATAATATAGGTTATTTTTACAAAATAACGCTGATGATACCTTGTATTTATTCAATTTGAGTGACAAATAGTCACTACAAGTAAAAGAAATACTCTGTACACGATACAGCAATACACCGTACACCAGATAGCAACTATATAGCAATACTAGTACTCTGTACACTAATACCTGCTTTTATTCTCGCAATGCATCGTCGTTTTCGATTAGTTTCGGATACTACATTTGCAATATAATCTTTGTAACAAGAATGACAATTCGCTCGATTCAAGTTGATTATTTTAACGAAAAATATAAACAAAAACATCTAATTTCGACAGATCGAGCTTACTTTCTGCTTGAGTAACGATACGATTTTTGTCTTTTAATCACCCTGTTAAGAGATTCCTGGCAATATACCGGTTGCACAGGCTAGGAAAATTTATGGAGGAGATAGTTTTGTATAAAATGTACATTAAACACACTCAGAAAAACTAAAAATCATCTCTGAACTTACCATTGTCAACACTAGAATGTCGCGAAAATTGATAATATTACTCATCTTGCTAGCAATATCCGATGTACGTTATACCGCAGTGCTTTCCTTGGGGTGGATGTTTTAACTACCGTTTTCTACGGTTCCCCTTTTGTGGCGTCGTCTTGTGTGAACGTTTTCTCAGTATGACAGGGACAGTGGGGATATCTTCAGGATTTTCAAAGTGAGCATCTGGTCAAAAGTTGAATTCAACCTCGTCATTATCATTTTTTCTCAATCACTATAACTTAAGAAATCTTGTAATTGTGCTGCATGGTTTCCGGCCGTTTCAAGATATTCAATTAGTGCTGCCATCTTTTCAACTGCTGAACATGGAGGAAGCCATTTTCGTGCATTTGTTGATGCAGTACCGTCTTCTTTCTTCCCGATTGTGATCCCCTGTACATCTTCAAAAGTAACTCTTGATCAAAGACGTCCAACACGTTGGACGTCTTTGACTTGATTGATCATGTCTCTTTGGGCAGTACAACATTTTGACCAAAAGCACATAAGTGTCCACATTCAACAGTATCTTTCTATGTTGGTCAATAAGAAAAAGACTTTCACTTCGAAGTACATGCTACAGGATAGTTGTGTGTGATATCAAATGATATTTTGGGATGAAATCATTCCCTCCCATACATAACCCCACAGCTACTTTTATTCCTATGGTTGGGTCATTATGGTATGACTCCATCAGTTCAACGGTAGGTGTAATGTTATATATGTCAAACTTGGACCTAGGCTTTTGCAGAACAACGTGCACCGGTATTTTGAATTTACCAAGCAAAACAAAAACTCACTGGACAAATGCTGTATAAATGAAAATGGTTACATTCATGTTGCTAAGACATATCTCATTTCAAGACCAGCTGGCCTAGCAATGGTCAGTACAGGGCCATACATTACTGTAAACAGTTAGCACATGATAGTTAAATACAGCTCCCGCTGATAAGGCTAGGAGAGAATTTTGGCTGAATCTTACAGTTGTTCTATGGACTGAAACGACAGTAAACGTTTGACCAACATCGTGCAGCACAGTTTAACCCTTTTGTCTTTCGACAGACTTATCACACTATATGATTTACACGTGTACGTGTACCGACTTTGACACGTAAATGAGTACTGCTGTTGTAGGTGTTGATGATGTTGTTGTTGCTGTTTCTGCCGATGATGATGATGTTGTTGTTGCTGCTGCTGATGATGATGATGATGATGACGATTGTTTTGTTGCGGATGTTGTTGTTGCTGTTGTTGTTGCTACTGCTGCTGATGTTGCTGATGTGGTTGCTGATGCTGATGATATTGTTGTTGATGCTGCTGATGTTGTTGTTGCTGTTGTCGTTGCTGCTGCTGCTAATGTTATTGCTGCTGATGTTCTTGCTGCTTCTGATGTTGATGTTCTTGCTGCTGCTGTTGTGGTTGCTGATGTTGTTATTGTCGTTGCTGCTGATAGTGTTGTTGCTACTGTTGTTGTCGATGCTGCTGGTGATGATGATGTTGTTGCTCTTGTAGCTGATTTTGTTGCTGATGATTCGGCTGCTGATGTTGCTGCGGCTGATGATATTGTTGTTGATGCTGCTGATGTTGTTGTTGCTGTTGTCGTTGCTGCTGCTGATGTAGTTGCTGCTGATGTTGTTTATGTTGTTGCTGCTGCTGTTGTTGATGTTGCTGCTGTTGATGCTGTTTTTGCTGTTGTTGTTGTCGTTGCTGCTGATGATGATGATGTTGTTGCTCTTGTTGCTGATTGTGTTGCTGATAATACTGCTGGTGATGCTGCTGCAGCTGAATTACCGTAAGCTGATGAGCATGATGCTGTTTATGTTGTTTTTTATGACAATACTGGTGCTACTTACTATTGTCTTGTTGCTGCTGCTGCTTAACTTTTATTCTTTGTATCTAATGAATTAATTTCATCACTGATTGAAGAGCTCCTGTCCTGACCAAAAAGTTACAGGGACTAGATCTACTGAGCCGCACATAGTCTTCACTTGTCCGCAGTTTAAACATTTATTTAGTAAGTTGCATTTGTTACCTCCCTTTGTTTTAGAAACCCCATTTGTAGTTATCATTTCGAAAGGTTTGTTTACACATGAGTTTATGTTCTTTTACCTAGTTATAACAGTTTTCTTCAATTTACTGTGACAATGTTATAAAAGGTGGTCATGTCTAGATGCTCATATTGTAAACTGACGGTATCAACTTGTTACACCAAAGACCTAAATTAAAAGGTCTTTGGTACACTTGAATTGCATCAATGCATGCCTTCACGTTTGTCTTGTCATCTTTCTTATTTACATTTGTTTACATTACTTATTAGTGATTTATGAAATAAAGTTATGCAACAGTCAGTTGCGCTGAATGGGTAAAGGTCCCCCGGGTACTACTTCACCGTACCCGGGGTACTTTGAAGTATATCGTCGTGGTATGGGTTGTGGCGCAGTATCAGAAATGGCGCACCTAAGATAAATGCTCTTTTCATGAATTTAGCACCATAAATGACTTCCATCACCAGTATATTTTTGAAAGGTAGTTTGTTTTCTGTTTATGATGTAAATAAATAAGACATAAAATGAAATATCATGCTATAAGAACTCAAAATGTATGCCCTACCAATATTTATTGTTATTTTCTTATGTCACTTTTTTCCTCCAACATCATAAATCAACAATTTTGAGAAATGGAATATTTATTTGATTTTGTTGTGATAGAGACCACTAGTATCCATGCTAGCATAAGGCCACACAATTAAAATGTCCTGCACACCTGTCAAACTCATGGTATGGTGTCCAGAAGGATGTGATTTTCTTATCTTCAAAAACGAACAAAATTGGTCAAAATCGGAAATAATCGGTTTGATAAGTATTTGTAATACTTACTGTTATTGACATTTTTGGCTTTCCCAAATCTTGTGGTTTACAGATCTGACTATGCAGATGCCATTACTAATGCTTACATTGTTGTAATAGATAATTAAATCTTATTAGGACACATTCAAGTTGACTTGTTTAGTCAATTAAGGCATGGCCATTTACAACCAGTGTTATTTTGGAATGCTATTTGTAATCGATTTATTATCTGAGCACATGTAAAAGATGATAGCCAACTGTTATTTAAAAATGACCTATGAGGACGTAAAATAAAATTGATTACATTTTCATTATGATTTCTTTTAGTTTTTGTGCCATTTCGGACCTAGACGGTAGGTGCGCCATTTCATATACCGCGGATGTGGTAAAATAGACCGAGTATGTCATTCCTTGTAATGGACGTAAAATATTCGATGAAGCAGTCAGCAAGTAATATTTAGTGTCAAAATGTCACCAATGAATGGCCCTATCAATAGGTAAAGATATGGATGTTTAATTTATAAAACAACATGTCCATGTAAACTGTTAAGTGCGCCATTTCCCATACCACAGGGATACTTCACCGTACCCCGATTTCATAAATAATACTTGAACTTCACCGTACCTGGAAATACTCAACCGTACCCGGGTTTACCGCGCGCCAAAAATTGATGTCGTAAAATAACAAATAATAGAATAACGTAAACCAGTGGCCGACTCGGCATTGAAAAAATATTGTTTAACAAAAATCAAAGAAGTAAACATGCATTTTATTCAAGAGTACGTATCCAGCGGAGAAGAGAACGAAGAAGAAGTTAATATTTAGGCTGGTGGAAATGAATTTGAACACTTTTTGCATATAATCTGTTGGAAAACATAAAGTGCGCCAAAAAACGCCAGAATTTTTATTTCGGGTTTGTTCCAAGCGCAGTCACATGACCATCATGTGATCTATTTTTACGACAATGAATTCTTCTTTTAGAAATTCAACGGTAAAACAAGATAAATATTATGGGTCGAAGTATACCGAAATGAAATTTTCCTACCTTCTTCTCATGTATAAATTTTGTGCTTGGCGATTAAAATCATATCTATTTAATTTGTTTATCAGTAAAAAATGGGGTACCTGTAAGCATACTGGGGTACGGTGAAGTATACTTCTAAGTACCCGGGGTACGGTGAAGTATATTTCAAAGTAACCGGGGTACGGAGAAGTAGTACCCGGGGGGACCTTGACCCATTCAGCGTCAGTTGCATGCAAAGTCAGTTGCATCGACCCCCCCCATCCCCGGGAATGGGCGGGAATTGGTACTTTTGGGTTGTTAAAACCCACTCCTACAAAGAGTTTGAGGTGTGACATTTCCATGTCCCTGCAATGGGTCGACCACAGGCACACCGTTTTGTTGATTCATCAAAACCGTGTGCCTTTGAGTTCAACATAAAGTAATATACTTTATTATTATGCAAAATCATTTATCTAAAAAATGTTGTGTAAACTTGGTGTAAGCGCCAAAATTACTTGAGGGCAAAACTACTTGGGGCTGATTGCTTCCCAAAAGTACCATTCTTTGTTTTAACTCTTGTGCTTTTAGGAGCTTTCTGATTGGTCGGGGCACGACTAAGTGAGATGCCGCCTAGTCTATGCTATTTCATTTGTTTTTTGTTTACGTGTACACTTTTGTTTGATGATTTGAAGAAATGACTGTTAAAATTTCCTGCGTAGTTAATTCAAGGGAGATTGTACATTATGTCAAATTTAATAATTTTTGTAGCAGTTTGACTTTGAAAAAATGCTATATAATGCTTTGTAAGGTATTGTGTATTTCTGAAGGCAAATAATTGTTTTTTTATCTTTATTTGATAATCAGTTTCTTGCATTATTGAATGAATATTATAGATGTGTGTGATATTTATATTTCTAGATGTAATATTGATGTATTTCTAGGACTGAAAGATATATTTTGTGTATTTTCAGTTAATCGTAGTCAACTAAACATCTCTGGAAATTCTCTGTGAAATAAAGTACTACGCATTGACAATATAGTTATTCCTAACTTTCCCTGCAACAGCACATTTTGCATATAATTAATACCCAACTGTCAACTGTACACTATGTTTTTGTTTCAGGTTAAAAATGGAGCATGCATAAAGTTCTTGCTTAAAAATGCTCCTACACTTGTTCACACCTGACAGATGCCCTGCCAGTTTTACCAGCACAAGGTGTAGGCCTACCACAGTATTGTGTTCTAGTTCTACATAGACAAACTTCTGATGGATGAATAAACTGTAGAAACAGTAAGTTCTTCCTGTCTTAAAAATTGCCTGTTATACTTTAAAATAATTTAATTCCAATGGGACAGAATTTGTAGGTTTTTTTTGTGAAAAACACCCGTGGAGACGTAAATTCAAGGATACTGTGAGTTCCCACTAAGTCAGATAATAAGGAGTATCCACAAAATTAAATCCCTCACAAATATTAATGATTTGACAGTAGTCGTTGTAAGGGTGCAACGATATATCGTATCGCTCTACGTAGCCCACGATACAAAACATATCATGACAAAGTGGATCACGATACGATTTGTACCTAAAGTGATATTAGAATAATATTGTAAATGTCTGACAATTATAAGAAAAATTTAAACACTAATGCAAAATATTGTTCGCTGTTGTTTCAATAAGCTCAGTGTACAATTTCTTCGAGTTATATATCATGATACGTATCATATCATTAAGTGAAAGTATCGTTACATCCCTAAGTTGTTGTGAAATGTTATCCTTAAGTTGCAAACTGCCATAAATAGGTTAGTGTTGTAATAACGAACATGACAATTGGTGAAATGTAATTTCTTGGAATTCAATAATTACCATATTATATTACCCAATGAAGTATATCAAAATCTAAATTTACGTCCATGTATTACCTTAATTATGTCCGAGTATTATACGACACATGTGTCTGAAAGGCTGTAGTTTAGTGTAATATAATTAGTTATTCTCTGTGTCAAAGTGTATTAAAATGACAATTCCAGTCCACGAATTTATTGAATGACCCTCGTATAAAGCATTGCTAGTCACAACTTATAGGTGATATATACAAAGGTAAAACTAAGAGCTTGTCGTTAATACGTTATACCTGCCCCTTTTTAGCTCACCTGTCACAAAGTGACAGAGTGAGCTTTTGTGATCACTCTTCGTCCATCGTCCGTCCGTCCGTCCGTCCGCACACACGATCGCTACCTTAGGTGGTCGGAGGTGTGGCCTAACACAATAGAAATCTATTCAATTCATTCCGTGACAACTTAATTCTTTTGTCCTTTAAGTGGTCGTTCCTTTGATCTTAAACAATGAAATGACCACCTAAGGTAGCAATCGTGGGGGCGTCCGTCTGTCCGTCAACAATTGGGTTGTGTCCTCTCTAGCGGTCACAATTTTGGCCTAATCTTTATGAAACTTGGTCACAATGATCATCTTAACAAAATCTAGGTCAAGTTCGATATTGGGTCATCTGAGGTCAAAAATTAGGCTACTAGGTCAAGTAATAGAAAAACCTTGTTTTTCATTTTATCAAAGGGAGTGTACTCTGTAATTATACTGGTTGTGATCATGTAAGAGTTGTCTCTCTTACTATATTTTAGTTGTAGAACTACGAAATGTGTACTTGTTAGCAGCTTTGAGGCTTTAATTTAAATTAAATGCAGAATGTGGATATTAGGGTTATCATCGTTTACAGTGATTGTATGTTTACAAACTATTTAACAATTATTAAGCTGTAATTATAGTCTTATGCAACCTTACTAATGAAAATAAACTCTTCTAGACATTGAATCACTTTCAGGGCTTTTGTGCTTCTACATGGGTAACAATTTTCAGACTATATAATGATTTCAGTATTTTTAGAAATAACTGCCCTATGTTATTTATATGAAAGCATCCAGTTCTGTATATTGTCAAGTAGTTTTCAGTATTTTGAACATTTTAAACTTTTACCCATGCTTCTATGAGGGGGACTGTATAGTACAGGTGTAATACTAAATGTAAAATTGTAAAAAATGGTTGGTCAATTGAACTTCAATGAAAGATATTGGTTGCTTTACACAGGTGGCTGGTTTATTCCGATGAGGTTTTAACATAATGTGTTTGACTGTAATATCTACTGCTGTCACATGAAAGACATGCATTTAACGATGAAAGGTATAGATTTCTGGTATAATTAAGACATTATAAACTGTATTTAGGTACTGGCGAGTTGTTAACATGGCAAAAGCTGTTACTGCACGTTGATCAATTAAAGCTGATTAGTCATTACAATTACCCACTGAAATCTGAGTACCAACCAGTATATTTCGATGGCTTAGAACAAGAAGGTCGTAACTACTAAATCGATATATTGAGAAAACAAGAGAAAACTGTCGGTAATTTTCTCTTTAACTATGGGAAAACACGTTTTTAAAACTTCATTTTGGTCAACATGACAATTTTAGATTTTTATGAAAATAGGCTCATAAGAAGCGCCTTGTGAAGCAGATTTCAAATATGTATGAGTCTTATAAGGTCGTAAGTAGGAGTTACGACCTTCTGGTTCTAAGCCATCGATATGATGACTGAGTATCTTGCTATGTATAGATCTGACCTCAGAATCGTTACCTTTGGATTTACAATACAGTCTGTTCAAAGTTAATTGATAATGGTTGTAAACATTAGCTGGTCTATCTATCTAGGTTTCACTGGGTAACCGGTAGTCCCCGCTATTCTTTCGAATGGGATTGGTCCCTCATTACTTATCTTCACAATTGGCCCCGCCCCGGGGGTCACCGTTTTACATAGACTTATATAGGGAAAACATATAAAAATCTACTTCTCTAAAACTACAATGCCTAGAGCTTTGATATTTGATATGTAGCATCATCTATTGGTCCCCTACCAAGATTGTTCATATTATGCCCCTGGGGTCAAAATTAGCCCCGCCCCGGGGGTCACCGTTTTACATAGACTTATATAGGGAAAACATATAAAAATCTTCTTCTCTAAAACTACAATGCCTAGAGCTTTGATATTTGATATGTAGCATCATCTAGTGGTCCCCTACCAAGATTGTTCATATTATGCCCCTGGGGTCAAAATTGGCCCCGCCCCGGGGGTCACCGTTTTACATAGACTTATATAGGGAAAACATATAAAAATCTTCTACTCTAAAACTACAATGCCTAGAGCTTTGATATTTGGTATGTAGCATCATCTAGTGGTCCCCTACCAAGATTGTTCATATTATGCCCCTGAGGTCAAAATTGGCCCCGCCCCGGGGGTTACCGTTTTACATAGATTTATATAGGGAAAACATACAAAAATCTTCTTCTCTAAAACTACAATGCCTAGAGCTTTGATATTTGGTATGTAGCATCATCTAGTGGTCCCCTACAAAGATTGTTCATATTATGACCCTGAGGTCAAAATTGGCCCCGCCCCGGGGGTCACCGTTTTACATAGACTTATATAGGGAAAACATATAAAAATCTTCTTCTCTATAACTACAATGCCTAGAGCTTTGATATATGGTATGTAGCATCATCTAGTGGTCCCCTACCAAGATTGTTCAAATTATGCCCCTGAGGTCAAAATTGACCCCGCCCCCGGGGTCACCAGTTTCTATATTTACGCTCTACCTTTGTTAGTCCAAAATGTGCCGGGCTTCATTTATAATCAGGTGAGCGATATAGGGCCATCATGGCCCTCTTGTTTACCAAAACCACGAAATTTTGTCCAAAGGAAATTAAATGATTGTACAGTATGTAAATGTGATTGATTATTGTTGGTATTTTAATTGTTTTCTGTTTTACAAACCAATTTTGATCTGAAATGTATTTATGGGAGCGGTGGCCTAGAGGTAGGGCGCGCGCTTCGAGATCGAGAGGTCCCGGGTTTGATCCCCCTCTGGACCACTGGTTAATTTCTCTGAGCAAGACCCACATGCTCTACTCCAACATGAGGGCCGTGTCTATTCCTGGGCGCCGCAGATCGATGTTGGCTGCCACACCCACAGGGAGACATAAGTGTAGGTTTCCATAGGTAGCCCAATGACCAGGGAAAGTTGAAAAGTTGAAATGTCAAAGGGTGGTTGAGTGGCCTAACAGCTGAAAAGAGCCCTAGAAAATTGGTAACTTAACTTTTTTATGTTGAATTGCATTTGCAGGAATGTCTGACTCTGAGCAGTATCAGCGTTTACGCTGCATGAGGAATGTTGCTATACCTACCATGGTAATATCTGTTGTATGTATAGGCGTTGGTGTGGCTACAATAATCAAGTCCAGGCCACACTACCATTTTCCTATTTGTCTTGGTGGAGGTATAGTAGCAGGATTTTCGGTGAGTATTTTAACCAGGCATTATTCCAATAATTATAATCTTAGTTGAATAAAGGCTGAACCAGTTGAACCAATAAGATCACACCTAACTAAGCAGCATAGCTCTTGGTCAGTAACAGACAATATGTTTGGCTTTACCCATACATGTATGCGTCAATTAAATATCAAAGATCAATATTGAAAACTACACTAGAAACATCTCCAGAACAAATCACAGCTGAGATAGATATTTTGTCCATTTATGATTTTAAATTTAAAACTTTAACAAAGTTTTAGCTCTTGATATTTTGCTAAAATAGGCTTTTTAAAACATTCCATTGTGCAAAATCAATATTCAGTAAATTCAGTTGCCTATATAGTTTTGCACCAAGCCCTGCTATTATGTATTCTTATGTCTTAAGTCATACAAAGACATATTTTTCTTTGATGCAAATCGTAATAATAATAAAAATACTAATACATGCAAGACCCCAAACATAAATATTTTCTCTGATTTTATTCCATAGAGAATAGTAAATTTAACACTACTAAAGTATTAAATAATTTACACTTAATTCAGCATAACCTTTTTTGTAAGATATTTTGAAAAAAAGTATATTGCCAAACCTGATAATGAAAGAGTATTAAGGTTAACCACTAAATGCCTTCGCAGACCAAAGTCAGATACACTTAAATAGTCTTTTTGGAAATGGGGGTATGTCTTGACAAATCAGCATCAGAATCATGAAATTGGTGTTAAATGCTTTGTATGCATGTATGTGATGTAGTAAAATAGTTTTATTCAGAAATATTTGATATTCTGGCTTAAATATGAAAGTGAAAGTAAGGTTATGGCTAACAGACATTGAGTAAATCTGTACATGTGAGAAAATATGTTCACTGCATTTGACCAACCAAATTATTCTTATATGTGATACATGACTTTTTTTCATTTTCTTCAAGCTGGATGCTATTTCTATTGATGAAAAGATTTTTTAAAGGGTCCCATGGTTTGGCTGACCTTGGTCACTTAACATTGAGTTAAAGGTCACTTTACATTGAGTTAAAGAACAATTCTGTTTGGTGTTATTTTACCTAAACATGGTGTCCCCAAAAAATGGGACCTAGGATAAACATTTGTAACTTTTTCTCTTTGATAAATATAAAATTTCAATTGACCTTAAATACTTTACCCTTAAGTACTTAAACATAATCATATGATTTCAGACATTACTGGCCGCATATTGGAATATTAAACTATACAGGATGTATGTCAGTAGTGGTGGAAATCCTGATGATTATTGCTGGGTAAGTGAAAGTAGTGATTCAATACTTTAAAAGTACATCAGATGTGAGTTACGTATTGATGGCAGGGGCCTTATTCACCAACATTGTAAGACTCAGTAGTCTTAAAATTGACAATATTTATAATTGCAAGTAGATTTAACCATGTGAAATGTTATCTGATTATTTGTTGTTACCCATTGAAGATGTATACCGTGTATATCCAAATCAGTACATTTATAACAATGTGACAGGGAATAAAACATTTGGCAATATAAAGTCTAAGTCTGAGTTTTAGACAGCGTTTGCGAATAAAGCCCCTGGTTTCACAAAATGATCCACTCTTTGCATACACTCTTAACATAAACCTTCCATCCTTGTCACTAATACACTTGTCACTAATACACTTGTCACTAATACACTTGTCACTAACACACTTGTCACTAATACACTTGTCACTCCGCTCATGCTCACCCCTGATGCATGTGTCCCTACCATGTTAATTCCTATTTTACCCTTGCCTACAGCCTCACCCTTTTTTGCTTTCCATCCTTCTTCCTCATTGATGCCTTTTCTATGCACATTCCCTATGGACAACCCTCCAATACTCCCCCTATCATACTCAAAGAACATTTTATCCAATGTTTTTTCCTCACATGCTCACCCATTTCATGCTATGTTGCTTCAATGCTCACCATCCCTTGCTCTCCTCTAACAGTCTCTGTCCTCCCAAAGTCACCTATATACCCATGTTCACTCCATGCATGCGCTTTCATTTCATTCTTATCTCTCTTGTGTTTGCTGACCCTTAACAATGCTCTCCCCTTCCATGCTTACCATCTTAACATACCTGCCAAGTTAGTAAAATTCAAAATAGGAGTGATAAAGCAAAACATGTTACAAGATGCACTTGAATATGATTTAGATGCATAAACAAGGAAGGTATTCATGGTTATAAATATGGGACTGAAGGTCATAAAATGAATAAAATCTACCTTTGTGGAATTGTAGGTAAACTTGGCAAACCAGAAGTTATCAATGAAAATAGGAGTAACTCCTCTTAAATAGGAATACTTGACAGGTATGTCTTTAATACCCCTGACTATAGTTATCAACGGTATATTAAAAATAACATGAACAAATATGTTTAACCTGTTGTTATTTCAGAGGATTCAGATGATATTCATTGGCACATTTTTCTTGCTGGCTACAATTGGTGGTCTTGGTATATCAGGTATATGGTGTATGGTGGACATAACAGATGCCATTAAAGCTCCGGAGTTATTCCCAACAGAAGAGAACGCTGAACGTGCAGAATGTGGCAAGCAAATGCTTGGGTATGGAATTGTAACATTAGTCCTTGTACTTATATTATCCATACTAAAGTGTATTGCCTATTGTAATTGTTCGATGTATTTTGACGATGAATATGGCGTCAATTCTCATCATTACCGGCATGCTGCTAGTTCTACAATGAGAGAGGCAGCGAGAAATCGGGACAGCTCATCAAGTTCGCGACGAGCTGTTAGCGACGAATTGAGGAACGTTATTAGAAATCATCAAAGTTTTGTACCAAGAACTACTCAACCTCAATCGACAACTTTTGGACGTATGGAAACTGATAATACTGATTCTCCTGGTAGTTATAGTCCATACAGCAATCGCAGGACACCAACTGCCCCGTCACATGAAAGAGTTCCAACAGCCCCCTCACGTGATAGTGTAGATTCATTCCAACATATTGACATCAATGATGCAGATAATAGAAGGGGGCGTTCAGCAGCCCCGCCCCCTAATTCAGTACCGCCCCCTCAGTATGCAGATGTTTGTGATTCCACTCCAGATGAGCCGCCTCCTCCCAGTTATGAAGACGTTTTAGAGCATGGCGCTTACCGTGTCTTTCATGTTTAACTTTTTACATAAAACATATATTTATATATATAGATCTACAACATGCGTCGAGGCGTGACTAGTGAGTACTTTGTATTCTATCTCTAAAGGGATCATTACCGAGAGGTCATTGTAGATCTATACCGGTACTTGGTTCCATAAAGAATTACAATATTATTTGAAATAAGAAATTTTAATATTATTTGGATTTTTAGCTTTGAAGTTATGAAGAAGAAAATTTGAGCTGTTGTCGTGACGGACGCGTGTACGTCAGCGTCTACGTATGCGTTTCGTAGATTAATTGTCCAAGTTATTTTCTCAATGCCTATCAAAGGAATCCTTTTAAAACATAGCATAGATATTCACCATCACAAGAGAAGTCCATACTGACAAGGCTGATAACTAGTGACGTGTCGGTGAATTTGTTGAGTTGTATGCCCTTGTTACTATCAAAAACTAGACGTTCGAGCATCCAGCACTCGTAGGCGGTACTCTTGTTGTATATGCATTGTTCAGTCATCTGTGTTAGCTTCATTGAGCTGTCTAGTCTGTGATTTGTTCCCCACTGCAATAAGCCTGCTAGTCCATTGTTTGCACACCGAGACATTTGTGCTTATGCTGCCTTTTGTGATAATTCACTCTTCATTAAAATTAAACAGAAACGATATGTCCATGTGTGATAGATCTTCTTTGAAAGTTATTCCAATTGTTTGACTTGTTAACATATCGAGGACTCGGTGCAAAACTCTGGTAACTACACCAATTTATTGAGGCATGTACCATAGTTTTGCACTGAGCCCTCGATATTGTGTTAGTTAAAACTTTGTATGTTCGATCGTTTTATTAAAATGTACATACATGCTAGATAGGTGAGCAATTTAGGATTATATGATCATCTTGTTGACAGACTTCCAATTACTGAAGTGATCTAATGGTTCTGTTAATAAAACTCGGTTGTACGAGGGGTGATCAATATATTCGAGGACTTTTCATCTAGCAAGTTCATATTGGCAGCAAGGCTCAAAGCCATTTAACATCATTCGCAGTAAGATGTCTCCGACCGAATGCACTTATAAAATCATTTGATTCATACAAGGGGCGCGTGACGTTGGACGTCACGCGACGTCATTCCAAGCGTCACCGTCGGAGCAGCACATAGCTCCTTACTGGACTGATACCCGGTTTCATGTATGAGACTGGTTGTCTTTTACTACTGGAATAAGTAGTTAAAAGTCGATTCTTGAATGTGAGGTGGAATAAAAAGAGTATCGATGCGTTATTGGAAACAAAACTCGGAAAAGGGCGGTTGTCTTCAAAAATTAGATTATTTCAATTAAGACTGAAACATGACCTATCAGGTTTAGGACGCAATACCGAAATAACCCTTTTGATTTGGAGTCAACGATTTTATGTGTTGTAGCCTATACTAGTCTTCGTTTTTGCCAGTTACATTTGATTGAAATCTGTGCGTCTTATTTCACAGGATTTATAGGAAAGTGTCCCTGACGCGGTGTTATTTTTGCTGTTTATCCTTATTTTATTGACTCAATCGTTTGGCAGAGCCCCTACAATCACATAAACAACGGAATCATATGAAAATTGCTAATTGGGAGCGCACAGAATCCATGTACAATTTAGTCAAGTCGTTTTGGAGGTATCGCGAGGAATTAACAAGTTTTGCGTTAATTTTCATAGCACGTCGTTTCTCAGAAATAACGATACGCCCGAGTTGCTCGACGGTAGTTGCTTCACCATAGTTACAAAAAGTGACGTCATCAAGTAATTAATGGCGTTATCATTAAGAAAATTAGACAAATCGCGAGATAATTGATTGATCTACATCAGCGTATAATTTCATTACTCTAGTTCCAATATTTCAAAATTGAGAAGGAAAGTCCTCCAATATATTGATCACCCCTCGTATGTACAGTGATTTTTATTGAACAAAATTAAACTGTCCGTGCCTATAAATTTTGGACAATTTATTGCGAATAAACGCAAAGCTTGTCTTCAGAATTTTTAAAAGATATTTTTGAGTATTAATTTATTCATATTTGTCTTTACCTACTGATTATACTCAATGGATGTAGCAAAGACCTTGGCTAGTTAAAAAAATCTGCTGTTTTCCCGTAAGACAGGGGGAATTTGTGCCTTCTTTTTGGCAATAATTGTGAGTTTTTGTCGCAAATGGAGGTTATTTTGCAAGCGGAAAATGCCTTAATCAGGCAGTGAAACCAAGAAGCCCAGAAAAATCACTGATTGTTATTGCGTACCGTAGTGGAAACTGTCACATTCTACCTCGTTATTGATAAGTCATAAAATTCTTATGATGTATAATTATAAGTAGTTCGATACTGTCATAGGGCATTTCCATTGTCAGGAGCTTAGTATTAAAGGGTAGGACCGCAGGGTAGGTCCAAAGTATGTGTGATATGAAATTGGGTATCCCTTATATGACTGGATTATGGACCGTCCAGTCAGTCTATAGAATGGATGCATATACACTACATAGCTGCCTTATTACATATTTCACATTATATATTATATTTTATAAGTATAGTGTTATATATATTTTTATGTCCCGTTTACATGTAATCATTTATTATACCAGTAAATGCTTTATTGCAACTGCTTTTTAGGAAAATTTGAAATGAACATGACCAATCGTATAGATTTGTCTTTTGTTAAAATGATAGCTTGTACTGCGATTTTCATATTGCATCTTGTTGTTCCATTCCGGACATAGTGATTGTTTATGCTTTTTTAATCTAGAATTATATATTTTTTACATATAATGTTTTGTTCCAATTTGTTATTTTTTATGTATTGTTATTATGATCTTCTTTATTATGTACATGAGTACAGTTTTGTGCCATTTGCTATCCCATATCGAATAGTTTTTATCCTTAGGCAACCATTAGATTATGTGTCAAGTGTCAATAGATAGAAGTTTTTGCTTTAAATCTTTACTTGCTAAGCAAATATTGTTATTGTTTTGAAACACTCTGTATGGCATTTCTTACAGTGTTAACATAATTAGAAAACCTGATTCTTCTGTTAACTTCAATTAGACATATGGTATGTTGTGATGACACTTACTTTATACGTACATGGTAATTTTGCAAAAAGACACTGCTTATATAATTGATTTGATTGTGCCTTAGATAGCAGGAAAATGTTCCTAGTCATAATTATTTAGTTACACCAAATATACTTCAGTTTTATCTTGTATGCTTTTTTATTTCCAGAAAACATTTTTGATTTCATGAATATTTATCATTTTATACCCATGACTTTTTACTTTAAGTTAGTATTCTTTTTATCCCGCCTTAAGTATTATAGTACACATGCTATTCCGCTACATATAATTCTCATAGCATAATAATATTAACGGATTTGCATGTGAGAATGATTTGAAATGTTTAGTCCCTTTTATATGAGAATCATATGAAAGGATTTGCATATGAGACTGATATGAAACATTTCACCTGAGAATCATAGGCAAATCATTTCATATGTGAATCATATGTGGCGTAATTGACTATGTAAAATATGTGCTTATATATACAATGTACTGCCTGTAGTACAACACATAGAGAGGCTCACATGTAAGACTTCGTTTGTCCAACGGTTTTGCCTCTATAAATAAAGTCGTTATTATTATACTTATTATCGTTATTATATTATTTGACCTATTAAAGAAGCATTCCCAAAAGCTAGCATATTTTTCTCTACTATAACATTTACTGAGCTAAATGTATAAAGCACTATCAATTATGACAATTTGTCAGTAGAAAGTGTGCGCAAATATGTCTCTATAATGTCAAAAATATATTTAGATCACCAATAATAATTCATCGCTTCCAGCGATTTATTATTATGTGGTCAAAGGGTAACAACTCGTGACTATTTTGGCTCGTTACGGAAATATGTTTTCACTCATTTCTCGGTAAATAGTGTTAGCTTTTTGTTGAAAATTTGAGGAGTTTAAGCAATAATGATTCTCATTTAATGTATAATATTCCTGAATCAATTTAAACGATCAAAGTTATAGGGAACGCCTCTTTAAAGTATAGAAATTTCGATGGCTTAGAATGAGAAGGTTGTACAAGTAAAAAATCGATATTTTAATGCAGCAATGAATGCAGCACTTAGCGGAAACAACACTAACGGTCCAAAATGGAACGTTAGTGCAGGAATTTGAATAACTTAGACAATCCAAACATTCTTGTGTATTGGCCGCCAACAGTGGTCCTCCAATATGTGCTATATCGTTGTAAGTCTGAAACTCAGACTTGGACTTTACTTCAAATGTTTTATTCGGTCTCATTTTGTTATGAATGTACCGATGTTAATATAAATGGGTATAAATGTTCAGTGGGTAACACAAATAATCAGATGAAATTCGCATGGTTAAATCTAAACGCAAAGAACTGGCAGTGATTATAAATATTGTTAAGTCTAAATCTGAGTTTCAGTCTAAGCGCAAGGTGTTGCTTGGTTGGCATCGTTTTCTTTGAAGGTTCTGCCTAAAAGGCTGTCTGGCAATGCTGTTTGGTCGTTACCGTAAGGTGTGTCCATTACAACTACCCATTCGTTTCAAATAGTATGGTACAAACCAAAGCCACACAGGTATGTCGGGTAACTGTTTTGTAAAGTTTTGCTCGATAATGACGCAGAAGGTTGTTATTTGGTCGGTGTATGGGTGGTTCTGTCGGAATCGTGTCTGCGCATTCCGAAGTTACTTGGCCACTGTCACTTTCTTTTGTTCCAGGAGAACTCAGCTGAAGACCTTGCATCGTACCGAAAGGAAAGTAATGCTCTTGTTGCAGTCAATCAGGGACCTTATTGTCCAACATTGTAGGTCTAAATAGCAGACTTAAAAATGTCATTATTCATAATCACTGGCATTTTGTTTTTAAATTTTTAGATTTTTCCATGTGTAATTTTATCTGACTATTTGTTGCTACCCCCTGAACAATCAACCTGTATACCGATTTATATCACCCTCGGTACATTTATAACAACACGAGAGCCAATAGAACATTTGACAATTTAAAGTCTTTGTCTATATTTAAGACTTGCAACATTGGTGTATAAGGCCCCAGGTCTCAAATGTGTGAGCTTGATGAGAAAGCCCTCTTTCCAATCTCTTCATATGTCTACGTCCTTCCTCCCAGGTCTGTTCGAAAATTGGATGTATCATCTGTACCACTGCTGCAAGGTCTACTTTCAGTACTTCTGCAGGAATGTCGTCGGGTCCTGTAGCCTTTCCGTTCTTTATAAGTGTGATGATTTACATAATCTCCACTCCGGTTAATAACACAGTGTAGTGTACAGATTACTCGTTTAAATGATATCCGAATGAAAACGACTGTTGCTCAAGTATATTCAAACCATTTGAATGGGCACACTAACATTTTTATTTATACATAAAAACGGCTCAGATTATATTAGGCCAACATCATGTTTTTAAAAATGATGTCAACCTTCAAGTATATTTGATAATGTCTGATAATGAGAACAACCATAATACAATTATGTAGGTTGCAATGTTTGTCTGGACCGACGTCCACCTTTTCATTCACAATTACATTTCCAACGACAAGTTAATTATGATCATATTCTATTCATGGACATATTGATATTCGTCTTAAACTGCACAGTATCTTGTTGAACAGTTGGTACATACACAGCACTATAGATATACTACAAACGTTAGAAATCATTCAAGACAGATAACCCTAATAGTCGATTCTTCTGATAAATACATCTTGTTATTGCATTTTTTGGCGTCATAACTACACTCATGAATACGAACTACATCATAACAAAATGTAATCATTAATTATTAGAGCGTGTCTACAACCATTCTGCTTACCTCGGACTATGTTTTACCGGCGACAAACGGAAATGACCTAGCTTTTACGACTGGTGTTTAACAAAATATAGTGTCTTTTGCATTAATTTGTATATGTATCTAAAGTTTACGCTTTTTCGATTGTACTTCTGCGGCGTGTGCTCGATAAATATATGTACATTTGCACTATAAGCTCGCTGCTGGCCATCTATCCTCTTGTATAGTCCAGAGAATTTGACACGATCCTGACCTTTTAATTAGTATACTTTAAAATCTCATTTATTGTCCCAGTTGTATGTTTTCCTAAGCCGGGAGATTCACGAAGA
This sequence comes from Spisula subtruncata, assembly GCA_963678985.1. Classification (NCBI taxonomy): domain Eukaryota; kingdom Metazoa; phylum Mollusca; class Bivalvia; order Venerida; family Mactridae; genus Spisula; species Spisula subtruncata. Next base: position 39,393,217 of record OY787673.1, on the reverse strand, counting down.
CGCTCAAGATGTAATACAAAAATCTAAAGGACCATTACTAGTATTGCATGATTTACTGGTGGACATTGATATATTCAACACAAGAGCCTTGTAGTATAGCCTACTAGTATGCATACATAAAGGTCAATATCTTGTCAAATTCTCCCAGCTATACCACATTCTAGTGTCTGTCTGAACGTAGGTACTGTAAGTCTTCATGTACGTCTATGGAATCTGGTCGTGATGACATGTATTTCTCTAATACCTCTTCGATACTTTTATGTTCAAACTTCTTGGCATCTTCTAGTGGTGTACAATTCCATCTGTAATCAATAGCACACGATATAAGTTAAGTTAGAGATAGTAAAATATTAAGTTAAGTGTGCATTATATTGATGACATATTATGTTGTAGTTAACCATCGACATTCCATTTTCGAAGGACAAAATCGACCAATAACTATCTGGGGTATAGTACTACACTTAAATTCATGATCGTTCGCAGCCACTTGTCAAGACAAGAGCTTCCATTTGCAGTAGGCATGGTTAATCATTGCTAATAAAGTTCATCTAACAAGTACAATCTAGCTACCGGAATGGAAAACATGCGTTCTTTAGGAAATACGTAGTTAACGAAGTTAACAAACCTGTCTTCAAGGAACGGTGACACCTTACACTTCTCCAGTAAGAACTTTACAATGGTCATATGACCTTCAGCTGCAGCAAGATGTAGTGCTGTTCTACCATCGTAGTCTGCCAGAGACATATCCATACCAAGTAACGCATATCTATATGAATATAAAATATCGATATGTTGTTACTTATTAATACCGTTTCTAAAACGCCTTCTTCACCGGGTACATCCTCTATATTAAGAACTGGAAAAACTGTTACTTTGAACGGGTGACTTTCGGTTTGGACGAGGTAAATATTTGATTTTCTATCTAACAACTTTTGATCCATAAACTCAACTAGCGAACTGTATGCCTTAACAGTACAAAAGTCTGTTGCCACGTACAGGTTGTCAAGATTTTCTTTGAAACGATTCTTCAATTTAACCAAATGGCCGGTAATATTGGTTGCCCAGCGGTAGTCAGGCGTGCATTGGTGCTAAACTCGCCTTAATCAACATACTTGCGTACATGCAGCACTACAATACTTATACATGACCTACTCGTAGATACATAAGAAAAAAAAACAAGTATAACGAAACCTAAGAAGTTTTATAGGATCGTTAAAATTAATATAAAGAATCCCACACGTTTGTCAGGTAATTTATTATGCCTGCTCAATCCGGGTTAATACAGACGAAATGCAATCGTTTTTCGGAAGTATTTTGGAGACGTGTCATACTGTTTATTCATGGAATATACAGATAAACATGTCAAAAAGGTGTCAAATAGGGACATGATTATATATATCACACATTATATTGCTATTAAGCATACTAAAAATAATTAAAATGTACATGTATCAATTTCGTTCAAATTGACAATTTTTCGTTATTTTTTACGAATATTCGAATATTGAAATTGGATTCGAATATTCGTTACATTTTCGAATATTCGAATATTCGGTCCCATCTATTATTATAAACACAATGCCTGTACCTTCTCATCGCTGTGACATCACCATTGTAAGCACTAAACAACAAGTTGACAACATCCTGGGCCTTCGACTCCACAGCACGACCTCTCGGGTCAATCTTCTTCTGTGTGTGTTTCAAGTTATCGTAATTGTGAAAGTTGAACTTCGCAACCAAGTCCTGTGAATATGATGTAAAGTGAAGTTATTAATTATTAGCGCTGATTATTATTGCTCTCATCTAAATGTACTGGTGTATGAATATTTGGGGTTTAAAAAATGTAATACTGTACACATAACGAGCATTTATTTGATAACAATTCTGAATTATATGATTCAATAATATACTAAATGAAAACTATTGATTTAAAATTAAACACAAATTACTGAACATATCGCATTCGAAATTTAGGGGAAGGGGTACAGAAAATAAATGTTCTATGAATTATTGTCTCTTGCGAGGTTGCTTGGTCGCATGGATTTAAATTGTCTGCATATTGCAGTATTTAATTGTTACAATCGATTATGGTTAAAGTAAGTTATTTACCTGACAGAACTGTACACCTTTACAACTGTTGCCCCATTTATCAAGTGGTGGCGCCCATAGAAAGATGCCCATAACATTTGGTACCACAAGCATGACACCTCCTGCAACACCGGATTTAGCAGGAAGACCCACCTGTCAAACATATTGAAACATGTATAGAATACAGTGTGGACATACAACGTGGTAGTTTGAGTGGTAGTGAAAAACAAAAGAAAATAATATAAGTATGGAAATGTTTAAAGAGACGTGCGGTGATGTACTATTGAATCATGCACGGAAAATATTTTGAAACAGCCAGGGTATTTGAATTGCACAATTATCAATTCATTTATCACACAATTGTCTCTCCTCTCCAAGTCTGAGGTTAAAGACTCAAGAGTTAAATCAGGAAGACTGGTGCTTACGATTGGCCACACGAATGCGAACAAGTAAATGTAGTATATTTTCAAAATATATAAGGCCGTAGAACAACGTAAGAAAACTTATAGAGAAACATATATCAGGAGATAAGCTGCATAATGAACACTACATGTACTTACTTTGAAAGCAAACTGTCCGGAGTAGTCATACATTCCACACGAATGCATGAGAGACAATGTATTACGTACGGCATCGGCTGTTAGCACTTTCTCTCCCGTCATAGGACATATACCACCGTTAGCTAGTGTGGCTGCAATCACTGAACCTGATTCTGCTGTCACCTCGATAGAACATAACTAAAAGACAATGTATGAATAATATGTGATTTATGTCTTAACATGAGTTGTACAATGTATATGGCAGCTATAGTAGAATAAACTTACTCATGAATGTTATTCAGGTTTAAGGCCGGCTTTACCACAAGCTGTCCGTACTTAGCATATTTGCACCTTGTCAAATCAAAATTAATGTTACCATGGTTTATCTATTGGAAAATATATAAAGTCGTAAGATTGTGTGTTTTGGTCCAAAGAAGGCTATGTACCGACTGTCTATGTAATAGGTATTACCTATGTGAAAGCAAATTAGATATTTCCATATGAACGTGTACAGTTAGTCAAATTATCCTAACTCTACACGTTTGGTATTACCGTTAGATCCAATTTCCGTTTGATAAGATGAAGCACATTGTCATTTCTACACTCCAAATAAAAACATCGCATTGCTATACAGAAAAATCAGCAGCAATACTATTAGACTATATGTAACCGGATCAACCATGATGAAACTCCATATTTCAGTCAACCAATGCGACGTACACACACATTGATATAAATTGTTATCCTAAAAAGTATTACGCACAAGTGTATTCATACTGACCTGGAAATAAAACTCTAAAACTTCGTGTAGATCCACACCTTCTGGGAAACACTACAATGAAGAACAAATACAAGATAATCAGTAACACGTAATAAATTAATAATAATATCATGGTCAGAAGCTAGGCGAAATTTACTAAATATGTGAAAAGTAGCTTTAATGTCAATAATGGGTACCGATTAAGTGCACTATAATAAGTAATGCAGTGTCCAAAATATTCAACACCATTGGTTGAATGTGATAATAAGTAGAAAAAGTTAAATGTTAAAAAGAACTTGAGCTTGACTTTTAATGCTACGGCGTCGTGAACCATGTCAAAGAAGAAGAGTAGCGTTGCACAATGGCACGACCATGATTGTGCTACTAAAGCTGTTTCTGAGAAGAATACTTTGAGACTTTCTATTAAAACTATGTGATACGCCAAATAATTATAATCAAAGTACTGAAAGTACTGACAGGCTGGCGAACTGCTAAGGAACAATAGCTTTTCAAGTAATATAACATCAAGTGGTTTTCTAAGTCGAAAGAGAGGTAAGTGCTGGACTCAACAAAAAAAAAAAAAAATTGGATCCGCCGTGATTCGATCGCTGGACCTTAGCATCAGAAAATTACAAAGCGAGTTGCTCCTCCACTCGACCACGATCTCGTTGGAGAATACTGACCTAAATCATTCAACATAATAAAATCATTTATGCGCGCGCGATACCGCGTTCGTAACACGTAGTATACGAACGCGTAGTAATAATTATCAACGCCTTTAAACACCTTTTCTTTTAATTTCATACAATTTCCTTCCATTTCAATATTACAATCGAACAGAATAAATGAAACAAGGAAAGTTGAATGTTCTTATCTTGCAAAACTGATTAACGAGGAGGAACTATTTGCATTGGGTGTATAGATTCTGTGTTGTCAGTTTCGGGAGTAAATTCATCTCAGTGGATTTCATTTTTTAGGATTGTAATAGTCTGGCGCAAATCGCCAGCCTAAAAATTATATATTCAAGATGTCATACACAATTTATAACTTGTGTGAAGGAAATTGTAGGGGCCTTATTCACCAACGTTGTAAGACTGAATATCAGACTCAGACTTAAAATTGACAAAATTTATAATCACTGTCATTTTTTGTGATTAGATTTAGCCATGTGAAAATTTATAGGAATATTTGTTGTTATCCGCTGAACAATGTCATGTATACCTATTTATATCGAACTCGTTACATTTATATAATCATGAGAGCGAATAGAATATTTGGCAATATAAAGTATAAGTCTGAGTATTAGACTTACGACGTTGGTGAATAAGGTCCCTGCAATACATCACAGGTAACAGTATCATTGAAAAAGAAATTAAAAAAATGAAATTGAAAAAACAAATTCTCGAAATTTGGGTAGTAATACTAAATAATACCTAAATTCGAGAATTATTTTTTTCAATTTCAATTTTTTTTATTTCTTTTTCAACGATACTGTTATCTGTGCAATACATCGCATGTACAAAAAACATGTATTTGCGAATCGTACCTTATTTTCACGCATGTAGTATCCCAAAGCAAAGTTTCTATCAGCTGTAGCTCGCTCGGAGAGATACCTGTTAAAACAGTATAATTACTGCATAATTTACATATTCATGTACATATTTGCATAATTAACATATTCGTGTACATATTTGCATAATTTACTTATTCGTGTACGTATTTGCATAATTTACATATTCGTGTACATATTTGCATAATTTACATATTCGTGTACATATTTGCATAATTTACATATTCGTGTACATATTTTCTATAATAACGTTATAAGAATGTGGTAAATATTTCTCTAGTATTCGGGACTGCAAAAAAGTAAAATAAGGTGCCCCGAAGGATAAAACTAAAACCCTTATCCAAAGTGTGCTATATTTCGTCAATTTCAAAATACGGAAAGTTTATGTCGACGAATTTAAAATAATTATTTGACATTATTAAAGTATCCGGTAACTGGACTTGTACAGGGTACGGCTATGGTCAAAACAAGTTATTTTCAAATTTGTGCAAAGAAAGAACTCGTGCCATACTGGATACAATGTTTTATTAATAACCTACTGCTATAGCTTGGCCAATTTGACACGAGCCTGACCTATTGATATATTGGCTACGTTTACAACACCGATTGTATGTTTTCATAATCGGGCAGTATCACGAAGACGCTCGAGATGTAATACAAACACGAATTTGAAATGCCGATATCGCATCATTTACTTGCGGAAATGTTTATATTCATAGCAATAACCTTGTAATATTCTTGCATAAAGGTCAGGCTCAGGTCAAAATAGCCAAGCTATACACAATATACTCGACGAATCGTCACATAGCCTTACTTGTTATAAAATTTATTATTTGGTGTACTTACACAGAATTATTGAATGCTATATGTTCTCCACCAGTGAGCCTCTTCATGTGGTCCATGGTCTGAAATAATAAAATACAAATCAAAGCGCTGAATGTATGAGTACTTTATTAAACTTGTATCTACGTTACAGCTTGGCGAGTTTAACACGATCTGACCTTTTGATTAGCATAATTTATTTCATGCTTACCGGTGGTTTACGGCGGAATAACGGTGGATTATTCCCCGATAATTTCACTGTTCATAATTTCACTGTTCATAATTTCACGGCAAACGGACTATTTTTTAAAATCAAATTTCCTCGCCGTCAAAAATAAAATAATAAGCATTTTCACTTTGCTCTCTTAATCTTTAACAAATAATGGACGAAATTGAAGCCATTGCAGAAGAACTATTTGATTGCAGCTCGACGCGTGCATGGCGGGAAAACGACGTCACGCAAAATATTTGAGGTATATAGTGGAGTATTTTCATCATTTAAGCTATTTGAAGCATGAAATAAATAGAATATTAGTATTTTACCGCGTATGATCGTTTGATAATTCACCTCGTGAGCCACTCGTGAAAATATTACATCAGCTGCTCACGAGGTGAATTATCAGCCGATCATACACGGTAAAATACTAATATCATCTATGTAAAAACTGACAAAGTCTCGATATGTATAACCTTTTTTGTACGTTTTCATAAGCGGAGAGTATCACGAATATGCTCGATGTGTAATACCAAAAAAATCCCTAAAATACTGATATTGCATGGAAATTGATACATCCAATGCAAGAAGCTTGTAATATAGTCATGCATATAGGTCAGGTTCAAGTTGAATTGTCCGAGAAATTAATAATGCAATTTATCATACATGCACGAGGAATGTATTGTTCTGTTCGAGGTTATTGATTATTTTAATGTTTTAGTAAGATTAAAAATTACGGTAAATCATATACAAAAACTCTTTCACACAGACTAGATACTAGTTACAAATACTTACTACATGGTAAACAAATACAAATTTTTAAAGTTAATGAAAAACGGTTGTATAAATGAATACATTATCAGAACAGATAAATAATCTTAATAAAGTTGGTTTTGAAAGAAAATGGTGGGAACAATGTAAAATTAAGCACTTGCCTTATAGACCGTGAGAAAACATAGAAATGACCAGCTTCACTCATCACTACTTTACACTGAAACAGGATCTGACGACACCCCGTGTGGGGTTATGTCGCCGTGAATTTTACGTCATCCAATCAAATCGCTACTTTCACAAAGTGCCGAGAATTTCTGCATTAGTTTACAGCCAAAGCGATGTTTCAACTTTTTACAAAGATAGTTAAGCTAGAGTGCACTCTCTTTACATACAGATGCATAGCCATACTACAACATGCACTAGATAGGTCATTAGAACGTGACCTCTTATGTAGTGTTGTCAGATCTAACTAACAGTGTAAAGGAATGGAACAATCGTTAGGATCTGATTTTAACGAGACTGAGTTTAATCAACTGTATGACATGCTTTTCTATTGGAACTGTATTTGAATTATAATTATGTTAATGAGGCGTTCCCTATAACTTTGATCGCTTAAATTGATTCAGGAATATTATACATTAAATTAGAATCATTATTGCTTAAACTCTTCAAATCTTCGACCAATTACCGAGAAAAAAATAAAAATATATATCCGAAACGAGCCAAAATAGTCACGAGTTGTTTCCCTTTGACCACACAATAATAAATCGCTGGAAGCGATACATTATCATTGGTGATTTGAGCATTTTTTGACATTATAGAGACATATTTGCGCCAACTTTTTTCTGACAAATTATGATAATTGATTGTGCTTTGTACATTTAGCTCATCAAATGTGATAGTAGAGAAAAATATTCTATTTATAGGGAATGCCTCTTTAAAGGGATATGTCTTAACAACAACATCGAGCTGCATGCATTGAACTGTAAAGGTTAGATAACAACAGCAACATGCAATTCTAAAGCACCACTTCTAACAACAACATACACTAAGCAACGCTATATCGTAAGCAGAAATACTAATTCGTGTGGGCTCCATGCAATAAGCAACACACTTTATAGAGTATAACGAGGGCTCAGTGCAAATATATGGTATAGCTTGGCCACATTGACACGAGCCTGACCTATTGATTTACATAATTTAACAGTCGATATATTGTCTACGTTTACATCTCCGAGTGTATGTTTTCATAATCGGTGAGTATCACGAAGACGCCCTAGATGTAATACAAACACAAATCTGAAATACCGATATTGCACGATTTGCTTGCGGAAATTGATATCTTCAAAGCAAGAACCTTGTAATATATTCTATCATAAAGGTCTTGCTCAGGTCAAAATAGCCAAGCTATAACTACCTCAATTTATAAACTTATATAGGCACATATCATAGTTTTGCACTAAGCTTTCGATAAGTAGAAACACTTAGTCTACTGTTGATTTTGGCCATTATTGGGCTTCAACATTATGTCGAATGCCTATATGTACAACAAAATTGAAAGGAATGACAAGGTGTATAGATCTAATACATAAGCTAAAAGCTATTAGGGTGCCACATGATACAATGGTTTTGATATCATGAACCACGTTGTACTACCCATTGTGAAAAAAACCATTTGTAATGACATGAGCCGTTCTCTAGGAGAACCGGACCTTGTGAGAGTATACTAGTTTCATAATTATTTATAAATTTAACCAAAAACAAATAAACGAATGAACGAACTAAAATCATCATGGAGAACAAAACTGATATTATTGTATATATAGCTTGGCTAATTTGACACGAGCCTGACCTTTTGATAAGCATAATTTAACAGTTGATATATTGCCTACGTTTACAACACCGATTGTATGTTTTCATAATCGGTGAGTATCACGAATATAAACACAAATTTGAAATACCGATATCGCACGATATGCTTGCGGATTTTGATATATTCAAAGCAAGAACCATGTAAACTTTTCCTGCATAAAGGTCTGGTTCAGGTCAAAATAGCCAAGCTATATACAAGCCAAATCGGTTATAAACAGAGGAATCAGCTTGTGAGTGGTTATATGACATCGTTTTAAATAACAAGACGTAGATGCAAGTATATCTGAAAATGGATTAATTTCCATTTTCTTAATAATCCTGCTTGGTAGCATGCAACTATAAATAAAGGTTGAAAGGCATGCCAACAGTTGCCGGAAACAACATCTGACCTTTTCCCTGTGCTTTTTCCGTCGCTCGTCAATGGACGAATCCTAAAATTGTTGTATGTTAATAAGTTAAATCAACCATGGATGTGTGCATTAGGTTACTGGTATACATGTATTGTTGCCACCTTTTGAAAGTAAGGTCATAACAAATCGTTTCTTCATTTAGCGTCCACCCCTAGTTCGAAAACATATCTAGCTATCCTGAGACAAAACAAAACACTCGAAAAAAAAGTCATAACAACTTGAATTCTCACCTTCATATGGATGACAAATATAGCTTTCAGGCATTGTAAATAATAATAACTTACTAAACCCACCGAAAACCAGTTTGTGTGAAATTAACTCCTGACATGATGGTTAGAATGAAAAGGTATGAATTTAATAACGCAATGGATTTTGAAGATATAAGTGGTTAAAACATTGTTGTTGTTTTTTCTTTCCAAAGATGCTTTAACCTATCCGTCCTCGGACGCTAAACGAATAAACGATTTGGTATGGCCTAAAGCTTTGGCTAATTTGTGAGGTTCCACTCTAGAGAGCTTATTCTTCACACTGCATCGTCATTGTGAAACTTGGAAGACGTTATGTTAGTACCACGAATAGCTTTATCATTAATAAATATAATAAAATGACAACATAATCAAAACAATTGAATATAGTAATAAATAGTATTTGATCATATACCATATTTCTGAAATATAGCTTAGCAGTTAACCAATATCTATTTAATCCCCGCTTAGGCGGTGCCTAAGTTCATATTATTTGTATTAAGTCATTTAATTGAGCGTAATACCACAGTATATTCAGTAGTACAATTTTGTATTTTATTTCTGTGGCAGTAACATTCCTTCCTAAGAAAATGGGCGAGTGGCGTAATCTTAGACAGGCGATTCATGATTGACAAAATCGTACTTACATAGTCGAACCGGTCCGCTATGTTGAGTTCTTTCTTTAATAATGACGACACAACAATAGCTCCTGCATTGATCATAGGGTTATGAGGCTTGTCTGAAATACAAAATACCAAATGTATCTCTCAATGTAAGAAAAACTGTAAAATCATTAATTTTCTAGGGGGATTAAATTTCGTAGATTTCGTGGTTCACTTCAACTACGAACTTGAATCCCAACAAACATTGATTTTGACCCTTGTTTTGTTACCTGAAATTCACAATCCACGAATTCTAGTGCCAACGAAATTGTCTTTTTTACCAAAACCACGAAATTTCGTCCCAACGAAATTAAATGATTTTACAGTAGTAGTCTTTGTTGAATAAAAGTATACATTATGATTCAAGTTCCACGCATACTCATGTAAGCAATGGTATTTGAGCGCTAGATATAGATCATGAAATAATTTAAACCATGATCAGAGAAATGCCAAGTACAACATTGGGACCGCTTGGATATTCCTAGGACCAATCAAAATACAAGGCAAACAACAGCGGCAAATGAAGAGTACTTGCAGTACAGACACCACATGTTCCATTGGGGGTAAAGAGGAAAAAGGATGAAAAACATACTAGTACGTTGTTGTATAGCTTGGCTAATTTGACACGAGCCTGACCTTTTGAATAGCATAATTTCACCGTCGATATATTTCCTACGTTTACAACTCCGACTGTATGTTTTCATAGTCGCAGAGTATTGCAAAGACGCTCGAGATGTAATAGAAACACAAATTTGAAATACCGATATCGCACGATTTGCTTGCGGAAATTGATATATTCAAATCAGGAACCTTGTGAAATATGTTTGCATAAAGTTCAGGCTCAGGTCTAAATAGCCAAGTTATAGCGAGATGAAAACATCACTGGAATTAAGCTATAATTATCATATTCAATAAAACCTATGTTAAATCCCACAAGCCAAAACAAACCTATGATATAACCTGCTATCAAGACAATGTGTGTCATGTGTTTTCTTGTGAGAAACAACCCACTAGTGCCTTGGTAACAACATCGGGCATTGTACTAACGCTGGTCGATAAGTAGTAAAGCATTACGTTGTATGTACGTTCGGCCTCCGGTCAGATACAACCGATGACGGGTCGGCGAACCGGTTGTATATTAAACACATATATTACCAAACATACTTTTATCTGATTTTAAAAGTGGTCTTCAGATTTTCAGAGAACGTTTTATTGTTGTTATGGGTGATGTTGTTGTTGTTGTTGTTGTTGTTGTTTCCTTACTTACGTTGGTAATCGAGTGTGAGTTCATTGAAAGACTTTCCACTTGGTTCCTGACCCACATATTTATGTACAACTTCTGGTGTGAGGTCATTTAGCACTAACGAGTATGCCAGGGGTTTGACAATAGATTGTAAACTGAACGGTACATTGGTATCTCCTAGTGAAAATCTGAAGTATCATAATAAAAATTCATACATTTAGTAATAATAATAATAATAATAATAATAATAATAATAACAATAACGGATGTCATCTTGAATGGCCCAGTTACTTTTCAATAATTGACATTACACCAGAGAAGAGATGGCTCCGCCTGGTTGTTTGTCGAAGGTTGATGATTGGCGAAGGTTTTCAAGTTAATCCATTGGACCATGTGATTATAATTTACCGTTAAAATTGATTTCAAGGGTATTGATAGACAACTGGCGTAATGTCAATTGTACGTCGAAGTAAACAAACATACATAAAAGGCACTTTTATTTAAAAGTTTACTTATATTTACGTGACATAGAACACGTTTCATAATATAGTATTTTTATATATAATCTCTGTTGTTCAATTAGAAGAATCTCTCAATTAATATAGATACCAAGGTTGCTGTTTGCAGGGGAGTATCCAGAAAATGTTCAGAGGGGGATCGACCTGGGGAGGGGTGTCCCAAACTTTGTATTACGTCAGGCTTATAATTTAAATATGCATTTTCCAAAAATAATAGAATACAACCAATTATGTATGCATATCTATACCTTTGTCCATCTATGGTACACACAGAAACTCCCCAATATTTCGGATCAACTCTCGCTAGTTGGGGAATGTACGATGCTGGCTGAAAGAAACATGGAAACTAGGATTATCACGTGATACAGGCTCGCGTATATGGCGAACTATATTTGGATATTAGGTACACTCTTACCACATATCGCTGGTTTAGAACCAAAAGGTCGTAACTACAAAATCGATATATTGAGAGAACAAGAGAAAACTGTCTGTGATTTTGTCTTTACCTTTGGGAAAACACGTTTTTAAAACTTCATTTTGGTCAACATGACAATTTTAGATTTTCATGAAAATAGGCTCATACGAAGCGCCCTGTGAAGCATATTTCAAATATGTTTGAGTCTTATAAGGTCGTAAGTAGTAGTTACGACCTTCTGGTTCTAAGCCAACGATATGACTGTCATATTGCATCAGATAGCTAATGGGAAAATAAAGGCTATGCTCGACATTTTTAGACCTTAAAGTTTGGCAAGTACGCCGGTGTACGTCGATCAACCAACGGGGAAGTTTCGATCCTCGGTCGGGACACCTGGTCATGTCTGAAACGCTTTGTGAACAGTGTTGTATTAAAGAACTTAAAGAGTTTGTTCGAAAAGAGCTATGGCAGCGCAGATTCCTTGTATCGCACCAGTATCTCTTCTACTTGGTGTCGTTACACAAAAAACACAAATGGCTCTATTAGAAATAAGTGATTGCAGTTTTATATGTGTTATGCTTGTCCCACAAGGTTTAAATTATAACACAAGGTCACAGAAGTGTGTTATTGTAATAACTTAGAACATATTTATATGACCTGACTTGATTACGATTTAGTTTACAAATTTAATGTTAAATATAAGTACAAAGTATAATCCGTTTGAAAGTGACCTTACTATTACTGATATATAACAAAGATTGAGGGTAGATCTATACTAGGATAATCACACATTGTGCTAAATATACGCAGTATTAAAAAGTCAAACTTAATTTTACCCTGCTATATGTATGCGTCTTTTTTTTGCAGTTATTTACCAAACCAAAACTAACTTACAGACTCAAAAAATAGATAACTTCAATACTAATATAACAATCATATTAAAATATTGCTATATTTTTTTCACATATAAAAATCCCTAATTTTTGAACGCATAATAGTATGCTTCCTTCAAACCCGGCTTTATTTCATTTGAAATGGTATTTTATTAAAAAAATGTTGGGCCCAATACACAAAGTGTGACACAATCATGACCATACCTTGCCATCTGTGTTGTTCTTGCAATCATGGTAGATCTGTTTGATATAATCGGTAAATGGGCCCCATTCTGGTATGATGAATTGATTCTTTAATGCACGTGATATCAGCACAATATTGTCAGTCACACACCTGTAAAATAGGTAAAATATCGATGGCTTAGAATGAGAATGTCGAAATATTTTGAGAAAACAAGAAAAAACTGTCCGAACATTACTCTTTACCTAATGTAAAACAAGCTGTTTCAACTTTCGATGTTTTGTCCTCACTTTCTATGAACGAGGAGTGGTTAAGTAACACACCAGTAAAATATTGGACTGTACCTGATAAGGTGATATCGTCTATACGATGCACAAACAGTCACGTACAGGTGAACAAATATAACTCTAACGCGATATTCTGCAATGTCAATATAAACAGAAATCACTGACCATTACATCGATTTAGGAATAGCGGAAGTTTATTTTACCTGCTTATTTCTATTCACAAGGTAAATTAAAATAACGGTAAAAAGCTTGGCCACATTGACATAAGCCTGACCTATTGATTAGCATAATTTAACAGTCGACCTTTACAACACCGAGTGTATGTTTTCATAACCGGGGAGTATCACTGAGACGCTCGAGATGTAATACAAACACAAATTTGAAATACTGATATTGCACGATTTGCTTGCGAAAATTGATATATTCAAAGCAAAAACCTTGTAATATATTCTAGCATAAAGGTCAGGCTCAGGTCAAAATAGCCAAGCTATACACATTGAAAAGATAATCCCTTTTCAAATATCCTTATGTTGTCATACCTGATTTGCCTGTTTACTTTAAGTGGCACAGGTCCCAATACCGCGTTAGAGTTATACCGCTATTACAAAACATAATTTATACATCATGTTATTCTCCCATTATACCCTTTTGATAGTCAACACATATTGTTCAGAGAAACACTTTTGCTGACTGCATATATACAGCCGCTAGACTTACTCTTTAAATGTTTCCCTTGTAACACAACCACGTAGCTCGTGTTCATCGTGTAGTTGTTTCTGTTCCACCTCATGGAAACTGTCGATCAATTCTTTCAGTCTCGGATCATTGCTTCGTAGTCCGGTCTCGTTGAGAACCTGTGGAGAAAAAAAGTTAAAAGTATATAAGGAATTCGGACTGGGGAACGCAGCAATCAGCACGGAAAAGAGCAACAACACATCATAACACAATTACACAGAGCAATGCCCAACATAGTCTTACGATTTTTTTAAATCATGCATGTGCCTACATATGAAAATGCATTTCGATTTATTTTTTTGTTAAGGAGTATAGAGCTATAATCTAACGGTCATTTAATGTCAAAATAATTACTTGCATCGTTTTAAATATGATACTAGACTACCTTAATTGCAAAGTGGGTTCCGTGTACTTCGATTCAATCGTCGAAAAATAGACGATTCTTATAATTTCATAGGGTGTTCTAGAACACTTTCGTATGAAAACGGACAATTCGCATGTCCAATAAATCACAGAGAGAGTTTCTGTTAAAGCTCAAGTGAAATATGTTCAAATGGCTATAAAAGTTAAATTGTCTTTCAGTTTTTTAATTTTTTAAACAAATATCGTCAGACTCTATACACTTTAAAGCTTATTTCTAATTGTTTTAGTCATAATTAGTCGTGACATATAGTCTACGATTGTGCAGGAAAAAATGGACAAACACGAGTACATCAATATATAACTTTAATCAAATTTGAATCCACGACTTTGATATAATGTAATGTCAACAGTGTGCAGTCATGACAAAAACAGTCGTCCGTACATTTTATAACATAATTACAATTATTAACTATCTTGGTAAATTTTCCTGCATAATGCACAATCTCCCTAAATAGTAACGCATTCTTTTTTTGAAAATTATAGTTAGCACTAAATACGGTCACAACAAAAACAGAGACAACTATGTTTTAGATCTGGCAATCACACAGGTTAGATAGCTCTGGCATTGTTAGACAGAAACAAAAACAAAATTCCAAAACATTTCTTTTCGTCTTTTTTGCTATCCATGATACAGTGACCTGTTGACAATCGTAGCTCATAGATCACAACTTCGTGTAAGGTGCACATTCGTACACGTGTAGTTTACCTTTTTAAACTTGTCCACACTGAGTAATTCTCTTGTGTCACAAAGGTAGTCAAACAATTTGTCTTCAAAATCTTCCATACCAGACAACAGCAACTCGCTGAAATAATTTATACATGTGAATATTATAATTACGCCATTAATTACATAACCCTTCAATAACATGACTTCTGTTTCTGTGTGCTTGAGCTTGTGTAAATTGCATACTAGTACTTCCCATGGGATACGAACCCTTGAACGGTGTATAATTCGGGTTTCCGTGTTATACCAAACCCAGAATGGTAGGTTTCACACGGTAAACCAACTCTAGCATGGAGCCTTTTGTTAGTTTGTCATAAATCGTAGCCTTGCGTGATATGCCCATACTGTAAGATAGCGCTCGTGAAAGTACGAGGGATAAGCTTGGAATTTGGATTATGCACATGTTCCTTGTCAATAGAATCGCATACATAGCAATTGATATGACATTAACAAGTTCGGTCAACATTTTGTACGATTTGGCTAGTGTCCAGTCTTACTGCATTGAACACTAGAAACAATAATATGACAACTAATTACTTCTGCATAACACTTCATCTGCAATATCCACGTATATATTCACGGTATAATGTAATTGTATTTAATACAAATGACGGATGAAAGTATTTTTATTAGTTTTGTTGCGGTTTCTTACTATTTCCACACATATACACTCTAGAGAGTTGAATTCAATGTTCCATTCCAAAGCAACAAGTGACAACTCTTTTTTGCACGACCGTAGTCAATTTTCGTAAAAACATAACTTTGCCATACAAATAGTGGCGCTTGAACATGGATCGCAAGTATGGCATACTAGCAAGTACGAGTCTCTGCTAGTTAGTCAGCGACAAAATGAAATGACTTTAAGTTTCCTTTTTTCTGTTGGTATTAAGAACATGGTAGAAACATGCAAATTGTCAACGTATTTTAAATGATAATTTGTAATTGTCGTACGCGTAAAATTTAAAATGCTTTATTTTACCTTTTCTGTTGAGATAATTTCTCCATTGCTTTAACAACTTTTGCAGTCTTGGTTATATTATTAACACATTCCCTGAACCGAAACCCGGAGCTTTGACTCAACAAGTCCATTTGTACGTCAATTATTGCAAATAAAACAACTCTGTAGGTAACTCTTTTTTCAACAGATTAAGTACATGGTTAATGCGGGCTTATTTTTCTAACTCCAACGATTTCAATAATCCGCATATTAAGACAACTAGCTGGGCTACGACCACCGTTCCATAGCAGGGATTAAAAAAACGACGCTCTGATCGGTGTTGATAATGATTATAAAAATATTATTGTTAATATTTATTGCATTTAGATTAAAAGACTGCTGCGGTACATGTTTCAACCTACATTTTGTATATTATTTGTTTTTTATATTAAGAGTGGTATATAAAATAACTGTACCCTTAAGCAAGGGAAAGATAAAAATGATTGTTTTCTTCAAATAAGGAGAAAACATTATGTTGTCATTGCCCTTGTCATTAATAACAACACTTGACTATTATGTTCAACTTGGTACTTTGTTGACATACTTTGTTTATATTTGAGGTTACGTGACCCGAGAAGTTTTCTTACTTTGGTTAATGAACAACTTGTTGTACACATTGACCACCTGTCATGATGAACTGGTATGTAACTCAATTCAATCTAGTTCAAATAATTTATAAAAGTTTCATTTCCATTCACATACAATGCAAGTTATAATACCGTTTTACAATTATAAAAGTATGCATAAATCGCTGGCTTAGAATGAGAAGGTCGTTACTACAATATCAATATATTGAGAAAACAAGCAAAAACTGACTGCAAATACTCTTTTTGTATGGAAAAACAAGCTTTTACAACTTCACTTTGGTCAACATGACAAGTTCCGATTTTAATGAAAATAGGCTCATAAGCAGCGCCTTATGATGCAGATTTCAAATATTTAACCGTATTATAAGTTCGTATGTAGTAGTTACGGCCTTTACATTCAAAGCCAGCGATATGTGTGTATGCATGCCTGACAAACAGCTTAAGATGTGCGATATAGAAGCTTGTAAAGCCTTATCGCTGTGTCTACGAGTTGTTTGCTAATGCGTGATCATGTGTGTGACGGAACCCTGATGGCTTTGCTTTAGTTCTGCAAGGAGTCAACATTCGATCGACAAACTAATCGTGTAGTGAGTGAAAAGAATTTAAACCATAGTTAACATGTGCCTAAGAAGTGCATCGTTAGATATCCACTGTCGGTGCATCCGCTCCGCTACGTACAGTTCTGCTTTGTAGCGGAGCGAAGGCATCGTTCCGTTTGTATCCGGCGATGAGAAAGTGTCGAGTACATATCTATGATTACATTTTGGGTCACATTTTGGCAATGCCAAACATGTCTTTGAAATTTGAACAGATTGCACTCCTACACTGTTACATTCATATGCAACATAGCTTGAAGCGACATTAGCCACTCCATGCCTTGGTCGAGCCACGAAGTTCGTGCGTCACGCTGCAAATACCGCTAAATTTTGGTTGAAACCTTTGCAGTATACATTATCATTTCAAAGATATTGAGCATTGCATCAGTTTATAAATGAGTATAACCTTACATTCGTGTAAGAGAAAATTGTCTGTAATTTACTCCTTACCTTTGGGAAAACACGTTTTTAAAACTTCATTTTGGTCAACATGACAATTTCAGATTTTCACGAAAATATGCTCATAAGAAGCGCCTTGTGAAGCAGATTTCAAATATGTATGAGTCTTATAAGGTCGTTAGATGTAGTTACGACCTTCTGGATCTAAGCCATCGATATGTAGTAGGTCAGTTGTGTTTGCATATGAATATAAAACCAGTCTAACTAGGCAAGATGTGTTTGTACCTACAAAATGTACATGTAAATAAAGGAAAAACCACCTTGCACAAAGTTCCTGATATCATCTACGTGTACATGTGTGTTATGATATCGGTTATTCTAAAACCTGCAAAAGATGAACTTTACTCACGTGGAACCGAAGCGTTGTAATCGACTTCCCATTAATTCTTGTAAGTCCAGTAAGGGTGGGCGGTCTAAAGTTATACTCCCAATCCGGGTTAGACGTCGGAACGTTTCCCCAGCCCCTGTACCCGTGCCCGCCATGCTTAGTCGTCCGTGTTAAGACAATTCAAATACCAAAACAAACGTTTTCTAGTTTCAGTTTGTCCAATATCCACTTAAAAACGTGCTTGCTGTCCGTTAAAAAATATTAAAAGAACTATTATATATGCATCTGATCCACTTGTAAGGATAAGTCGCCAGATCAAAATGTTTGAAGTATTTTCATGAACTCCTGCATCCGAGCGCAACAACGCTACTTAAGACTACAATAGTTCAAACATTGAGCGTAGGTTAAGGGTACATTTTATATCAACGCAATTTGATTTGTATCCAAAAAGTCAACATTTTGTTTAAAATTTACAATCGTATATGAAGGCATTGTGGAGTAAGTATATGGCGATGTTCTGAAGAAACGCCACAATCAGCAATTTTAATAATAATTATGTCGAATAATTATATAGCATACGTATGTAGTTAAAATGAGTGTGATATCTTTAGTTAGAAACTTAAAACGCTTTTATTTTCTTACTTGGTTATTTTACCGGATAATAAATACTGTGGAATTCTGGGTACTATATTATCGTTGAGTGATTATGACGACATTGTGAAAATTACGGGTTACCTGAAACCACTCGGAGCAACAAACGTGAGTTAGAGATCTTTTTGTCAGGGAATAAAACAAAGCTGAGACAAATAAAACGACCGTGAAGGATGTCCGCATGTACGGCCATCTTTTTAGATATTTCCATCAAGTTTTACTTTGGTATTCAAGAAATCTTAGCAAACGAAATTTTAATAATTTGAAGCATTTCAAATAAAATCACTCAATTCTCGGAATTAAGACACAGTCGGCGCTTCATATGTAGGCACTTTATTTTAGCATTTCTTTACCGCACTTAATTGTTGCATAAGTATATATATGACAGGCGACAAGTTCACGCTTGTTGCTATGATGTTGGTATAATGTACCTTTGGTGTTGTTCGCGCTCATTCCTCCACTGTCTGATTCCTAGTTATCTTTAAGTTGACAACCATTTTAAATTAGAAACCATCTACCTACAGTTCGCAGGCTCAGAATGACAAGGTCGTAAGTACTACCTATGTAGTTTTAAGACTCTTACATATTTAAAATCTGCATTAGGCCTACAAGGTGCTTCTTATCAGCCTATTTTCATGAAAATCGGAACTTGACATGTTGACCAAACTGAAGTCCAAACAGTTGTTTTTCCGTAAGTAACGAGTAGTGTTCAGACAGCTTTTTCTTGTTTGCTCAAAATAGTTTGTACTTACGACCTTCCGTCATTTTAAACCTACGAGCTACAGAGTCATATAACGTCTTGTTTATTTTTACGTTAACTTTGTCCTTTGTACCATTCGTGTTCTGTTCTTACCATTGAATGCATTATTTCCCCCTTCGAATAGATATTATCGTTTTCATAGGATGGTCAAAAAAAAAACGAATGGGCGACTGAATATTTCAGTGATTTAAAAGTTAAGTCAGGAGTTTAAGTATTTTATTGGGAAACATTCCGTAATACACCTGCGAAGTACTCCTATTAAAGTGGAGTTAATCCTTTATCATAAAATGAATAAAAAATGTCCTTAAGTTCAAAAGTAGGTGAACTTGCAAAACCAGAAAATTAAAAACGAAAATAGGATTAACTCCACTTTAATTGGAGTACTAACTTGGCAGGTATGTAAATGCAAATGGCAAATACACTGAAGTTCATGTTCTACTGATACGCGTTATCTTTCCCGTTTGAACCACTATGTAACTGTACCAATGATAAATGAAATATTTCTTTTGTAAATTTATATTTTTCTCATAAGGCCGTCAATTTCTGTACAAATAAACTTTTGAAGAAAAATATAAATTTTACAAAAACGGGTTATTTCAAAATGCCTAAAGAATGAAACACAAAATTAAAAATAACTTTATTCTACAACCTATTTATGTACATAGCTATGACCAATCATGAATACATTGTAACATAATCCGTGTAGTAAAATCACGTGACTTTGGACTACAAACCCAAGACGAAATTTGCTTCACTTCGAAAACAACAACAGCCGTAAGTAATAGTACCGGTAATAGTCCAAAGTCACGTGGTATTGCTACGCTGATAATTATGCATGAAAACACAGACAATTCTAAATATAATTGACATCTACACTTTATGTAGTGAACTAATATACATGTACGCTATACAATTCACTTAAAATGTTCATTTTATTTATTAATATAATATCAACTAATGTAAACAACATATACATTTTGTGTGTTTGCTTTTTCCAATTCATATGTTCGTACTATTGCTATAGCTTGGCCAATTTGACACGAGCCTGACCTTTTGATTAGGATAAGTTAAGAGTTGATATATTGCCTACGTTTATAACACCGAATGTATGTTTTCATAATCGGGGAGAATCACGAAGACCCTCGAGATGTAATATAAACACAAATTTGAAATACCGATATCGCACGATTTGCTTGCGGAAATTGATATATTCAAAGCAAGAACCTTGTAATTAATTTATATTCTTGCATAAAGGTCAGGCTCAGGTCAATATAGCCATGCTATACACACGATAAACATGTACAGGATGTTTAAAAGTTCGTTCACAATATGTATAGTTTATTCTATCCTTATGCCGAAGATACACAAATATACAGTCGATTTAACACCCGAACGTTCTGCAGAATATTAAGGAGTTACGGGTAAATAATAACTGACTCTTTACGGAGTTGAACGAGTGTTGCGAAAAAAGTTTAGTCATAACATTCGGACAGCTCTCTGTAATGTGTTTTTCAGTGTATGCGGACGATATTGCAAATTAAACAAAAAATAATATTATTTACATTTATATTGTATTCCAATTGTAGAGAGTATGAACATTTGATTACGGGATATTCTTGCAAATGTATTTGTTCACGTGCAAAATGAAACCTTAATAAAACAACACGACAAATACACACATCATTGATAAAAACAAAGAAGTTCCTGTCAGGGTTCCACGATTGCTGACATTGTCCTCGTTGTCGTCTACATCCGGGCATTCCATAGTTTCCATGAGAAGTTCATCATCACACGAATCCAAGGCAGAATAAAACTTCATTATCTGCATCGGGTTTGGTGATTCTTGTTCTATATGCATGCGAGCCCAGTCATCGACTGTCCCTATATAATACGAAATTAATGACAGTTATTTAATATAAAGGACCTATCCGATTGAATGTAATACGTATACATATAGTTTAATTTGAGAAAATGAACGCTTGATTTGTTCGGTGTTCTCATATGATCGGTGTTTCCATGTGTTCAATGTTTCGTTGTGTTCAATGTTTCCATGTGTTCAATGTTTCCTTATGTTCAATGTTTCCATGTGTTCAATGTTTCCTTATGTTCGGTGTTTCCATGTGTTCAATGTTTCCTTATGTTCGGTGTTTCCATGTGTTCAATGTTTCCATATGTTCAATGTTTCCATGTGTTAAATGTTTCCATGTGTTCAATGTTTCCTTATGTTCGGTGTTTCCATGTGTTCAATGTTTCCATGTGTTCAATGTTTCTATATGTTCAATGTTTCCATGTGTTCAATGTTTCCATGTGTTCAATGTTTCCTTATGTTCGGTGTTCCCATATGTTCGGTGTTCCCTTATGTTCGGTGTTCCCATATGTTCGGTGTTCCCTTATGTTCGATGTTTCCATATGTTCGGTGCTCCCCTATGTTCGGTATTCCCAGGTGTTCCCCTATGTTCGGTGTTCCCTTACATTCGGTGTTCCCCTATGTTCGGTGTTCCCTAATGTTCGATGTTCTCATCTGTTCGGTGTTCCCAGGTGGTCCCATATGATCGGTGTTCCATATGTTCGGTGTTCCCATGTTTTCGGTGTTTTCATGTCTTTGGTGTTCCCATGTGTTCGGTGTTCCCTTCTGTTTGATGCTCCTATTTGTTCGGTGTTCCCTAATGATCGGTGTTCCCATATGTTCGGTGTTTCCATATGTTCGGTGTTCCCTTATGTTCGGTGTTCCAAGGTGGTCCCATATGATCGGTGTTCCCATACTTTCGGTGTTTCAATGCGTTCAGTGTTCCCAAATGTTCGGTGTTCCCATGTTTTCGGTGTTTCCATGAGTTCGGTGTTCTCATGTATTCGGTGCTCCCATGTATTCGGTGCTCCCATGTGTTCGGTGCTCCCATGCGTTCGATGTTCCCATACTTTCGATGTTCCAATGCGTTCGGTGCTCACATGAGTTCGATTTTCCCCTGTGTTCGGTATTCTCATGTCTTCGGTGTTCCCATGTCTTCGGTTTCCCCTGTGTTCGGTGTTCCCATATGATCGGTTTTCCCATGTGATCGGTATTCTCTGTTTTATAAATTTATATGTACACAGACATTTTTGTCACTCTTGCAAAAATGATGGTTCTGACTGTATAGGCTGCCAATTTGAGATGAGACCGTTATAGATAATTATGTTTAGCAAAGCAATGCATGCGTTGATATGCGCTATAATATTCGACGGTCTCTTTTCCGTAAAAATTAATACATTTCCGTGGCTTAAATTCCGAAGATGTATGGGGTATGGTACAAATGTATATATCATGTGAACGAAGAGTGGTGTCATCGAATATTGTATCGTCACTTAAGATTTCACAAAATTGGAAACAATTTATTAAGAAATCGTACTAGGTCTTACCTTTTACGTAACAAGACGTTTTCTTCAAGTTTCTAACGACAGGCAAACATTCCTTCCTGCATGCTGTGTACGGTGAACAGTTCTCCATGACCAGATCGTACGTAGCTTTCATACTGGGGATACTGATATCATGTAACTCCTTAAATCTACAACCATATATCTCGTCACTGATGTTGAATGAACACACGGTGACATCTTGCCAAGCAGTACATTGAGGTTCAGGTATGTTTTCTGTAATAGTTAATGCATGGTATTTTGAATTTACGTGGAAGCAGACTGGTAGGTACCAAGTATACACACGCCCAGAAAATCATTGACTGGTACAAAGCACTACAAAAAGCGGCAACCGTAAATACTCGGGTCCCTGTAGCAGCAAGCGGGTGCATAGTGCGCCCGGGGTAATGGGACATTTACAAACATTGACCGGTTTAGCCTACTGTTGTAAAAAACGGTCAATTTTATACTAAAATAACACCGGTAAATCGTGCACACCTGTGTAACCTCCCTCTGTGGATCGACCAAAAATTTTCCCGCTTTTCAAATCAGTGTATCAAATGAGCAACGTTCGCACTCAAAACATTTGCGATTTCGTCTTCTTACGGGGAATTTTTTCTTGATTGTAACGATCGTGCATTTAATATGGTTATATTATATAGCCTAAAGTACAACTCATTTCTGTAAGAATACCCGGCAAGAACCGATTTTGCTCTATCTTTAGCAGTTTTTATTGATGCCAAATGCAGTTTCCTATATAATACCGAGTGTAATACCAATTTACAACTTGATGGAGTGGATCATGTGAGTTGTTCTCGCTCAGAGAAATTAACCAGTGGTACAGACGATGGTTGAACCCGGGACATCTAGATCCTGAAGCGCGCGACCTACTTCAAGGTAACCGATCCACACCTTTACATACCTTTAGGGTAGTATGTGATGAACACATAACACATTTCATCATATGTTCCGTCTCCGTAGAATGTTGTTGTTGTTCTGGACATGGAATTAAATACACACTCTGTCCTTAATTCATCACCTGGTTTCAGTGTGAGAGGGGTGTCGTACCTGCGTATAGACATGTCGATTTTTGGCAATTGCAATTGAATTATATAGTACGGCAATAAGTCATACAGTGATTATATTGTACATGTACTTTCAATAGCAATATATGATACAAGTTGAATTTTATAGTGATCCGATAACGTCATATAGTGATTTGGTTTTCACGATGTGAACACTATATACTAGTATATAGTTATATGTAACGCTCGCCTGGTCGGCTCTAATGAAAGATCTACCGTGACTTTGAGTAGTGCCTTCAAAATGCACATGTATGTGATACTATTAAATATTGCCAGTTTGTTGAGGAACAGTGAGTTGGCATTGGACGAAAATAAAAATGCAGGCGAACGAGAATCGTGGTATATGATGTTGAACAAGCACATACTTGGACACGAAACAACACTAGTATAATGTAAATGGTAAATTATACTTACGTGTGCAGCACAGGTGTATTATAATCATATTTAGGATCAAAGGTTAGATCCCGTAACTTCCTCCCATCTCGAATATGTTCCACTTTTTGGCTCGCACCTACAATATAGTACATTACATTTTCAATTCAAGCACACAATAATTGTATAAAGGTGAATATGATTCCATGTTGTTGCTATTGGCTACCGTCCTAATTCCGGACACCTTTGGTCCAGTTTAACGAAAACTCGGGAAATATGTAAATCTAGTTCTTGAAACTTTCCTTGAACGAAACTAGATTCGTCTCTGAACTGAAGAATATAAGTGATTTACCGTTGTTGCTTCTGATATTGTTTTTACTGTTTCTGCTTTTACTTTCACCTACATTTATTTTGATTTACTGGTCTTTGTTTTTAATTTTATTACTGCTGGGTTTTTTTAATTATTGTTGCTGCAATTGTCATTGTGATTGATGAGGATAATGATTTGGCATCATTGCTACTAGTATTTTGGCGGCAGAAGGACATATGCGTATTAAGGCAGATGATTTGAAGAAAAAGTAAACGACACAATTTTTAGGATAAGATGCATACCTAGTCCATGCATGTGGTTGAATGCCACAGGTATTTTCACTTCCTTCTTGATAAGTGATTCCGTACATTCACTAGAACAGACACCAGTGTATCTGGTTGCCTTTTCTTTAGGTGGTATATGTATATATTCCTGACCAACTAGAAGTATGCCGGCATCATTTGGTCGGAGTTTTCTGGTCAGATACAGGATCATACCAGAACTGTCCGTATAGTCGGCCCTCTCTTCTGGATTGTTCCAATGTAACTGTGTAATAAATATGTACATGATAATTCAGATATATTCATCACATTGGAAGACCTAAAACGTTTAAAATACGTATGTGCGACATTCATTTCTAGTAGCATCGTGAGACCCATTGGGGGGGGGGGCGGTAACTCGGGAATGGATTTCTGCGTTTTCTTTCTAATTTGTACACGTGTATGCATTCTCTGTACATGTTCATGTATATGTTTTTAATTTATTGTATGAGCTTTCTATCACTGGAGGTAATAAAAGTATTATTATTATAGCGTATTAATCGATTCGTTTGGGGTGTCTAGATCCCGCCCTTTGAATCTGAGCAATCGCTGTGACACTACATAATAGATACTTAATAATATGAGAAACAAGTTCGGTAAATACAGTAAAACTTCATTATCTCGAGGAGTGATCGGGACAGGTAAAATGCTCGAGATAAACCAGGTTCGCGAAATAATCAAAGGGCATGAATTTATGATAAAAATGGATTCTGGTTTAAAACTTGCTCGAGATAGGACGGGTTCTCGTGATATCGAAACTCGCCATAACGAAGTTTTACTGCAGTGTTTATTCTTGTCAGTTGACGTACTTGCATGACTCCACGTTTGTATCCCTTAGTTCCAATCCTGAATCCCATATCAGGATGTGCACATTCACCCAGCATACCAAAACTCCAGATTCCCAGCATGTTCTTACATATTGCATCCACTTCCATAGCGCAATCATACGGTACACCGGGTTCATGCTGTGTCCCTAAAAGATAGAACATTCAATATCTGGCTCATCCAAAACAAAATAATGCCTTAATTTCTGAAATAAACTGTAAAACTCTGAACTTACGTATTTGTTTCTGTGCTTATTGTGGGTAAATGGACATATTGATAAATGACAATCTCATGTGCGAATAGGCATTTTCTCTTGCCATTCGAGTGTAATGGTATCTCATTTTATGGTACACCGTGTACTTGAAATTATTATGTAATAAAACAGGCACAATGTGACCAACTAACGTCCATGCCCGCCGACGATAACACAAATATGAATTGAATACATTTCAGACGACGAGTTATGTTCGATCCCAAGCATTCTACGTCTTATCATGAAAAGGGTACTAGTATCTGTAGTTGCGTCTACCCCACCGATGCATTGGGTGTACTTCATAAGGAAAGGTTTAAAATAATATTGACTAAGCAGGTAGCCCTTTCCCAATTCGTAAAACTTATAATATGTTTAATATGTTGGGGTTTTTTTAGATTTAGATGCATTGTCTCCTAATGTTATTTTAACAAAGAAGGCTATATATATTTACCCATGCCGTCACATCCAAATATGAGGGTATGATGCATGACATTGACATTGTCTATGATAGGTTCGTTAGCCACCAGATGGTAGTCACCGTCTGTGGGGTACTCGAAGACAATACATTTATATATTGTCTCTCTGGCTGCCACTGGGGTAGCATCTGGCATCCGGATTGTAAAATTGAAAGTATCTGAAAAAATAAAAGGTCAAGGTCATATTTGTTTAACGTTGTCCACTTTGAAATATTCAGGATGTTGCGAAAGAAATTCATACGTAGAATTTTACCTTACTTACAAATTACGAATTAAATTCGCTTGCGAAACAAAACGTGTAAAATATTAAAGTGAATGAAGAGTCGTGTAACAATTGCATTAATGTATTTCATCGTCATCCCTTCGTGACGTTTTGTGTGTACAGTCATGCAGGAAACAGGCTGTCTGACCTAGGAATGTACGCCAATGCACGAAAAGTCGACAACAGACACCGCTACACTAGGTTGTTCCAAGAATGACAATACTATTATTGTTGCACGTATACTGACAAGTTGAATTACTATTTACATCAAAAAGAGTTTGAGAGGGTTTAACGAAGGTGAGAACTGTAATTAAAGAAGAAAGTATATACGAAACGAGCAATGTATGTGACAGATTATAATATCAATAATTTTGTCCCTATGCGACTTAGTTTTCGTGGAGTTCGCGGGAGACTTAAAAACGCGAAAGTTTGTAGCCGCGAATATGCCGACGATCGGCAAAACGCGAAAGTTGGTTTGTCTTACCTGGGTCATCTATAGCTGGACATACTAGGTGATCTGGTCCACATGTAACAAATGCTGTCTCCTTCTCACACGCGGGACTGTTCCACGGATCACATACACCTGTACAAACACGAAATGATGATAGGCATTAAATACGATAGGGCATACAATAAAACATGGGGTGTCGTCCCTTCTGTGCCTCCATAGCTTGGTTGTTAGAGCGCTTGGAGTTTAATCTTGTTAGTGATCCGGATTCAAATCAGGGTGGAGGCACATACATGTATATCTGTAATATTTCGGCAGAAAGTTGACCGTCAAATGCTCGACAATGTCACCATGGTGTGGTAGAAAACATTTTCGAACATGGACGGCCATTTTGACGGGTATAGGTAGCGGGGTGGAAAAAAGAACACTTACGTTATATACAATTTAAAGCCTTTGTGAATTTTGTGATGATATCAATGATAATAAATAAACAATGCACCCTCCATCTTTAATATCACCATAGGGTGACCAAAAAACGATTTCTTTCCAAGAACGTCGAACAGGTCCCAATCTCCCTAAACATCTCAATCTGAGAGCAGTCTCATCTCAAGTTTTGTCATGGCCCATTTAGATTATTTCGTTGAGAATCTGGACTCAAAATCTGCATCACAAAACATAAAACGCTATTCTTGGTTTATTACAGTAAATTGTAAAGAGCTTAAACTTCATATTATTTATCTTAAATTGAAACTCTAATTTGAGGAAAACGTAATTTGAGATGAGAGTTCTACTTGAGACGTTACAGGGCCAGCTTTCCTGTTGAACGACCCTTTACGATCCCTCAACTCCCAAGAGCAGGAACCTTATTCACCAACGTTGTAAGTCTAAAACTCAAACTTAGACTTAAAAATGGCATTATTCATAATCACTGCCACTTCTTTGAAGTTAGATTTAACCAAGTGAAATTTTATCTGATTATTAGGTGGTTCCCACGGAACATGTATACCCATGTTTATACAAATCGGTGCTTTTGTAACAACATGAGATCAAATAAAATATTTGGCTATATTAAGTCTAAGTCTGAATTTTAGACTTATAGCGTTGGTGAATAAGGCCCCTGGAAGCGACCCCTAGCCCCTAAAGGTACTTTGCTTGTACGATACCGTACAGCAAGGTGCTATACTTATAATAATTATAATCAGGTTCAAAATGATTTATTTAATTGACCTCCATCTGTCGATGTGTTGTTTACAAGCGCAATTGCCACAGGACCACATCAAACCTATACTTATAAACAATTACCTCTCGCAACGATTCATCCATTTCAATTTATCTATAAGTTTATTTTAAGTTATTTAGTATAATTAAATACAGATGTATGCATAGACACGGACATTGCTTCGCATGATCAATTTTAATTTTGTTGAATTATTCACTCATTGCAATATTTAAAGCAAAATAACGACACTGACCAGCTGAGGTACGTAACAAAGAAGGACATACATGTTCACGACCTATTTCTACATGCTATTGTACCTTACTGGTCAATACAATAAGATGTCCTATTAATTCTCATCACAATCGTACAAATCTAGTTTTCCCGCCGGCGGCAAGATGTGATTGCTTAATAACTTTCGAAATACAATGTATAGGTTAAGTTGACCTACGCGGGAACAATAATTGGCGGTTAAATGGTCCGAATGTGTTCACTATACAGTGCCATACTATTCATTATACTTTGTATATAAAATCTTAATCATTATAGCTAGTTTGCGATAGAAAAAAATCGTGTTTTTTAAACATTCCTCTGTATTTACTAAACCTACAAGTATGAAATTTTGCACGAATAAATGAAATATATCTACCTAATATACACTGAAATTTCAGCAACATCAGAAATGAATTAAAAAAGTTTTGTTCATAAGTTCTATGTAACATATTTGTAGTTTTGTATGAAATATCAAGTTAGAAGACTTGGTACTTGCAACAGCCAATTTTACGGTCACGTGATACGCATAACGGTATATTTGCGTATTTGCAACCTACTTAATTTAACACATGCGAGGCCCGTCTGTGAATATGACAAAGTACATTTAATTGCTGTACATTGTTTATAGGCGACACACCTAAATAAACCGAATCATACGGGCCTCCTAAGTCTTGTCTTCATAACAGCAATCTCGATCTCGCCGATCACGGATTGTAACGGTTAAATAATTGATAGTAAATCGTCAATGTAATACCAGATTACCTCCCTGCGTTAAACTGTAAATGTGCATGTAATTTTAATATGTAATAAAGAATAAATATCTTTTAATTGGTGACTAAAAATTATGAAATTCAAAATGGGAGTAGGTAGGAAGTTAGTGTAGTTCTGTGTAATTTTTTACTCAAATCTGATAAATAGATTGCCAGAAATCTTTAAAAAACACGATTTTTTTCTATCGCAAACTAGCTATACCATCAAATCGAAAGTTTAATGTATATATCACCTCGGGGCAGGAAACATACATGATGTTCAAATGAACTTAATAAATAAACATTGTAAACATAAATAGCGTAGTACTAAAAACCGATGCTAGAAACGCAAGTCCGTCTCCATAAACTAACACTATGTACAGCGTCCCATTTGTGCGATATGCCCAAGGTTTGAAACCTGGCAATAACATGGCTCTTTCCAAGTTCTTTGTATAATTATATCCCTTGTTTGCAGACTAGGGTATTGTCTACTAAAGTCAGTGAAGAAAAACTTTATACTCCAATGCAAGGTGTGGTCATTTTTTGGGAAGATTTTGGACTGGAATATTATTTACACTAAACATATTTAGTTCCATGCAACAGATGTTTCGCTCTGTAACAGGATCATGTTAATGGGAAGTCCTCGTATGACTGAATACTGATGACAACTAGAAATTTAGAGAAAAAAATTCAAACCTGGATGCGAGAGTTCGTTTGTTCTAGCTGGTACCTTGCCAGCCTCCCATACACAGTCCGGATCACCTAGCTCCTGTCCGTTAGACAACCCGTCTCCATCACTGTCCTTCAAACACAAAGTACGGTCCCATTTCTGAAATATAATAGTACAGGGGGCTTATTCATCGAAAGTGTAAGACTGAAACCGTTACTTAGACTTGAAATTGACAACATTTAATCATCGCCATTTCTTTGCACTTAGATTAAGCCTTTGAAATTTGATCTGAATATTTGGCGTTGTCCACTGCACTGAACATATATGCACATTAATATCAAAATCAGTACATTTATATCAACATGAGAGCAAATAGAACATCGTAACGTCCAAGCCTGTATTTGAGACTAACAATGTCTGAAGTATACTAGTACAACCTTCCGGAGAGGCCCCTGCAGTGCAAACAATCTCTATAAGACCACCTGTAAAATTTTCAAATGAACTCATAATACAATGTATGTAGAGCAACACTCTCTGAACAACTGAACGGTCATATTTTGCAGCTCCGACAGGGCGTTACTAGATACAGAGGTTGTACTTTATATTAGGTTTGCGAAGTTAGTAACACAGAACTATATTTGCAAATTTCAAAATCGGTAATAACTTTGCCAGGAAAATGTTTCTTCGATTACCTTTCCGTTGGCATGAAAGTCTATACCAAACACGTTTCTCACACCGGCCCCTTGTTCATTCTCGTGACCGACCCCAGGCCATGTATCACCCTCCCTACATGGGTGAGGAACTTTATCTCCATTTGGTATCTTGTCTTGAAAGAATCGATAGCCATGGCAACGGGTTGACAATATTGCCAAGGCAAAAATTACAGAACATCTGAAAAATAAAACGTTCACCATTATTTTATTTTTTTTAATTGAGTTTTCGTTTCAGCTAGATAGGCCTACCCATTGCACCCTCGTTTTGAGACATCTGAAAAAACAAAACAACCTAAATTGTATAGGAAAACAAAGAATAGCTTAGTTTCGGCCTTTTCTAATTAAGTCGGGATGACTCCGGGCGCTTTATATATTAACTTACATCTCAATAACAAGGCCGATAACAGCTTTTTTTACGAGGTTGATTTGCTCTTTAACTGATATTTAAATACGTTCTGAAGAATATTATTTATTAGTTTACACTTTTTGTTTTGCTACAAGTACAAGGTAAAACTTTTATGAAAATATGGTACGATGGCCAAGTGGAGTATTCTCTAGGCAACCAATCCAGAAGCTTCGAGTTAAAGTTCATGTGAGCACAATGGAAATTTCAGGAACACTACTCAGCGTGTCCCACAAAGAAAGACTGGGGTAATAGTTCGTGTATATTTGTTATACTTTGGGCACATAACAGAACAAATGAGTCTATGTGCCTCTGCAGCTTAGTGGTGAGCGCGCAATTGGCGACTAATCTGGCGTCCCGAGTTCAGATCCGGGTGGAGGCACTTATATCCTCGTATATGCCATCACATTTAAGCAGAAAGCTGACTGAAAAATAAAGGCTATGCTCTTTATATTCAGAAAGAGCTAGAGTATCACACCCTGGCTCTTTGTATCAAATAACTTTCTATTCTAGAAGTTTGAGGTAGCTGGACTCTCCGGCGGCGAAAACACGAATGATGACACTGTTACGACTATCATAGTCAAATACAAAGAAACAAAACACATGTAAGCTATATATTAAAGGGGTAAAATATGAGTATTTTGATGTTAGATATTTTTTTTAATTTTTCAAAAATAAGATGTAATTTTGTAGATGTTGCGGCTTAAGTGATTCCGACACTCCGATTACATACACATTGACATTTATGGCCACGCCATTTAATCGGACGTTACTTTGCGATAACAGAGACTTGATCGCCGATTTAATTTGATTACGTCTGTTGCATCACAAGGGAAGACATTTTTATAATCGTGAAACCCTTTCTCTGCCTAAATTACTTATCGGTCACTAAGCGGGGTTTCTGCGATACGCAATCTTTAAGTATGAGGTTATCAATTTGTATAATTAATTGGTGTTGCATAATTTTTATGACTCCATACCTTTAGGAGATTAGTAAGCATGTCAATTTCTATTGGTCGGCTGAAAAGTCGGGGACACAGGGAAACTTCTGATTGGTCATTTTTGTGATTGATTCTCCGTGCTTGGAGCAGAAATTCGATTTGCACATCAGTTTATGTTCAACCAACTGCGTGTGCAGATCATCAAAATAATTAAATAAATAAATACTTTTATACATTTTAAATTGGAGTTTGTTCCCTGTTTCCCCAGGTAAGCCAAATACTGTATTAATTATACTTGTATTTTGTTTAATGTTGATAGATTGTTTTTATTTAGTGCACTTAATAGTAGAACTACTTTTATACACTGATTAGAATATGTACTGTATTAGCAAGAGTTAGCTCCCGTGCGGAAAACTCTCTAAAAAAGAAGTTTTCGGTCATTAGTCATTTGTAAATTGACTGTTTTATTTTACGTAAAATTCATGCTTAAAAATTGAGGATCAACTATGTGTTTGATTTCAATCATTTCAAATAAAAATGTAAGTATCAAATATTTGATTAGAGTAATATGGCAATTATTAATCGTTTGAAAATTCACAGTTGAAAACTGAAAGTTTATCCGAAATTATCCGAAAAGTACTCTACTTTTACTGAACCTTATTTTGTGTTGATTTTACATGCCATGGAATCATATCTTCTTCTTCTTCCACTTTCCGGCCACCATCAACAGGTTGAGGATTTTGCCAGTGTTTGCGCAAAAGGAAAAGAACTAGTATAGAAATATAGGTAAAAGTATGAAATAAGAAAAAGATTTTAAAAATAGGTTAAAAACAAGGCTATTTAGGAGATTAGAAACAGTGTTGGGCCAGTCGTTCCTTGAGGGCATCGACTGACCCGACTGACTGGATGTCTGGTGGTAACTTGTTCCAGTCCCTGATCGTTCTTGGGAAGAAGGAGTTATTAATTGTAGACTTTATTGAATACTGTTGAAATGATAGGCTATTTTAGTTACTTTATTCAACATGTATACATTACATATATATTTGAGAGACTGCCATTTAAATTACAAATTGAATTAATTAAATGCTTAGCATTCTAAATTATATTCACTCTAGTGTCTACAATATTGATGAGTAATATTTTATATGCATTTTATGCTTATCTTTATTCTTTATTATATATTGAAAAAATATCTTCTATATTTCTTATTGAGTTTAATATGTTCAACCAACTGTGTGTGCAGATCATCAAAATAATTAAATAAATAAATACTTTTATACATTTTAAATTGGAGTTTGTTCCCTGTTTCCCCAGGTACCAACAACAAGGTCATTACGTCATCATCATCACATCATCATCAGCTTCGTCAGCATCGATACACCCGGGTGACATTACATGACCCGGTGACAGCAAAACACACCAAAATCGTGTTTGTAATAACTGGTGGAGGGTAGGAAGATACCTGCTCACTCTCACAAGTCAAGAAAAGCGAGTACCCCAAATGAAGCGGTGAAAAGCGAGTAGCTCTATTCAAACGAAGAAAAGCGAGTGGCCAAAATCAAGCGAAGAATAGCGAGTATCCCGAACGAGGTACACATAATTCCCTTAAAGACGAACTGTAGGTGCGAGTGGTGAAATACTATTCTCTGAATAGACGACTCGGAGACAAAAAGGCGTGTCTAGAGCATCTGACTTCAATATGGTGCTAATCAATTAAAAACAATATCACAAGATGGCGTTACAGATGGGTCAAAGCTGGGACCCAGCACTACAAATCTTGTACGGTACATCCGGGACAAACCCTAGACATGACGATTAACCAATTAATGGAAAAAATTCGGCATCATAAACAAACTCAACAAAGAGGTATCCAGTTTAAATTGTGGTATAAACATTGCAGAAATGGAAGTCATCTGATTCAGAAGGAATAGTGAACTGAAGTGATCAATCTTCAGAACTATTATTGTGGTACAATTTGTGTTCTAATTTGGTATGAAATAAGGTAATAACCTTAATAATAAGTTAGATACAAATGCAAAATAAGTATATATCAATAGTTATCAAATATTACTGATTCTCTTTGAAAAGAGTGATGTGCCTATTCATACTGCTATAAGCTAAAAACAAACTGATAATGATACCTTGATACATTAAGTTGCATGGTGTTGAGATTTATTTGGTAATTTCATGACCTTAAATATTTTTAATTCTGTCTAGAATTATTATCATGATTCATATCTATTATATTATTAATTGGTATGCATTAACAGGCTGCAATTATCTATATTGTGATCTTAACCAGTTGTGTGACTAAAAGAAAAAAATCACTGAACATAACAAAATTACAAAAAAATAGTATAAATTATATAAAAAAATAAAAATCTATAAACAAATGTGTATATAAAGGTCTATATAAAATAGATAAAACAAATATATAATATGATATATAATATGTGTATATAATAAGCTAAGTAGTATTTAGTACTTAGCTACTGGACTGATAAAATGCATTGTAGATATGTAGAAATTGTTGTAATCATGTGACTGTGTAAAATAGCTAAACTTGCTAAATTGTAGAAATTAAGAATGTGTGTATAAATGAGATAATAATAGTAACTTTAACAAAGTGCAGAATATGCATAGATACATTTATATATCTGAATTGGCTAAAATAGGCCTAGGATAAAGAAATATGTGTTTGATAGAAAAAGATATGATAAACGAAATAATAATTATACAAAATAGTTAAGATCCCTATTACAATACTATTACTTATTCGGTGTTCAGACTTTGGGGTCGCATACTTGAGCATTGGCGTGGCTCTGATTGAATCTTCTTGAAGCTGCAGGGATGTTTGTCTTGTGCTTTGTAGGGACCAAAACCTACAAGCTTGTCTTGTGTATTATAGTGCTATGTGAGTCTCGCGAACCCACAACCTGGTTCTCTACATAAGTGTAGGACTGGTCTCCTTGTTGTTTCTAGATTTGAGCTTCACTAACTAGTTCAGTATGAGCATCCTTATGATAAACATTGAATGAGTAGATGGTCAAGAGTCGCTGCAGACACTCGGTATAATAAAAAGGGACAAATACTTTAATCTTAACTCATTGCTGTGAAGTTTCATTTAGGTACATTGTTTATTCATGTGTTGTGAAAATCATTTAGTATGAATAAATGCTTTTTAATTTGCATATGTACTAAAATGAAAACAATCACATGGTTTAAATAGACATAACATACCTATAATATTGATACTAACTAAAATGAAACCATATAAATTATAGCTTTGATGTTTTAAGTTGATTCTTATTATTAATCATGTGTTGTAAAAATCATTTGGTAGGAGAATTACAATAATATTTGTAAATATACTCAAATGAAGACAACTACATGTTTTTAAAATACACAAAAAGTATTATAGTCATTTGAAAAAAAGTATAGCTCATAGCTTACATACTTACTTGATTAATTAATCATGGATTCATGAATTGTGAGGAATCATTTGGTAAGAATAAATACAATTTTACTTGTATATTTACTTAAATGAATACAATTTCATGTTTTACTTAGACAAAATCTATATACATTAAAGTCTAAGAAAATTATACTAAACTTTGATGTTTCATTGATTTATATTAATTCATGTTTTGGAAAATCATTTTGTATGTATATATACATAAATGAAGATAATTACATGTTTTAAATTGACAAAAAAGCACAATATCCAAAGGGATTAAATTAGCTCATAGCTTGGATGTTTAATTGATTCATTTTGTTAACTCATGAATTGTGAAAATTCAGTTTGTAAGAATAAATACTGCGGTATATTTACATCCATGAATGCAATTACATGGTAACTTAGACAAAATAATCCATAAAAAAATGGATAGTCTAATGAAATCTTTACTTCTAACTTTGAAGCCTGAATAATATAATGGTTTATTTAAAGTACCATTACTGTAAAATCAGTCAGTATAGTGAAATACAATTTCATTTATATAATTATGTTACATGAATAACACTTTAGTAAACTCATAGAGATAGGAATATTCTTAGAAATAAGGTATGTATAGAGACACAGACTAAGGTGTTCATGAAACAAATTCAAATTTCAGTTAATTGTTTATTAATTGGAGTAGTAGTATTTCTATACTTAATAATAATACCTGAATATAAAATTCAGTTCATTATATGATAAGCTTGTAATGACCTTATGGTAATTTTTTTTACTCTTAGAAAGAATAGATATGTTAATACATAATGGAAATAAGAGGTTACCTTACTATTTGTATATGTTGTAAATGTTATACTGTAGACCAATATTTTATTGTGCAATTTTAACTTTCGGAGTTTGCGAGTTATATAAATTGGTGAAAATTAAATAGCTGCGAAGTGTTCAAAACAATAACACTGGCATCTTCAATGATGAAGTTCTTTGTAGTCGCTAATATGTTTACGATTTGAAAACATGAAAGATAGTATTTGCGAAAGTAAATTGGTTTACAGTATGTTGTATATAGATGTCATTATTTTTGCTTTATCTGATTGATTGAAGAAAAAGTGTAGTTTGATTGTGTACTGTTTATTATTGTATTTTAGGCTCTTACTCTGGTTATGTTTGACTGGCTGAAGCGGCAAGCTGTCCGAGTAGCGCATAGGAATGTGTGACTGACTAACATTATGCATGAGTGAATGTGGTTTAATGACGTATATTAGTGTTGTTTTTTATTATGCAAGAAAAGTATGTATGTTTAAAAGTTAATGAAAAAAAAAAAAAAAAATTTATATGCGTATTTTGATGTTACATATTTTTTCTCTTATCTTTGAGGGACCAAAGATTTTCGGGAAGGGAGAAGTTATTAAAGGGGTAAAATATGAGTATTTTGATGTTAGATATTTTTTTTAATTTTTCAAAAATAAGATGTAATTTTGTAGATGTTGCGGCTTAAGTGATTCCGACACTCCGATTACATACACATTGACATTTATGGCCACGCCATTTAATCGGACGTTACTTTGCGATAACAGAGACTTGATCGCCGATTTAATTTGATTACGTCTGTTGCATCACAAGGGAAGACATTTTTATAATCGTGAAACCCTTTCTCTGCCTAAATTACTTATCGGTCACTAAGCGGGGTTTCTGCGATACGCAATCTTTAAGTATGAGGTTATCAATTTGTATAATTAATTGGTGTTGCATAATTTTTATGACTCCATACCTTTAGGAGATTAGTAAGCATGTCAATTTCTATTGGTCGGCTGAAAAGTCGGGGACACAGGGAAACTTCTGATTGGTCATTTTTGTGATTGATTCTCCGTGCTTGGAGCAGAAATTCGATCTGCACATCAGTTTATGTTCAACCAACTGCGTGTGCAGATCATCAAAATAATTAAATAAATAAATACTTTTATACATTTTAAATTGGAGTTTGTTCCCTGTTTCCCCAGGTAAGCCAAATACTGTATTAATTATACTTGTATTTTGTTTAATGTTGATAGATTGTTTTTATTTAGTGCACTCAATAGTAGAACTACTTTTATACACTGATTAGAATATGTACTGTATTAGCAAGAGTTAGCTCCCGTGCGGAAAACTCTCTAAAAAAGAAGTTTTCGGTCATTAGTCATTTGTAAATTGACTGTTTTATTTTACGTTAAATTCATGCTTAAAAATCGAGGATCAACTATGTGTTTGATTTCAATCATTTCAAATAAAAATGTAAGTATCAAATATTTGATTAGAGTAATATGGCAATTATTAATCGTTTGAAAATTCACAGTTGAAAACTGAAAGTTTATCCGAAATTATCCGAAAAGTACTCTACTTTTACTGAACCTTATTTTGTGTTGATTTTACATGGAATCATATTATTAATTGTAGACTTTATTGAATACTGTTGAAATGATAGGCTATTTTAGTTACTTTATTCAACATGTATACATTACATATATATTTGAGAGACTGCCATTTAAATTACAAATTGAATTAATTAAATGCTTAGCATTCTAAATTATATTCACTCTAGTACTGTCTACAATATTGATGAGTAATATTTTATATGCATTTTATGCTTATCTTTATTCTTTATTATATATTGAAAAAATATCTTCTATATTTCTTATTGAGTTTATGTTCAACCAACTGTGTGTGCAGATCATCAAAATAATTAAATAAATAAATACTTTTATACATTTTAAATTGGAGTTTGTTCCCTGTTTCCCCAGGTACCAACAACAAGGTCATTACGTCATCATCATCACATCATCATCAGCTTCGTCAGCATCGATACACCCGGGTGACATTACATGACCCGGTGACAGCAAAACACACCAAAATCGTGTTTGTAATATATAGTCGATTCAGTAAATAATACTTATAATGTAACTATCCCACTCGAAATAATAGTGGGAACTACAGTAGGCTCTCCCCTCATAATAGAATAATAACCACCATAATGATATATGCCCCACGCGCAATAATACTTGATTAATTATCATATTCTTCAATCAGTACTATATACAACCATCAAGGTTGGTCTATATGTAGGTGACAGTCGACAGTATGACCTTTATATACTTGCATTTACCACCAACAACAGCAATACTAATAGTGACGTTTATTACTTTTCTACCTTGACATACTTGTGTTACGGCAGCGTCAAAGTCAATTTGACAATTGTAATGTAGCAATGTCGGATTTTTGAGGGAAAAAAAACACCCGAACATATCCTTTCTGCTGAAATATGGCAGGCATATATGCATGTGTCTAGCTCCACCCGGAGTTGAGTGCGTGTCGCCAGATTATGCGGCACGCACACTAACCACTGAGCACAGTTCATTGAATTACCTTCACAAATACTGGGTATAAATTTGAGATTTTATTCAATCGTTAATTTGTCATCCATTTTATTCATATGTCATGAAAAAAGGTAAATCGATAAACAACTATTTGGATAAATAATTATGAAACGTAATTTATTTAGCTACTTATTTTTAAATAGCAAGCTATATACATACGTAAGTGAGGCCCATTTTAAGATTGCAATAAACAATTCAACACAAACCTCTTGTATGCATATCCTTTTAAAAAACAGATAAAATTAAACTCGCTGGTGTCTAGGCATCATTAATGTTTGCAATGGTCACTGATTTGTTACAAAATTATATGTACAGGTATGAAAATACACAGTCCCATGGGGGATAGTGCATACACTTTCTGTTGATGTTTTTAAAGTGGTTTGAAAGTTATGGAATCTCAAAACTTTGAATAAAATTTCCCAAATGGCAAAAATAGGACTAAAGTCTACTTTGGCCTTTTCTGAATTAAGTAACGTTTTATACGGCACTATGCGTGTATATACTGAAACTATATCCTTTTTCTCCGCGTGTCTGCTTGATGCCGCTTTACCCGGACCGAGTCATTAAAAAAGTCATTCAACATCAAATGCAGGTATCTAAATGAATAGTTAAACGAATATATAGTCTATGTCGGATTACGCATTTTTTTATTAATAATAAACTGTCTTGGTAATATGTCAAAGTGTCTAGAATCTATAAAATATATATATACGTACATAGATTTTGGGCGTTTTTGTAAAAGCTTATCATTGTGCCTTTAATAATTATTCATAATTATGCCTCATTTTTTCGTATCCTTTCAATGATCTCTTATTATGAGTAATTTCAAATTATCATTTCCTTTGCATAATTATTTTCCTAGTTCAGATGTTCATTGCGCAGGTAACTGTACTGTATCATTGACATAAAAAACGAGAGAAAAAAGAAAATTATAAATTTTACAAAAACATTTATTTTTTCGTTTAAGTCTTTATCAATGATACAGTTACCTGGGGTTCATTTTTGACGATTTATATTGTCAAATAAGTTTGCTCTCTAGAAATAATAGAATACATTGTAGACTTACCGCCACATATTCCGGTCCGGTATAATGGTCAAGCTGTCCGTACACTGGTCAAACTGTCCGTACACTGTTGACCGTGAACTGGTTGTTACATATTACATTCTACTCACCACGCTCTAGTAACCCAGCTGATACGTTTGACCTCACTAAACAATCAACATTCAAGACCCTGGGGGTCCTGCAGTGAACAAGATTGTTAGTTTTCTTCAATGTGACTATGCGTGTTTTTGCAAAATATATGTAATTAAACTTTACATGAAATATATGTATAATTCACTGTACATATGTTTTCTTTTTAATTAATGTTACTGTAGGCCTTCCTATTTTTGCAAATAATTAAAAACGTAATTAAACTAACGGTAGATATTTTCTTTATACTTATCTTGCACAAAGCATCTTGGTAGAAATCTTGTTGTTTTTGCTTGAAGTCTAATTGCTTTCAGTGAAACAGATAAAGTAAAGGTCCCCCTGAACATTTTTTGCCTTGGTGATGTACTCCAAACTTGTGAATTTGTGACTTTATGCGACAACGCGAACATTTCGAGAATTTTCAATGCACATATTGCATTTAACCTTTGTTCTCGCGATTTGATGTCGGGAATATTTCGGGAAGGCATCCCCGATGCTCGGGAATATAACAGGGAGGCATCCCCGAAGCACACAGAGCCTCAACGAGTGCTTGGGGTTGCTTCTGCGATTACGACGTAATCCACAGGGTATCACTCTAGGACTACCCGCCACATAATAAAATAAAAACTATCATTTTGGCAATGTTACTTGTAACTTGTGAAATTAATCATTGATTTATGTTACTGGGTCATTTTTACGAGTTAGTGGATCTTGTCCTTTACATCTATTTTAGCCGAACTAGAAACGGCACTCAATCGCGTGCATTTTTGCAATGCTGCGCTGTAAGAACGACATGCAAATTACTATGTTTTGTTTAACTAAGAACGAGTGAATGGTAAATCTGCTTTATGATGTTTGACAAGGTCACGTTAAGTAGTGTCCCTGTTTGGTGACACTGGTGGCTTTATTGATGTATGAGACAGTGTAGTGATGAATACAACATCAGTTGTCAACAAGGTATAGCTGGACCGTATAATAACTAATGTCACGTACTGGGTCATATACCATGTTAAAGTCTGTACATAGGACTACAATAAACCAACTGAATCGTTTTTCTTAGCTACACTTGAAAACAAAATTGACTATTTTGGTTGTCTAGACACATTTACTCACTTTACTGCTTTAGCAATATTCAACTTTATTATTGTCGTGATATTAGCTCGGTGTTTTTGGGATTCCGCGCGATTGTGTGACACGGATAAATATTCTTGGCGAATGTCATGTGCAGAAAATGCATATATTGATAAGCATGTCACATAAAGTTCCCCGATTATGTGTTGCTATAAAATTTTTAGAGAAACAACACTAATGTATCGGGGAAGCCTCATGGTTACCCTGGGAGAAACGTTTTTTGGATGCTCCGGAAATACCAACAAAGCTTATTTGTGTCCATCTTGAATACATCCCCGAGCAGAAAATGTTTAGTAAGGCATAGGCCTAAATATGAAACTCTTCAATGCTCAGGGTATTGTGACACTTACCAACATTTGGGATAAGAAATAATATAACACATGATTTAAGTTATATATATGCCAGTTACAGAAGATACTTTTATTATAGGGATTATTGGTAATAATACATACAAAGTCATTATCATGAAACAATAGAGGTTGTTAACGACAATAACAGAAGTAAAATGAGATACCGTACTCGTGCACGATAAGCGTAGCTTTTGTATAGCTTGGCTATTTTGACCCGAGCCTGACCTTTATGCAAGAATATATTACAAGGTTCTTGCGTTGAATATATCGATTTCCGCAAGCAAATCGTGCAATATCGGTATTTCAGATTTGTGTTTATATTACAAGTCGAGCGTCTTCGTGATACTCCCCGATTTTTAAAATATACAATCGGTGTTATAAACGTAGACAATATATCAACTGTTAAATTATGCTAATCAATAGGTCAAGCTCTTGTCAAATTGGCCAAGCTATAACAACAATAACAGAAGTAAAATGAGATACCGTACTCGTGCATGATAAGCGTAGCCTTTGTAGTACTATAGTACAACATATCGTATACATGATGTAGTTGATACTTTTGAATGTGCTGTCAACAAATTTGCGTGCATCGGATACATCTGTTGTCTTTGACTCTTTGGTAAATGCAATACTTGTATTATATGGTCATGGGCAAGATTGCCTTGTGATAAACATTATCCTATTCTTCTCTGTACTGCAAGGCGGTAAGGCGCGAATTCATCCCATTGTATCTATTTTTAGCATCAATCTCCTGCAACTTTTTAAAATCCCGCTCTCTTAGAACAGGAGTGCTTAGGCACCATATTCAAAAATAAGACTTGTATCTGGTAAACGATGAAAGTGGTCATAAATGTTCTCTAACATTAAAACAGAATGAGCGAATTTGTAATAATCAGTAAAACTTCTACTAGATCTAATTAAAAAATAATTTTATTTCAAACTTTTATTTCAAACGCCGTTAACGTGGTTAGAATATGCAGATCGAACGTTTATTTCAGGAGTATAGTTTAAAGGGGAGAATAGATTCGGTAGACTGGTTCCCTGTCGTACAATAGTGTTCTAGTAACGTAGTGATCTAGGGGCGGTAATCCAGACTACAGATTAGGATATACGTATATCTTTATATAAGTCTCTGTGGAAACGATGTTTCTACATTCTAAGCAACTTCATCAAATTTCTGGTCAATGACCATTTCCCGCCAAAATTTCTCATTCGTCAAAATGTCCATCAGATCGGTGTTTTGTGAGAACGACAATGTCATGCAGCCGATATTCATATGGATCCTGGATTCTTTACTCTGCAGATAGAATAAACAAAACATAAATGTAGTGTTTTGTGACTGGTTAATGCCCCATGTCGGTCGCTTGAGTCACCATTTTGGTACGACATGTAATTGGGAAACAAAACACCGCGCTCTTTTTTGCAGCCTATGTCGGATCTTAAATACATGTAGCTGCGTTTCGTCCTGTCACTTTTGTATCGCCGTTTTTTTTAGTTATTTCCTTGTTGGTGACTATGTGATTCTGATCATTTACAAGTGGGACTTGGGATTTGAATTATTTCGTTGGGTAATGTGTCGGCATTGCTCAGTGTAGTTTGTGTTACGTTGTGTTGTTACTGTTTTCAGTGCTCGGCTGGTTGGGTTGAGTGCTGCCTTCCCTGTCCGCTTTCTCATACATTATAGATGAATTACCAATTTTAGTAATTACAGAAAATGATATGTGAAACTATCATAATGCTATTGTTATTTCTTTCTTCCCCGAATTGGCAGGGCCCACTCTTGAGCATTATCGCAAATGTATTTATAAGATAGTAGTACGAAATTTGAAAATGAATACTAGTACATCTATCGTGTAATTTTCATATTGATACTTACCCTTATTGTCCACATGCCCGTAAGTCGTGTACAAACTCTCTTACGACTGACATCAACAGAGTAGAAACTGATACAAACTTTGGCTGCACCTCTACCAAGATCGACATTGTAGCATAGTGGGCTGAGATGGTTCACTGCAAAGAAATAAGGATAA
Organism: Spisula subtruncata; assembly: GCA_963678985.1. Lineage (NCBI taxonomy): Eukaryota > Metazoa > Mollusca > Bivalvia > Venerida > Mactridae > Spisula > Spisula subtruncata. The sequence goes on along the minus strand of OY787673.1, from coordinate 39,349,197 downwards.
TTTTATAAACCATTATTATCAATGCTATATCAAATCAAAGCGCTGGTAGCGCTCATGGAAAAGAATTTGATCAGTAACAACAGGGTATTACACTGCGTATTCTTTTCAACACTTGTAATTTATAACCACATGTTTTAAATATTTGCTGCATAAATACTGTTCAATAAACTAAATTGAACATTTTCAAATGAATTATGCATCTACACCATATGACGTACATTGAAGAAAGATATCACTAAAGAACAACGTATCAATTGTGGCGTTCTTCATTGATTCTGAGTCGTTTAAAACTTGTATATAGTTTTATTATTGTACAATTTTGAATATCAGAAACCTATTATTTTTTAGCATTCAGGATTCGCTCGTTCCTATATAGACAATTTTTAGGACTAGAAATGCGAGACAGAAATGTTCTCCGGTCTGGACATATTTCCAGATTGTACTGTTCGTTTACTAGTGCTCGGCTTTTCGATGGTGTAAGTACTTACGCGTCACGTCATTTTCGAATACATTTCGTCCATTAATTGTAAAGGTGACGTCATACATGTTCTGGTCACAATTTTGAAACTCTTTAGGAGGCGGAGTCACTGGAGACTCGTTAGGAGGCGGAGTCACTGGAGACTCATTAGGAGGTGGAGTCATTGCCTTGGTTGTTGCTAAAGCCGCTGAGGTTGTAGCACATGGTGCTGTACTTGTTGGTTCTGGTGCATGAGTGGTTGTAGGGCAAGCCTTCTGTCCTTTGTACTCAATGCTGACACATGCTGCAATATCAAATTATATGGCGGTGACATTGTTTTACTTACAGACTTAGCCAAAAGGTTGGTATGTCCACCCTTGTTGTACAAATAAACCAAATAACTGGAGCAGGAAGATAACCAAAATTTACGTTTATACAAACTTTTAACAACTACACTTATTCGGTCATGTAACCAAACAAAATATCAAACTTGACGTATTGTCTTAAGTAACACATGAACTAAAGTGTATATATTATATGATCTGTAGTCTACAAATCATTAAAATAAAACGTTATTATTGTCATGAAGGACTGTTAATGAGCAATTTATAATAACCTACCATTAAGTGTGAATGCTGTACTATATGAACAGCTGGAGAACCGGAACTTGTGACGTAAGCAACAGGAACACTTCCTCCTCTGACACAAACATTTGACGTAGTCACCGTGATTGCAATGATGATGGTGATGATGATGATGACCGTGGTGATGGTTGAAGTGGAAGTGGAAATGAATGCCGAGCAGACTGGCAACGTCCTGGGATCCTGTCTTGGAGGCTACCATTGTTGGTGTTTCTGTTGTTGTGGCCTTGGTGATTGGAGTGGTTGGTGTATCGTATTTAAAGTGGTGGTGACGTCTGTGACGCCCGTGGCGTCCGTGCCGACCGCGGTGGTGGTGGCCACTGTGTCCTCCGTGATGGTGGTGTTTGTCGTGGTGATAGTGGTGACTGCCGTGGTGGTGGTGGCCAAGTGGGTTGGATGCCATGTTGTTAGCTGTGGCATCTGTGGTGCTTGGTTCCGTGGATGCCATGGTCGTGGTTTCTGTCGTAGTCGGTGTGCTGTACCCGTGCTGATGATAGCGGCTGTGTCGATGATGTCTTCGGTAGTGGTGGTGATGTCTTTTGTGACGACTGTGGTGGTGACTGCCGTGGTGGTGGTAATGATGACAGTCGTGGTGACGGTTCTCGTGGTAATGTTGGCTGCCGTGATTCTGACTTCCGTGATGGTGGTGATGATGACTGCCGTGGTGATGGCTGTGGTGGTGACTAAGTTGGTTAGATGTCATGATGGGTGCTGCCACATCTTCTTGGTTAGATGTCATGGTCATCATTTGTTCTGGTGCTGCGGCCGTGGTGGTCTCTGTCTTAGTTTCTGGGGTGGTTTGAGTGTGGTATTTGTAGTGATGATAGCTGTCGTGTTGATGATGCCTGCGGTAGTGGTGATGATATCTTTTGTGATGGCTGTCGTGATGGTTGCCGTGGTTATGGTGGAACCAACCGTGGTGATGGCTGTCGTGGTTGCCGTGGAAATGGTGGAACCAACCGTGGTGATGGCTGTCGTGGCTGCCGTGGTTATGGTGAAACCAACCCAGGTGGCCAAGTTGGTTAGATGCCATGATCGGTGCTGCCACATCGTCTTGGCCAGATGTCATGATCATCATTGGTTCTGTTGCTGTGTCCATGGTGGATGCCACGGTTGTTGATTCCGTCGTGGTTGGAGTGTGATATTTGTAGTGATGGTTTCTGCTGTGTCGATGATGTCTTCGGTGGTGGTGATGATGTCTTTTCTGACGACTGTGGTGGTTGCCGTGATGATGGTGGTTGCCGTGGTGATGGTGTTGATGACTGTGATGGTGTCCAAGTTGGTTTAATGCCGTGTTGGGTGATGCCACATCTTCTTGGCTAGATGCTATGGTCATCATTGGCGTGTGTTCTGTCGCTGCGGTCGTGGTTGACGCCATAGGAGAGGTTTCTGCGTTTGTGAATGCTAAGGTTGTGGTTTCTGGAGTGGTTTCTGGAGTGGTTTCTGGAGTTGTTTCTGGAGTGGTTTCTGGAGTGGTTTCTGGAGTGGTTTCTGGAGTGGTTTGAGTGTGGTATTTGTAGTGATGATAGCTGCCATGGTGGTGATGGAACCAACCGTGGTGATGGCTGCCATGGTGATGGTAATGATGGCTGCCGTGGTGATGATGACTGTCATGGTGATGATGGCTGCTGTGGTGATTATGGCTACCGTGGTGATGGCTGCTGTGGTGATTATGGCTACCGTGATGATGGTTGCTGTGGTGATTATGGCTACCGTGGTAATGGCTGCTGTGGTGACTATGGCTACCGTGGTGATGGCTGCTGTGGTGATTATGGCTACCGTGATGATTGCTGCTGTGGTGAATATGGCTACCGTGGTGATGGCTGCTGTGGTGATTATGGCTACCGTGGTGATGGCTGCCATGGTGATGATGACTGTGGTGGTGACCAAGTTGGTTATATGCCTCGTTAGGTGCTGCCACATCGTCTTGGCTAGGTGCTATGTTCATCATTGGAGTGAGTTCTGGCGCTGCGGTCGTTGTTGATTCCATGGAAGTTGTTTCTGCCTTTGTAGATGCCATGGTTGTAGTTTTTGTCGTTGGTACTATCGTGGTTTCTGGGGTGGTTTGAGTTTGGTATTTGTTGTGATGATGTCTTCTGTGACGGCTGTGATGGTGGCTGCCATGGTGGTGGTGGAACCAACTGTGGTGGTGATGGCTGCTGTGGTGTCCGTGGTGATGACTGTGGTGACTATGGTAATGGCTGCCGTGGTGACCATGGTGATGGCTGCCGTGGTGACCATGGTGATGGCTGCCGTGGTGACCATGTTGATGGCTGCCGTGATGACCATGGTGATGGCTGCCGTGGTGACCGTGGTGATGGCTGCCGTGGTGACCGTGGTGATGACTGTGGTGTCCATGGTGATGCGAATGTCCAAGATCGTTGTCTTCATTTTCAGAATCCTCCTCAGTGTCCTCCTCTTGGAGTTCATACTTCAGGAACTGCCTATAGTGACAATACGTATCAACATGTTCCAATGCTCCTTCATCAACACTTTCTGTTTCTGTAAACATCGAAATGAGTTAGTAGTATTTATTCATTTATGAACTTAGTGTTATTGTTAAGGCTGAAAAAGTAATCTTATGGTTTCTACTATATTATTTGTCAAATATCAATCAACATGATGAAAGTACTTGTTAAACAAGAACGTGATATTTTAACATGTGTACAGTGAATGTAATTTAGCTGCAGGAACAGTAAAAGGAATCCACAAGATTCGCAGTACCTTAGTTCATATAATAATTGATGTTTTCAGCATGCATTGACCCTCTCAAATGGTTCTTCAGAGCAGTAGAATCTAATGCATGTCAGCGAACAGTTTTAATGTCTTCATGTACTGAATATCCCTGTACACCGTGCAAACGGATAAGGTCATTTCTTATTATTTCTCGCTCGATAAAATTTACAAACCTTGCTTTCCTTTGATCTCACATTCATCATCAGACTTGTATGGAACAAAACCAACTTTCTGTAAGAAGTAATCTTCATCAAACTCATCATTTGGTCCTCCTGGAACGTTGATGACGTCATCACAAAGCGTCTTGTGAACCCGCGTGTCTGAATCAGTCAGACGCTTACATAAAGAAGCGTTCACAATAGGTTCAATAACAAGATCTGGAGATAAAAGTTTAGCAATTGTTAGAGAGTTGAACAATAGCTTTATCTCAAATCGAAACTAGATTCCTAGATACCAATGAGGAAATAAATATAATGGTTTCGATATTTTGCATAAAATCGTTGCCCGAACTACAAACCAGCGATATGAAAGCATAACGCATTTAAACAGTTTCATTGAGTTTGGGAAAGTATCTTGATTCAAAGTGATACATACCAAACGAGTGTAAAAGTATCAATTTGACATTTGAACGATTATTCAAAATAATCCAAAATTTATCTAGTACTTTGGATGGTTTAACAGTTCCCTCCTGTTTTTCCGCGAACTAAACATACCCACGTATCTGTCTATGCCTGACTGTTACGTCGCTGACAAGGTTCTATTGCAAGTTTTATGTGGCTTGTGGCTAAAAATCGTATGTATTAAAGTGTATAGAGCTATATCAGACGATATTTTTTTAAAAACTTTCAAAAACTGAAAAACAATTATGCTTTTATATCCATTAGATCATTTTTCACTTCAGTTTTAACGGAAACTCTATTTGTGATTTTTTGGACATGCGAACTGTCCATTTTCATACGAAAGTGTTCTAGAACACCTTATGGAATTATAAGAATCGTCTATTTTTCGACGATTGAATCAAAGTACACGAAACCAATCCAACGTTTTAATTTGAAATTAAGGTAGTCTAGTATCATACTAAAAACGATGCAAGTAATTTTTTTACATTAAATGACTGTTAGAATATAGCTCTATACACTTTAAGCTTTCAAGCAGGGTCAATCATGATAACTTAGTCAAAGCTCGATCCCCTACCTAGTCGTCAAACTCTTACTTCCCTTAAATTCCCGTTCTATACCAGAAATAATTTGGACACAATTGTGGTACCAAAAGATGTAAAATCACATTTAACTGTATCATTGATAACAAAACGAAAACGAAAAAAGATATAAATTTTACAAAAGATATTTTTCGTTTTGCTTTTTTTCAACTATACAGTTACCTGTGAATAAATATGTTCCCTCCCAACACTAAATAACATGAGTCACAGGAGGGCAAACAAACAATTCTAGTAGAAATATGTGTTATATACACATATACTGTAAAATCATTAATTTTCTTGGGGGTTAAATTTCGTGGAATTCGTGGTTCACCTCAACCACGAACTTTAATCACAACGAACATTAATTTTGACCCTTCTTTATTACCTGAAATGCAAAATCCACGAATTGTAGTCCCAACAAAATTGTCTTTTTTAGCAAAACCATGAAATTTCCTCCTGACGAAATTAAATGATTTTTCAGTATACAGTAATACATGTATGTTCGTACCTGTAGCATGTTCCTTCAGCAAATTGTAGACCTCCAAATTTGTTAAACAACATACTGACCCAAGCCACAACAAATAGAACACTGGTAAACAGGCAAGCTTCATTCTCGCCATCTCGTAGCCCAGTGAAACTTAACTCCAGAAACCGAACCTTATATAGCTGCATAATTAATTTCCCGGAAATTTGAATGCTAAATGTACTTGTTATAGCAATGACCACCATAGTAGGTACTACGTATCAATTTTAAATTGTATCTCTTAAAGAGGCATAATCGTTTATTGTCTCTGTGTTCAACTAATGCACCCATTGAGTGTGTACATTTGAATGCCGCCAGTTGTATTGGCTAATGACCTCAGATTTAGAGGGAAGAGCAATGTTGTGGGATTAGAGGAATCTGCACGTGGTACCCTAGTTCCTACCAAATTCCGAATAGAGCTAAAGGCGTTGGTTATTTAACGTGTCCGGATTGTTTTAGAGTACCAACTACGCTCGTAAATTTTTGTAGGATACCAATTAGTAGTTCACATCTAGTTAGGTGGTACCATTGCAAAGCGTTATGAACATGATTGACACAGTGTCCAGGCAGAGACTAACATATAAAACGCCATGTTGCAATAATTGTCTGCAAGTAGATGCATACCCCTCTTTGCAAATATATATGCGAGTGACTTGATAATGATATCCAATGACAATTCACAAGTGGTTAAACACGTGACCATTATATTGTCGTAAATATGTATGTAATTGACAGTATTAGTGTACTTGATAGTATCTATTTGCACGGTTAGGTTTAACACGTGACCATTATTGTCGAGAACATGTCGCTGGCTTAGAATGAGAAGGTCGTAACTACTACTTACGACCTTATAAGACTCATACATATTTGAAATCTGCTTCGCAAGGAGCTTCTTATGAGCCTATTTTCATGAAAATCGGAAATTGTCATGTTGACTAAAACTAAGTTTTAAAAACTTGTTTTCCCATAGGCAAAGAGTTAATTACAGACTGTCACAGTTTTTCTTGTTTGCTTAATATATCAATTTTGTAGTTACGACCTATTTATTCTAAGCCATCGATGTATCCTCATGGACAATTACGGCGTACTTGATATGATCTACATTGTATTTGCAAGTTTAGGAGTGTGCACACTGTATCATGCGAGTTTTCCATCGATGTTATTTATGCCCGGGTAAAGAAAGCACCGCCCTTTTGTTTGTCGATGATTATCTAGCGATTTTATTGGACTATAAATATGCTAATATGCGCAATATAATCAAATGTCTACAACTAAAATTACAGCTTTTATTTTCTGTCGTTGGTCCATTCATTTCTAGATTTATATAATTATGTGAACATTTGGCGTCTGGTCAATTTTAATGTGCAATGATATATTTGTAGCGGCTGGAATAAAATAACTACTGACATTGGTAAAAAGGTGTTATATACGGTCGGCTTCTGTTCCAGTACAATGTACAAGGATGGTCATGTAATGACCGACTTCTTTAACGCAGATGAAGGACAACATATCTGCAAGGAGGGGGTTGTCCGCCGCATACGTCAATAACCTGCTACGAATTCGGTACAGAACCTACGCATCAATTAGTCCGGATGCCATCATATATGGTGTGTTCGTAGCGTCTGTTCTGGAACACTCGGAACAGTGTTCCTTATGTTCCTGTTCCAGCATCTTACGAACAAAATAAAACTGTTCTGAACAGTGTTCCGAATGTTTCACTCCAAGCACCTTACGAACAAAATGGGACAGGGACAGAATAGAAAGTAACAATAAAATAAATAAATAAATGTAGAAAATAAAACTTTTAAGGTTGACGATATTGTCAGTTTCAGCCGTTATATCTGTTGAAGAAATATGACACAAGAAAATAATCAATCATAAAAGTTCGGTCATTTCTGTTATTCTCCGTTGACATACTATTGCCAAGGTGATCTGATTAACACATTTCGTCAAGTTTCCGGTTGTCTCGTTTTCGTTGAAATCACGTGACCTGTTCTACCTACACCACCTTTTATTTGGGAACAGATAAAACATGTCCGGAACACTGTTCCGGCCTGTTCGTAAAACTGTTCTCTGTTCCGTCTGTTCCGGAAGAGAGAGAACTGACGTTTCGAACACACCCATAGTTTAATCAATCCGATCACAATTTGATAGTCTAGAGCAACAAGTTAAATTATCAGTGACGGAAATCGGAGCTTATAAAATCAATTTGATCTTCAACCGTTTCAGGAAATCTTACTTTATCTTTAATCTGTTGGTGAATTATATCTTCACCGAGTTTCGATTTCACCATAGATCTTGAAATATATCGATGGCTTAGAATTAGAAGGTCGTTAGTGTCACTTACGACCCTTTGTGATTCATACATATTTAGAATAAGCATCACAAGGCGCTTCTTATGATTTCATTTTCATAAAAATCTGAACTTGTCATGTTGACCAAAATAAAGTTGTAGAAGTTTGCTTTACCATAATTAAAGAGTAAATGTCAGACAGTTTTTCCGTGTTTTCTCAAAATATCTATTTGGTAGTTACGATCTTCTAATACTAAGCCATCGATATGTAGATAATCGAGAATTTGTACGAGCTTCCAAGAACATAATACAAATTCAGAGTAGTACTAACTTACCCTTCAATAATGAATCATCAAATGCTCCATTTGTGGAAGAATATCAACCTTTATTCTTCGAGTGGTGCAGGTTCCGATCAAGGCAAAAGCCGGAAACACTACGTACGTGAATGTAGTTTCGATAGTTTCGATAGAGATACTGCTGAACATATACGTAGCTTCGGCGAGAAGAATAATCAAATGTTTCGGGAAGAGGATTAGCTACGAAAATATCATGAACCTCGTCCATCTGGTTATTTTGAAGGCCAGTATAAGGCTGTCTCGTTTATTAAACAATAATATGTAATGTTGGTGTAACAATCTTGCTCCTGTCAAGTTTTGAGGGTACTTTGTCACTGTAGGTTACCATTTTGGCATTGTTTTATGGTCTTCTGATGTATATTTTTATTATTTCTTTGTGGAATTGGGTCATCCTGCATTTTTGCTGCGGAGACTTTGGCTTCTAATCATTTCGTTTGGTTGTGTATGGGCATTGTTCCATGTAGTTGTGTTGTTAGTGTTTTCTATGCTCGGCTAGTTTAGTTGAGTGCTGCCTTCCTTATCCGATTTCCGCATATCGTTATTGTAACTGCCGTAATATGTGACTGTGTAAATCATGGTTTTTCATTTATCTATGTATTGTACTTTCAACTGTTCGATAGCCGAAATGTCGACTTTTAAGTGTACTCGTGTACTGGTGGGTTTGTTTTACTATTTAGATGAGGTAGGAGTAGGATTAGGGGTTAGGGTTGGGTAAGGGGTTAGGGGTTAGGGGTTAGGGGTTAGGGTTAGGTTTAGGGTTAGGGTTAGGTTAAGGGTTAAAAAGGGGGTTTTAGGGGACCTGAGGTACATACTGTGGTATACCTCGGTCATTTCGCCATATAAATGGCAAACAAAGTGAGGTACAGTTCATAATGGAAATCCTCGGTAAGATAGTAAAAACAACCTGTGTGTGTTGGCGTGTGCTAGTCTGTGTTATTTCCGTTGTCTATGCTCAGGTATTTGGTTGCTGTCATCACTGTTGAAATGTAGCATTAGCATTTCCTTGTTCTTGCTACCTTTTATGTTCTAGTTTGATGTTCTCTAAACTTCATTCAAATGCTTTTGAAGATTTTTTAAGAATATTTTTAGCCGCGTATATTAAGTAGTAAATCACATAACGTTGTTTGTCCAAGTGTTATAGTTTTCCATATGATGTTACTGTATGGTTTGTGGACTTTGTTATGTCCAACTTTATGTCATGGTTTAAACAGAGTATGTTGATGTTTCTTCATAATAAACCATCTAACGTTTATCAGACACGTTCATTCATACCATAAATGAACTGCATGGACGGGGGGACACACATATAAATACAACAATTTATAAGTGCAACATTATAAAGTAGTTTATATTTTATGTAGTTACTTTGTTCTTAACTTGTATATAACACATGTGGTTGTGGCTTTTAAGTAAGGTTTGTATCACAAAAGGCATTTTGTATCTTCGTGATGAGAGCTCTTTTGTTTAGTTGTAGAATCGCATATCAAAAAAGTCTTTGTAACTATTTACATACAGTTCAGTGTCATATTGTAAGCATCTATGGTGATAGAAAGTGACACAAGACTAATAAAGTGGTACAAATAATAATAATCATACATTTGTAATAATAAATCTTTATTTTCTGAAGGTAACATGTTAAGACATATAACATATTGATGGCTTAGAATGAGAAGGTCGTAACTACTACTTACGACGTTATAAGACTCATACATATTTTAAATCTGCTTCACAAGGCGCTTCTTATGAGCCTATTTTCATGAAAATCGAAAATTGTCATGTTTACCAAAATGAAGTTTTAAAAACTTGTTTTTCCAAAGGTAAAGAGTAAACTACAGACAGTTTTCTCTTGTTTTCTCAATATATAGATTTTGTAGTTACGACCTTCTCATTCTAAGCCATCGGTATTATATACATAGATGAATTACATGCCTTATGTGCAACAAGGCCTTCAATACGTAAGAACATGCATACTAGTCTTTTTTTTATTTATATAGTAAAGAAAAAAGAACATGCAACATGATAAACGAAATAAATAGAAGTTAATTCAGCAAGAGTAGCATGGTTATGATGGAAGTCAAATGGAAAAAAGATTATATCGACGTCGATATGTGGTAAAGATGAGCGTCAATTTCCTTCATAACTATTCTTCATCAAACTTCTGGTCAATGATCATTTCCCGCCAAAATTTCTCATTTGTCAAAATGTCCATTAGACCGGTGTTTTGTGAGAACGACAATGTCATGCAGCCGATATTCATATGGATCTGTGTTTCTTCATTCTGCAGATAAAATTTTGCAATAATCAAATAAATTGCACTTATAAGTACGTAAAAATATTGGTCTCTTAGTTACTTCAAGTAGACGATATTTATCCATTAAAGAGGCGTTCCCTATAACTTTGATCGTTTAAACCGATTCAGGAATATTATACATTAAATGAGAATCATTATTGCTTAATCTCCTAAAATCTTCAACAAAACAGTTCCCACTAATTACCGAGAAAAAATGAAAGTATATTTCTGTAACGAGCCAAATTAGGCACGAGTTGTTTCCCTTTGACCATATAATAATAAATCACTGGAAGCGATAAATTAGTATTGGTTATTTGAATACTTTTTTGACAGTATAGAGACATATTTGCTCACACTTTCTTCTGACAAATTATGATAATTGATTGCGCTTTGTACGTTTAGCTAATTTAATGTGACAGTAGAGAAAAATATCCTAGTTATAGGGAATGCCTCTTTAATGTTGTATGTGCCTTGATATAAGCGCTATCTGATCTACCAGTTAGTCAATGGTTATGAGATAAAGATACATTGGGAACTACGTTGTTTAACCAAATCGCAATTATGTTTGCATATCGATCAACTAATTTAGTGTTATTCTATAATTTCTTTGTGAAATTGGGTCATCCTGCATTTTTTCGGCGATGGTTTGGGTATTTGATGGTTTCTTCGGCTTATGTGTGGGCATTGGTAAGTGTAGTTGTGTTGTGGAGTTTCTGAATTCTGTGCTCGGCTGGTTAGGTTGAATGCTACCTTTCCGGGCTAATGTCTTCATACCTTTTTATAAGAGTGATTGTATGTTCAGATTCAAACTTACCCCGATTGTCCAGATACCGGTCAGTCGGGTACATACTCTCTTTCGGCTCTTGTCAACATTGTAAAAGTTGATGCAAACTTTAGCTGTACCTTTCCCAAGAGAAAGATTGTAGCATAGTGGTTGTAGATGGTCCACTGGAAAAGAGTTGTACAGTTAGTAGGAATGCCTGCTTTTGTCATCCAATTAATCAAGCAAAACAAACCGCTGGCGTACAATAAGAATACCGTAAGTACCACCTACTACCTTATAAGAAAGATGAAAGTTTACAATCTGCATTACAATGCGCTTCTAATGGGTCTATTTACGTTAAAATCAGAACTAGTCATGTTGACCAAATTGAAGTTGAAACAGTTTGTTTTACCATAAATAAAGAGTGATTTTCGGACCGTGTGTTCTTATTTTCTCAAAATATCGATTTTGTACTTACGACCATCCCGGTCTAGCCAGACAAATGTATTGTGAAGTGTATCACCCTAATGGTTTCCATGTTTATTATATAAACTATGTGGGCATAAAGGCGCAAGTTAGCGGTCTTTGTTTTTTTCTGTTTTGAGTTCCTTTATTTCCATTATGTGATCAGCTGTTTGGATTGATTCAAACTGCCTTCTCTGTTCAATTCCCTTTTGTATTGATAGTAAAATTAATGTATTTCTGCCACTTCTTCATTAATACATGCTGCTATACAATTTCACTCAATACATGTAGTATCGTTTCTAAATAAGTAACAAAACTTACGCGTCACATGGTGTTCGAGTACTTTTTGTTCATTAACTGTAAAAGTGACGTCATAGATATCACGTTCACAATATGGGCACTCTTCATTTGGAGGTGGAGCTACTTCGGTGGTCGTGGTATGGCAAGGACATGGAGATGTCGTTGTTGCAGCTTGTGTGGTCGTAGTATGGCAAGGACATGAAGTTGTCGTTGTTGCAGCTTGTGTGGTCGTAGTATGGCACGGGCATGGTGTTGTTGTAGTTGTTGCCTGTTTGGTAGTAGTTGTAGCCGCCTTAGCTGTCGTAGTTGTAGGACAGGGTTCCTTTCCTTTGTACTCAATTGCGACACAGGCTTAAATATCGAATATGATGCCAATAAGTTATCCGCAGTTACAAATGTTTTGCACGTATACATGTATTTAAACAGCATGCATTAAGAAAATATTTCAAATCAAAATGTTAACATCTTCTTAGAAAATTCAAAACAGAGATCAGCTTCCTCTACATACATCAAAATTATCCCACTTTAGGTCAAATATGTTGTCTGGCAAAATAACTGTGTTGTCTAGTTAAACCACGGGTCTTGTTACTAACTTAAATATAGTTTAAACCATGAGAGATATGTACCTTTTAATGTGAACTTCGTGCTGTGTGAACAGTGATTGAACCGGAATGTGTGACGTAAGCAACATGAACACTCCCTTCTCTGACACGAACATTTGACGTAGTCATGATGATGACAATGGTGATGATGGTGGTGACCATGGTGGTGGTGGTGGTGATGATGACCGTGGTGGTGGTGACCATGGTGATGGCAGTGGTGATGATGATAATTATGATGGTGGTGGCCGTGGTGGTGATGATGGTGGCACTGTAGATCACTGACAACGTCCTGGGGTCCATGTATCCGGTACTGACGATAGTGGCAGTACTTATCCACATCTTTTTGTGTTTCATCAACATTTCCTTCGTCTGTTAAATAGAAATTATATATCGATGGCTTAGAATGAGAAGTTCGTAATTACTTCTTACAACCTTATAAGACTGATACATATTTGAACTATACATCATAAGGCGCTTCTTATGAGCCTAATTTCATGAAAATCAGAACTTGCCATGTTGACCAAACTGAAGTTGACAAGTTTGTGTTTCCATAAGTAAAGAGTAAATTTGAGACGGGTTTTTTTCTCGTTTTCTCAAAACATTGCTTTAATTAGTACTTAGACCTTCTCATTCTAAGCCATCGATACAATGACAAAACCATGCACAGATGATCCTTTTATTGACTGAAATTGTCTACTAGTACGATTGTTTCAGTTTTATATTCACATTGGTGCATTACCTTTACATCGCTGTGCCTACAGTCTGTACAATACGATGACCCAGTAGAAGTAAACACATAATTTTAGAAAACGGACTGATACTTTATTTTACTATTTATAATCAAATTATATTCATTAATGGTTTCAATTAAGGTTAGAATGCCTGTAGACCTTACCATCCTAAACCACCATGGAATTAGCTGAAACCTTGGCGCAAAGTCTATTGTTTTGAACTTCGGAAATTATATTACGTTCAGGTACAAAACATTTGCTTGTTAACTGACTAATTGTTTCGTAAGAATTACCCTTATGGCGTAAATTCGTATTCTAATTGGACTTCACACTACACAACATTCGACTAAATGAAGACATATAACATTTGTGTTGCACATAATGTCATAAAACACAAATAAACTGTAACGAATGGATCGAGACGTTTGTTTTGGGGTCGAACAAGAAAACAACTAATATACCTGGCTTTCCTTTGATCTCACATTCATCATCAGACTTGTATGGAACAAAACCAAGTTTCTTTAAGAAGTAATCTTCATCAAACTCATCATTTGGTCCTCCTGGAACGTTGATGACGTCATCACAAAGCGTCTCATCAACCCGGGTGTCCAAATCAGTCGCATGTCGCTCGCATGTATTGTTCAAATTTGTTATGATTACAAGATCTGGAGATAACATTGTAACATTAAATTGGTAAGTACGTGTTTAAAGATAAATATCTTATCATTGAATAAAGGCGAGAGATTTCTAGATACCAATCAGGAACATTAAGAGACTTGTTCCGTTCAAGCATCTAGAGATGTTGTGTGATCAAGATAGAGCGCTGAATTCACATTAGATTTGTTATCACCACTTCCTGGTAAGGGTCAAGAGAGCAAGCTTCGTTCATAGAATTCAATGAATCATAGCCGTAGTGATTCCAATACAGAGGAACCAAGACCAACATAATTGTAATGCTCAGGTCATTCTGAAACCGGGCGTATTGTATGCCTTATTAAGTCCAATATGTTGGATTCTATCTGTTATCGGTAGTAATTTAGTTAAGTCAAGTGTTTTGGGATATAAGATCTGGGGGCGTATTCACCAACGTTGTAAGTCTCAAACTCAGACTAAGACTTATAATTGACAACATTTAAAATCACTGTCATTTCTTTCCAATTAGAATTAATCATGTGAAATTTTGCCTGATTATTTTATGTTACCCACTAAAGATGTATACCCATCGTTACATTTATAAATACTTGGGAGCGAATAGAACATTTAACAATTTAAAGTCTAAGTCTGAATTTTAGACTAACAACGTTGGTGAATAAGGCCCAAGGTTTCAATATCGGACGTGCGTTGATCTAAGATGTACAATTCCAAACTAAAACTGTAGATAGTGATTGATATGTATTAGTAATAATCGGCCTTTATTCATTTAACCTTTACAATGTAAACATATTAACGAAGAACATTCCAAAGTTTAGAAGACACTTGAAAAGACCACATAATTGGACACTAAGGGCTATATTCACATCCTCTACTCGACCGTCCCTCCACTCTCACTCACTAAGATAATCCGATTTTAATGATCGTTTCGTCCGTGCGCTTGAGTGGGCATTCGACCTAACTAGAAATTGGTATTCACAACGGTTAGTGTCGCTGGAGTTCACTCGACTGAGTGGGGAATTCTCGAGTGGCCGAAACGATCACTTGACAGTGACTCCAGCTACACTCAAGTAGGGTTATGTGAATACCGATTTAGCACACGAATGGTTGACTAATAAAGTTATTGTATTTTCAAGATAAATAAACCAACGAACCTTAAATACATATTTTGTAACATAAATTTTGTAATTTTTTGTGATCCTTAAGTATATTTTTGAACCATATAAAGTTCAGTTGCAGTACATGTCTGAAATATGTGAAATTAAAATTTAGTACTTTTAGTGCGATGTTAATAAATAACATGGTGTATTGTATTCATGTGTATAATATAAGGAACTTGAGTACAAAAATGCATACATGTACATGTATATATGGATTGATATATTTAAGCATTGCCTTTGATTGCTTTTAATCCCGTGAAGGTAATTAAAATATTTTCATTATATTAAAAACGTGGTCACTTGTAACACAAGTAGGTGGTTTCCGGTGCAATAATTTTGCCTGGATATTCTTGTGTAAAGTGCCCGTGTCGAGTGTTGGGATACGGGTTCGATCCCTTATCAAGAAGATTAAACATACATATTGCCGGACAGAACATCTCTTTTAGTCTTTCTTAATGCACACAAACATGCCAATATGAGAAATATGCCCTCACAAGACGTTCAGTATAATAGGCAAAAACTTGGAGCTCTTCTCTTTTTGTTCATTGATACAATTTAGACGACGAATATAATTAAAAATTATGTGTCGAGAATGATCGAAATGAATTGTAAAAAATGTTTCGCATTCAACTTTAGATAAATTAGAACATGCATAATATAAATGTACACTTGATATGTATTTAATTATTTATATACATCATTGTCGCTCTTAAAAATGACATTCTATGAAGTATTGGCGTTCAAGTGATCTGGCTTTCCTGCGTTGTATCTGTAGTAAGTTGCCCAACAAATGGCACAGGAGAGTGAGCTATTGATAAAAAGAGTAACCGATTTTATGATTTCTTAATTGTTAATCTGAAACTTCCTGCCCAACGGTTTTTGGAATTCATATTGATAAGATATTATTGGGCCTGCTTCCACAACAATGCTGGATAATGGCACGGTATCATTTAAAACATTTAATTTGAAGTTTATTATTATTATTGCCAACATTTTAGTAGGTATGCGTTTAATTAACGCTATATGTAATAACATCTAAGTTTTATGTAAATGGATCTAACTTTTTTTTTGTAATCTTATTATCAATAATATTATTGTGTATTCAAACTAAGGTCTTATTTTTGTGAGTTCAAATAAGTATTCATCTCATATAACATAAACGCCATCAACATTAGAAATCGGCTTTGTTTATATCAGGAAAATTCACCGAAACTAAAAAAAAACCTATTCAATAATTTATCATGGATTGTTTCCTACCATGTATTATAACGGTCACCCACTCGAGAAAGTGGAGGTCGATAAATGTATGTGAATACCAAATCTCCACTCGAGCTTCACTAACTCGACCGTCACTCCAGCTACACTTGAGGCTCCCTTAGGTTAGGGTGAGTCGAGTTGGAGTGGAGGAACGACATGTGAATACGGGCCTAAGAAATAATGTCACATATAAGTCATTATTGCATATGAGAGAATTCTTCAACATTCAACAAAAGTCTAGTATTTATGATATTCTAAACTCAAGAAACGAGGAGTGTTTGTCTCGAAAAGGATTACTGATAAAAATCAAATCAAACAGGGGGAATCACCCACCAGAAAAAGCAGAACACGAAACAGAGATGGGAACTATTTATTACAGACTATTGCATTATGATCGATTTTAGTTGACATATAAAGCATTATTTGTTTGCAAAAGTAATTTATGTTGATACTCGTAGTGTTTTCTGAAAGTTCACTTCTAAAATAAAAGCCTGCCCATTTTCCAGACCAAAGAGTATCAAATTATAGGCTCACCCCTTACAAGTCTCTGGCTTAGAATAAAAAGATGGTAACTACAACTTAACATCTGATAAGACTGATGCATTTGTTAAATCTGCATCATAAGGCGCTCCTTATGAACCTATTTTTATGAAAATCTGAACTTGTCATGTTGATCAAGCTGATATCCAAAGTGTTTTTTATAAATAAAGAGTTACTGAAGTTTTCAGACATTTTTTTCTTGTTTTCTTAAAACATCGATTGTGAACAAGTTCACTACCTTCACATTCTAAGCCAGCGAAGCATCAAAATGTTTTTTAACTACTTCAGAAATAAATAAAATATTGGATGTATTACAATGCTACATAAAACAAGCAATTCGAAGGATAAGAAGAATACTAATGTAGTTTCGTTTTGGAATAAATTTTATCATAGTCCTACCTGTAGCATGATCCTTTAGTAAGTTGTAGACCTCCAAGTTTGTCAAACAGCAAACCGTCCCCAGCAAAAGCAAGGAGAGCGCTGACAAAAACACAAGCTTCATTCTCGCCATCTCGCAGCCCAGTAAATGTATTCAAAATTAACCTAACCAATTTTTGAACATTTCAGGTTCATGTAAGTTTCAGGATGTCCACACTTATAAGTTGATAAATAGACCAAATATCTGGGTCACCGTGAAAACACAACGACCGCGGTTATTCATTTTTCGAATGATGTCCTTGCTAATTTGTTTAGTATTATTTTCAAAATACTGAAATATATAATCTACAGCAAAAACGTCAAAACTTTAATTGTACTTGTATCCCTCATTGTCCGAAAACTGTTGAAAGTTATTACATACTTCGTTCAGAAAGAACTTTGTCTTTCATCAAATGACCATGCTTAGATATTTGTTTATAAACACGTGCAGAATAGTTGTATGATGAGAGCTAAGGAGCATTTAGTTTGTCAACAGAAACATGTCATTACACTTAGAAATTACGCCTGCCTACTCCACCGTGCGATGATTGCTGATAACCTGTGGACTTTATGAATATGACTTCATCATATATTAGGGCTGTACTAGTGTACTAGTGTTTCACTGTTCTATGTTTCACTCTATTCAATTTGGTCTTACGTCTACTGAACCAGAGTGCACTTTCCTTTCTACCTACCTACCTAAAGCATTCTATGTTAAGTGTAAGTGTCAAAGGGTGGTTGAGAGGCTGAACATCTGAAAACAGCCATAGAAATTTGGTAACTATGTAGTTAATTACATATTGCATCTATTAGGTGAACAGTATCTGAATTGCATTGCTCTGCTGTTATGGTAAGCATTAGGATTGGTGCACATAAAAACTCAATTCGTTTTGCATTTCAATTTACACTTTGTAAATACCTACTTACTGCACAATGGTGCTTGATATGATTTTATGTGCGTTATTTCTGTAGGCTAGTGACTGGTGAGGGCTATTATTATAATTGAGTGGTTTCGACTTTATCGACTGATCCATATTTAATATCAGTATCACCAGGCGGTTCTGAGCCTATTTTCATGAAAATAGGAACTTGTCATGTTGCCCAAACGGAAGTTTAAACAGCTTGTTTTACAATAAGAAAAATGTTATTTTCGTACAGTTTTTTTACTGTTTTCTCAAGATGTCGATTTTGTACTTACGGCTGTCTGATTCCGAATCAGCATTATCTAGACTGACTGTCGATTGAATTCTGATATGATAAATTACTTTTTGGCAAACGAATTTGTGCATTTGAGACAAAATAATTCATTTAGTCAAGTGTCCTTCCTTTGATTGTTGAAATTATCAATTGCTTGCAAACCTGAGGATTTATGCACATACCAATTAACATGACGCAGGAACAGAGATCGCTCCACCTGATTGCTTGACGAAGGTTTTCAAGGGTTCCGAGTTAAACCGTTGGACAATATGATTATACTTTACCGTTAGAATTGATAAAAGGGTGTATATTGAAAAATTACGCAATGTCCATTTCGTACAGTTGCGTAGATTTGTCTAGAACCACAAAGGGACTAGGTGCATTGTCTATGGAGAACGGGGTGTCTGCAAAGTAAGGGGGCTACAAGAAGAAAGAACAGTAACATCATTTAATGGTAGGAAAAAGAAGTTTATTCAGTACAGTAATGTAGGGTAACATAGTGCGTATACTAGAAAATACAAAAAAAATGTAGGTTAGATATTGTTACATATTACAGGAGCAACATTAGTTATTGCTAATAATGTCAATGGTTTCTAATAAACAACAACTTTTATTATTCATGGAATTGGGCCTGTTTGTTTCTATGATAATTGACATGACGTAGAAATAAAAAATGTTCAAAGAATCGTACAACAGCGGAGGATGGTAAAGGAGGTTATATCGAATGCCCATGTGAAAATAGTGAACGTTTTCGTTTTTCGTTTTTCATTCTTCATCAAACTTCTGGTCAATGACCATTTCCTGCCAAAATTTCTCATTCGTCAGAATGTCCATCAGATCAGCGTTTTGTGAGAACGACAATGTCATGCAGCCGATATTCATATAGATCTGTGTTTCTCTATACTGCAAATATAATTAAAAAAATCAAAAATAAATATCACGACAGAAGGTGATTTCGTTTACTATATACCACTTTGCTTTACATTGGATTGGTTAAAAAGTCACATACCAAATAGTTAAAGTGACATACATTTTTGTGTGTTATATCCAAGCGCAGCGTGTTTTAGTTTCATTTTCTCGTACATTTGTGTGTTTGACATTGTGCCATGTGTTATGAACATTACTTCTGTTTTCTATGCTTGTTTTTTTGTTGAGTGCTGCCATTTTGTTTTGATATCATATTTTACTGTATTGTTTAGTTGATTAGAATTGCTTTTAATTTCGGCCAAAGTCGGTTTCGTTTCAGAAATTCTACAAATCCTCCTTTTGGTACTTTGGGACATCAACAAATGTAAGTAAACCCTTGAACTAATCATCCATATTGTCAAAGTTTAATGAACGATATTTCCCTTATAAATTAATGTGGGTTTTACCTATAAAAGTGTATAGGGCTATATCGGAACATATTTTTTAAAAAGTTACAAAAACTGAAAAACAGTTATGCTTTCATATCCATTAGATCAGTTTACGCTTCAGTTTTAACAGAAACTCTCTCTGTGATTTATGGAACATGCGAACTGTCCATTTTCGTACGAAAGTGTTCTAGAACACCCTATGAAACTATAAGAATCGCCTAATTTTCGACGACTGTATCAATGTACACGGAACTCGTCCAAAGTTTTAATTTGCAATTAAGGTAGTCTAGTATCATACTAAAAACGATGCAAGTAATCATTTTGACATGGAATGACTGTTAGAATATAGCTCTATACACTTTATCTACAACATGATTATTCTATGTATTTGTACATAATTATACCAGCAAACTGACTTATAAGTAAATACATGGGGGTGTTTTTCTTTGATTACGAATACTAGTATTTGAATGCAGACATTATATACTGTATGATGGATTTACATGACCACCATGTAAGCAAATATATTCGTTACGCAGTATGTTAACTTACACCAATTGTCCAGGTACCAGTCAGTCGTGTACATACTCGCTTTCGGCTCTTGTCGACAGAGTAAAAGTTAATACAAACTTTAGCTGTACCTCTTCCAAGACGAAGATTGTAGCATAGTGGTTGTAGATGGTCCACTGGAAATAAAATTTATTTCGTAACAGTCTCAGTTTTTCTGGCTTTGTTAAACAAAATAGAGGTTGGGGTCAACTTCACAGTTTTACCTTTACATTTTCGTGACAAGGAAAGCAGCACTAAACGTAAACAGACAATCACAGAAAACTAAAAATAAAGCGCATACTAATATCACAAATACGCAAAACACCATGCACATAACCGAACGAGAAAATGAACTACCGAAGTCCGATCTGTCAAAAAGTTAAAAGACATAGTTTCGGCAATCGAACAAACTGGCCGCCCTTGATCAAGAGGCTGAAATACCTTTTTTAATCCTGATAACAAGCCTTTGTTTTGGTTGCGTTACACAGAGTCACGCTTATATAGTTGATTCAAAGATCTCTGTCACAACCGCGTAAACAAATATTCAACCCGGTCGATTATTACAGGTTTCTCAGGATTAAATTCTACCATTATAAAAACACTTATATGATTAAAACTCTTATGGTCCTAAAGCATAGTGGTTATACTTACTGCCTTTAGCTATTCAGACATGGAACATTCTGGCGGTTTTGACAGACATCTTTGAATCGACAATACATACCGTACGATAAGGACAACAAAACGTAATTTTGTTTTCTGATTAAGCAATTCACTTACACGTTACGTGGTTTTCGGTTACGGTTCGTTTATTGGCAGTAAACGTGACGTCATAGATATCTTTTTCACAGTATAGACACTCTGCATTTGGAGGTGGAGTGATTGCAGTGGTAGTAATTACAGTCTGTGTGGTCGTGATTGGGGCCTTTGTGGTCGTAGTTGGTGCCTGTGTGGTCGTAGTATGACAAGGGCAAGGGGTGGTGGTCGTTTCTGCCTCTGTGGTCGGTGCCTGTGTTGCCG
The DNA here is from genome assembly GCA_963678985.1 of Spisula subtruncata. Taxonomy (NCBI): domain Eukaryota; kingdom Metazoa; phylum Mollusca; class Bivalvia; order Venerida; family Mactridae; genus Spisula; species Spisula subtruncata. The sequence goes on along the minus strand of OY787673.1, from coordinate 39,327,696 downwards.
TAGTTGGTGCCTGAGTGGTCGTAGTCGGTGCCTGGGTGGTCGTAGTTGGGGCCTGTGTGGTCGTAGTTGGTGCCTGGGTGGTCGTAGTTTGGGCCTGTGTGGTCGTAGTTTGGGCCTTGGTGGTCGTAGTTTGGGCCTTGGTGGTCGTTGTTATGGCCTGGGTGGTCGTAGTTGGTGCCTGTGTGGTCGTAGTTGGAGCATGTGTTGTTTTATGGCACGGTTCCTTTCCTTTGTATTCAATGGCAACGCATGCTTAAAAATGTCAAATAGAGCATATTAAACATATGTAAACATATACATTGTACAGAATACTAGTACATATATGTTATCGCGTTGAGTAATTCGTCTGTTAAGTGTATTGTCTATCAATATCTACAAAACTATTATACCACTCGGCTATGACAACAACTATACGCATAAAGTCAGTGTCAATGAGTCTTCATAATTCCACACCTATCATATATTGCCATAGAAACGAGCAACAACACATATAAAGACATGAATGAAACTAGATCCTAATTCTAGAAACCTATTTCCTTAGGACCCCGCTACAGCACGTCCTAGTTGTACTAATATATGCATTAATATGCGGTTAAACCTACCGTTAAGTGTGAATGTTGTACTGTATGAACAGCTGGAGAAGCGGAACTTGTGACGTAGGCAGCAGGAGCATTTCCTCCTCTGACACGAACATTTGATGTAGTCACGATGATTACAATGATGGTGGTGATGATGATGATGATTGAAGTGGAAGTGGAAATGAATGCCGAGTGGATTTTGAAGATCACTGGTAACGTCCTGGGTTCCTTGATTCAGGTACTGACGATAGTGGCAATACTTATCAACGTGCACTCTGGTTTCATCAACACTTCCTTTATCTATTAGGTGAAACAATATTCTTAATTACACATGTATGTGAACTGCACTTGATCGCAGTGAAGCTATGTTCTTCACAAGTTTATCTGTTTCGTTGATTCAGCTACAAAACACACACTAAACACACTAGATTCGCGTAAGAGTGTTAACTAACAAGACTTTGAGAAGACTGAATTAAGTATTGGTGCTGCTCTTCTAAAGAACAGAGCCAACTTCTCGATACTCCATGAAAACAACCAAATGAGGTTGTATGTGTCAATCGCAAGACGCCCTTAAACCTTTTCCAAACGGATTATAAATCATTTTATTTATATCAATAACATACCTGATTTTCCTATTATATCACATTCATCATCAGACTTGTAGGGAACAAAACCAACTTTCTGTAAGAAGTAATCTTCATCAATCTCATCATTTGGTCCGCCTGGTACGTTGATGACGTCATCACAAAACGTCTCATCAACCTGGGTGTGTGAATCAGTCAGACGCTCGCATGAAGTAGCGTTCACGATAGGGTCTATGACAAGATCTGGAAATAGCATAACAGCAATGGATTCACAGTGACAAAAATAGACTATATGTTAGAATAGTGGCAAAACAGTTTCGGTTATAAACAAATGCTTCAAATTAGGCAGATATAACTCATGATTTAATAGCATAATCTATGTTACATAAAGTGTAAATGTATTTTGGAAGGCCTTATGTTGTTTTCCCTTTATTGTAATCACGTAACCGATAATGCTCTACCCGAAACCAACATTCCATGGAGTCGCCACTAATGAATTTCAAACAGAATGAGTTCAAATGATACTTCATTGTACTACATAAAGATTATAACAAACCGTGCAAGGAAAAAAGGAAATCGGACAGGAAACTTAGCAGCACCCAACTTAATAAGCTGACCACAGAATACAGTAACCCCAAAACATTACTGAATTGTACGGAGCAATAGCAACACATAACCTAAAAAAAATGTCCAAATCCCCGCTGTAAAGGAGCAGGATGACCTAGTTTCACGAAGACTTTGCCAAAAACAGTGAGCCCAATTGACCTAATGAAACGCAGCTAAGGTCCGACCTAGTTCCAAGACAACATTTAATAAAATAGTAGAGCACGCAAGTCAACAAAAAATCACCAACCACAACTACAAGCCATAATGACAAATATAACCACGAACAAGAATTAAATGAAATCGAACAGCTACAACAAGACCCCTTTCATTCCGACTGCCTATCACATCAGTCAGTCAGTTAAATAAAACCAAAGTAAACGTAAGCAGAACACAACGAATCACATGAAGCAAAACACCAAAAGGATATGAGCAAATCGGACAGGGAAGGCAGCCGGGCATAGAAAACAGTAACAACACAACTACACGGAGCAATGTCCACTCAAAAATCAACGAAATAATTAAAAGCACACCATGTACAAGTCCCCGCCGCGACAAATGCAGAATGACCTTTTTTCAAAAAGGAATAACCAAAAAACGAATGAAACGCAGCTTTGTCCCGACCAAGTTCCCCAAGTCCCCGCTACAGGACGACTTAGTTTTCCAAATACATGACAAAACGGTTACCCATGCAAATGCTTTATACAGTAGTGCACTAACAATATCACATCTACTTTTTAAACCAGAATCTTTTAAATTTGCAAATCATACCTGTAGCATGTTCCTTCAGCAAGTTGTAGACCTCCAAGTTTGTTAAACAACAAACCGTCCCCAACCAAATCAAATGGAGAGCTACACTTATTACTGCAATTTATAAGTTTTAACTTCGCCATCTCGCTAACCAGTGAAATAAACAATAAATATCTAGAAATCAAACCTAGTATGCGTAATATTCTAAGTTTACAAACAGAGTTCAGGATATTCACACTTGAAAATTGATACTTACTTTACTAATGAATACAAATATATATATGATAACCGGGAGAATATCGATAAAATGAGCATTGACTTTTCAAATTGATAATTTCCAAGAGAAGATGGACTCAAAGTTAGAATCAACAGCAAATGCTATTTTTTGTTTATTCCAGTTCTAACGTCAGTTTTATTAGAAATTCAGACTCTGATTTGGGACAAATCTCAATTTGAGTTGATATGTCTGCTTGAGATGTTTCGGGAGATCAGGGACTGTAGTACTGTTTATATCATTAATGGTTTTAAACTTTTGAATTAGTGTACGTGATAGCCTTATAACGTTTGATTCTTAACTTGTTTTGTTGATTGAACGAGGTGGTTCACTAGATCGCCCAAATGATCGTCCAAAATCCAGTCAATGAAGTTCCCAACAGGATCATTACAAAATCGGCGTAATATATTTTGAGATAAATAAAAAAAAACTGCCACTTCGACAGTCATTTCAAACATAACATAAAACGTCACATGTTTATTCAATTGCTATTACACTTGCATGCGTTTTTGTTTTGAAAATGAAGGATATTGTAGTTGTTTCTTTGTTTCTTGTTCATTTTTTGTTTTAATTGTAACAAGCACATTGGAGCAAACACACACACAAATGGATGGCAAAGGTACATAAAATCTGCGACTATTCTTTTTACTGTATTCTTACTTGTTCCTTTCGTTCTCTTTTTTCTATTGACAACAGCATCGCAGCTGTCATTGTCCCATTTGTTATATCTTCCTGCAACCAACACCACATTCTATCATTCTTGAGCATTCAAAGCTCTCACAAGCAGATGTTTTTTTAATTGCCTTAATTATACGATTAATTGATTGGTAACTCTTAATTGAGTTGTTTAAGCGGTGACCTAGTCTTGAGTTATCAAATTAAATTTGTGCACAAATTAATAGAAGTCAAAAGTATAATTTATATGACACTTGTAGTTCAAGCATTTATCACTACAAAATGAAAATGAATTATGCCGAGCATAGCCTTTATTTGCTTTATTTCTACTGAACATGGCAGGCATATATAAATGTACCTCCACCCGGATTTGAACCCGGGTCGCCAGATTAGACGGCAAGCGCACTAACCACTGAGCTACGGAGGCACACTACATAATATCTATATATATATATCACATGACTTTCCTTGTATCCGGGTTAGTATAGCGAGTACGTATAATCTTATACGTACTTTTTTATACTACATGGGCGTGTTTTTTCCAATAATTTGGTGCGTATATATATAATTTTGCGTTTTTAGTGTAATATGATATAAAGAATCTATCACTCGTTGTCAATTGATATATTTATATTAAACTCGTTCAGGAAATATTATTAAGCTCGCATAATAAAATTTCCGAAACTCGTTTAAAATAAATTTATATCAATTGACATTTCGTGATAGATCCTCTATATCAACAATAAGATATATATACATGTATAACTGAAGGCGGAAAACGCATACTTATGGAGATATATGATAACATTAAATATTCAAAATACTTGATAATCACACAAAACAGGATACGTATGTTATCATCTCACTGAAGGAAATATATCAATCAAAATAAACTGCGAGTATAGTTAATTTACCAGTTTGTAGAATAACGCGTTTAATAGCCACTAATCACTTATAATTTGTTTCTAAAACTTCTCTGATGTGGTTTAATGCTTGAAAACATTTTCGCGATAATAATTATATTAATTAGTACTGCTCTCTTTATGACTGAACATAGTAAACAAACAAAATTACAACAATGAACTGTAGTTGATATAATCAAAGCGCCGATGGCACTGGAAAAACAGGGATTGTTCCTGTCGTCAGAAAATATTTTTCCAAAGCATATGAGGGCATATGCCACCCCAACGCCATATGTATGTTCCAGCATCTAGTTAATACATTATTACCTCTACTGTCTATACTACTCACAGTATTTAAACGTTGAGCGTTTATCACTGACAGGATGGTAACCTAGCTTACGTAACATAATACAATCGCTGTCTCGATATATTTACCAAGCTTCCTGCAATAAAGTGCTAAGTTATCATGCAACATTATAAACACTGTCTCGGCTAAAGATTAGGCGATAAAGTCCGAAGTCATCCCGCGGAATGCGCAAGTGGAGCTATTTTTAGCTCGTAATCATGTCTAGTGTATTTTTAACGCTAACACTGAACAGGGTTAAGCACCCTGTTCAATAATTATTTATAACAAAGCCACAACTTTTTCCACAAGTCCGGTACCAACAAAATCAGTTTCAGGATCAGGTTGAACTAGAAAATGTCAATCGTAAAAGCTCGGCCATTTCCGTTTGTCTCCGGTAACTATTTTCCATTGGATAAAAACCGAGGTGATCAGAATGTAGAAAATGTGTTAATAGAAAGACTATTTAGTTTTCGTGGATGAAACGATTTTGGCATTTTCTTGAATTGCAAAGATAACTTTGTATGTTATAGGAATATCAGACTTAAAAATAAATAAATAAAACTGCATACTAAACTTATATAGCGCCATTTTCATGTCATGCGAGACACGTTCAAAGTCTCTGAATAAATTGAATGGGGGTTTCAGGAAGAGTATCCTAAATGCTCGATATCAGTTTCATTCTTTCATGTACAACGAATCCCTTGTGTTTAAGAAAGTTAATGTTTTAAATATTTTCAACCAGTAGCCTACAACATGTGTAAGTATTCTGAACATACTAAGGAAAGAAATTACTATTCGCTGTAAAAAAGCACTTAAAGCATCAAATATAATTGAATTTAAATTAAACGTGCTATATATAACGAGATTCCGTTTGGTATGGAGCGGTTGGTTTTTCTGTTTGGTAGTTCACGAATGTCAAAAATGCAACAGTTTCAACTTCCAACCTCGTCTCAAGGTAATGGAATAATGCATTGTCATAAGTGAGTAGTAAGAGCACACAACCCCGGATCTCGTCAATCATGGTTATATATTATTGTGTAGTATAATGTATGTATAGTTGATTCAAAGATCTCTGTCACAACCGCGTAAACAAACATTCAACCCGGTCGATAATTACAGATTTCTCAGGCTAAAATTTTACCATCATAAATACACTGATATGATTACAACAGCGTTGTGGTTATACTTACTGCATTTAGCTATTCAGAAATGGAACATTTTGGCGGTTATGACAGACATCTTTGAATCGACAATACATCAGTACTAGTAGATTATATTGTATAATTAGAAGGTTTTAAGTAAGACAAAATGTAGGGAAATTCATGTAGTACGTGCGTTTGTACCTATAAAGCTTCGTATCAAAACAACACTACAAAAAATGAATACAAATGAGTTATAAATGATCAAGTATACAGCAATTGTTATTTGAATTATTTAAATGTTTAGTATTTATATTCAATGAAGGTTGTGGTTGCACAGTTAAATGTCATCATTAGCCAAGCACTCACTCGTGTATTGTATAGTATTGTAATTAATTTTGCATAACTGAATTATATTTGTGAGGTGTGTAGAATAACGAATCTCAAACGGAACATGTTAATGTCACCAGTTTATAGGCATTCTCTCAGTGAAGGAGATGGATTGTACAGTATGCCTGACATAGCATCGGTTTAAAATTAGATGACTTAGAAAGTTCAACCTTTTCACAATACCATAAACACACATGCTTTGGTGTGCCAACTTTTAGTATATGATTGTACACCACTCCATAAACCTTTGTACAAGTCTGTTCATTTACATAGTTGATCTTACAAAATGGCGATACTATAGGGAGAGACCCCCTCCGTATACAATTGATAATTACATATCGCATATTTGAATAACAATTAATAATATTCATACAAGATGGATAGTTTTATTTGCTATTCCAGAAGGTCACAAATCCAGGAGGACATAATAGCATATACAAGAAAACAATTCCAACAGAATGAATAATCTATTATGCATTAGGTTCAGGCTTTTCGGACGAAATGTGTTGATGATTTCTCGCCGTGTTCGTAAATATTTGCTATTTTGTTGTTCTGACTTCTTAAATGTCAGTGCCTACTTTTTGTGCTGTTCGTTAATAAAGTACAGCTTGTTTTAAATTGTTTTATAACTTGTCATTTGAGGCATTTTAGTTAAGGGACACTTAATGACACTACATGAGTGATTTGCATATTTTAAAATTGCATGTACATGTATACTGAATCTGTGGAGGGCTGTCCATGTGATGCGTATCGTCCGTGTGATACATTCTTGTCACCTGGTTCGTTTTCCCAGTTTTGTTTGACTGACTGGGTTGGTTGACTTTTGGAGTGGGGTTTCGTATTTTCAAGTTGCTAGTTTATTACGTTGTGTGTGCCTTTTGGTTTTATAAATCAGTTTTTGCTGTTGTTGTTTTGACGTCGCACAGTGACTGGAATATTTTGTTCCAATGTGCCCTCAAATTGCGCTTTTCGTGTCCTATTGTTTCTGTTAGTCTGCTACATCCGCGATCAGTTTCGTTTTTTCCGGGTGGAATGGATTATTTTTAGTCTTATATAATCAACAAAATGTCATGAAGTCTCAGTATTAGTCGTTTCCCGTGGGTCCAACCCGATGGCAACTTCTTTGCATTCACGAGTTTTCCCTTATCTGATTCGTTCGCACCAATCGTAACTTGTCCGGTTAGTTTACAACTTAATTTGCAGTATGTGTAGCTGCCAATCTAAACGTTCTTGTGTTGAAGCAAGTAAAACCGTTTAAATACCACCACATGATCACGTAGACAAATTTATAAATTTTGAAATAATCTCAACAACAATATCGCCGTGAAGAACGTTATATTTCTGGTTAAATATGTTGCCGGTGTTTAAGTCAATTTATTAAAACTGAACTTTTCTTGAAACTATGATGCAATTAGTTATACATTATTCATATTCGCTGTTTAAATACCAACGTATAAATTAATTATTATTCATTATACAAATTATAAATACGATTACAGCATTATTATATACGTCACGATTTGATGTTTCAAACAAAGTTTAACGACATTTTGTTTTTATAACCAATGCATACACGCGTTTAAAAACATCACTTTGACACATTACAGATCAGCTCTACGTGGTTAATATTTTTATTGATGTCAGTTTGCAAAGCGCATCACTTAATTAAAGGTCCAGACCTAATTGTACACTTGTACTTCACTGCTAGTTTTCTTTTCAGTCATATTGATGGCTTAGAATGAGAAGGTCGTAACTACTACTTACGACCTTAAAAGACTCATACATATTTGAAATCTGCTTCACAAGGCGCTTCTTATGAGCCTATTTTCATGAAAATCTGGAATTGTAATGTTGACCAAAATGAAGTTTTAAAAACGTGTTTTCCCATAGGTAAAGATTAAATTACAGACAGTTTTCTCTTGTTTTCTCAATATATCGATTTTGTAGTTACGACCTTCTTGTTCTAAGCCAGCGATATATTGACTGAATGTATTCTAGTTACTATTCAGTTCGATTGTTCTCACACTGGTCGTATCTGTCTATCGTGGTCAGTATCAAGATCTGCAACAAAGACCTGAAATACCCAGACGTACATCTAATTGTTAGAGCGTCCACATGGGTCTAAGAAAAAATACAACTCGCCAGGTACGTCTTGCAATCAAAGTTGTCTTATGGAAGAGTTTATACGGTATTTCGCACTTGACGTATGGTATTACTGGAGCAGTGTCATGGGACTAAGTATACAGGTCTACGTAGGCTATAGACCATGCATTATTTGTAATTGAAATATTGTCGCCCTGACTTCTCTCATCCCCCGACTGCAGTGAATATATTCGCGTAATTATTTATACCTGGTGATATACCTTTATAAGTTATTACCATATGTTTTATTATTTATTTTTATTTTATATGGTTTGTGTACGTCATTTTATTCTCCTCCAATGGTAACCAATGTGTATCGTTCTGTGACTCTCACATCTATGACTATTTAAACACAAGATTCAGAATCCGTTTGATCAAATTGTTATATTATTTCATTCTGTTCTTAAATTCGTATATTTTATTGTAAACATGAGGTTCTTGTTTGTTGTGGCGTTTCTGATCGCTTTTGCTGCAGGTGAGTGATTTTATCTAAGTATGACATATTTTTAAAAGTATGTTCAATTATACAAATAAACTTTTATGATTCGATATTTCGCTTTTATAAAGCCTATTGTAAACTAAAAGGTCACTATTTAATGCATTTCGGGCGTACTGCCTTCGCGGCCTTGGTCATTTTACAAAATAAAAATTATATCAAAATACAAACATTTACTGAATTCTTTAATCTAAATGAACTAATCGTGATAAACGTATTTACTCAGTCGTGTACGTTTTGTATTTTATTAGATATCTAGTTACAGTTCAGTTAGAATAAAAATCCAGTGATGCAGTGGAACAATTCACTAGTACGGTGTTAAAACAACAGTTCAATACCAAACTAAACTCTACCTATTTAAGCAATGGTTTTAATCTTTTGGATACACATAGATGATGACGTTCTGTCACCATATCCTAACTGGACTATACCGGTATTATTTCCACCATTGCGTTGCCATTTTAACAATCATTAGGTTCATACAATGTTGACTTTCCTCCTCATGGTGGAAAAGTCCCAGACGGAAGGAACCGTTATTACTGCTTCCCCAATCCGGTACATGTCTGAAAACAAACGACATACTTTATGAATATAATTTAATTAATTTGTCCATATATTTGAATATTTAAGCAAACAGTGTTATAGATTTGCAGTAATGCCAGAAACTTTTCAAATAGCACACAACAAGTCATAGTATATAACTCGTTTGTTTAGTTCAGTCGTATATAGATAGCATTTTGGACATAGCCTTTGCAATTTCTTTAATTGATTTCTGCTTTGCACTGACAGTGCGTGTACACAGTGAATACATGAGTATGTGGCTTAGGTGTATATGTTTTATTTTCTGTATTTTACCCAATTAGAATGTTGAAATCAATGAAAATATACTACAGTCCAGTTAGGATAAAAACACAGCGACGTACTGGAACAATCCACTAGTACGGTGTAAAACAAGTATAAAGGATTCTACTAACAGTTCAATACCAAACTAAACTCTACATATTTAAGCAATGGTCTTAATCTTTTGGGTACACGTAAATGATGACGTCACTGTCACCATATCCTAACTGGACTATTGTTTGTGTACAGTCCGACCAGGGATACCTGACAGTGACGTCATGTTGTGTTTACAATCAATTGATTACTTTATATATCGTCTGCAAAAATGTTGATTGTCAGTATATTTCTTAACCTATAATCTGAATGAAATCGTGGCCGAGGGGATAACGGTGCAGTATTAGTAATTAAAACATGCCGAGTTCGAACCCCGTCAGCGCAACTTTATAAGCTTATTTTTTTTATTCAATCGCATACAAAGTATGTGCACAGAAAGATGCTTGAGTAAAAATACCTTTGTCATTTCACTCACCTTTAAATGGCTTAATTTAACAGCTGAGAACAAGTTTTAAATTATAGTCTAGGGAGTTTTTGATAAATATAAGAGAAACCAATAGCTACCCTAAATGTGTTTCAATTACACGAATTTAATAATAATAAGACAAAATAAATATCTTATCAACTCATCCAAGGGTTTACGTTTCTCGTATAGTTATAGTTTAATGTCTATCCCAAGCTTCGAACTTAGATCGCCTGAGTGAGAGTCAACAAACACATCCACAGAACCATGCATTACTTGAATTATATGACTTCGCAAGGTCATACTTCTATTTAGCATGATCCTCAATTTTTGGGGATATACCCTGCTTATTTATAGATTGTTTACAGAATGACGTAACTGTCAAAAATTGTTGATCGGATAGTAGTTTTGGTATACTTGTGACAGACGTAAATAAACGGAATGTATGTATATATCCTAGTAAGTGTTCTTATATTTCCAGTTACACATGCTCAACAATATGGACGAAGCCGTACTCGTACTCGACCACCATATGAACCTGGTATGTTATTGTGCAGTATCTTCATTTATTATTTTCATGTTACTTGCCATGCCCATCTGAACATTTTTTTTAATTTATTCAAATTTTTGTGACATGTTTGTGATCACATCGGCTGATAATCACCCACCTCCACCCCCACCCCGAATATACGTATATGTCGCATTACTTCATAGCAAAATGAGCAACTTGAATACTCCCCATTTGTTTATTAATAATTTATTCTTTTAATTTAAAAGTGATAATATCAATGATGACTATCCTAATATGAGTTTTTTCAAATATTAAATTATGATTTAAACAAGGGGGAATCTCATTTCGCTTGCCAGTGGTGAATCCAGTACAGGTATTTAAACAAAATTCCAACATGCTTATTGTATATACATTTATACCTTCTGTTAAATCTCTTTTTTAAATAGTTCCACAGAACTGTATACAAGGATACTGCTCTAACGATTATGATTGCCGCTATGAGGGATATAGATGCACAAGTGTAGGAGGAGGTAGCAGACTATGTTGCAGACGTAAGTAACGTGTTCCTACACAACAGTACACTCGAGTTCTTAATCAGTTTCGTGTGGTTTATCATCACATTCGGACGATGCAGCATATTTCCCTAGCCCATCTCTGTACTTGGCCCCAGCAGCTCCGGTTGTTTAAAACTGTCTTCCAATAATTCCTTTTCCACTAATCGTACCATATGTGATTTGACTTCATTTATTTCTAACATGCTACTTTCGTCAAAACAGACCCAGAGATTTGTATGACTATTACTGAGAGTTCGTGTATTTAAAGGTGAACATTAATGTATGCAAGTGATGCCAATGCATTGGACCTTCAATTCATGGTTTTAAATGATGTTAAATCACTTTCTCACGTAAATTTCGTGTATTTAAAGGTCAACATTAATGTATACAAGTGATGCCAATGCATTGAACCTTCAATTCATCGTCTTAAATGATGAAAAAGCACTTTCTTACGTAAATTTCGTGTATTTAAAGGTGAACATTAATGTATACAAGTGATGCCAATGCATTGAACCTTCAGTTCATCGTCTTAAATGATGTTAAATCACTTTCGTACGTAAATTTCGTGTATTTAAAGGTGAACATTAATGTATACAAGTGATGCCAATGCATTGAACCTTCAATTCATCGTCTTAAATGATGAAAAAGCACTTTCTTACGGCACGCGCTTTGGGTAATACATTCCTCTCAGCTGTATCATGCTGAGGGGAAACTATGGAAACACGATTTTATGCATAAAGGTTTTTTTCAATAGGGTATAGTGTTCTCACAGATGAGAGATAGGTCAATTTATAAAACATTCGGTGTACGTCATGTATATATAATAACAAATGGTATTCTATGTTTGTATATAGAACAACAACAACAGTGCTATGGAAGTTGCAGTAGATGGGAACCATGTAGAAGCGGATATACTTGTAGAAATACTGGAGGAGGGTACAACCAATGTTGTCCTTACTGTAAGTACATTATAGTTTTACAAATACAAATGCATGTCATTTATATAGCGCAAAAATTATGAAATCATATTCTATTGCGCTTCACAATACTAGTGATATACATTCACAATTTAAAACAGGATTCTAGAATTTAGATTTTGTCATACGATCTAGAGCACACTCATTGCCGATGAAACTGCCTATACAAATGAGTTTTCAAATATGCTCTGAACTTGGTTTCACATTGGATGTTTTGAGACAGTTTGGTAGATCGTTCCACCACTTGGAACCAGTAACGGCCATAGATATGTCTTGCAAATACATTACACTCATTTATATGATACTTATGATTGCCTTGCGTTTATCTCTTAAAATGTTTTTGTCCAAGCTCTTTATCGATGGCTTAGACCAGCTTAGACCCAGAAGGTCGTAACTCCTACTTACGACCTTATAAGACTCATACATATTTGAAATCTGCTTCACAAGGCGCTTCTTATGAGCCTATTTTCATGAAAATCTGAAATTGTCATGTTGACCAAAATGAAGTTTTAAAAACGTGTTTTCTCGTAGGTAAAGAGTAAATTACAGACAGTTTTCTCTTGTTTTCTCAATATATCGATTTTGTAGTTACGACCTTCTGGTACTAAGCCAGCGAAATGTCTTAAGTTTTATATCTGTTGTATCATTGTTTTGACAGATATACATCAGAGGCGGCACGGTATATGTATTAATTAAAAATGTAAATGTTAGAAAACAGATCACGTATTTTTCTTTCATTATGTATACATGTATATTTGTATGCGCGAATGCCTGCAATTATTTCTTTTCGTTTCAAATGCAAAACAAAGTTGGGAATTCCATGAAAAGATTAAATATACCAACGGTTAATTTAAATGAATGCATCATGTTCCTTATTTTTTTTTTTTTCAGAGAGTTTCCGGGCTGTATTGTTACGAACGTTGGAACAGAATCCTTGTCATATTCAGAATATCAATGGTTCATCTCCAGATAATGCCAAGGTCTAAACTACTAGGTTTTCATGTTAAACTTGGACAATATTATTTTTTAAGAACAGTATGCGATTTAACCGTTTTGTCACAATGTCTACATAATGTCTACATCCTAATATAAACCACATATCTAGTACATGTCTTGCAAATTCACTTTTATTTTCAGAAACCATGTCCCTTCTATTACTATTGTTGTTAATATTTGCGTCTGATCTTATTTGCTCTTTGATTTTTGCTGTTGATTATTTGTATTTTTTGTAATAAAATATTATGTCAATTAACTCATAATTAGCTGTTGATGTTTATATGTTATCGAAACTCGGAGGATGTCACGTACGTGAGGGCAATGCTTGAAACAGCAGAATAAAACAAAACACAGAGCATACATTGTACAGAAAAGAGTCATAGTCATAAACAAAAAATACAAATAAACATATTTTTTATATAAGAGGATGATCAATAACGAGCAAATGCTAATAAAACTTTTGCCATCACACTGCGTATCTGAGAAGACGTATTAATATGGAAGCTGTCATGTGAGGATGCTATTTGTTGCTTTTGTTTATCCTCGCCACAAGACATTCCATATGGGCTAGGCCCAAGAAAAGTTTTGTCATTTTAGGTTTCGGGTTATAGTGCAGATACAGGAGATGTACTCGTTCCAGAGGCACCACTGGTTCTTTTACATGTCACGTGTATAGCACCCATACTTAGAAACTGATCCGAAAAACTATTAGTAAATATAGTTGGTCAGTTCGGGATTCGAACCCACCACCCCGAGACCAGAAGACTCGTGCTCTACCGACTGAGCTAAACAGACTGACATTGGATGAGGATGCCGTGAAATTGACGGATAGTGAGAGCTTGGTTATTTGTGAATGCTCCATTTGTTCGGAGATACACGTGCGTGCAACGTCCATATTGGTTCTTGTTCGGCACGGAGATGTACGCTGTCCATTTACAGACATCAGATCAAATTTAAACTTGAAAGCAGTGTAAAAAGTTCACATATTTACCACAACCATTCTATAAATCGTTTAGACCATTTAAGGGAATTTGTCAGTTTGTCAAACCCAGTGTCAAGATTTTGTCAAGTACATATTTTTGTACATTCATTATACCCCAGTAGCAACCATCCCAATACAGCCACAGGTGGCAGTATCAGTGTTTGGTCCGCAAACTATTATAAGATAAAATTAAGAAATATTTAAGAAATCCCGTCACTGGTCTAATAAGGTGTAAAGCGTACTATATGTCTCTATGCCAAATATTGTGGAACATCGCATCTCGTTGTTTCAGCATAAAATACGGGCGCTAAAGGAAAATCGCTACCCAAGTCATTCATATAAACTATAAGATATTCATTCCCAAAATCTCGTTCAATTGTGTATCTTATAACTGCGAAACGGCAAAACAGTGCTCCCTTCGTTATTTAACACCGATCGATGCCATTTTATTTACGCGCTGTATACCCGCTTCACTCACAGTATCGTAATTATTGTTAGGAACCAAGTCTATTTTTAGATGCGATGTTCCACAATCTATGGACATAGACGTATAGTTGGCTTTCTATCTTCCTGGTATACTTAGCTCAGTGACGCAAATTTATTTATTTTTATTTTTTTCTATACACTGATACTGCCACATGTGGATACAGCGGATAAGTCGCAATAAAGTAGTACAATCGGACATATTCGATCAGAAAAATCGCGTTGGTCAAAGTACTTACAGCTCAAAAACGTGTCGTTCGAATGTCTTGAACCGAGCGAGAAGGGTTCTTACACAACCCGGTATTTCGCATTTTAGAGGCACATAATTATTCAGTTGTTCGTCTAACTAATATATACAGTGTAATCAGATACGTCATAATCGGGCTTAGTCTTAGATCAATGAAATTAGCTTCAACGCCCGCTTGACATTACCAAGTTAATTAGGCGTGGCGTTAGATGAGAGTACTAGTATACAAAAGCATAATACTTAATGAACACAAGGGAATTAAATTCACATCAATTTAAATATTCACTATCTCACTTTGTCAGCATTAATGTTGAGCATTCCATCATCATATCATTTAGCTTAACATCTAAAATAAAGGGTTTGTTCAGCCTTTTTAATATTTTATCACATTGCACAGTTACTTATGTCCCGCCTAGATCCTAGTTTTAGTAACAAGGTTGAAAAGACTACGTTTTATTTCTTATTTAACGTTAAATCAAACCATGGAATGGGTTTTATCACATAAATAATGTGATATTCCAATGTGATAACAAATTAACTTAGCAGACCAGTCCTGCGTATCTCGACGTCAGTCCCTAGATTTGCACCATTTGGGAAACAGAAAGCAGGCATGTCACGCTGAAGGATGATCAATGTCGAATTACAGGAGATAAGGATGAACTGGAGGGACGTGGCTTTAGACCGTGTCCGCTGTGGAGCTGTGGTAAAAGCCATTTGCCCAAGTACGGATGAAGGTACATGTAATGCGCAGGTCCCATCGAACAATTTTGCATCGGCGATTCACTCTCAATTTAGTAAATAGGCGTCGGAAGGTATCGGGAAAAGGGTTCTTGTGGTCTGGGGAAGCGTCAGAGAAGCCATTAGAAAATGTGTGTAGTCCTTGCTCCCGACTCCCGAAGCTAATTTATTTAAATTGGGAGTACATCACCCAAATGTTCAGTGGAACCGAGGCTGAAGTAATTCGAATGGTGGTCGGAAAGCTGCGAGACAAGTGCCGTTATATTTTTCGAAGAAAATAAAGTTGAGCTAGCCTATTGTCGTGATTGTATCGTGTGCGATGGTTCAGTTTATTTTCAGAGTCATTTTCTCAAAAGCTATCAAAGGTATCCACTTGAAACATAGCATAGTTATTCACCATTACAAGAGGAGTCCACACTGACACAGCTGATAACTCTGCACAGACTATATGGCCTATATGTATTTCCTTATATGCTGGGCACAATGATTTGAATATTTAAACTGTCAGTAGAGCTACATGATTGCATGTATTTTGGGAATAAAAATCAATTTAAAATGGTACCTTTTGACCTATTGTGTGAAAAGGCATTTTGGCAAAGCATTCAATATGTTACCATAAAGAAGGCGCTATAAGAATTACACTGCAACTACGACATTACGTGCATATGCATATGCAATTGAGGAAAATCAATTCAACAAAAGTATATTTATGTTGTAGTTGCAATATGTGTGTTGTCAGGGCGTTGCTACGCATGTGTAAAAATACGCACATGCATACATGTAGGGCTTTGTAGAAACAAAAATATCCAGGGGAACATGTCCCCGGAGACCCCTAGCAGCTGTGCATTATCATGTGCGTACATGCACCAAAAAATCGGGGATATATCGATGGCTTAGAATTAGAAGGTCGTAAGTACCACTTACGACCTTTTAAGATTCATACATATTTAGAATAAGCATCACAAGGCGCTTCTTATGAACCCATTTTTATAAAAATCTGAACTTGTCATGTTGACCAAAATGAAGTTGTAAAAGTTTGTTTTACCATTAGTACAGATTAAATGTCAGACAGTTTTTCCGTGTTTTCTCAAAATATCGATTTGGTAGTTACGACCTTCTAATTCTAAGCCATCGATATATTTCCGGGCCCTATATTTCTCTGGCTAAGGGTTGGGGTTGCGAGGAAGTTACCTTCTGCATGGCCTGGGCAGGGATTTTACCCGAGGTAAAAGAAAAAAGATATGAAAAAATCCTCCCTTCGCTTCCCTGGTGCTGGGCACTGTTTTATCAAAGCATTTACGGAAATCTTTAAATTACGCTCAAATTTAAATTCTTTATAATACTGTTACAACTGTAAAATGTGGAAATTCAAGCTGTAATACTTATCATGATCCAGTTAGTGAAGTCTTACAAACAATACCTGTCCCCAATATACAGCTGTTAAATAGTTATACTGAATTTAAATTTGAACGTAAGTTTACGATTTCCGTAAGTACGTTGATAAAACGGTGCCCTGGAGTTGGGGTTCAAATGACTGGTGTTACATTCAGTGTCGAGGAATTCTAGCTTTAAATCATATTGTCGTTAATAACGTGAACTCGTGATTCTTGCTCAGTAGAAATAATATCTGTAAAATCAAATACGTGAAAAACGTGCAGAAATTACAAATGGCGTCAAAAATCGAATCTCCGATTTACACATGATTCAGGTAACGTTGGTAACATCAAACGACAAGTACGTGAAAAACGTGTAAAATCGATACGAATGATGTTATGGAAAATAAAGAAATAATTATTGATCCTTTGCTAAGCGACCAAAATTTAGAATATTATATACAGTGCCCACCAAAAATATGGATACACTTTTTGACAGATGCAGAATTATAATTGGTTTAATTATTCCATATATTTTGGTCAGACGGTAACAATGGTTGCAATTTCTGAAAAAACATTTAATGAAGGAGTAAAAAATGTGACAGATAGAAAGATGAACGTTTTCTGATTTAAAAATAAACTATGGGGTTCAAGGGGCTGAATTTGCCATATTATATGATCATGTTGTCGTTCAAAGCTGGCAAAGAAACTTAATATTTTCCATCTAGGGTACCAATCAATGTATTGTCTTTACACTAAATAAAAATATATTCCTGGTTTTCAAAAACATTGTTGCTTCTCTGTTCTGCAAGTAGCGTTATACAGGCAAGTAAATGGAAGAAAACACTCTGTATCCATATTTTTGGTGGGCACTGTATATTTGCCGGAGACAAACTGAAATGGCCGAGCTTTCACGACTGGTCCTCGCACTCCGGTTCTTTCGGTCAAAAACAACATAACAGGGAGTACAGTATTACTGTGACTATTAAAATTCACTGCTTTAGGACGGGGGCAATTACGCCGGATGTTTTCCATTTGTATAGCCACTGTGCCATTTTACCAGAGGGGTTGAAACAATGGTTACTGTATCAGTGATAAAGACAAGTACATGTATATAAAAACGAAACAAAATTGTTAAATATATTTTTAAATATTTTTCTATAAGAGTATTCATGTATTTGTTCTAACGTAGCCAGAAATTCTGGGTATGAAGAACAAAATTGACGTTCTATATCTTCATAAAATAATTACATTCATTCAAAGCATTGCTTAATCCACTTGCATGCCAAATGTTATCAACATTGCTACAATAGTTAAAAAGTTATACTATGAAATGTAGATACTGTTGCAAAGCCGATCGCTGTGGTACAACCAACACATATCAAAATGTCCGTCCTCACAGCGTTTTACATCAGGGAAAGTTAAAACATTTAAGCAATGTATTATATAATATGAAGTTAATTTAAGGCTTACTTTCATCGCTTAACATCGTTTATGTAACCTCACAGCATTTTATATATGATTGATATGCATAAAGCCGTTTTTATGATAAACAAATTGCACAACGATGACCGATTCGTGAATTTCTGTACAAATGGACCTTGAAAGAACAATATTAACTTTACAAAAAAGGTTTTGCATTTTTCGTTATCAAAGAAATGATGCAGTTACCTCTGGGTTGAAAAGGCGAACGTGAAAATCCCCTCCAATAGTTGATATCCGGAACTCTGTGCAAGGTGGTTTTCCCCTTAATTTACATGTAGGTACAAACAAATCTGGCCTAGTTAGACTGGTTTTGTATTCATATGCAAACACAACTGACCCCCACTCTATTGTCCAGATATGAATATTCAAGCCTCAAAAGAATTATAACGGTAACACTTTATTTGTACCTACAGATTAGTTCAGATCCGGAGTAGGTCTATTACCGGGTTTGGTCGTGATTTCAATTGACTGGTGCATTACGTCCCAGTGGAGCCCTAGACTAGTCTATATTAATGACTGGCCAAGTATACCAGGGACAATAATTCTGCTCAAATGTTGGATAACATGGCAGATAGCATAGAATACGTACCGGGAGGGGGGTACCTTACCGATGTCCCAACACTACCCGGCGAGTGCGGGGATTTCGTACCGCGCCAAAATAGAGTGACCATGTAGCCGGTCGGGACTATATTTCTCTGGTTTAGGACAGAGGGAATTTGGTTCACTACGTCCCAGTGGATACCTAGTTTATATCAATAAATGGTTACGTCTAACAGGGGCCATGATTATGCTCAAATGTTATATATTGGATAACATGGCGCAGCATGATTCTCTCTCTTCCATCCAGATTGACGTTACCGGGCGTGAAATCGTGATTCACGAACTGTTGGTAGAACTCTTAAGCGTTAAAATCAAGATACGTGAACAACGTGCAGAATTTACGAATGACGTCAAAACCAACACGAATTTTCAGAATCCCCGATTTGCACGTGATTCACGTTACGTTGGTAATACCCAAGCGACAATTTCGTGAAAACGTGCGGAATCGATACGAATATGTCGTTATGGAAATGTTTAATACAAGCTAAATATCGCAATGAATAAAAAATGTGGAAATAATTAATAGATAGGGACGTTGGAATCACCGCCTCGCAGAGGGTTTTTCTTCTTTTGTTGCGGTAAATCAAAGTCTTTACACAGATGAAGTAGATATACTGTGGTCGTATTTACAAAAACATCTTAAAACGCCCTTAAGGATGCTGGGGATGATTAGTGCGCATGCGTCATTTATTATAGTGCATTATGTGTTTTATCAACATAAACATGCGTCAACAGTATCTAAATTATGTCAAATACGGTATAACAGATTTTATCATTCTAATGCAATTAAAGTAGAAAATCCTGATCGAAATCATAGTTTACGATCTGAAGAAATGTTGCATTACAAAAATAGTGGGTGGGTAAAAGAATAATAAATATTCCTGTTTATGTCAAATGGCTGGATTGTTTTGTTATGATTATTTGATGTGTAAAAAGAGTTTTCTCGATATTTTCATGTTGAATTAATTCTCTTTTCCACGTTTTGGTTGATTTTCACGGTATTTTAGCCAAATTTAGATAAAAATTTGCGAAATATAAAAAAAAATTATAAGTTGTCGATGATAGTTACTTTTTATTTAAAAGAAAACGAAAATCTATATTACAAGGTTTACTTAACAAAGTAACAGTAAAACTTTAAACAGCTGAAAAAAGTTATAAGAAAATTACTGTTTCGCTTGATTAGTGCAATAAATATGAGGTGGTGGGGTACATGTAAAACAGCAATATACATGTTTATTAGTCTGAAATTAAAAATACCATTTTTGGTATGTTGGTCATGTTATACAATGTGTAACCAAACTACTAGTATATTAGAACATAGTCTATTATTTAGATCGCATACATCAAATAAAACATTTCTTCTTACGTCTTAAATATCAATACATTCAAGAGTGGACATAACTGGTTTCAGACAGCTCAAAACCGTTCGTGTATAATCAATATAAAAGTGAGCTAAGCCATGAGCCATATTTACATTTTGTAAAGATTATGAAATTTAAACATTCACTGTCAAAACTAAGAACTTCATCTCGTGATCTTGAAATAGAGAAAGGCACATATAATAATATTCCTAGAGAAAATAGAATATGTAAATTATGCAATATAGCGATAGAAACAGAGTACCATTTCATTTTAGTATGCATTTTACAATGTCTAAGAGAAAGATATATACATCAAAAATCTGTTTTAAACACAAATGTTCACAGGTTCAGAATTCTAATTCTGGGCATGTATTAATAAATTTAGCCATGTATACATATTATGCTTTTCAGAAACGACAATCACTGCTCCAAGATTTACAACAAAATAATTATTTACATGACGCTATTAAGACATGTATATTCAAATAAGTATTGTTAATATCAAGGTGGGCATATTAGACTCGTTTGCATATAATACTATATACATGTTTATAATCACATTCCTTTAAGTTTGCCTTGAATTTCGTTTTGACAAGGTAAACTGTACAATGGAAACATTCTATATATTACAATTTGAACTAATTAACAATAATTTGAATTTCCATTATAAGTGTATGGATTTTAATAGACAAAAATCTAGTATGTAGAAGCAAACGTATAATTATATGTGTATGTATTTTTCACTGCAATTTTTGTCCGGATTTAGAAATATTGATTTACCGCTTGTTTTCAACTATGTGTGTCTATTTCAGGTACTAACCTATGTATTTTCTGTTAATATGTTTATATTATCGTTATGGGCTGGTGGTCAATATCAAATAAAGAATTGTCAGTGTCATTGTCAAATAGAAATCTCATAATTAAACACCACCAGCATATTACTAATCAGTTTTCAATGTTATTATAGAAATGGTTGACATACACTCCAAACAAGATGGTTACTTGGAAAACGAATTTGATGACCTAGTGTTTTTTTCATCATAATTAGTTTTGTGTCAGAATAGATTTCTTTACCATCTGTGAAAAGTTCAACAAATTCTGAACACGGGATCCAAACTGCTCCAGCATCAAGGCTTATGATGTAGATTTCAAATATGCATAAATTTAAAAGGGCACTTACGAGCTTCTCATTCTAAGCCATCGAATTGGCCAATTTATCGTGACGCCATATTGCGACTCAAAGGACGAAGATGTGCAATTTATCGTGGCGTCCATCTTTGCCTGAATAAAGATAGGAAATTGCAGAAGTCAGCCATCATAAGTAATGTGTGTCCACTTTGATAGCTTCTTATTTTGATCCTGAACTTGTCTATAGATAGTATCTGTTTTAATGTAACCATGACACCTTTTTCACATTCAGTAAACAGTGTGTCATGTTTTTGTTAATTAATTTGGGATAATGTGGGAATTATATAACATCAGTTACTTGCTTACGCCTATTGTGGGTAATTTAAACGAATTTGAATTAACAGTTCGCTAACTATGGACTGTTATATGAAGCGACGCATAGATGCGCGCGACGCGTGACAGCAGTTTTTGACGTGATTTTCCACTTTGAAATGAAAATAAGAGATTTTTTTTTATTTCTTTGAAACAACTATTGATATTGAAGTATTGCTTACAAAACTACCTTTCTATCGATGTATAAGACTATAATATTTCTTCAACGGTTAAATTGAAAATGGTCCAACACTCCAAGTAACCACCCGAAATTCATTTAACGTCCGAGTTTCGTGCGTAACGTCACAGCTTCATGGCTTCGTTCATGCAGCACGATAATACAGGTACGTACTACGGAATACCGTTAGGGCCATCGTGGTTACACATTAAAATCCAGAGGGCGACAATGCGATAGTGCGATAGTACGATGGCGACAATGCGATAATACGATGGCGACAATGCGACAGTACGATGGCGACAATGCGACAACGCGATAGTACGATGGCGACAATGCGATAGTACGATGGCGACAATGCGACAACGCGATAGTACGATGGCGACAATGCGATAGTCATATCGTACTGTCGCCATCGTACTATCGCATTGTTGCCATCGTACTATCGCGTTATCGTACTGTCGTCATCGTATTATCGCATTGTCGCCATCGTACTATCGCATTGTCGCCACCGTACTATCGCACTGTCGCATTGTCGCCATCGTACTGTCGCATTGTCGCATTGTCGCATCATGGCCCTCTTGTTGAGTAATTGTCCTTTGTTATTTAAAATACTTATTTTTTTTGTCCGGAGCATATCTTTAAAAGTATTTGAGATATTGACTTGAAACTTGATACATATATAGATCTCATTGTGTGGAGTTCTAGTTAGCTTGACTATTCAAGGAATAGCGGAGCTCTTCTTACCACGGTGTTGTCGTTGGTTAAAATTTTCGTACCAGTCCAATTTTTAGCACACCTGTTACACTGTGACATTGTGAGCTTTTGAGATTTTGTGGAAACTGTCATCAGACTGTCCATACATGTGTCCGTCAAAATTTTGCCTCAAATTACAAAATATACTTCTCCTAAACCTCTGGGTCAATTGGTACCAAATTTGGTAGTAATGATCCTTTGGTGGTCCCATTTCAAAGTTGTTCAAAAATGAAATTTCATGAGGAACTCTGGTTTCCATGGCAGCCAAATTTTAAAAAAATCTTCTACGATGCAGCAAGGTCCAGAGCTTGAATATTTGGTGTGAAGCATTGTCTAGGGGACAAGTTTGTTAAAATCATGACCACCGGGTAAGATTGGCCCCGCGGCATATATGGTTTTGTATAGGAAAACTCGAAAATTGTTCTCCAGAACCATAAGAGCCAGAGCTTAGATATTTGACATGTAGCATGGTCTAATGGACCTCTACCAATTTTGAAGTTTGATTAAATCATAACCCCAGGGATCAGATAGACCCCTCCTCGGGGCATCTCTGGATTCGGATGGGAAAAACTAAAAATCTTCACCAGAACCACATTTCCTAGACCTAAGATATTTGACATAAATTGTCCTTAAATTCAAGTCCTTCAAGATATTGCCTTGAAACTTTGCATACGTGTTTATGATCACACTCCCCATCAAAAGGCGCGAGTAGATAACTCTGTGAATAATAACTGAAAAGAAGTGGGGGTATATTGTTTTGCAATTGTTGATGGGCCGGTCCGTAGACCTTTTTGTTCTGATCAATAACTAGAGATTGCCTTGACATAGGGTAGTCAAACTTAACAGGATGGTTGCTTGTATTAAGTAGATGAAGCCTAATGTTTTTGTGATCAGTAGATCAAAGGTCAAGGTCCCTGTGACCTTACATTAAAACACAGTTGCAGCTAAATAACTAATGAACAATTTGACCAATGGAAGTGGAACTTCATAGCATTATTGCTTATATTCAGTAGATGATACTTATCAGTCGAAAAGTCAAGGTCACTGTGACCTTATGATAGAAAAGGATTTTGGCTCAATAACTGGAGATTACTTTGACCTAAGGTATTCAAACTTCATAGGATGATTGCTTGTATTAAGTAGATGAAACCTACACTTTGGGGTTAGTAGGCAAAAGGTCAAGGTCACATGACCTTACATTGAGCAAGGTTAGTCAAACTTCACAGGATTATTCCTTGTATTGAGTCGATGAAACCTAGTTTTTGGACTCAGTAGTCGATTGGCGATAGTCGACAATGCGATAGTACAATGGCGACAATGCGACAATGCGATAGTACAATGGCGACAATGCGATAGTGCGACAATACGATAGCGACAGTGCGATAACGTGATAGTACGATGGCGACAATGCGATAATACGATGGCGACAACGCGATAGTACGATGGCGACAATGCGACAGTACGATGGCGACAATGCGACAACGCGATAGTACGATGGCGACAATGCGATAGTATGATGGCGACAATGCGATAATACGATGGCGACAATGCGACAACGCGATAGTACGATGGCGACAATGCGACAATGCGATAGTACAATGGCGACAATGCGATAGTGCGACAATACGATATCGACAGTGCGATAACGCGATAATACGATGGCGACAATGTGATAATACGATGGCGACAACGCGATAGTACGATGGCGACAATGCGACAGTACGATGGCGACAATGCGACAACGCGATAGTACGATGGCGACAATGCGACAGTACAATGGCGATAGTTCGATATGACTATCGCATTGTCGCCATCGTACTATTGCGTTGTCGTCATCGTACTATCGCATTATCGCCATCGTACTATCGCGTTGTAGCATTGTCGCCATCGTACTATCGCATTGTCGCCATCGTATATCGCATTGTCGCCATCGTACTATCGCACTATCGCATTGTCGCCCTCTGGATTTTAATGTGTAACCACGATGGCCCTAACGGTATTCCGTAACGTACATTTGTATATATGTACCGGGCTAAGCTCACCGATACTACGAGAAGGTTTCTCTTTTTCACTAGAAATAGTGATTGTTCTCATAGAGATAGCTAGATTATAGATAAATCAGTGGAGGTTTATTAAAACTTGATTGGTTTGTCGGTCGAAAGAAGCAGTCTGGTCACAGGACCTTGCAACTAAATAAATATAAATTACAAGTGTATGTAAATAAATTCCCCTACTCTCACACAGGAGTAATAGTATGCCATAATATTACTTCTGTGTGAGTGTTGGCATGTACGTTTATCTATATACAGTGTGTAGAATCACGTGATCAAATCTATTGAAATGAATGCGGTTTTACGCTCATAACTATTGCAATTTCGTCTGCTAACGGTGAGTTTTTTCTTGATTATAAAGATCGTGCATTTAATATTGTTATATCATATAGCCTAAAGTACATTCCGTATATGTAAGAATACCCGGCAAGTACCGGCAAAAAACTCGATGAAAGTAAATGATGTGGAGGAATTTATCTTCTTTGTATTTATTATTTAATTGTAAGGTTCTGTGGTCTGTTCCATGTACATACGCAGCAACACGGCACTTACACAAGATCAGGGGTGGTATTCACAAAGAATCTTAAGTGAAAACTTAGAATTTTCTAGAAATCTCAAAGTGTATCAGCTTAACAGGAAAATCAAAATTAAAAAGTATTTATATTGTTTAGAAGTATTATGTAATGAGCTACAATAATCACATAGAAAACATGGGTTATTCTTCGTTTCTTGGAAAATATGCCCAACTCAATATTTTAACTTAAGTCAAAATATTTAAGATTTCACTTAAGATGCTTTGTGAATACCACCCCAGGGGCCTCAATATCCCAGTGTCTCCGTAGCTTAGTGGTAAGCGCACTAGCCGCCTAGTCGAGTGATCCGGGTTTCATCTGGGTGGAGGCGCTCATATGCATGCCTGCCATATTCAGCATTCTGAATGCTGACTGGCAAGTTATGTTCTTTGGAATACATGTACATGTATTGATATATAGTATAATGTCGAACCGAATAAGTAGTAAAAACGCTCGGTCCAAAATTGGAAAATTTAATCACTCAAAAATAAAGTAAAGATCAGCATATTATATAATAATATATGCATAAATAATTATATAGATACAAGTCACTAACAACAATATTCACTAAAATAAGCTACCAGTAATTATAATCATGTATAGTCATTATAATTTGATACGCCGTTGTAACATTTTAGACACTTTTTGATAAAATGAACAGTGACTGTTTGTAATAAATAAATGTAACTACCCGTGAGATAAAAAATAAAACTCTCCAAAAACACCCTTAGGCCGAATAAATGAATAAAATGGTTCTATCTGCACAACACCGAACACGTTCGAGGGGTGTCCGGAAAGTTACGGTCAAGTCTAGTCGTTATATATACAGCTTTATAAGTGTACGTGTTACATTACAGATATGTACTCACAGGCAACTATATCGTAGATAAAGTGTAAAACATGAACATGTATTTCTAAGTATTAGTTTCGCTTTTTAATTAATGAAAGTCACCTGTGTTATACGGTCGCTAAAATTCTAGAACATTTCATAGCAAAAATCAATAAATAAACATACATGTAGTATGGCACTTGTCCCGAAACTTTTTGAAACACCCCTCGAAAAACTAATACATGTACTTCAAATTATCATTTTTGACAACTCTTTTTCAATCTATTCACCTATCATAATGTCACCCTTTTCTATCAATTTGACTTTACCCGACCGTTTGATCACATGTCGCTGCCCACTACCACCTAATATACGACAAAAGCTTACTACTTCGATACCTTTCTCGTGTTTTCGTACATGGAAACCCCCGTACCAAGCCATAACAGGATACCAGAGGTTGCCGTACTCATATAAATATGCGAGTTGTGGCAACGCCTGACTACATTCCTTTAAACAGTGTTTCACGCGCTTATTTATGACTTTGTGTAGTTTAGTTTCCATTAATTCAATTTCAGCAGCGTGTTCCCTTATTTCAGCTGGAAGTTCAAGAAGCTTCAGAATATCTTCATCTAAACCATTTTCCCTTGCAATATCATGAGCAGTTTTACCATCAGCAGTTTTCAATGTCTTGGAAGGACGTAAACGCAATGACAACAGTTTCTCAAATACTTCTTTAGGAGCTTTACGATAGGCCGCCTGGTGAAGAGGTGTGACTAGCTGTCCCATACAATTCACTTTTGGTAGGCGACAGTGGTTAACCAAACCAAGGTGACTCTCTAGCATTTCAATCACATCAGTCCAATTTCCGCTTTCAGTCAGATCTGACAGTTTAGCGATATCAGCAGCCATTTCTTCATGGTATACGGTTTCATTTACATTGGATGGGTATTCCATATTGATCTGCAAATAGAGCGAACAATCTGTCATCGGTTATGAATTGAGCACGTGCGGGTATGGTACAGTGTTCCCAGAAATTATTTAGAATCAAATTTAGCACTATTGTACAAATCTGAGTGGGAAAATATGTTTAATTTGTGCATAATTTTATTAAAATAACCTAAGCCTATCTGTAAAACACAGAATTAGTAAGTTATGGTTGAAACTATTTTTGTGTAAAAAGAACATGAAAGTGCCCAGTTGGTTTGTTGAAAAATTGCCGAAAATTAAAGAAAGGGGGTAGGGTTGTAAAAGACATTATTATTTGTGCCAATTCAAGGGATATTAAAACCAAAATACTTCATTACTGTCAGAACATGTTATTGATAAGGTTAATACACTTTTTACTTGGTTCAAAAAAACCTTAACAATTGGGAAATTCTTAATTTATGACTTAAAACGACATTTTGGTCGTCAAATATATCAAAAATATACAAATTTCGGGGTCATATCCAGAATATTGTCACACTAGGGCCAAATTATGAAGTTCCTTACAATTTAATCATTCGTTCATTTTGAATTAACCTATGGTGAATAAAAAGAACTACGAAACAATGCCTAACAATGCTTTTTTATAATTTTCCTGGTTGAATTTTCAAACAAAACCCCCATATTTGGTTAGTGCAATTTGCTGCATCCGAGGTACAACTTGCAGCTCCAGTTAGTTTAAAACATACACATTCTCGTTGAGTTTGCAATTTTCATCAATAAATTGGTCCAAGGATCAATTATGAATTATCTCTAAATATTTTCAAGTTAAATAAAGGGTATAAATAATTAGGCATTGTATGCAAAACTCACAAAATTTACGACTTGTGGATCAAAACTCCTGTTGCCATGACAACCATTGCGTTGTCTGAACTAAAACCATTGGCGAATCATACAATAAACATTGCACACTTAACTTATACAAAGAAGCAGTTGTTTGTTTTTCAAATAAAATAGTTAAACCATTTTGAAAACACCTTAAAATTCACAATAAATTCTGGGAACTATCAGTGTAACTCAGCTCAGTTGCTTCGAGTGCTATGCACTGTACACCGGTGTTTCACCAGGCATACGAAAACAGTGGCAAGTCTTCCGACTGTCAGAACTACATAAGGAGCGGTATACATATCACGATTAGTACCGAGCAATTCAATAGTTAGACCAGCGTGATGTCTTCTTTTAATTTCTGACATATCACTTAATCTTTGAATTTATGAATCGTGTTACACTACTTCTCAGTTCCGTCAGAGAATGGTTCTGTTTTCATATGGTTCTGACGGAATTGAAAACCGACGTAACGCTTTGGCGGAACTCAAGATACATGACATTTGAGTTCCGTCCGTGCGTTACATCAGTTTTGAGGTCCGTCAGAGCCATATGAAAACAGAACAATTCTCTGACGGAACTGAGAAGTAGTGTAACACGATTCATACCGTGAGAGTACTGTACAATGTCGAATTTGTTTGACTATTCAATACTCGGTTCCAATCAGATGCAATTACATTATATTATAGATAGCGATAGTTTAAAACGTAGATTTTTCTTGTTTCTATTACATTTTTTATCAATCAGATAAAAAACAGAAAAAAATCAAGAACTTACATGATAAGAATTATATTATTTGTAATTAAGAAGACTTATTTGTGGAACGTACCTATATATCATGTAGAAGTATACATTTATATCCGATTATAGACCTGATTACGCAGCTAAGCACAACTCAACACAAAAAACAAGACACTGTATATGCTAATCATATATAACAAAATTTCCGGGAATGAGTTCTAGACAATACTGGTTACATGAGATACGATAAATTCCTCTCACGTGACCTAATAAACTCCCCCCCCCCCACACACACACACTGACCGGTTAGTTTCTATAGTTTTACACAAAATATTCTTGTAATAGCAATTAGACGACGGGTGAAGAAGATGTCAGTGTTCGCTTGGATTAGTTTCAAATACTTCAATATACTAAGCACATACTCGAACCCAGTACATGAATGTCATAGATCTACCACAGGTGGCAGTATCAGAGTTATAGTTTTCTATTATAAATGCAACAGTCAGTTGCTGCTCTTTGTGGTGAACCAGGAACAATGTATTTCTAATCGATTCCCGGCTGAACTGAAACAGGAAAATGAACAGGAAAATAATTTTTACATACTGTAGTTATCTGCCCTTGTTACTATCAAAAACCAGAATATGATATTTGCAAATGCTGTACTGTATGCCCAATAACCATTTTCGTGCTCAACTGTATACAAAATTATAATTATTGAAAACATAAATTAATAGTGTTCAATGAAGCAAGTAAAGGGAAGTAACTGCTGCAAGTTTCAAAAATAATTTGACAATTGTTTTACAGTAGAGTTGTATGGAGAATTCCGGCCTCTCGGTCCCGCGTAACAATACACAATGCATAAGGTAGACTATACTGTATACTAACCAACCGCCGACGGACTACCTCGTTCTATGATTCCATAACCTCTAAATGTATTACTCATCCAATCTGTTCAGTATTGATGATAGCGTAGCATCAAGGGGAGAGAACTCCAGACTAAAAGAGCGCTATGAGCGGAAAGAGCCCTATTCTGGTTCCCGGCATCCAATCTGTTCAGGGGGCAGGGGATATATTATTGGCCAATTTTGAGGTTCCGACAGGCCGCAAACAGTCAAGCGGATTTCTTGAAAACAGCAAATAAGACAAGAAAGTATTTATGTGTCAGTCTCAGTGCCTATGCAACATAAATAGAAAATAACATCAAATTGCAAGGCTAACCCCTAGGGTTGTGGAGTTATGGCCCTTTGTTTTTGCCCCTACCCCTCCAAATTTTAGTCAAAAAAATACAAAAGTGACCAATTTCACCCCATACACAGTATTTTTAAACCCAATGCAATCCTATTTTTGGTCCCATTTTACATAAATAACATGTCTGAGCTAGGTAAATTCAGCAAGAAAAGTGTCTCCCATACCTGCCGATTTTTTGCTATTTGCTGTCAAAGTTTTTCGCGGTTTCTAACGACGCTAAATTTGAACTTCCGCCAGTGGTGGTAACCTCCATTTTGAAGAGCTACAAATCCTTCAGAGCCAACTGATATTTAGTTTCTATGATTTTTCAAAATATTAAACACCTTCTTTGTACAAAATAAATACAGAATTGGGTCTTTAAAATACCAATTTAATTTTTGGTGCCCATAAATAAGCCCTACACTAAAGATTTGATATTTTGAGGGACCACCATCACCCCAATATATCCCCTGCCACCTTAAGTTTTCAGATCTATGTTTTGAAACCAAATTTTATATGCACATCTTGTTCTGGGATGAATTTTGAGTAAAACCTCACCCATGAATATGATCTCCATCATGAGTTTAGTGATTTACATGCAATTTACTTTTCCACATACATCCTTAAGATTTGCCAAATTTCAATTTCATTCTTCATTACAAGCTACCCATGGTAATAGCTAGTCCAAATTCCTGTTTTTAAGGGAAATGTTATATAAAATATGCACATAATGACTCTCTGATGTCACACGCAGGCTTGTTTTCACCAAATCAAGCATTCGGAACACTTATCCGGGAATATTGGTCCACCCGGGCTGTATGAGCCACAAAATAGTTGAATAAAAAATCATATATGTCTATGTTCCACGGTATTTTCCCAGGTATATGTGGTTTGTAACCTGGTTACAAGACCTAGACATGTCTAAATATACATGCGTGACAAGAATAATCCTCATGCTCGACTGTCCACTTGACCAATGTGTGAAAAGATTCCTAGGAATGACGTGTACATGTTTGATACTTACGGGCACCTTCTCTCGATATTTGCTGTACACACCCGGAGAGAAATTAATATTATCCCCGGGTACATTCTTTAGGTAGCACAGGGTCTGGGTAGCCCTATAATGACAAGTACAATTGCCACAGTGGTTTTGAACCTACAGTAG
The DNA here is from genome assembly GCA_963678985.1 of Spisula subtruncata. Taxonomy (NCBI): domain Eukaryota; kingdom Metazoa; phylum Mollusca; class Bivalvia; order Venerida; family Mactridae; genus Spisula; species Spisula subtruncata. Next base: position 39,296,328 of record OY787673.1, on the reverse strand, counting down.
AAGGCGTGGCCTACTGACTTTTAAAATTCTCCTGTCCAAGAGATATACAAAAATGTAGCGGCTGTTTTAATGCGCATGATATTTCCCCCATTCCCCGATTGAACTTCATTTAAGCAATATATGGACAGGTGAAGGCGTCACTCAAGTCATATTTGGTCCTCTGCAGTCTAAATGCCCTAGTTACGGACAATGTGACGGATGGACATGCATATTGGGGCAATTCTATGTAAATAATATACTACCTCCAAATTAGTGCTTAGTGATAGTTTTTTTTGGCTTTGTCATGTTGATCATGCCCGTTTATTAGTCCCGTCAACTATATTGGTGAAAACTTTTAACTACTAAAGTATTTATCATATATATAAATCTATGCAGTGGTCGTAGGTGTAATAAATAGCTTTGAACAAGGCTGTCTTTAGTAAATGCTAATGACCCAGTGGTAGCACTGTGCATACTAATTAGCTAAGTCAATCAATTTGTAAGGAACGGACGGACGGGCGGACAGGTGAATCACTTTAGGCAACACTGATCTTAGTTCTGTAATCATAAATGTGAATTGAAAAAACGTACGACGAAGTGGATGCATTTAATACAAACATTGCAATATATCATAACATTTAATTTTTTTTATTCCTAATACATTTTAGTGACATGTGTCTGACCTGAATAAAGTTTAAACTATAACCAGGTAACTGTATCACATAAAATGGATGCCAGCGTGAGTCACTATAAACCTGCTGTTTCCCCGGATGCAATCTCCACCTACGATGAATGAATGCGTTATATTATCCACACATCCAGTCTTCACTAGAATTAACCGATGACTGACAAATCTCTGCCAGGTTTTACACATGAATTCAGCATGAAGTAGTTCCAGTTCGTCTTTTAAACCGATTTCTGAGCCTTTTGCTTGATCCATATTATCATTTTGCACTTTCTTTTTAAATACAGATGATTTGGTCACAAACACAGTCAAACTATAGGTATCCACTAGTTTGTTAAGAATATCCGTCACATTCTTCATATTTGCTTCCTGTGCAAGGACACTGTCACCTCCACTATACCTGTCTGTCCAATAAAAGGCTGAAATACTGTCAATCATTATAACAGATGCGTTTGATTCATCTAAAATTATATTCTCAAGATTATGTAAAGTGATTAATAACTGAGTACTGTTTGAACACTGCACAATTTGTAATCTGGTCAAACATTGGCTAATAAATGCTTCTACATCGGATGAGCTCACTGCAACACTGTCCGAGGATTCCTTTACTTTGGCAGTGACATAGCTCTCTATTATATTCACTAGACGTAGGATAGAAAATTTAAAATCAGTGTCAATCATGATAACTCCGGCTTCATGTCCAAGAAGGGGAATATTTTTCCAAGTTTCAGGTAAAATACATTTACAAATCAAGTGCATCAGCATTTCAGTCTTCCCTGAAGTAAAAAATAAAATTACATGTAGGCAATTTAACAGGTCAATTTGCAAATGTGCAACCAGACCAAGGCTCGAACCCGGGACTCTTCACTTACAGGGCGAATGCTCTACGGACTGAGCTAGCCGGCTGCCTACACAAGTGTCTCCCTTATTACTTATTTAATCCTAAAGGCTATACACCGGCTACAATATTTTTGATTATTAAGGGCCATAATTTTTATTAGTGACAAATGTGTATATAATATTTATCACATGACTTTCCATGTATTCAGGTTAGTATAGCCAGTATGAATATAGTTATACCTACCGCGTTAAGTATAAGATATTGAATTTTCCAATAAATCAATGCGTATTTTGCGTTTTTAGTGTCATATGATAAAAAGAATCTATCACTGATTCACTCGTTGTCAATTGATATATTTATATTAAACTCGTTCAGGAAATATTATTAAGCTCGCCAGAGGCTCGAGGCTCGCTTAATAAAATTTCCAAAACTCGTTTAATATAAATTTATATCAATTGACAACTCGTGATAGATCCTCTATATACAAATTATAAGACCTAAATATAACGTACAGGGTTTTCCCTAGGAATTTTCATACGAGGGTCCCAGGACCCCTAAGGTTTATATTTAGGGAGTCCCTGAGAAATTTTGGGGGTCCCATCATATACAAACATGCATTTCAAGTTTATTTTTGCAGTACCAAGCTTTTAAATACAATTATAATATGTAGAATAATGATATAGATTCAATGAACCACAAGTGCAATAAAAAGCAGAAAGAAAAATGTTCTAACTAAATGAAAATGTCTATTCGACGGATCCTACTGAGCCTGAGGGTCCCAAGGATGCACACTAATGCAGAAATGAGGGTCCCAAGCCACAAAGTTGCGTCAGGGACGCAGAAAACCTGCATCAGGGAAATCCCTGACGTATATATATGCCTCAAAACCTATTTTACTACTGCTTTTAGTAACTAAATCTACATAATACGTTAATCTGTCAGACTTGACAATAATTTAACAGTGCGCTAGATAGAAAAAAAGAGAGTGATAGAAAAGGTATGGAAGAACAAACTCTTTCAAGACGATGGAGATATGCATAATAGGGAAGGATAGAAATATAAGAAAAGGTATGCTCAGATATAAATAGTATGGATAATCAGAGCCTATATAAGAGTAAACTCTCTAATACCAAGTCCTGTCCTCAAAACATGAATAACACGTTAGGTAAATAGGGTAAGACAAACTACAAACCAGTCCCTTCTCCTCCATATAGTTCTATCACATCTTTCATTTGTGGACCTTCAGTACCAAACAAGACAGGCTCTATACCAGTCAAAGATGGTCTACTTCCAAGACGTGCTAAAAACTGTAATACGTTACAAATAAGCAAGTTAAAAGACCACCTTAATTAGTAAGTAACAATTGGTTAATCAAAGTATGGCCATAAATGAATTTTTCACATGTGCAGGCCCTAAAATAAAATAGCAGACAGTACCAGTGACGTATAGCCAAAATCAAAGGGAAGCAACCGTGCTAAAATCACTCGACCAGATCTTTGAGTTGTCGCCCATGTGTCGCTGGTTTTTGACATTCGCTTGTACTTTTCTTGCTGAATACTAAGAAGGTCATCAATAAAGCAGGCTTTTATAATCATAATTAAATAGGCATGCTTAATTGTTAGGTATTCAGAGCAAAATGAAGTGTAATCTGGTCGAAATTAAATAAATTATAGGTAAAACCTGAATGCCGCTTTCCTTTGACGCCATATTTTCATCGTTTGTCGCTTACACCAAATATCTAAATATTGCTTACGCCTCAATAACAACAGAATTCACGTACAGTACTGTAGTAGGGGTCTAACATAAAAATGCTTGTTTGTTTGATCTTGAATTTTTATCAACTTTTTTTCGAACCCATGGTTGTGGCCATTTCGATATGCTTTAAGCGACTCGAGAACGAGTTAAAAATAGAATATCGGTTTCTATTTTTAACTTTTTAGGAATTTCCGGATTTCACCTTCAAGTTGTCATGCTTTTGGTATGATTTTAGCTGTTTAGATATTGCACAATTTTCAGACATCGGTAATGATCTAAAGATGAATAAGTTCCGCGTTTATAAATACCAGTGTTCTATTTTTAACATTATTTCATCAGAAAACAACGTTATCTTGATAAGAAACAGAAATTGTTCCAATAATGAGGGACTTGCCAAAGGCAGAAAGCTGTCAAATGTCAAATATCAAGGACTACGTTTTTGTCACAGTGAAACTAAGAATATGGAAGAAAAACAGAAGGAAACTTTCTTGGTAATTATTGTTTTTAATTTTATAAATACATGTATTCATTGTGATAGGTGGATTAAGAGTATAGTAATAATTTGACAACTATTCGTCCTCAAATTATTTCGACCCATCATTTAATATTGGAAGAATGAATAAAGTGGTGTTTTATTTTATACGGATATGTAATACAGTGTGTATAGGATTCAATTAATAATCTCGAAACATTTGTGTTTGCTGCTGCTGTCTTGGCTGCTGGCTAGCTCATTCAAACTCAGTAGAGCATTCTCCTTGATAGTGGTTGAGTGTTTGCTTTGAGTGTGGGAGGTCCTATCTCAGGCCTAGTCATACCAAAGATGAAATAAAAATAGTACCAGAAATTCCGTCGCTAGGTCAGTTGCACCCACGGCAGCCCCACCCCAGGACGGGCTGTTTTTTCTCTGTACCAATACCCCAGGGACAATATTTAGTTGTGACAGGCAAAACTGGAGATTTTACTATCAGCTGTCCACTGCAGGGCTGTGGAAGGGTGGGGTTTAAACAACCCAAAAGTAGAAATCCCAGCCCATCCCTTATGTTGGGAGCCTTGGATGCAACTGACTTGTGCATAAACAAATTAGCATAATCTAAACTTACATGTATGTTTCATGTCTCCTGCATTACAGATTGCTGGTCTTGGCAATCATGATTCTCCTCTGACCCGACATAGTGTGGGTATGCAGCTAGTAGATAGACTAGGAGAGTTTCTTAACATCAAAATAGCAAGGAAGAAAGAATGTGTAGGTTTTGTTGGAAGCCGAGAACTCAAACATTTACACGTCATTCTGCTCAAACCAAAACAACCCATGAACATCAATGGAACAAGTGTGCTAAAAACAGGTATAATTTACAGAAGTGTTTTTTGCAATTTCATGGTTACTGTCAAATTATCTTATTCCGATGGAACAAACTTTCGTGGGATTGGCTGGTAAAATAGACCATTTCAATAGGACGTTAATTCGTGAATTTTGCATTTCAGGTAATAAATACAAGGGCCTAAATTAAAGTTCATAGGAATTTAATTTCCACGAAATATCATCCCCCACGAAATTTTTTTTATTATTTTACAGTAATTTTTTAATGGTGATGGTGTCTTCAAAAGGGTAAAATTGTGTTGTTAAGGAATTTGAAAATCATTTCATTGACAAATTATTTAATTTATTATCAAAACGACTTTGATCTGTTAATTGCATGGGTTAAAGGTGCTTTATGTAAAAAGTTGAAAACAATAGTGTATGTGTTAGTTACTTATTTCCTAAGTTCTTTCAATATATATGATTATTCCATTTCATTTAAAAGGTTGACATTAGTATAACTATAAATAAAAGACCATTTAGTTATGGTATCTAGAACTAATTTTCCTCATTAAAACTTCCCTTTACTCAACTTGTTGCATTCTACATGTACCTCTTTGCGTTGCCTGATGTTTCCTCTTTAAAAACGATTATGTGGTGAAATTGCTATCTTACTCAGTAAAAATGATCTTTAAAAGGGATTTAAATGAATTAAACATATTTTTTATTTCAGCAAGACATTTCCAGGTTCCCACAGACAATATATATTTGATCCATGATGAGTTAGGAAAACCTGTAGGTAAAACAGGAGTAAAGGAGACAGGGAGTGCAGGGTAAGTTAATGTTGATAGAGATTTTATAAATAGTGTAGAATTTACAGTGTTGCCAACTAAACAGCCAATGGAAAGTCAGGGAAAAACTTCAAGATCAAGGAACTTTTGAATTTATCAAGCCGTTGAAGGAATTCTGTAAATAATAGAGTAACAGTCAAGGAACTCTTTATTGCTACTTTTAATAACTAAAAGGTCAAATACTGTGAAGATAATACTAAGGTCGACAGGCAAATCCTTAGTTCCTATATTGCTAGACTCATTTGGGACACTTCCGAACTTGTTTGTATACATTTATATTATAGCTTCATTATAACCACTGCACAATGTAAGTTGTAAGTGGGGTAATACTATTTTAAGCTTGTCTTTCTGTCTGTATGTCTGTCTGTCCGTCCGTCCGTAGACAGATTCTTGTGAAGACAACTCCTACTACAGTTTTTGCAAGATTTTCTTAAAACTTTCACATAAACCTATGCATATGAACAACCTTAACATGAAGATATGCATGCAGAAAAGAATTATCATTGAGCACTCAGATTATTTTTGCCTGAATTATGGCCCTTTGCCGGCAGTTGGTATATAAGTTTGCCGAATGTCGACAGTTTGAATTTTCCTTGTCTTTATTATTGGCATTTTTGCCCAAAATTGTATGTACAGTATATGAGAACATACTGTTTCATTTCAGTGGTCATAATGGAGTGAAGTCTGTCATACAGTCATTCAAAACAGATGTAAGTATACTTCAATGTACTAACAGTATACTTGTTCAGTAAAACCGTTCTGTAGTTCACTCTACTATATTCTGGTAAAAGATGAGCCAATGTATAAATCTCACACATAATAATAAACAGTTAATACAAGTAGATCTAGCTCACTAAAATCCATACCCTAACTACAACTGTAGAGGTCACAAACCACTAAATAAATTTGTTCTTTAGCTCAATGTAAAGTTACAATAGTCAGTTCCAGGTAGATACATGTTAAAGTCTATGGCCAGGTGGCAGACATATATCAATGGAAAGAAGGGGCTACCAGCTTTAAGAAAATACAAAAAAAAACAGGGGGTCACGTATCATATAAGAAAAATTTTGTCCGTCCAACGCGGTGAACATATTTTTACAGGCGCGCGGACCGACCAAATCCGGGTTTTACCCTACCCTACTTTCGCTTTGGTATTTTGGCCAAAATCTGTAAAATAAAACAGTTTCAATACATCACATACATGTAAACAAAGCCTGTCAACCCAATTAGATGATTCCAGTTCCACCTTGTCAATGCATACTACCATTTAAACACAATCACAAGTTCATTTAAGGACTATTTGAGTGTATCCTATTTTGGTTCGCGGAGGCATTTAGTGGTTTGTAACCTAGAGCAGTTACATAAACCATCTTACAAATGTTGAAATCCAAGGTTTGAAAATGTTGTGAACTAATTCCCTGAAGAGAAACTTTCGACTATATTGAGGTTGTTTCTAGGAAATAGAAACTTGATGCGGTTTTGAAAAAAGAACAGCTTAATATACCGGTAGGAAATGTAATAAATGCATTCACACATGTTTCTGGAAACTAATTTCACATTTGACAAATAATGTATGGCATTGGACAGTGCAGAATATTAGTTACTAGTATGCATTGCAACTATTACATGTTATTTTATTTCATTTCAGTCAATCAAAAGGATTAAGATTGGTATAGATCGGCCTACATCCGTTGATCAAGTCCCAGATTATGTCTTACAGAAATTTAACTCTACTGAAGTACCAAAGGTAGATAATGCAATAAATGAGGGTATATTAAAACTTGCACAACATGTGGGATCTAAAATAGGATTAACATCATCACAAGTGTTTATTGTCAATGAAAATCTAGAGAATGACTGAAAGAAAGGAAATTCTAGAAGATGAAAGTGTTAGTTCACCTTTCAGTACATCACTTTAACAAGTTTCAAGATGATTTGGTTGTGTATCATGAGTGACATTGCTGGCTGTGATTGGAGGATTTTTAGGTCACATGGTTAGATCACATGGTGACATCACTGACTGTGATTGGAGGACTCTGGGTCACATGGTTAGAGCACATGGTTGACATCATTGGCTGTGATTGGAGGACTCTGGGTCACATGGTTAGATCACATGGTGACATCACTGGCTGTGATTAGAGGATTCTGGGTAACATGGTTAGATCACATGGTGATATCACTGGCTGTGATTGGAGGACTCTGGGTCACATGGTTAGATCACATGGTTTACATCACTGGCTGTGATTGGAGGATTCTGGATCACATGGTTAGATCACATGGTGACATCACTGACTGTGATTGGAGGATTCTGGATCACATGATGACATCACTGGCTGTGATTGGAGGATTCTGAATCACATGGTTGGATCACATGGTTGACATCACTGGCTGTGATTGGAGGGCTCTGGGTCACATGCTTAGATCACATGGTGAAATCACTGGCTGTGATTGGAGGACTCTGGGTCACATGCTTAGATCACATGGTTTACATCACTGGCTGTGATTGGAGGACTCTGGGTCACATGCTTAGATCACATGGTGAAATCACTGGCTGTGATTGGAGGACTCTGGGTCACATGCTTAGATCACATGGTGAAATCACTGAGACTGTTGTCAGTTTGGAGTAACTATTGTCCCAATTATGCAGTTACCTCCCTTCCACCAGATAATACAGTAGAAAATAAATGTATGATTTACTGCCATCTTTAAAGAAGCTTAAGAAAATTTGTATTAGACAATAATGTGGAAATTTTCTGTGTGATAAAAAAATTAATAATATAGCAGAGGAGCTGATGGTTGGCTTCTCACAAAATGCTGTGTGCTAACTCTCATCCTTGATCAAACTTGCAAGTGAAGCACAACCACCTACTATGTTTACAAGAATGTGTGTCTTTAATAAAAAAAACTGATGGATTCATTTGGTGCTTGAACTTCTTTTTTTATTTAATTTTAACCTTTACCTTCTCATCCGTGATGTATTTGCATATTTCATTATAAATCATACACATATCAATCAATGTTGTTTTATTTTTAAATAATTTCCAAAAACAATGGCACACATATATATAGTGGACCACAACTACATCTTGTCCGGGGCTACCCCACTGGTATTACATTCTGCACCTTACTGAAATAGAGAATGTGATGATATGCAATACTGAGGGTGGAATTCTCAAAGCATCAAAGTAGAAAACGTAAGTTTTCTTAAAGAGGCATTCCCTATAACTAAGATATTTTTCTCTACTGTCACATTAAATGAGCTAAATGTACAAAGCACAATCAATTATCATATTAATTTATCAGAAGAAAGTGTGTGTAAATATGTCTCTATAATGTCAAAAATTTATTCAAATAACCAATAATAACTTATCGCTTCCAGCGATTTATTATTATGTGGTCAAAGGGAAACAACTTTTGGCTCGTTACGGAAATATATTTTAATATTATTTATAATTAGTGGGAGCTTTTTGTTGAAAACTTGAGGAGTTTAAGCAATAATGATTCTCATTTAATGCATAATATTCCTGAATCGATTTAAACGATCAAAGTTATAGGGAACACCTCTTTAAGTTTTACGGCTCAACATATACTGATAAAAAAGTTGAGCATGTTTCTTCACATTTTGACCCTTACTGTGCAACCTTTGTAGAGCAACTCCTTTTAGGGGCTTCAAATGTTGGCAGTTGTTTAGAGGTTGTTGATTGGACTTGGAGTAATTTCGAAGGTATTGTTATCGAGAGAAGGTTTGTTGCCCTGGAAAAGTTATAAATACCGCATTGAGCACTTACCTTTCACATATGAAGTGCAATTCATCTTGACAGTTTACACTACGCCATCGTCTAGTGCCATACCATATTGACATACAGTGTTGGTTGTTGGTAGGGTTAACAGGCTGTCCTATATCCCAGTTCACATAACCTGTATCAGCGAGTTTTCTCTTACTTCCTATCCATACCCACTCACCATCACGCTGTGTGTCAGTTAACCCGGTCCAATAGTTGTCTGAATTCATGACAATTGAAATAACTTATTAATTTTATGCATTGCAAATCGTACCACAATGTTGTTTCAATGATACACACAGCGCGAAGCGTCAGTAAACCCCAATAGTTGCTGATTCATTTAATTCATTACAAAACAACCAATTATATATATGTTCACAGCATTGTCATACCGAGGAAAAATTCCCTAAACCAATGAGCCAGTCTAAAGAAAACTTCACACGGATGTTCCTGGTATGAAGCTATATGCAGAGCTTTAGTTGCCTTGTCAACCAAAAGAAACATATTCTGAAAATATGATGTGTACAAATGTATATGAAACAGTTCATAACATATAATATTACAGTTTAATAAACAATATGGTTCCAAACCAAATATCATATAACTGTTCAACATGTTAATTGTTATTCTAATTTTTGGGCCCATGCCCTTCATCAGGATTTATTTCCATTTTCACGTCATTTCCCGTACCTTTACATCCATTTGCTCTTCTTGCATCCATATCACATCATATAATTACCACTCATGCATATGTACTCATATAATATCAATTTAAACCACCTCATACATACACTCTCTTCGTGATTAGAATTTTCAGTCTGTTATTTTGAAACATGAACACTTCTTTCCTATGAGACACTATCAAATTAATATATGTTAATTGTTAGTTTCACTTACGTCCAAATAACAAAGCGACTTTGTCCACGTACTCTGACACGGAACTATCGTATATCTCCAGAAGCCGTCCACCCATCACGTTACACATATACTGTATATATAAAATCATACTAAAAATATACCTACACTTGTATATATACAATACCCTTTATATTCTACAAGCAGTTTTATCTAAGATAAGGTAAACTATAATGGGGATCAAGATTCCTGAGTTTCAGCCACAACATTGTGGTCATTGTCGGGAGCGGTGGCCTGGAGGTAGGTCGCGCGCTTTGGGGTCAAGAGGTCCCGGGTTCGACCCCCCCCCCTCTGGACCACTGGTGAATTTCTCTGAGCAAGACACACAGCTCCACTCCACCATGGTGTAAAATGGTACCCTGTGAGGGCAGTGTCTATTCCTGGGTGCCGCAGATCGATGTTGGCTGCCACACCACAGGAGAGAAATAGTCTCCCCAGGGAGACACGAGTGTATGTTTCCATATGTAGCCCAATGACCAGGGGAAGTTGTAATGTCAAAGGGTACTTGAGCGGCTTAACGGCTGAAAAGAGCCCTAGAAAATTGATAACTTAAATTATACACTCCACTGATTTAGGGTTATCTATGTTTCATAAAGCGGCTCAATCTATTCTTGACCTTGCTGATCTCAGAATCAATACGGGCCATCTTCTGTTGCTGACAAACTGATGACCCTTAGGACATTTTAACGTTCTAGAGTTATTGAACAGAAAGCCTTTTGGTCTCCCGACCGACATGAGCAAAGCAATATACACCCTTATCAAAGATGGTCAATGTTCTAGGTTTACATGTACTAAAATATTTAAACGAAAGCCTATGGTCCGCTATACCCGTATCCGTTAATACAATAAAGAATCATTGGTTACCATTGCTCCAGTCATTTCCTCAGTATCATGACTAAAATGATAACATGTGCCATTGTGTGCCACCCATCCGTCTATGCAAGCACTACATCCTGCAATCAGGAAACTCAACCGCCATAGGTAGTATTGATAGTGTTACAGTCCAGTTAGAATAAAAATGCAGTGACGCAGTGGAACAATCCACTAGTACGGTGTAAAGACAAGTAAATACAAACAGTTCAATAGCAAACAAAACTCTACATATTTAAGAAATGGGTTTAATCTTTTGGTTCCACTGTCAAGATACTATACAGTCCAGTAAGGATATTTTGAGAGTGACGTAGCAATTTATGTCTACTCAAAGGAGTGCAACCATTGTCTGAACGGGGGGAGTTTGGTTCATCATTGAATATTTATGTACACGGCCGTGTTTTTACCTTTCAGCTTCCAAATGTTGGGATATTTATTCAAGCAATACCCCGGGGTCAATATTTAGTTGTCAGGGTACTGTTTTATCAACGTACTTACGGAAATCGTAAACTTACGTTCAAATTTAAATTCTGTGTAATTCTTCAATAACTGCCAATTGGGGAAGTATCTCGTTTGAAATCATTTACTGAATTAATTAAGCATTGATAATACATATCGCTTTACCAGCATGTGTAGCAGTTAAAGAATTATAAAGAATTCAAATTTGAGCGTAAGTTTACGATTAACGTAAATGCTTTGATAAAACAGTGCCCAGGAGCCGGGGAAATACCGGAGATTGTACGATCAGCAGCCCTCCGCAGGGAGGTGGAAGGGCCGGGATTTTGACATCCCAAAAGTAAACATCCCTGCCCATCCCCGGGTATGGGGGCGTGGATGCCACTGACTGAGGGTGGCACGGTGGTCGAGTGGTAAGACGCCTGACTCCTGATCGAGAGGTCCCGGGTTCGATTCTCGGCCGGGACACTGGGTCATTTCAGAAACGCTATTTAGTGTTTTCCCACCCAACTAGAGATGATCCTGGTTACTAACCTAGGGGTAGTTTTGCGTGTATCGATGCTTTACACGTTAAAGAACAAAGGAATCTTTTCGAAACGAGCTAGGGTATCGCATCCGCATTCCTTGTATCTCACATCTGTCTCTAACATTTGCGATGAAATTACATGGAAGAGGAAGAAGACTGGTGCATTATCAACACGTGCAACAAACTTCTCAATTTCTTTTTGTGCATATACACTAGCATAAGTAAACAAGACGTTTGGTCAACCCTAAAGTCTACAATACATAAACTTATTACATACCAACTGCGGGAAGTAGAACGGTGAGAATAAGAGCCAATTCCATTGTATTTGTTACGACATACTAATGGCACACGTACAGTACACAATGGTCGACTACAGCTTATCAGTAGGTCTTCAGGTCAAAGAGTTGTCCTCAATATGTAAACATGCTGTCTTACACAATCCATAGTCTGTACGGTACAACTAATCTCATTAAAAGCAAATCCTTATCACAATTAATATACTACTTAAATTTACGCTGAAGATGGTCCTAATTTAAAACTGACGTACATAGACCCTAACTTAGTGAACGCCGACGTATAGTAGCACACCGTTCAACCCGATACATAGAAAACAGTTGGCACATAGAAGACAGTTGTCAGTGTTTATGTACGCAAAACTCGCGGAAGTAAGTATTGCTTGTTTTTATATTCCTTTTGCAGGGTCTGAACAAAACAAAGTGTGTACATTTATTCGCAGTTAAAAGAGGTATCAGTACACAAAATTCTGAGCAAAACCGTTAATTATTTAGGAAGAAATCATGAAAAATGTATGCGATTTTTAACAAAAAACGCGTTATTTGAAACTTTGATCCCCAAAAAGGTATTTTTTGACAAATCCTTACCCTTTGACTTATACCATGACGAAATTACATCCATCACCCGTCTATATGCAGATTTACACACTTTTATTCGTCCTTTTCGCCGAGATATAAGAGTTTAAACATGACATGGTGCCATATTTTTGAGAACAATGGAGACAGTTGATGATTAAAAAAGATCACATAGAAATCAGTCGCAAGGGTATAGATGATAACAATGAAGACAGTCTGAACGCAACGTTTTTGGAGCGCAGTAACATTGAAATAATTACGGTATACTTAAGTGCCAATATGTTAAACTGGATTTTTATAATGCGCTACCAAACTACCAATGCTCTTTTTAGATAAATGCCATTCACACTCTTCGTGCATTCTCAAAATTTGAGCCAACTGCCTGTCACCACTATAATAATGTTTATAAAAACAAATTATCGAGTATGAGAAGTCTTAAATCAATTTCTATCACTAATACTATATAGTTCCTCAAAAATAAATACAAATCATATTAGAAATAATGAACTTGAAAAAATATACAAGCCCCCAAGTTATGACACCCCACACAAAATATATAATTTAAATGCTTCTCATAATTAGTAACTAGTCAAAACATCTTAAATGTGTTGTTTATATGTAAGCAAATAATTTGGAAAATGAACTCATAAATGCGCGAGAGTGCTTTGCACTTGCTGCTTTGATATTTTTTCGACAGAGTTCGTGTCGCCCACAAGAAGTATTTTACGTGACACTATTTTGTGGATGCGATAGCAACGCTTACGCTTGTGGTAATTTATAAATTATTTGAACCAATTTTTTTATTGATAGAAGCACTATCGATAAATACACATATTTTTAACCAAAATACACGAACAAAAACTATACGTCAGTCTATTTCAAGCCTGTACCTTACTGGGACATTTATGTTGTATTCTTACGTGACAGCCACAACTCGCTTATTTATTATGGAATGGTCATTAATTCCTTGTAAAATGTCTGGCACATGTTGGATTTAACTATATAGAAAAGTTCACCATCTGTAATAGACAATGAATGAAGAAAAAATGCATCTTAGTGCGAAAAAAGTTGTACGTGACTGTATACTTACGTGACGGGTTTTTAAAAAAAACGTGATTACAACGATAAAAATGATAAGGAATATATCTTATTCTGTGCCATTGTGACACATTTGATGTTTACAGTCAATATATGCATGGAAATACCACATAATTAGAATGACATTGAATTTTTACGGTACATATACCACTAATGGTCTATTATTTGCTCATCAACAGAAATGGTCAACCATTGACATATGGGGCATACTAAATATTTAATCTTGAAAGGCATTGGTGTACCTCAATTTATATTCTAGAATTATTCCGATAGTGTATTCTATTGCTTGGTCAGCATGATCTTGTTCGTCACGTAAAATACAATTTAGTGTCACGTAAAATTTAATTTCAATATTTTGATTTCTTTTTGAGCCTACGTTTGATTTTTACATTTGATGACTTATAACATGGTTTTAGAGTGTATTACCTTTAAACAACTAGTATTTGTGCAATCTACATGTAAATCAAACTAACTATTTGACATTTGATATTAGAAGAGTAAAAATGTGTATAATTTTTAGTCTGTGCAGTTACATAAAGTGTACTAAATTACTGCAATTATTGATTTTGTTGGGAAGCAATGCTATTACATTTATAAAATATAACTTAAGTTATTAGCTTTCACAACTTGGCAAAAAAGCGTAAATTATTACAGCAATCATGGGTTTGATAACCGTATAACTTTCGTCTCGTAAAATACAAATAAAAATCCAGAGTTATTTGAGCCAATATGACAATTGATTATTGGCATGCTGACAATGCTTTATTTAATATTTGCTCAAGTTTTTATCACTATATAATATTTTCTTTCATTGGATTTGAATAAAAACGAAATATTCACTGTACAATTTGGAAGAGCTCGTGTCTCGTTGGAAACAAATTATTTTTTTCAACTTTCAAGACGACTGCACACGACTTTCATGGAAGCACAACAGAAAATAACCATAATTAGTTACTGGATATATTTCAGAAATAATGTGTGATTAAACTGAGTTATGTGTACACAAGTTTTGCTTCCAGAATAAAGGCTTGACGTTTGTTAATTGTTTCAAGACTGGTATTTTACATGACAGTATATAGATGTTCAATGGTGAAGCTATAAGCCATGCTTAGCATTTTAAGCTGTAATTTTAACAGATAAATCGTTCTCAGATGCTTAAACAACCTTTAGTTAGCATTAGTTTTGTTCCAAATTAGTCTTTCATGCTATTTCACCCCTACAATAGTATTTTACGTGACAATATTTCATTCCACACGTAATCTCATCCCTATAATCACTATATGCATTGATTTTGTTTTTTTGTAAATTGTTTACCAAAAACTGTAATAACATTAGGTCAGAATTGTCTCTACTGCACAACTTGTAGTATTTTATTATTGTTTTTATGGATAAGTTGGATAAGTTGCTTTCGTATTTTACGTGACGAACACGTCAGTACAATGCATGTACTAACACATGTATATTTAGCCGGGTTTTATTTAGATGCATATGTCAAATTATAAAGTAGTGTCATAGGTTCCAAGTCAGATTGGTGACAGTAATAATAATACCCACACGCTTTTCTACTTCTAATTCAAAAATGATTTAAGATATATAAAAGTAAAATATAGTATAAACGAAATAGCATGTTATGATGTACATACCGGTTTCATAAATGTATTGATACTGTAGTATATTGTTTTTGGAGAGTTGGTATGTGTAAATATGTAGTACTGGAGTTAAAAAAATAACACAACCATTAATTAACTTCTTTGTTGTGTTCTCTAGGGTATAATACGTATGCTGTACATGCTATCATAACGTAAAATACACAGGCGAAAACACAGGCTTCTTTCCAACAGCGACATAGAAAAACACGCAATCTTGTTCATGGTGCCATGTATGAAAAATGTTCCGAAAGGGGTTCGACTTTCATGTCCGATAGACGTTTTTGATATATTTAAAGGTCAAATTTACATACGATTCTTCATAGATCTAAAATTGTCCAAATCATGACAAATCGTTGTCAATCGGAGAGAATATTTGTGAACGTGGAAAAAACGTGACGGAATTGCGTTGGTCAGGAAGCCCCCCGACCTTACCACGTTTATTTTAAACATGTTCAAAACAAGCATATATATTGCGTCCCGGTTCATACGTTGAGTCAGGTCTGTGATGAGTGTGACTGGCATTTATAAAAAAAATCATTGGTACTTTGGTTGCGCATGATAAAAATCCAGTTATACACATTGGCACATAAGTATACCGTAATTATTTCAATGTTATTGCGCTCCAAAAACGTTGCGTTCAGACTGTCTTCATTGTTATCATCTATACCCTTGCGACTGATTTCTATGTGATCTTTTTTAATCATCAACTGTCTCCATTGTTCTCAAAAATATGACACCATGTCATGTTTAAACTCTTATATCTCGGCGAAAAGGACGAATAAAAGTGTGTAAATCTGCATATAGACGGGGGATGGATGTAATTTTGTCATAGTATAAGTCAAAGGGTAAGGATTTGTCAAAAAATACCTTTTTGGGGATCAAAGTTTCAAATAACGCGTTTTTTGTTAAAAATCGCATACATTTTTCATTATTTCTCCCTAAATAATTAACGGTTTTGCTCAGAATTTTGTTTACTGATACCTCTTTTAACTGCAAATAAATGTACACACTTTGTTTTGTTCAGACCCTGCAAAAGGAATATAAAAACAAGCAATACTTACTTCCGCGAGTTTTGCGTACATAAACACTGACAACTGTCTTCTATGTGCCAACTGTTTTCTATGTATCGGGTTGAACGGTGTGAGTAGGCCCTAACCTAACTGATCTGATTCTGAAGATATTGACTGCAACGCGTAAATACAGGGTGTCCCAAAAAACGGAGACCTACCTTAAAACCTTATTACTCATTCATATTTTGGTGAATTAAGCTGATATTTTGTGAAAGTGTATATAAGGGATCCCCACTTCTAAAAATTGTACTAATTTAAATGCCATGCTTCAAAACAGGAAGTAACGTCATCATTTTCAGTATGGCAACGTTTTAAGTTATTTTTGCTTATTCACCTTAAACGGGGTATTATAAGAAAAGGGCATATGTGTCAGGAAATTTATTGTTAGAAAACAACTTTTTAAGCCAAAGTGGTGATCAAAATGTTGCGAAAATGAAACAAATATGACAAGAAATTGCATAACAGAGGAAAACGCGGCGAGTTTACTGACCAAAGGGGAAGTGGAAAACCTTCCAAAAGGCATTAACAATCATCCAACGATTAAAAACATAAATAGTGTCAAGGACTATTAACAAAAAAGCTTAGACTATAGACAGAAGCATAAAGTAAAGTTTTCTCCAAACGAAAAGTTCATTTATATATTTTTTGAGTAGTTATGAATGCCAGAAATAATAACATAGCACCATATGCTAGCAGGAAACTCTTCTTGTAGTAAATCAGCAGCAAAATCAAGATATGTTTGCGAAATGGTGCTGACATATTTCCTCATATCACAGGCCATATGCCATAAAAATTACACAAACTTTATCCCAATAGTGAACTTGTTTGTTAAGCATTATGAACTAATGTATCACAAACCGTAAACAATGAAAAGAAGTTTGAGGTCAGCATGGAAATATATCTCATCAAATTCTGAAATCCCAGCTTCTCTTCATGGTATTTTACTGAAACATGCGATTGTAAACATGGGATGTAACTCTGGGTATTGAACTAAATAATCACGACAGTGATGCTAATATATGGAACTGTGTTCTTTCCTTATTGTTTTGACATATTAATAGTGTGATATCTATAATAGAGAAAAAAGTTACAATTGTTTATCCTAGGTCCCCGTTTTTTGGGACACCCTGTACATGTATATAATTTTATTAGCCCCAACCGTTTTTCAACTAATATTATGAAGTTATAATATTACTGCTGTGTGAGTGTGGGGAATTTTAACCTACTTTGTGAATACCGATCATTAGCTAGATATTATAGTTAAAAATGGCGGCCAAATAGCGTCGACTTAACCCATATTTTGAGGTAAATATATAACATCGAGACTTGTTTATTTATGGACACCCCGGCCAGCACGCAATGGCTTCTCCACTGAATCTTTTGGTACCTTACTTTCCACGATTGATCCCGTAGTTTCTTCAAACACTTCGATATTGTTCCGTAAATAACAAAACACTAGCGGGGTAGACCTCACGATAATGACGATTTTGACCATATTATGACCATATCTCCATTATATCATCCTTATTTCAAGCGATTCCAATGTGCGAACATTTTGCCAACATTTTCCAACACAATTACCACCAGAATATCATGAATTTTGGTTTACTGAAAAATTTAACAGTCAATTTGCATGAAAGATAGGATCCACGCTATGGGTAGGACACACGATTGAACCTAAGCAGAGCGCATCCATCATTGCGGTCGGTAGTTTTCTACGGTTCTATCGATCGGACACATAATGTTCATTTATACAAGTATGCTATTAGTCGACAGCTTTCTATGCTTCTATCGATCGCATAGAACGCTTACCGATCAGTTCACTTAGTTAACTGTACCCGTGACATGACGGCCTACTCTGTACTAATTCATCTACAAACATGTCAGATTATAATTAATATATCTAATTAGGTATTACACGAAGAATTTCATAACGATGCGGACTAGACAAATAGCATGAACATTCATATATGTGGAATTGAACAGCTAGTCCAGTCGTAATTTATCGTTTGAGATATATCAATGTTCGCTGTGAGATATTTGGTAATAATTTATTATAATTGAAATATTATATTATATATTTATGGTACCATTATTTTAACCAAATAGTCTTTGCATTGCCGCTTGACGGCTAAACGTTGGAATAGGAGAAGTTATAATTTTGTAATGGTGGAATGTTGTGGAAAGCTGCTGCTAGCTGTGCGATGTAGTTTGCTATAACTGACGCCTAGAATTCAGTCTTTTCTCTTTTAGCAACTTTTACCACTCGATATCCCGGATTTAAAGAGTCTGTTACTTTTCAACCAATTAGAACTCATGAATAGTTACAAAGGGCGACACAGGACCCCGAAGGGTTCTCGAAACAGAAATTCACTGGATCGAGATGGTTAGGCATGCCATCATACCAATTTGATACCTATAACAACACGAGAGTGATGCCTCTGGTACACTTCGGGACCGAAAATCTTCGATTTAAAGTTAAAAAAATGGACGCCGAAGGTCTTGCTTGGAAGTGCTTCGGGAGAGTTTCAGTAAACCATCGGCATTCACTCCGCATCTTCGGGACGCCTTCTGTGAGGTTTCGAATTCATTAGCCATCCCGAATGGTTCTAGATGGAAAGTCGAATCGATGCCGAACGCTTCCCGAAAACGGCGAAGTGATGAGATTAACACACGGAAACTATGCCGATCATGTTATGAACTTGACTGTGTAATGCAGTGGTACAGTAGTTATCGCTTTCAACCGACTACTTTTTATTTCCAGTGTAAGTTCAAAATACCGGAATGGGAATCGAACCCATTCATTCAGTTCTGAAGAACTCGTATTCATAGTAGCTTAGCCAACTGCGCTATGCGCACTACATGATAAAACCATTTCTAAATGTATGTTTTATGGGTAAATACACCCCTTTAACCTGGATTACTCCAATGTTAAAAGTATATTTACGCCCGAGTGATTGTGGTTTATCTATAGTAAAACTAACTTACGAATTTGCGTAAATATACCAGCGTAAATTTACGCGACATTATCCCAGTTGTATATCCCGAATGACAGCTGAAGCGATGCCGTCAGTGTGCCTATAGGTCGAGCTAGACAACCTTTCGGCAACCTATCGGCATCGATTCGTAAACCCTTTCGCATATCACGCGGTCGGGGGAAACATTTGGTACTTACTCCTGAACTGACGGCATTTAGTGGCGATACGTTCGGCTACTTTGGATAGGCTTCGGCATTTATACTGCGTGTACATGAATACAGCAACCATTCTTACCCCGAACTGCGAATATCGTACTTCCCGAACAAGCACGATGACACGGCTCCGCATATTGTTATTGATACATGATCCCGAAGGGTTCCCGAAACGAGCACATTGTAACCGGCATCCCTTCCGCGTAGCATCGGGGTCTAGTGGACGGAAGGTCTAACCGCAACCCGGTTTTCTGCACGATCGGATCTACCATTCGTCTATTTCGGATAGGCTATGGCATGCATACTGCGCGTATACCACAACAATACAATTTGCATACCGATCCGCGAATACTTGCCGAACAACCACGATGACAAAGCTACGCCCATTTTTATTAATAAATGATCCCGAAGGTTTTCCGAAACGAGCAGTCTGTAATCGGCATCCCTTCCGCATAGCATCAGGGTCTAAGTGGACGGCAGGTCTAAAACATTATTACATCTACACTTCAATTCTGTCTCAATATATTCATACTGTACATATATTATAACCTAATGGAAACAACTTAGCCTTCAATTCACCCGTGAAATAGTATACCACGTACAATATAGTGCAATAGGATACCGGCGATTATTGGTACCGGAGGATAACGGTATTTAGCTTTTAGTTACACGTGTATACTCGCATAAATTGGTCATCAATATATGCGTCCTCGATTTATCATGGAAATTTACGAACTGTCATCGGAACGAACCGCCGATTTCAGATCGTAAACAACGGGGTATTTTGTTCACCACGCAAACTACTAAATTGGCGATGATTATTCAAAGGATGAAAGTAAAAATAGATCAAATATGGATGCTGACTCTATGCCATTTAGGGAGCTCTATAACTTGTCAATGTTCATGGTCTTATTAGGTAGTAAAATATTGCTGTTTCTGAAACTTTGCGGGACTTTTTCAACGCATTGCTCTGAAAGAAGTGAAAGAAAAAAATCAACGTGATGACATATTACATAGACTATTAGACAATATGTGTTAAAATATAACCGATTCATATACGATTAGCTGGAGAGTCAAGCTTTTTCACACGGGCTTATTAACAACACCAAACAATACTATCATTAGAAGCATATTGCTGCAACACATTGATCGACACACATACACGAATTATGTGGGGAGCGGTGGTCTAGTGGTAGGGCGCGCGCTTCGGTATCGAGAGGTCCCGGGTTCGACCCCCCTCTGGACCACTGGTTAATTTCTCTGAGCAAGACCCACATGCTCCACTCCACCATGGTGTAAAATGGTACCTGTAAGGACAGTGTCTATTCCTGGGCGCCGCAGATCGATGTTGGCTGCCACACCACAGGAGAGAAATAGTCTCCCCAGGGAGACACGAGTGTAGGTTTCCATATGTAGCCCAATGACCAGGGGAAGTTGAATAGTCAAAGGATGCTTGGGCGGCCTTACAGTAGAAAATTGGTAACTTAACTTAACGTGTATTGTTTATGCATCAACATCATTTGTTTAAAAAAAATAGCTGTGAGACTAACATACCCCGTTAAAAAAGGACCACATTACATTAAATTTGCAAAATCAATCCATCACTTATTATTTCTAAATGTCAAGAGAAAGTTTTGGGAAACTCCGGCAACAACAGTTACTGTAGGCTGAGTTGTGTTCACTAGAATTCGTCTTTCGAACAGACTGACTGAAGGACAGACAATATACACACTACAACTGTGTTGTGTGAGCTTATAAAATTCAATTATAAACAAAATATGCCAGAAAGCATATTAATTACGTACATGCACTTGTACATGGACCGTATATACTGATATACTGATACTTATAAAGCTTCCTGTATAAATGAACACTATGTGCCCGTTCCGCATATGTCGATCGATAGAACCGTAGAAAACTGCCGACCGCACTGATGAATGTGCACTGCCCAGGTTCAATCGTGCGTCCTACCCTTAGCGTGGATCCTATCTTTCATGCAAATTGACTGTTTTATTTTTCAGAAAACCGAAGTATATGACATTCTGGTTGTAATTTTGTTGGAAAATGTTGGCGAAATGTTCGCACTTTGTAATCGCATGAAATACGGATGATATATAGGAGATAATAAAAATTATGGTCATATTATGGTCAAAATCGTCATTATCGTGAGGTCTACCCCGCTAGTGTTTTGTTATTTACGGAACAATATCGAAGTGTTTGAGGAAACTACGGGATCAATCGTGGAAAGTAGGGTACCAAAAGATTCAGTGTAGAAGCCATTGCGTGCTGGCCGGGGTGTCCATAAATAAACGAGTCTCGATGTTATATATTTACCTCAAAATATGGGTTAAGTCGACGCTATTTGGCCGCCATTTTTGTGGTGGCTCCTACCATCGAAACCACGTGATTCCCCACCGTGGGAAATGAATAATAACAAAAACAAATATTTGCTAAGATATTTAATAACAGACATCGGGATTACTTAATACATACATATAAACTGTATAATCATGTATACGAGGGGGTGAGCAACAAATACGCGGGAAATGCTCTAACAATCAACGTTTGAAACTACGCATGTCCCCGAGTGATTATAACCATATATATGTACATTTTTTCAGCATATCAAGTATGTACGTTTTGCGATGAATTCGTGTTTCCCGAACTTATTTCGGGCTTTATGAGTTCCCAAATAGGTGTTCATGTTCAAAAAGTATGTTTACGCGGATCTATAAACACGAAACGTACACAGTGTGAAAATAATATCAAAAGTTGGGGAATAATACCCGACACACTGATAAATCCACTGTCTTGCCTTTTAGATTGATTATTCACTTCGTCTGCAAATATAGAACTGGAATATACCATTCCATTCACGAGCCCCGCCCAAACACTGAACAAGTTCCATATTTGGCACCAACATCTTGATTTCCGCAGCTGACGTCAGAATGGGGGTGTGCCCTAAGATGATCATAATCCCGCCTTTCTTCAAACACTCGACCAATGGCTTTAGGAAGATGGGCGCAATTTCAGTTTTCACCACTTCTGAATTGATAAATCTGACGAAAACGACATCCACGCTACGAGGTTGCACTTTAGGTTCCAGTGCATTGGCACAGTATATTTCATCAACACGTTTAGTTGCAAACTTCACCATATGGGCACTTAGATCACTACCAATCGTGTAACTGCCCGGAATACCCTGTTTCATCGTCCATAGAAACTGGCCTGTTGAGCATGCGCAGTCGAATAAACGTGGAGCGGTTATGTCAAGCGTATTAAGGTAGCGTATTGCGAATTCTCGTATGTATACCTCACCCTGTCCCAGAGACAGTGCCAGTTTCTCATCAATCTCCCAACCCTCGTCCGGTGACTGAATCTCTACTTTAGTTGGTCCAATCAGAGCCGGAAATGGAAATGTTAGCTCATACTCCGACATGCCATTATCAAATATCTCATTCATGAGGCATAATTTCTCCCCGGCTTCTAGAGCGTTGTAAAACACAAGGTATCCGGTTTCTGTTGTCCTCTGATCCACCAGACGGCCAAGAAACATGCTAGGCGTCACGTGACTGCAATGAAGTTCCCGGATGTTGTTGCTGACAAACTGGTGGGAAAGAATTCGTCTGCCAACAATAATTCTATCATTCTTGTTAGATCTTAACAAGAAGACACTTTGTGGTAATCCATCGAACAGTTCGAAGTATTTGGTCACTTGCCGTGCTGCAACGTCACTCCAACTAATACTCTCAGCAGCCTTCGTTCCTTCCGGTATAACACGCGCCAAATACAGTTCTACTTCCGCTAGAATCAGTTTCAAATTTCTCGCGTCATGTTCATCTTTTGAATCAGACAACGCAACATTAAGCAGTTCTTTCGCTTCCAACCATTTATTTTCCGAAATCAAAGCTTGAGCTTTGTATAGTTTGTCTCTGGCACTTTTCGAATGAACATCTCGAAACACTCCATTAAAATTGAACGCCGTATCTCCATCGCTAGCTGTAGGCAGAGTTTTGGCTTCCGACATTTTAAATTTCAAACCCTCGAAACTTTTGTTACTGGACAATGTTTTCAAATAAACAATGAAAGTCAACGCGACCTGTGTTGGTGTTCAAGATAAAATTGCGTCACATTATCACATATATTACGTCATTGAAGCTTGACCTCCTCACATTTGACCACTGAAAGTTATCTAGCTATCAACGGACTTATTTGCTTCTTGGTTGGTTTATCTTAATTTTGGACACTACATGTATACTAATTGATAGAAACCTTGAAGGTACATTCGATGCATTAAATCACGAATTCAGTATTTGCCAAGTCCTCATTTTTTCTACTGTCCGAATCATTTCAAAACTCGTTAAATATAATGGAACTGGTACTGATCATTTGAAAACAATGTGTCTGTTAATTGTAAAGTGCCACACATGATTAGGTTCACGGACGGTCGCGTCTGTTCGTCTTTGAATTGTTTGTGCATTTTAATGCCATTCAGTACACGGTTCTTATATGGCTAGATGCACTTACAAGCAGAACAAATACTAGGCCATACCAATTAGGTTTTGTTTGGAGTGATTATGGTCCGAGAAATATTTTGTTCGGTTAAAGCTTTGTTTCAAAGACATTTCAAACTGACACCAACATTAATGTTACTAAGAATGCATTTGCTGACTTGTACTATGTCTGAAATATTCCTTTGGGTAAGTATTGTCACTCTGGTGTGCGAGTGCAATTATATGTACCCAGAAACATTCTAATTAACAATCAATTACACTGTTCCTGATGAATCCAAATGAAGCAGTGCTATTTATATCTGCTTTGTCTGCTGGGGGCAGTTTCAGAAAGCCAGACATGATGCTAAATATTAAAGCAATTTGGTATGGCCTTACCATATTTCCCCTGTTGCTGTGGCAAGGGATAACTAATGTTTTGACACAAATAAAACTGTTACAATGACAAGGGATAACCAATGTCTTGACTCAAATACGACTATTAATATGGCAAGGGATAACCAATGTCTTGACTCAAATACGACTGTTACTATGGCAAGGGATAACCAATGTCTTGACTCAAATACGACTGTTACTATGGCAAGGGATAACCAATGTTTTGACTCAAATACGACTGTTACTATGGCAAGGGATAACCAATGTTTTGACTCAAATGCGACTATTAATATGGCAAGGGATAACCAATGTCTTGACTCAAATAAGACTGTTACTAAGGCAAGGGATAACCAATGTCTTGACTCAAATAAGAATGTTACTGTGGCAAGGGATAACCAATGTCTTGACTCAAATAAGAATGTTACTGTGGCAAGGGATAACCAATGTCTTGACTCAAATACGACTATTAATATGGCAAGGGATAACCAATATCTTGACACAAATAAGACTATTAATATGGCAAGGGATAACCAATATCTTGACACAAATAAGACTGTTACTGTGGCAAGGGATTACCAATGTCTTGACACAAATACGACTATTAATATGGCAAGGGATAACCAATATCTTGACACAAATAAGACTATTAATATGGCAAGGGATAACCAATATCTTGACACAAATAAGAATGTTACTGTGGCAAGGGATAACCAATGTCTTGACTCAAATACGACTATTAATATGGCAAGGGATAACCAATATCTTGACACAAATAAGACTATTAATATGGCAAGGGATAACCAATATCTTGACACAAATAAGACTATTAATATGGCAAGGGATAACCAATATCTTGACACAAATAAGACTGTTACTGTGGCAAGGGATTACCAATGTCTTGACACAAATAAGACTATTAATATGGCAAGGGATAACCAATATCTTGACTCAAATAAGAATGTTACTGTGGCAAGGGATAACCAATGTCTTGACTCAAATACGACTATTAATATGGCAAGGGATAACCAATATCTTGACACAAATAAGACTATTAATATGGCAAGGGATAACCAATATCTTGACACAAATAAGACTATTAATATGGCAAGGGATAACCAATATCTTGACACAAATAAGACTATTAATATGGCAAGGGATAACCAATATCTTGACACAAATAAGACTGTTACTGTGGCAAGGGATTACCAATGTCTTGACTCAAATAAGAATGTTACTGTGGCAAGGGATAACCAATGTCTTGACTCAAATAAGAATGTTACTGTGGCAAGGGATAACCAATGTCTTGACTCAAATACGACTGTTACTATGGCAAGGGATAACCAATGTCTTGACTCAAATACGACTGTTACTATGGCAAGGGATAACCAATGTTTTGACTCAAATACGACTGTTACTATGGCAAGGGATAACCAATGTTTTGACTCAAATGCGACTGTTACTATGGCAAGGGATAACCAATGTCTTGACTCAAATACGACTGTTACTATGGCAAGGGATAACCAATGTTTTGACTCAAATAAGAATGTTACTGTGGCAAGGGATAACCAATGTCTTGACTCAAATAAGAATGTTACTGTGGCAAGGGATAACCAATGTCTTGACTCAAATAAGACTGTTACTGTGGCAAGGGACAACCAATGTCTTGACTCAAATACGACTATTAATATGGCAAGGGATAACCAATGTCTTGACTCAAATAAGAATGTTACTGTGGCAAGGGATAACCAATGTCTTGACTCAAATAAGAATGTTACTGTGGCAAGGGACAACCAATGTCTTGACTCAAATAAGAATGTTACTGTGGCAAGGGATAACCAATATCTTGACACAAATAAGACTATTAATATGGCAAGGGACAACCAATGTCTTGACTCAAATAAGAATGTTACTGTGGCAAGGGATAACCAATGTCTTGACTCAAATAAGAATGTTACTGTGGCAAGGGACAACCAATGTCTTGACTCAAATAAGAATGTTACTGTGGCAAGGTATAACCAATGTCTTGACTCAAATAAGAATGTTACTGTGGCAAGGGATAACCAATGTCTGAGTGATTGAGTTTCTTGACTCAAATAAAATTGTTACTAAGGCAAGGTATAACCAGTGTCTTGACTCAAATAAGACTGTTACTGTCGCAAGGGACAACGGATGGCTTGACTCAAATAAGACATAAAACATAGTTTGCAATAAAATAGTATTTATTTGTTATATACCTATGAACATTAAATATATTTCAAATGGTGTATGCTTCAATATGTGCACAATGATTTGTACAAGCATAATCGTATGTATTCAAACAATTCTTTGAACAAGATTTTGTGACATAAATGGTCAAACACCTACCAATCCAACAGGTAAGAAAGTAATATTTCTCAAACATATACATGTACAGTGAAGTTCCACTAATAAGACCAGTCAAAAAGGTGGCCTTAATAGCGAATCGGTCTTATTAGCGGACC
The DNA here is from genome assembly GCA_963678985.1 of Spisula subtruncata. Classification (NCBI taxonomy): domain Eukaryota; kingdom Metazoa; phylum Mollusca; class Bivalvia; order Venerida; family Mactridae; genus Spisula; species Spisula subtruncata. Next base: position 39,269,129 of record OY787673.1, on the reverse strand, counting down.
TTTTTTATTCCAAATTTAATACTTTGGGACCTTAAACTGGCAATACATGAGCAGAGGGTGTAATGAAAAATAGACAAGTGAACTATTTAAGAAATTTGTTCCCAAGAAAAAAGCATAAACGGCACAGCTAGCAAACTCAGTACCCCAATTACAACTGGCAAAGCGAGTATGAAATAGGAATTTCCAATTTATTCTAGTACATGTACATTCATTATGCGAGAATAAAGAACGGGACTATTTCTCTTCCCAGAGTGTGATAATTGAATGATGGACAATATACAGTGACAATGGTCGGTCTGTGAAAAGTCCTTTATGCGGCAATATCTCTGTCATGACTATCATTTTGTTCATTCTGTGAATGTTGCCATTATTAATACATTGCATCATGTTTTTGAGGCATTTCCATTAACATGCTATTATACCATGTATTTAGTCAATATCTTTGTTCGTTGACTAAATTATGGCAAAACCAAGAGTATAAGTGCACGGAATGAACATAATGGCGGCCATGACAGGGGAAGAAAACTGGACATTGCTCTTTATGCCATCTCTTTATTGAATATCCATCTAATACACAGAAAAAATGCAATGAAATTATTCAAATCTTCTGTGCACAATAAATGCAAGGGAAGAAACAAATGTTTGCACAGAATTTTTGCTATGTATTATCTCCCTTTGTTGAAAGAATTAAACAAAAGACCATCTTCTACGGCACACTAAAGAGCGATGCATCCTAAACCATTTTCTAAGCTCAAGAAAAAGCTAGCATTTATAAACAGAACAACCTCTCCAGAGCAATACCCTTTGAGAGATGCTAATAATTTTATTTCTTGGTAGCATTTAATAGTAGTGTACACAGTATGTTGCTACCGAGAAATAAAATTATTAGCAACTAGTATCTAGGAATTGCTTACATTCTAACTCCCCTACCTGGTTTTCAGGTTTTGGGTTTCCAGGTTTTCATTTTTTCTTTTGCAATGGTAATAAACATTCTTTAGACATGCACAATGCCCTTATAGGTCCCCATTCATATACCAAGTTTCATAATCATAGCTTTAAGTCTTTTTGAGTTAAGGCAAGATCCAGATTTCTTGATGGAGAAAAGGACAGACAGACTGACAGCAAACCTATAGTCCGCCCCGGTCGAAATCCAGTAGGACACGGAATAGTTAGATCTAGAACAAAACAAGTATGTTGCTCGTGGGAGAGGTGCTTCACAAAATGGTCATTACTAGCATGATGTCTATATGAAAACAACCTTATTATGATAACATGAACAACTTGACCAAAATATACCGTCACAGTGATTGTTTGAAATTTACAGAGGATGGGCAACTCCATCATACCGGTAATATCATAATTTAATTTAAAGTGGGCCGTTTAAGATAGGTCAAATCATTGTTATGCTTGACTCGAACAGTAAAACGCACTGTCAATTGATAGTATATGCTAAAACCTACTAAAGTCAATTACAAACAGTCCATTTTTATGCTGCCTGTGGTTTAGCGTAATCTTCTTTTTTAATATAAATTCAGAGTCCGTTCTTCAAAAACCAACCAAACACAGCAAGATCAGGTCTCCCAAAACATCTCAAATAGAAATCTCATCTCAAAATGAGATTTTGCCCAAATCAGAATCTGAATTTCTAACTCATTAATGTTTACTGTAATAATCTAAGAATAATGTTTTCTGCTTATAATGCTAATTTGAGTAGCCTTCATCCTCCCATGGACATTGTCCAAACTACCAAGCAATATTAGAGGTGAGATTTATCTCAGATTGATATGTTTCGGGAGATCAGAGTCAGATCAACATGCCCAAGTACACGTTCTAACATGGAGGTAATACACACTTCAAAAGGTGATCAGAGGGCAGCAACAATACTTGTGAATAGATATGGCAATCGTTAAATCTCAGACAGAAATGGAAGACAGATGTTCCTATATGACAGATCACCAGGTGCACTGGTACATATATTATGCTTCCATACTATGCTTAGGTTCATCAGGAAAACCTTTCATAGGGTTATACCGTTATAGTGTGAAATATGTATGAGGCAGCGCTTTAGTGTGAGAGATGTGTGAAGTACAGATTGAGTCCATATACCGGTATAAATTGTATAGTGCCTAAAATAATGATTTGTTTCCCCATACAATGACCACTGCGGTATAACGTACACCGGATATTGCTAGCAAAGTGAGTAACAATCGCCATTTTCTTGACATTCAGCTGTTGACAAGGGTAAGTTCAGAGACGATTTTTTGTCTTTCTGGGTGTGTTTAATGTGAAGTTTATACAAATGTAACTACTTCATTAAATTTCCGAGTCCGTGAAACAGCTAAATGACCAGGAATTATTTAAAAGGCTGAATAAAAGACCAAACTCGCATCGTTACTCACGTAATACGTTAGTTTGGTCTGTTGATTTAAGATGAGTTTGTTTATATTCTTCGTTAAAATTCGCAACTTGAATCGAGCGAATTGTCATTCCAGTTACAAAGATTCTGTTGTGAAAGTATTATCCAAAACTAATCGCAAATGACAATGCATTGTGAGAATAAATACAAGTGTTAGAGTATTGCTTTATAATTGCTCATCGGTGGACGGAGTATTGCTGTATCGTGTACAGAGTATTGCTACATAGTGTACGGAGTATTGCTTCTAAGTGCAGTGACTTTTTGTCACACAAATTGAATCAATGCAAGGTATAATTAGTGTTATTTGGTTAAAATAAGTTCTATTGCGTAGATCTATACCTATTAAATAATTAGATTGTATTGACTTCATGAAACATTAATGTAGCAAACTAATCCTAGCTCCAAGACCCCCCTGAACTTTACATGTTGTGATATTAGATCTACAGTGTTTAGAATTTGGTTTGTACACTTCCATATTAGAACAATATTTTCTGTGAACGGCTGATCAAAGTAGCTTGTCTAACCTTTGCTGTGAAAAATGGCCAGATCCCCTCAAGAAGATTTCTGTTGTAAGATAAAACGTGTTTGATAGAAAGTATTGGTGATGTTATTGTTGCAGTGGCAAGGAACTAATTATATTTAAACTGTAGTTGAGAATAAATAAACAACATAACTCTATGGTGTATATGAGTTGAATACACAGCACACTATGGTACATGCAATACAAACTTATCTTATAATTAAGTGTTTTTTTTAGAAGTCTTATAATAATTCAGTTGAAAATGTAATAAAATAAAACATTTGTGGATTTGCCACTCATTGTAGCATTTATGCCTGAGTATCTGCTAATATTGTCTAATTGGATCAAAAAGAATAATGCATGTTTGCCCTTAGAACCCCCTAGATGTATGCATATAGAATTATCTTAATAAAGCTGTTGACATCCTAACTGTTAAGTAATAATGTCAGAGTAAGGTGATTGGAATCTTACAAAAAAACAACTATTTGCTTTGTTATTTTACATGGACAGCTACATGTATCTGATAGACTCATGCTTATCACCAGTAGTAGACATTCTCTGATACATGAAAAGATTACATTGCAAAGTATGGATGGTTCTATTATTTAGATCAATATCTTGGATGGGCGTTTGTGAAAGTTTCATAGCAGGTATTTTTTAAATGATTTGTGATTGATATCAAATACACATTTGTATAGGCAACTTCTAAATGAATAAAAATGATACTTAGTAACTGTGTAGTTCACATACAGTAAAGGGTTAACATAAGTCTGAATATGTGTAATTAGTGCAATCTCTTTAAACAGCTAAATATCATATTGAATTGAACCAGTAATTATAACATAAAATGAGTTTATCTTATGCTTACCACCCATTTTGTCCTATGATTATTACTCATTGGATAACTATCTTATATTAGATTTATTTTATTCTCATATAACTTTTAAAGTAATTGAAAGATATAAATAATAAACATTATCATTTATTTTACTTGACTGAATGAGAGATGCATTTCTTTGTATACAGATTTTACTGCTAGTTTATACTTGACATTGTCTTAAAAATTGTTTTAGTTGATAATAGTAGAATACTTTGTAAACATCATTTTGGAAACAATGCTGGTTATTGCATCTCAAATATAGGGTCATTAATATACTTTATTAAATTTCATTAACAACCACATTACTTCTAAAATGTCCAATACTTTGAATCTAAGTTATCAGTATGGTGGTAAATTAATTTTGAAGTTATGGTCCACCCACATAATATTTAGATATAAAGTATATCATCTGATCATACATGCTACAAAATAGAGGTAACATGACTGCAGATATTTCAGTAGTGGAACAATAAATGCATTAAATGTGACACAACTCATGATCTGTGATTGAAAACAATCATCATTACAATTCTGATTTTTACATAATTCACTATGATTTTAATTGATTATATTACTTTATCCTGTTTAAATTTACATTTTAGTGTACAGTTATGCATTCTGGTTACTAATTAACTGTCAAGTTTCATTAACCAATGTGTGGAAGGTTATATTATATCCTTATCACCATCCCTCCAAGCATGATTTAGTTCTATTTAGTGATTCAAGATCAGATTTTATTGAATTTAATGCAAGTTATGGCCCATGTTTTGTTTGACTGAATTTAAAACTCAATTATATCTTGTATATTATCAATAGTATATCCATTTCAAACTTATAGCTCTGGGGTGGTATTCACAAAGCATCTTAAGTGATAAAATTATAATTTCCTCTAAATCTTGCACTTTCCTTAAGTGTATGTGTTAAACAGAAAAATAAGATTATCAACTTTTATATTGTTTTGAAGTGTTATTTTAAGTGCTACAGTTATAGCCCAGCATTTATGAGATATTCTTAGTTTCTTGCAAAATATGTGCAATTCAATTGTTTAACTTAAGTAAATAAATTCATATTTAAGTCTTCATTTGAGATGCTTTGTGAATACAGGCCCAGAACTGATCATATAAACTAATCAAGAACCATGCTCAATTCCAAAAAAATGACAAAATTCAGGCACTTAACACTTACACATGTATATAAATAAGTAATGCTTATATAGTTTTGTCAACTTCTGAATCTATTGTCTGTACATCTATGATAACATAAACAAATTAAAATGCTGATTTATGGTATGACACTTAGCACATTTCTGAGCATGTGCGGATCGAATTGCATAGATCCAAGCTTAATATCACATTCGCATTCATCTGCCTCACTGATTGAAAGATTCTAATTAAAAACTATCATATAATCAAATTATTATTGTATTATATAGTCAATTAGACATAGTCTTATTTATACGCAGACGTAATACGGTAAAACTGTCAATTTACATACTCTATTTACTCATTTTAATAAGCAATACTCCGTACACTAACATCGAGCAAATGTGCAATACTCCGTACACCAAACAGCAATACTCCGTACACACAATTGAATCTGTTTCGGTGTGTATCTTAGTTATTTTTTTATCATTTTTTATGAAATTTGGTGACAACACTTTTGGGGTGAATATAATCAAAATGGCCAGTTCAAAAATATACATTTTGGTTATATAGCCATTTTAATAGCTAGTATAATACTAGCTGTCAATATTTGCGAGTGAGTAGCGGCATAATAATGGGTCATTTTAACCTTCCTATGCATAGCTGATATACTATAGTGTGCTATAAAGTTAGAAAAATATCCGAAGAAGTTACAACTCAATTGGGATATACATAAGTAGTCAGTAAGTTGGAAAACATCGTCTCTGAACTCACCTTAGTCTCCGTTTCAGGTCCCCAAAATTGATAATATTACTCACTTTGCTAGCAATATCCGGTGTACGTTATACCACAGTGATGACCTGCCCAAAAAGTGTTTAATCATCAATATACATCAGCAAACAAGAAACAATCATTCTTGATTTCTATTGAACTTTCAAAATATAAACTACTGTAAAATCATTGATTTTCGTGGGGGATTTAGTTTTGTGGATTTCGTGGTTCACTTCAACCACAAACTTTAATCCCAACGAACATTGACTTTGACCCTTTTTGTTACCTGACATGCAAAATCCACGAATTCAAGTGCCAACGAAATTGTCTTTTTTACCAAAACCACAAAATTTTGTCCCAACGAAATTAAATGATTTTACAGTATCTGTGTAATGTATAATATGGTCCATATTACATATCTAATGATGTTGTCACCAACAAAAGAGCATACATACACTGAACATGAGGTTTATGCATGATACATACATATGAGCAAACACTGTACGTATAATACCAATAGCTTTCATGTGATCAATTTTTATGACATGAAACCAAAATGTAACAAAACAGTTACTGGCCCCAATGTCCTGCAGCATCTCAATCTGAGTACGTTCTCATCTCAAATATTGGCATGCATTTTAATTATTATTTACATGCAAGGCTAGACTCAAAATAAGCATCACATATTCACTAAACAGAAATGGTATACTGAGTTCAATACAGAAAAATTTCAAGAGATTGCACTTCATATTTATCTCTAATCGTGACTCTGATTTTAGCAAAATCTCAATTCCAAATAATACTGGAGATGCTTCGGGAGGTCAGGCCCGGTGATTATAAACATTGGAGTACGTACTCTATGCTTCAACTCGTACTCCATACTCCAATTTGAGCATTTCTTGGATATAAAAAATGCTGTAACTTCTTTATTACTTGATGTAAACATATGAAATGGGGGTTCATTTTCTTAGTTAGACCATTTGCTACAAGTTTGTGTTGGTTTTGTTGCAAAGGTCGATAAAAAGCTTTTTTTCAATTTTGAGATTGGAGTATGGAGTTTGAGTATGATGAATGTTTATAATCACCGAGCCTGGGCCTCGTCATGTTTTTTATGAACAAGTGCAGTGACATAATACAACATGTATGTCACTAGATTGTGCAAGAAAGGCAACAATGTAATACACAATGGAATTTACTGTAAAATCATTAATTTTCATGGGGGATTAAATTTCGTGGTTCACCTCAACCACAAACTTTAATCCCAACGAACATTGATTTTGACCCTCGTTTTGTTACCTGAAATGCAAAATCTACGAATTCAAATGCCAACGAAATTGTCTTTTTTACCAAAACCACGAAATTTCGTCCCGACAAAAAATTAAATGATTTTACAGTATGATCCATATACTATAGTATCTATTCATTACAAAATGTGTTACTCTATCAAAATTCCATCAACATTAATCCATTTGGTTTGATATACGTATAGTTTACAATAGTTGAATTAGATGACACACAATGTTAGTTACATTTTGGACCCTTTAATGGCCCCTAGTGACTTTTTATTGCGCTACAGTAGAAATACAGTTTTAGAACAACTATATCAAACACTGATTAGGAGAGTAAAACCTCAATAGAAAGCCCACCATTGGGTACCTTAAAACAGGTCTCATTATCAAGGTGGTCTAAAGAATGAGCAGCGAAATAGTGAAAATAGATCTGGAAGTTGTGGTCTTAATTTTGATGTGGTTTTAAGGTGTGGTTTTAAACTTCCGCACCATAATTATAAGCATATTCATTCAAAATCTGCCAAAAGCAGTCATTAACATGTTTATACATTGGAATGATGAATTCATAATATTGTTTAGATCTATCTATATAGTTAATAGGTTAATTTGAAAATAAAATCACATAACAAAAATATATCCATCAGAAAAACGATGGTAGTTTGATATATGCAGTGATATCTATAATTTGTCCAGGAGACTAGGCTTATGCCTAGGTCCCACGGAGCATTTTTACCTCGGCCATGCTCTCCTGATTAAATAAATGGGCATTGGAAGGCATCAGGAAAAGGGTGCTTGTTGTCAAGGGAATTAAGGCTTCGAGAAGTCATTAGAAAATTTGTGAAATCCCTGTTCCCGCAAGCTCCAGAAGCCAATTAAATTCATTTAAATTGGGAATACAACGCCAAGTCAAAAAATGCTCTGTGGGACCAAAGCTTTAAGTACACAACCACTGTACCTTAAAGTGACGCTTATCTCTCTTCTAAATACCTACAGTTCTCCATGTGACAAAAACATTTTGGAGAACAATAAACGTCACAATTTCAGTCATTTCAAATAATATCAAGTTCCATGGAAAAATATTTTAATTATAAAATAATTTTCTTTCTTATACTTGTAATTAAATATGTGAAAAAAGTTGCTTTACACACATTGGCTGTATAAAGTGTGCAATATTGCTTCAAAACTAATAAACCATACAGAAAGTTATGAATGCAATTTTTAATGAAACTGTCTATATACAATAATTGTTCTAAAATCACATAAAATCATTCAGTATCAATCGATGTAACAACTCAAGTAATTTAAAATTTGTATACAGTAAAATCATTAATTTTCATGGGGATTAAATTTCGTGAAACCACAAATCAAATCCCACCAAACAATAATTTTGACCCTTGTTTTTATTACCTAAAATGCAAAATCCACGAATTAATGTCCCATCGAAATGGTCTTTTTTTACCAAAACGACGAAATTTTGTCCACACAAAAATAAATGATTTTACAGTATATGACATCAGATAACTGTACCATAGATACATTGTAACTATGAACACGAAGTTTGTATGGTTTCATCCATGGCAACATTTCGGTGCCATTAATGACAATGTTCATTTATATCGACAACAATAGCTTTCCGCCATCCAAACATGAAGTACCCGAGGCCAGCGCCGAGTATGACACTCAGACAGAGCCAAGCGTTGTATGTCATGAAGACTAACATAAGACAGTAGCTGATGAATACTTGTACCATGTGTAGAAATGTCTGCATGAAATGTCCACAGCTCATCATATGTATACTGAAAACATACAAACATTTAATTTATCAGTCTAATAGATATATTATATGTACATGCCAACAAGCAATAAACACAGAGCATAATTATACTATAAGAGTAAACATATTATTTTACAATAAACAATTCAGCCTAAAAAGAAATCTTTTACAAGACTTGATCACATGGATGAGTTGAGCATAGGTGACAATACTCAAAACGTTAAGCAGAGGGTCAAAATTCTGGGCCCTTTACTGGTAAATTCTTGGCCCTTTGATGGTCAACATACGGTGCTTGTAAACATTCATTGGACTCAATCTGATTGGAAATGAGGTTTTTATGTGCCTTGGAAGCTGTTTAATGCTTGATTTACCTCTGAGAAAAATGAGAATTCTGTAATAATAATTTATTATATAATTTCAAAAGTTATAAGAACCTGAAAACCATCTGGTCATAACCAGTTGTAATTGTTGACAAAAAAGATGGGCTAAGATGGATATGTGTCGATTATAGGAAAATTATGGAATTGCTAATTAAATAAACATTCCTTTTCCTTTGACATTTAAGCATTACTTGGGGTCTTTAATACTTCAGATCATGCTTATTTGAATTATAAGAATCATTAAATATTTCTAAAAAATCATCTATTTATAATTTCTAGAATTATCAAATAATAGTACTTTGTTACCAAATATACAATTTGAAAGTACATCATGAACAATGTACTATTATTTCTGTTCAGTACTGATTCTGTTTATACATATTGAGAAATACAGGTTGACTATTTATGTGGGGAATCTACAATATCCGTCACCAACAACATGCAAATAAAGGTCAAGGTCGAGTGTGAAACTATTATACTGTATATTGTATACCATAACGGGCATAATCTTTTATGATATAATGCCGAGCATAGCCTTTATTTGACATATATGTTCCTCCAACCAGATTTGAACCTAGGTTGCCAGATTAGACGAAAGTACACTAACCACAGACTCACATGATAGTTTAACACCAACATGTATCTACCCAGCAGAACAAATAGTAGAAGAACTAAACTACAGTATACAGTAAAACTTTGTTACGACGAGCATCGTTATCAGGAGCACACGGCCTATCTTGAGCAAGTTTTAAAATAGTATCCGTTTGAATTAGCAATACAAGCCGTTTGGTTATTTTGAGCACCCTGTTTATCTCGACCATTTTACATGTCCCGATAACTCCTCGAGATAACAAAGTTTTACTAAAATTTATATTAAGCGCTGCTGCCAGCAAGGGATACACAGATAATTTTAAGGACAGAACGAAGTTGCATACATTTCTTAATATTTGAACTTACTCAAACTTTGTAGCATACTTGTGTGTGAGTTATATTTAACTAATTGATACATAGCTCAATTATATTATTGACTGTTTAAAACAGCTAGGTGGACTACCAACACTGGTTTGTTTGTATTGTTCTTTATGACATAGAAACATCCAACATTAAGTCAGCAGATTTTAATCAAAAACAAAATTCAGAATTAATCATGATAATATATTGCTTAGCCTTAAATTGAAAAGAAGTTAAAGTTACATAAAATAACCCAAGTTGGTCAAAGAATGAAAAGTAGGAGACTCATTATTGATATTGTGAGAGTATGTGACCTGAATACTGATCTTGTATTCTAACTGAAGTAGATATATATAGACATTAAATGTTGAATCATGATCATTTAATTTCCATAAAACATAAAAAATGTAGATATTATAAAGTACATAAAGATGTTATTATCCGGTATGTACCAGGAGTTGACTGATAAGGTAACTGAGCCACAGTATGACATCGCATAACTCCAACAGGAACAATGTGGTACAATCTTTATTCAAATTGACGATTTTCAGTTAGAACAGTATAAGGCGGCTCGTTAACATTGTTCCAGTAAATGCACTACTGTAAAATAATTTAATTTCGATGGGACAAAATTTCATGTTTTTTTGTGAAAGCAAGAGGGCCATGATGGCCCTATATAGCTCACCTGATTATAAATGGAGCCCTGCACAATTTTCACCCAGGGGCATAATCTTGGTAGAAATCAACTAGATGATGCTACATACCAATTATAATGGTTCTAGGCAATGCAGTTTTAGACAACAAGATTTTTATATGTTTTTTCCAGTAAAAGTTCATGTATAACAGTGACACCAAGGGTGAGGGTAATTTATTTGTATGTTTTCCCTATGAAAGTCTATGTAAAAGCCTGACCCCCTGGGCAGGGAAAATTTTGACCCCAGGGCCATAATTTAAACAATCTTGGTAGAGGACCTCTAGATGATGAAACATACCAAATATCAAAGCTCTAGGCATTGTAGTTTTGGACAAGAATATTTTATATTTATATGTTTTTCCTATAAAAGTCTATGTAAAAACCTGACCCCCTGGGCCGAGAAAATTGTGATCCCAGGGCCATAATTTGAACAATCTTGGTAGAGGACCACTAGATGAGGCTACATACCAAATATCAAGGCTCTAGGCATTGTAGTTTTAGACAAGAAGATTTTATATGTTTTTCCTATATAAGACTATGTAAAAACCTGACCACCGGGACAGGGACAATTTTTACCCCAGGGCCATAATTTTAACAATCTTGGTAGAGGACTACTAGATGATGCTAAAAACCAAATATCAAAGCTCTAGGGACAAGAAGATTTTTATTTAAGAAAATTACAATTTTTCATAGCATGGTGTTACATGTCGCAATTGGCTGCAGCTCTAGTATTAAACTAAATTTTCAGAGAATTTAATGAAATAATTACATCAATGCTTATTCAGCAGTCTTAGAAGTGAAAGCAATGCATATTTAATGGAGATAAACATGGCTATTAAATACTTAAAAGAAAGAAATATATGTTATAGCATTGTCAAGGCTCGATAGGTCAATTCGTATTATTTGATGGACTTTGAAGTCTTGTGTCTCTAAGCGAATCATGTGGTGGATAGCTGTCTAGACATATTTACATACATATGTTGCACATACATTAAATCTTATCCTAAACTGCATACATGTATCATGTATTTGTAAGTAAAAGTGAAAATGTATAAATGAAATGCTGCTCATCATTTTGTGAGATATCTATTTTGTGAATTTCAGTAACAGACTTATTTCGTGAATTCATGAATTCTCAGTCAAAGGTTCTAAGGTAAAGTCTTCATGATATGAAAATATATCTATTACATGGATGCATATGTTCATGAGATGCTCAATAATAGCGAAAATATAAAATATAAATGCAGTATTTTATCAAACATTTTGTCGTTACTGCATGGTAAGTATGTTACCGAGTTCTGAAAGTGTTGAGTCTTTGGACTCTGAGAGTAATAGTACTAGTATAAGACAAAACAACTACAAACATATACAAGCAGCTACCCATAACCTTCTATCCCACACTGTATAATAAAGCTAAACATGGTACAACGCTACACACAAATATTCTAATTGGTCACTCACAGTCTTTTAAAATACATTTTTAATATCAGATGCTCTTCAAAAACATCTATAATTTACATTGTATGTGTTATATTCAATTTTTTTAAATTTTTGTTCTCAACTTTCAGTTAACAAGTATCATTGAGAAGCCATTATTTCATAGACCAAAATGGTACAGACCACGGTGTCATAGACCGATTTTTATAATAGACCAGTCTGTTGTTATCATCATAAACCAGTTTATTGTTTTGCCTGGTTGAGTCAAAATATGGACCGTTGTTTCGTAATGTCATAGACCAGTGCTTGGCTTCATTATAGACCTGTGTCTGGTTAAATCAGAGGTGGGTGTATCATATCAGGCCATGTATACTGTATCAGAAGAACAATTTAATGAAGGGAACGCAGAACTACATACAATATAGCACAAACCCTGGTTGACCATTTAGAAATGTATTATGGAATACCAGGATTACTATCTAATTAAAATCAGATTCTAACATTTGCTCCATTCCTTTACTCTGTTAAAGATCTGACCACACACTGTAAGAGGTTATGTTCAAATGGCCTCTCCGGGTTCAATGACGCTACATAGTTCCTAAATCTAATGCGTCATGAAAAATCAATAGTCCCAGCAGTTTCATCAGAGCTTCGCTGCACTTTCAGATTTGTGAAAGAAACGATTTGATTGGATGACGTAAAGTTCTTATCGACATGATCCCAAATGGAGTGTCGTCGGAACCTATACCAGCGTAAAGTAATGGAGCGTAATATGGCTCTGATTTTAACGGGATGGTAAGGATTAGCATCTGAATTTAGAGCATATAATGTATGAACAATCACCAGCTAGATGTGTTAGCTTTCGGGTTTTGTGAATTCATCCCTCCATTTTGTTTCTCTCTAAATATATAAATAATACAAAATTAGTATAAATTAGCAAAATAGCATAACTTAGTATACATAAAACTAAATTATTAGTATTAAAGGTAATATAACTAATAACACAGTAATAACCCATGTGTTTAAATTAGCAAAATAACATAACTTACATAATACTAAATAATTAGTATAAATTAGCAATATAACATAATTTAGTATACATAATACTAAATAATTAGTATAAATTAGAAATATAACATAACTAAGATAACCCATGAATAAATAATAAAACTAAATGAGCAAACAATATTAAGTTTTTGAAAATTGGTAATTAATAAAATAAAAGCGTGTGGGATCTTTATGATCAATGACCAAGCTTTTTTAAATACTCAAAAACTCCCATAGTTCTGTGAAACTAATATTGTATGTAAACTGTCTTAATTTTAACTTGAAAAGAAAATTGATATTGTAACTGGCTTTAATTTCACCCTAATTATCGTCCATTACATGAACAGTTAGTCACACAGTAACAAATATTAAAGCAACAGGACATTAAGTAAACTACTAATGGAGTATACAATCCCCCCGCCCCCAATCCCCAGTCAGTACACAATTGTGATATTTCATGTCAAGATCAAACAAATGGTCATAGTATACATTATGTAACTGGTGCAAAACTCACGTTTTCTTGTTACTTACAGTATAATTACATCATCAAAAAGAATGCTTCACATTTTGGTTTAATTATATTCACTATAGAGTTGCAAGTGATTTTTTTACAAATTCAATAAACTACGCTCGTACCCATGTGGCAATAGATGCCATCTTGGGGCGACGGATACCATCTTGGGACGATGGATGCCATATTGTGGCGATGGATACCATCTTGGGGCGATGTATACCATCATGGGGCCATGGATACCATCATGGGGCGATGGATGCCATCTTGGGGTGATGGATGCCATCTTTTGTGATGGATACCATCTTGGGGAGATGGATGCCATCTTGGTGCGATGGATACCATCTTGGGGCGATGGATACCATCATGTGGCGATGGATGCCATCTTGGGGCGATGGATACCATCATGTGGCGATGAATACCATCTTGTGGCGATGGATACCACCATGGGGAGATGGATACCATCATGTGGCGATGGATGCCATCATGTGGCGATGGATACCATCATGTGGCGATGGCTACCATCATGTGGCGGTGTTCAGAGATTGATATCAATTGTAAGAACTTGTTACACAATCCACATAATTAAAAATAAATTTGTAAAAATAATTACCCAAAATGTTAAGAGTACTTGTGGTAACACTCATTATGGTTTCAAGTACTGTAAATTCATTAAATTTCAATGGGACGGAATTTTGTTGTTTTAGTAAAAAAGACCATTTCATGGGGACATAATTTCAAGGATATCTAATTCACTTAGTCATAGTTTTACAATAGAAATCATTAATATTTGTGGGGGATTAAATTTCGTGGTTTAAATCACCCAAGAAATCCATGAAATTAAATGCCCCTCAAATATTTATGATTTTACAAAATACAAGTATAATGTTTCATAAATTACCATATCTAGTGTTTTAACAAGTTGATTAACCCTGTAATGAAGTACATTAACACGCACAGCCTGGGGCTTGCATGAACATAGTATATTATAGACAAACATATACATTTGCGATCATGTCACCAACTTATACATAAGCAATGATGACACCGCATTTATGTTTCAGGTAATGTCAATATATCGCAACATAACCATAGTCATGTATCGGTTGTGCAAATTTAAAATATTTAATCGAACTTCCGTTTCAGTGAACCTAAGACGAAATTTTGGTGAATTGTATGGTTATCCTATCTATATATTTACACACGTTTTTCTGGGTTCAGGGCTTGAAGTCTGATCTGGACATGTACTGTACCTCTATAAGAATGTAGTTAGTTGGACCCACCCTAAGCAAAATAGCTGGTCAGACCCTTTCCTGAGAAAAAATGCGATTGGACCCCCCCCCCCCCCCCCCTTAAGTATTATCAGAACAACAATTATCTAATTGGACCTATCCAGGGAAAAATAGTTGGCTGGACCCTTTCCTGAGAAAAAAATTAATGTGGTTTAAAGATAGAAAGGAACTTGACATAAAATATCACAATAAAACTATATAATTAATACTAACTATCACACAGTGGAAAATTAATGTATTGTTTAATCAATTAGTCACATAACAAACATAAATCAACATTTTGTACATTTTATTGATTCTCTTATTTTCTCTGACCAGACCAGGGCCGGTATTTATAAAGTATCTTAAGTTAAAACTTAAATATTTTGACTTAAGTTAAAATATTGAGCTGCCCATATTTCACAAGAAATGAAAAATAGCCCATGTTTTTTATATGAATATTGTAGCCCTTTACATAATGCTTCCAACATTGTAAATAATGGTTAATATTAGTTTTCCAGTTTAGCTGATACACTTAAGGAAAATTTGAGATCTTAAGAAAATTCTAAGTTTTCACTTAAGATACTTTATAAATACTGGCCCTGACAATTAAAATTGTAACTATAAAACAGGTATATTATGTTAGTATCATACAGGGGTTGCACATTGTTTTATCACCTGAATCTATTCCCATCTTCTGTGGGGACCGGGCTGTGTAAAAATTAATGATAAATGAACAAAGCATGCTACAACAATATCATATAAAGCATGCAGTACCCGGAAGCAAGCCTGTACCTTTTATCTAACACTAGTTTGCCCATAGACATGCCATTTCCCACAGACATGCCATTTTCCACAGACATGCTATTTTCCAAATAGACAGTCAATCTTTTTCACACAAAGTCATGTCATTTTCAACAAGAATGTAAATAAACAGAATTTGCAGACATAGCGTTATTTCCTTAAGACTTTTAAACACTTATACTCAGAAAATGGCGACGAATCCAACAATTTCAACACCACAGATATACTGTAAACCAATTTAGTTTTTCTAAAATATAAACTTTTGCATTTCGCTGATCATGGCACATTAATTTTGTGACTTCAATTTTGGCATATTTTCTGTTGCCTGCAATGTCCATATTAATGTTTGAACACTTTAATGGCTATTTAATATCGCAAATTCTACCACTCCCGAACTCAGCAAAACTAAATTGCACAAAATAATTTCTTGGTTTACAGTATTAAACTATGTATTAAGACAAGTGGTACTAAATAGATGTTGACTGTAGACATCTCTGATGTGAAGATACACATGTCTCCAGATTATCAATAAAACAACCCGACTTTGTGAGCTGAAGCGTACAGTGACCTAATTTGGTCGTCTACAGTAACATGTGTTTATCAGCAGTACAATATTACGGGAACAAGTACATGTATAGCATTAGTTTATAAAGCTATTTACTGTTACAAGCACAGCAGCAATTAACTAATAGGGACAATGCATTCTAAATAATACTGTTGAGTGCATCAAACAACACAAATATGTATGGCACTATTTCTGTGTGTGGCACTAATTTTATGTAAGTGACACTATTTCTGTATGTGTGACACTATTTTTGTATGTGTGACACTATTTCTGTATGTGTGACACTATTTCTGTATGTGTGACATTTTTCTGTATGCATGACACTATTTCGGTATGTGTGACACTATTTCTGTATGTGTGACACTATTTCGGTATGAGTGACACTATTTCTGTATGAGTGGCTCTATTTCTGTATGTGTGACACTATTTCGGTATGAGTGACACTATTTCTGTATGAGTGACACTATTTCTATATGTGTGACACTATTTGTGTATGAGTGACACTATTTCTGTATGAGTGACACTATTTCTGTATGAGTGACACTATTTCTGTATGTGTGACACTATTTCTATCTTACAATTCAGAGACGCCATTAAAAATTGTAAAAAACATTAAACATGATTTAATACCTAACTTGTCACAGTTTTTTAAGTTACCAGTAACATATACATACAACCTGAAACTTATTACATATACCTATTCAAACATTTTATAATGAATATATGCAGTGTCATGTCAGGTATCATTTCTATAGATTGAAACATGACTACCTGCCCTGTGATTATTTTGAAATGTGCAGCGAAAATGAAAAAGTTGAATTGACATACAACACCAAATAAATACATCAGACGACATTGAATATATCAATAAAATTTGGGACTGAGATTTCTTGAAAATTTTAAATATGTTTATTTATACATACCCAACGTTTTTATTGCTTATGACCATGGTATCTTGTGACGATGAACCATTAGATACAGCGTATCTGTTTGCTGCCAACATTGACTTCTGTAACAATACTTCACGAGCAACCTTTAATCCCTCGTATATTACAGCCAGTGCAAACACAGCAATACACGCTCCAACCAGACCTGTAACCACCATAATACAGTAATGTAAAGTTTGTTTATTATAGTGTAACCCCTTTTGAAAGGGCCAGTCAAATTTGACTTATGAGACACTTATCTTTCATGCGTACAGTACCTTTCCCAAATCCCTTCTCGTATTGCCGAGCGCCTGGCAGAGATGGGCCTATCGTAACCATTCTTTAACTAGATTGTGCCTAACCAACAGATTATTTTAGTTCAACCTCCTGCTTCCGCCGAGATTTGACCTTTCAACCTCCTGCTTCCGCCGAGATTTGACCTTCCAACCTCCTGCTTCCGCCGAGATTTGAACTTTCAACCTCCTGCTTCCGCCGAGATTTGAACTTTCAACCTCCTGCTTCCGCCGAGATTTGAACTTTCAACCTCCTGCTTCCGCCGAGATTTGAACTTTCAACCTCCTGCTTCCGCCGAGATTTGAACTTTCAACCTCCTGCTTCCGTCGAGATTTGAACTTTCAACCTCCTGCTTCCGCCGAGATTTGACCTTCCAACCTCCTGCTTCCGCCGAGATTTGAACTTTCAACCTCCTGCTTCCGCCGAGATTTGAACTTTCAACCTCCTGCTTCCGCCGAGATTTGAACTTTCAACCTCCTGCTTCCGCCAAGATTTGACCTTCCAACCTCCTGCTTCCGCCGAGATTTGAACTTTCAACCTCCTGCTTCCGCCGAGATTTGAACTTTCAACCTCCTGCTTCCGCCGAGATTTGAACTTTCAACCTCCTGCTTCCGCCGAGATTTGAACTTTCAACCTCCTGCTTCCGCCGAGATTTGAACTTTCAACCTCCTGCTTCCGCCGAGATTTGAACTTTCAACCTCCTGCTTCCGCCGAGATTTGAACTTTCAACCTCCTGCTTCCGCCGAGATTTGAACTTTCAACCTCCTGCTTCCGTCGAGATTTGAACTTTCAACCTCCTGCTTCCGCCGAGATTTGACCTTCCAACCTCCTGCTTCCGCCGAGATTTGAACTTTCAACCTCCTGCTTCCGCCGAGATTTGAACTTTCAACCTCCTGCTTCCGCCGAGATTTGAACTTTCAACCTCCTGCTTCCGCCAAGATTTGACCTTCCAACCTCCTGCTTCCGCCGAGATTTGAACTTCCAACCTCCTGCTTCCGCGGAGATTACATGCATGAGATCATATATGATGAAGACAATATGTAAACAGGCTTACCTCCAACATCTTTCGTTCGTAGACTTTCAAACAGAATATATTCACATTTCCCAGTGTGGAAAAACATCTAAAATAATGAAAAATATAACAGTTTAAAGTGATTAACAAGCACATGTATCTCAAATAAAGATTTATATAGAAAAGTACTGCCAGTGAGTCAAGGGCTAGTTTAATGCTATTAGTCAAACAGCTGAGGGCTAGCAGAATGCTAAGAGTTTAAAGTTAAAATTGAGTGCTAGCTTTTTAAATTTCTTTCTTAAATTTCATAAGTGACGTTTATTGGAGAAATTGAACACAGAGAAAAAGAAACAAATAACTAGCTTTAAAATAGATAAATACCAGCATATGTCCACTACACGTTCGATCTGTGTCGTTCATGTTCATATTTAGATCACCATGGTTATGTCCCCCTGGACCCATATCGCCGGGCATATCCATTGTTGTAGTCGACTGAAATATATAAAACATCAAAATATTTAATGTTGTTTAATAAAAAATAAATAAATCTTGAAATTTTGATATACAGTTGAATATTGGAATACAGGGTGTATAAAATTTTCACTCACCAAATTTGAAATGGCATGTTTTATCCTACTTGCTAGCTATAATGAATGAAAATTGCTTTAAACATAATCATAACTATTGCTATGTTTTATTGTTAATTTAAAACAACTATACGTTTCTTTTCAATAATTACCAGTGTTTTTTTAATCTGCTCAATGAACTTGGAAAAATATTAACATATAAAAAATCTTGAACATTGTGAACAAACTTTTTAAGCACCCTGTATATAGTGGTTACAACTGATGCTTGTAAAATAATTGGCAGCCCAATAGTTGAAAATGGTTAAGGTCACAATGACCTTGACCTTTGACCTACTGACCTAAAAATCAAAAGGGGTCATCTACTGTCTGCTGACCAAACTCCATGTAAAGTTTGAAGACTCTAGAGCAAAGCGTACTTGAACGGAAACCATTTGGTCTACTAACCTTACAACCGACTTGAGCAAATAGTAAATACCCACTCATCAAAGATGGGGGGGGGGGGGCATAATTAGCAAATCAGGAAGTAATATTGCTTCATATAGGGATTAATCAGAATGTACATATTTGAGTTAAATGGTAGCAAATTGGTATGAATTTCATCCCTTTGGCGAAACAAGGTTGTATCTGATAATAGAACATAAAGTGAGGTACAGTCTTGCTGTGCCAACAGAGAAGCACCAATGTTTTTTAAGATTAGGATTTTCATTTTTGATCAAGTGTAAAGACAATAGATTGACTGCTACCCTACATGTAAAATATTAAGTTTCTTTGCCGGGTTGAAAGGCAACTAGGTCATAAAAAGACGGAAAATTCAGCCCTTGGACCCAATGGTCATTTGAATTCAAAACAATTTCATCACATTTTTTACTTGTTTAATGACTGTAATTGTAGGAATTACTATCATAATGATTGTACACATGTTGCTGTCTGATTTAGATATTAAATATTTTAACCATATATAATTCTGCATCTTTCAAAAAGTGTATACTTATTTTTTGAGGGCACTGTATGATCGAAGCACAGAAGTTATAGTTCAATTTTGAACCCTGAGCCATGACCTTTTAGACGAGCCTATTTGTGCGGGTAACCCGTGATTTATTTATTTCAATAGTCGTGATTTAAAGATATGCTACTTACTAATGTGTGTAATACATATCTGAATGGTCAATACCACGCCAATCTTTATTGGCGAATGGATTTAACTTTAAAAGTGCAGTCACGGCTCAATGCTCGAAATCGAACAATACAATATCCATTCCTGTAGTCCTTAATTCAATGCCAAACTACCACTGAACTTTTTTCTCTTGAAAAGTCGAGTTAAAAATATTGTTGCATTTTGCCTGTTATTCCTATATTCAATCTGAAGTCATTTTAATAGAATTGTATGGAAGACCACCTCCATTTTTTTCAACGATTCGGCCTTCAATATGACTGTCTTCATAATCCAGTATCATTCAAACTCGAGGGCTGAGAGGGCGTAAGAGATTGCTCACTTAAGACCATTGGCACTACAAAACCCAGTGTTTTACCAGTGGCCAACAAATTATATTGCTTCAGACCAGAACGGAACAGTCAATTCAAAAGTTGAAGAGATACTTAAGTAAGCTAACAAACCAAAAGTTCAAAAGAAGTGTGTGAAAACTGCTAAATCTACCAGTGAAAAATAAGTTTGAAAGTGAAGTTAATGAGCACACTCTAGTTTTATACACACCTTCATGTTGACTATAAGCAAGTATTTAGCCAGCAGGAAAGCAAGGGCAAGTATAATCAGGGCAAGAAATAGCACCCGGATCTGATGTAACCCACCAATCATGTATTGTCAGCAAGGATCGAATCATGTTAACAATTTCTGAAATAGGAAATTATTGCCAAAATTATCATGACGTGAAGTGAATTAGTTTTGACAACATTAAAACTATAGCTAGGTCTAAGATTAGTAGTTTTCACAACATTGCATGCTGACAGTAAAGACAGCCAGGCTTGGTACTCAATGGTTCTTAATTACATGTTTCGTTGAAATCATACTATTGATTATCAAATTAATACTACAAGGCGATAAAGACCAGAGTAATCCCCATGAATTACCAATTTTATCTAGTTTTAGCATGAAGATCCTGCGAGCGTTAAGAAATCCGTAACATAGAACTGGATACTATGTACCGTTTTCAAAAATAGCATGGACAAAATCATACTGACTCATAGACGAGGGAAAAAAATTAAGGGCAGTAACTCCCAGAAAATGGATATTGCAGGACTGGTTGTGTATTAAAGTTACAATATGCACTGTTAAGGCTTGATATTAAACGTAGTGTTGCAACGTGTATATAAATGCATATCAACTGGTAAATAACAAACTCATCCAAATTCAAACACAGTTCAAGAACACTCAAACAAACATAAAATCTGAGTACTTGATGAGGAGCACACTTTCAAGTGAACACAACATGTAATAAAATGACTGCTTTGAGTACTTAAATATAAGGCAACAAAAATATTACCAATGATGCAAAAAAAATGAGCAAGTAAAAATACTTGACACGAATGTCACATGTCAGTGAAATGTCAAGCTCATATTAAAGGACTTTGGACTAGACATGCTTGGTCACTTACATTTTTTCTTATTTTTAAACACCAAGCAATTAGCAATACCCTGACTTTTGAGATATCAAAAAAAGTAAAATGAATTTAGTCACAGTCTGTATGTAGATATTACGTCTTGACAGATTTTTCTTCAAAAAAGACAAAAAACAAACCTCCAAATGACAAAACATTACATTACCGGTAAGTTTAAGTCAAGTTACCCAATGATCATGTTATTAACATACCGTATTACCTCGTATTATCGCCCCCAGGGCGATGCATTTTATGAAAAAATAATTCCATACACAGTCAGACCTTGTATAAACGCCCCCGTATAGTACAGCACTTAGCTGTTACCTTAACCAGAACGAATTACTTCCCCTTCTTAAAAATACTTTCTTTTTTTTGCCTATCGTATGCAAAAATTACTAATAAACATGTAGACTATGCTGGGGGGGGGGGCATTAATTAGAGGGGGAGCGCTAATACAAGGAAACACGGTAATTATACTCTATCAAACATAAACTACTTTATTAGCAAGGAAATCAGAGTAATGTATGTGGCGTAACCTTATTAAGGCAATTAAATTTTTGGACCTAATGTTTTTTGTTATTTGCTTCAACCATAAAATGCAAACAGTTAGTATATGACCAGCATTGACCTGTGTCGGAGTGTACCAAACACAATACCCACCTTGTAATCTAACTTTGTCTTCAATTGAATAAAAGTAAAATCAAATTTATTTAAAGAATCAAAAGATAATTAAGACAAGTCCTATTGCTCAAATGCTTTCCTTGATTAGTTTAGTTCTAACAAAACAACACTACACAATACTAAAAGTCAAACAGTTAAATCCACAAAAAGAACTGGAAAGTAACCAATGGTATCAAAAATTCCTCAAATGAAGTTGAGTAACTTAAAAAAAATTTTTAAACATGAATACTATCAAGGGCTGTGTCAGATTAAAAGTGAGAGCTCCGCATGTTGTTGTGGTTGTTCAGTAATGTTTGCTTACAGTAAAATCATTAATATTTGTGGAGGATTTAATTTCGTAGATTTTGAAGTGACATAAACCACAAAATTAAATCCCTCAGAATGATCAATTACGGTATTCTATAGTAATTTTTTAGTATCTCAAGTAGTGAAGAATGTATCCTTGAAATTACGACCCCAACAAAATGGTTCTTTTTCACAAAAGCCACAATTTTAGTTCCATTGAAATTGAATGATTTTACAGTATATATTTATATAAGGTTTAGTCAATGTTCACTATCTCTAACACAGCCATATATACAGCTGGTATATGGGAGGCAGAATCAGACAGATGGGGGGAGGGAGGGGGGCAAGTATCGCTCACCTAACAATCTGATTCTATTTCACAACAGCACTAATTGTACTTTGTTGTACTGTGTATTTCACAACAGCACTATTTGTACTTTGTTGTACTGTGTATTTCACAACAGCACTATTTGTACTTTGTTGTACTGTGTATTTCACAACAGCACTATTTGTACTTTGTTGTACTGTGTATTACACAACAGCACTATTTGTACTTTGTTGTACTGCATATTTAACCTGTCCCGATGACTCCTCGAGATAACAAAGTTTAACTGTATTTGTATTTTGTTGTACCGTGTGGCAGCTGTAACAAGCACTGTAAAATTTAGTAATGGAAACTAACAAGCAAACAGGACCTTGATGCTAAAAATAGATGAAAGTGGTAATTCATGTGGATGACTTTGGGCTTTATCGCCTTGCAGTACTAGGAGAGCTCATTACCAAAGAAAACTTAAGTATCCGATTATCGCAAAACCACTTGGTTATTATTCTAGATGCAGGTGGGCAAGTTTGCTTGCTAAAAGTGTCCAACTGAGGCTGAGATCCACACCTAGTATTCAAAATATGTCCTCCTGATAAACCCAAGTTTTTATTGTAGACATTGGGTACATAACTTAAAACAGACATCCGACAAAACTTGAAAGGGGATAGGAAGATGACTTTATTCACATCCTGTCAGGTTAGGCATACATCAGTGGGCCAGTGGCTAGAAATACATCAGTTGCTAGTGCAAGACAGAGACATTTTTGTATGTAACTTGTAAGCCAAAATTAAGCTCTTCACTAGTCAACATCCTCTAAACACTGTAAACTCATTTAATTATGATGGGACAAAATTTTGTGGTTTTGATAAAAAGACCATTTCGATGAGACATTTATGATTAATTTGTGGTTTTGCATTTCAGGTAATAAATACAAGGGCCAAAATTAGTGTTTGCTGTGATTAAATTTCGTGAAAGAAGCTGAACCAAGACATCCACAAAATTTAATCCCCCAGGAAAATTAATGATTTTAAAGTATTATTGTATGTAAGTCAAAATTAAGCACTTCATCCTTAAGTCAACATCCATTGAGCATGGTATACCGGAGTACGTCTAACTTGAGATTCCACAGAGAAAGTCAAACCAAAACAATGATCATTAGGTAATACACTATCTTAAGACAAAGCCGTTAAGCTTACGTAAAGCCTTTTGTTTCTTACATGATAGTTTTACAAGAGGACAAAGTAGGTCCTTAGAAGTGCTGAGCACGGAATTTATTAAGCGCTTTGTAAAATTTTATTTAGGCAAATAAAAATGCTTGGTTGTTCTTTCGCTTGGTTCAAAAGAGGCCATATTCTTGCAAAAGGCATAGTGATGTTTAGTCTGTCTAACATGTTTAGAAAGACAATACCTCAAATCTACTATTTTCTTATAAAATTATTTCAAGCCCGGAATAAAACCTGCCAAAATTCATGTTAACAAAAGTTATGCTGATTTGAATGATAAAAACATTTATCTAGTCGGGTGGCCAGACTTAGGGATGTTATGTGTGTTGCATTTGGTGAAGAATGTTACAACTTTCAAAAAAATACTAATAGATGTCAACACTGATCAAATGATTACACAACCAAATCAAGATTTTAACACCACACTATGATACTAACTAGCTGATCGTAATAGCTTATTTTACTCCCTGTCTATTTATTGATTAAAATATCAAAAATAATACATAAGACCAAATTGGGAAAACATTAATAAGACAGTAAAAAAATCTGAAATTTAAACACAGAGTTGGTAAAGGTAATTTAGTGAACTATGCCAAATTTCAATAAAATTGTATAATTACTCTTAAAGATATTTAAGGTTTATGGGGGTCCAGCTTAGTCGCTAACGCACTATACCCTGTAATAATTCTAGCCATTGCTTGGCACAATCAGAGGAAACTGTATCATTAATAAAGACTAAAACGAAAAAAAACATGTTTTTTGGTAAAATTCATATTCTAAAGAAAAATATAAATTTTACAATTTTTTGTACTGTTTTTAGTGGGTTTTTCTTATTATCATTGGTATAACTCTAACTCTATAATCTGCAATGTCAATACAAACAGAAATCGCTGACCATTATATCTATTTAATCTTTTTTAACGAATTCGCCAGTTATAATTACATCTTGGCTAATTTGAATATATGTTTTTATACCTGATTGACCTGTTAACTTTATGTGGCACAGGTCCCAAAACCGCGTTAAGAGTTATACAGTTACCTGCAGGCGCAACAGTGAGGCAGGCAGTGGTAAGACTATTAAAAGAAAATCTTGTGGTTCATCTTATGAACATAACTATGACATTATGCCTTATACTTAAGAATGACATGTCAGGAGTGATTAATATAAGTTACATGGGACTTGTTTCATAATTACCATAAAACAAATTAGTATAATATTAAGACTAACAAACCAAGATTGAAGAGTACCGGTTTTTTACAACCGTTAAGTCACAGATGTCCGACAACCAGTGACTAATTACAACATACTGTAACATAGACATGTTTACTTTACTGACTGACATACAAATGTAAATCAGAAATATTTTAAGCATTTTTTAACGAATTCTGAAACCGAGAATGAGGGGCGGGGCTGACCTGTCAGACTCCTAATTGAAGAGTTTTTCATAATTACACAAACAAACGATGTCACGTTGCCTGTCAGTAACAATCAGAAGGTATTGTAATAGGGTCATCAT
This sequence comes from Spisula subtruncata, assembly GCA_963678985.1. Lineage (NCBI taxonomy): Eukaryota > Metazoa > Mollusca > Bivalvia > Venerida > Mactridae > Spisula > Spisula subtruncata. Next base: position 39,243,217 of record OY787673.1, on the reverse strand, counting down.
TATCTAGTTTGTCACTATATAGACGGACAGAACTAGACAACCTACAACCCTAACTGTACAAACATCAGGGAGAAATGTCTTACTGTAATATCACGGGTACCCTTAACTAAGGTCAACATACCAGTAGAACGTTTCGGTCCCCTATCAAAGTTATTAAAGCTTGGCCAATTTGACATGAGCCTGACCTTTTGATTAGCATAATTTAACAGTCGATATATTGTCTATGTTTACAACACCGAGCGTATGTTCTCATAATCGGGGAGTATCACAATGACGCTCGAAATGTAATACAAACACAAATCTTAAATGCCGATATTGCACGATTTGCTTGCGGAAATTGATATATTAAAAGCAAGAACCTTGTAATATATTCTTGCATAAAGGTCAGGCTCAGGTCAAAATAGCCAAGCTATATTACGTAAATAATTTTTACCCTACATTGTGCACAACGACCAAAATAACAAGATTGCCAATGTAAAAAAAAATTAGCCACCATTTGAAATTAGGCTACGTCCACTTTCATACAAAATCCTGGACACAAGACCAAACTGTACATGATGAGAAATCAACACTTACCATATTGGTCATGTCATGCATGCTGTGATCGTGATCCATGTGATTGTGGTCCATTATGTATTATATACAGTACTTTGATACCAAGTAATTATATGATCTTCTCTTATAATCTGGAAATATAAAAACAGAAAAACTTTGTAATACTATAGATTAACCATGTTTTTTGAGCTGTGACGGAAGCTTACACTTCTTAGTCATGGTATGTGAATATACCTGGTAAAAATCTCTTTGGGCCATGGATTGGATACTGTCATTGATCACATATATTGCTTAAGTCGTTATACATACCCTATATCTATTTCCTTTGATGGTGAATCAACCTTCCTGCATAAATTAGTCACAGCTAAAAAAACATTGTAATCCTAGTATATGTTCACAATCACACAGAAACTTGTAATCAACATTTAGTTACGGTACTGAAACATCCCTACAGTGGAATATCTTGTATACTGTAAAATTGTTAATTTTCATGGGGGGTTAAATTTTGTGGATTTCATGGTTCACGTTCAACCAAAAAATTAAATCCCATCAAAAATTATTAATTTTGATCCTTCTATTCATTACCTGAAATTGTAAAATCCAATAATTATTGTTCCATTGAAATGGTCTTTTTTTAACCCAAACCACAAAATTTTGTCCCATCGAAATTAAATGATTTTACAGTAATGGACAATTACGGACACATCCAGAAAGTCCACACTGTTTAATTAAGTATAATTTACAGATAATTCTCATGTATTACAAAGCACAATGATAATTTGATGATAATTGCGGTGTATAAATACTATAATTGCCTCCAAGTTGCCCGTGGATACATTACATAATTATACACACACATGCCACATTGTGCAAAAGCTTGGTGTATAAAATGCAAACTTTTTCTAACTCAAACTTTTGACTTACATCGTAACATAAAGACTTTTGCTGAAACATTAGAAAAATCTCATAAAGACTTTTGCTGAAACATTAGAAAAGATCACACAGATAATCATTAAGTAATCAAACCAAAATTTTCGAGGCAGGGGAAAGGACCTCAGGTCCCCCTTGGATCCGTGATTGTACAGTACAAACACTTAACCATGAGTTGATAAATTCCCGCCTACCTTTTAAATACGGTATATATTCTTATATAATCCACAAAACCTTAATTAAAGTTCACAAGAATCTATCACTAAATAATACTTTTTTTAAAATACAAAAAATCTTATCATTGATATTTACCAGTATAACAAACGAACATCAAACACATAAACTAGATGATATTACATAGTTACACATGAAACATTACAAACTGTCAATATGTGGTCGATACAATCTACCATATACTGTACTATAGATGTATGTAGTTAGCTTCAGGACAAGTTACTGTTGTCCCTTTGCTGCAACAAGGTTGTATCTTTCTATTATTGTATATAGTAACATACAACCTTGTTGCCCCTAAGGGATAAAATTTAATTCTAGTACAGGAGACAGAGAGAATATGACTTAACTGTTTAATTAAAACACCTGCCACAAGGTATAAACTCTATCCTACACTGGCCCTATCCCACACTTGCCCTATCAGATCAGCGAAACAACATTATTATATAGATTTCTCAGATGATGGTGTTATAAATGCTGATTGTTTTCCTTCTTGTATAGCTTGGCACATTGACACGAGCCTGACCTATTTGATTAACATAATTTAACAGTCGATATATTGCCTACGTATACAACACCGATTGTATGTTTTCATCAACAGGGAATATCACGAAGACGCTCCAGATCTAATATAAACAGAACTCTGAAATACCGATATTGCACGATTTACTTGCGGAAATTGATATATTCAAAGCAAGAACCTTGTAATATATTCTTGCATATAAAGGGTCAGGATCAGGTCAAAATAGCCAAGCTATAGTAAAATAGGACACATAAACTGTAAACCAAGATTTTTTTTAGCAATTTAATTTCATGGAGTTTGAGAGTAGTAGAAATTCGCTAAATTAAGTAACCTGGAAAGTGTTCAAAACATTAATATGATTATCACGGGAGGCTTAAAAACGCGAAAGTTTGTAGATGCGAGTATGCTGTCTGCCTTTTAGTCATGAATATGACAACGATCAGCAAATCGCAAAAGTTAGTATTCTCGAAAGTAAATTGGTTTACAGTATACAGTCTGAAGATTTCATGTCAATATTTTCATTAATACATTCAAAGTGTTTATCTTGTAGATAAATATCAACAGCCATCATATACGAATGGCTCAAGGATATTTTAACATCTATTTACACAGCATGATACAATCTTATGTTATTTAATACATCCGACCCTTTTATCAGATGTCTACGTTAGGCCTAACAGTTTTTATATTTTTAGGTGAACCCAGTACAGGAAGTATTTTACTCTCTGGAAGAAGAAACGGAAATTGTTACAAGAGGGTAAAAATGGACGTTCACTCGCCATTAGTGAGCAGCCTAGGGCTTGCTAAAGGCTTCATTGTTATTTTTCCATTGAGTCCCTTTACCCAACAGCAACATTTAAAAAAAAATCCAGTAAATCAAATGTTTCACATGGCCTAACTTAACGAGCAATAAAACAGGTGTATCGTATGTACTGTATTGTATTGTATGACGCAATTAGTTTCTCATTCAATTAAAACAGATTTCATTTTATCCAATGAGAAGTCTTGTATAAATCAGTAAAAGTTTATACAAAGGAAATTGCTGTTACCAACTAGGATCTGATTATGGCAAATATATTAAACGTCATCTTGTAGCGCACTTGCAGTCACCCAATCAGTGTCTCACAATCATAATATTAAATAAAAATCTTAGAATAATTTCTGGTAGCATGTCGTAGCATATTGTAGACATTATAAGCAATGAGCTACCAAAAGGCGCTCGATAGCATCTTGGCTATGCAACAGGCATCAGTCCATTAAGGCAATATCGGCCAGATGACAGGGTGCCATCTAGTGAACTTAGCTGCTAACAATATTGATGTCTCAGACTGCATGATTAATCATTATAAACCATCAATTTAGTATTTTCTATAATTTGTTTTTCTAACTTATATGTAGTGATTTATCCCAGACGGGCCTGATGACCCAATATTAAGTTTGGTCTAAGATTTTATAGAGCCTATTACAGGTGATCGAAGTGACCCAGTTTCATTAAAAATAGGTCAAAATTGCAACATCAAGTCAGTTCACAAGCAATTTATAGTATTTTAAATGCCCAGACAAAAATAACGTGATCTCCCATAATACACTTGTATATCACATTATAACGCCCATTTGAAAGCAACTGTTTAAAAAATTATGCATATTATGACCCACCAGAGGGAATATGAACCATTTAAGATACCTTACCAGAACAATAGGGCAAAATTATCATATAACACACCCTGGCTGGTTAAGTTAAAAAAGAAATATAGGCAAATTTTGCAATTTCACAAAATATGCTAACATTTTCTCCAAACCGGATTCGGTCAACAAGAGTTTCAGAAATTTTCCAGAACTCCGGATTGGAAGTCCAGACAGCTTAGACCACTCAGCCACTGTTCCAACCATAAAAAGTATGAAATGTATCTTATAACTAAGTGTTGTTTTAAATATCACAATTTTTTGCAATTATTATCAACATTTTTAGTCATTATTATTACTATTTCAATTAATATATTTTATAATATTATTGAGTATTTAGTTTCCATTATTCTTGCCTTAATTCCAATATTATTATTGCTTGTTTCAATTTGTAACAGTTATCATTTAATATTTATAATGTTCGCCTGATGGGCTTGGGCACCAACTGTCCCTCATAAGCAATGCTGCATGCTTTAACCTTACATTAAAGTACTTATGGTATACTTGTTCTTCGTTTATCATTTTACTGTACTTTATCTATTATTCCTATTCCATTATCATATAAATAAAAATTTGTTTTTCATTTATTATTATTATTTTACCATTATCATAATATTTATTATTAATAACATTTTCCATTATAATGATAAATCTCATTGAAAAATTGGGTAACAAAACCAAAATCAGCAATCACATTTACCTTCTAACGTATATCCTACCCTATTCTCTGTGATACAGTCACAAATGATCCCGATATATCCTTAAAAGGCTTTAAAATATATCACCAAACTTATTTACAAATTGGTCCAATTTAATTTGCACTTTTATTATTCACGTTTGGTTTGCTTCTTACTGCGCAGCACCACAATGTTACCCGGTATAACCTGTTTATGCAGTAATGATCAAATTACATTTAAATGCTTTATTTAAATTCATGATTCCAATTTCTATGGTTCATCGAATTTTATTCATGGATATATAATAAGTCTTCCTTGTTATGTACAAGCGTACCTAGGCACTGTTTTATCAAAGCATTTACGCTAGCGTTAACCTAAGATTTCCTAATATATTGCGTACGTCGATAATATTTGCGTAAATGCATTTTACAAAGATATTTTAGTTCATATTCTGTCGTAAGTTTTAGCTTATTTCTACGCCAAGGCTGGGCAACCCTAAATGGCAAAAATGAACGTAAGTCAAAAGTTTTTAACACGCACTGATGATTTTTGACCGTCGTTTGTTGTTTTAGACCGTCACTTGTTGTTTTAGGCGTGATTTATCATGAAATCTTGACGCTTATGCCCCAGTGGTAGCCTTATCCATAATAAAGTCAATAATTTTAAACTTGAAAGTTTTGTAACAGGCAGACGAACGTAAAACAGACAGACAGGTATGTTTTCAAAACTTCATAAAAGAACTAAATAATAGATGATTGTTTTTACAAAATGCAAAGAACTGATAAAACGATCCAAATGACAATCTATGTTATAACACTTAGTCTAATAATAATATTATTAGACTAAGTGTTATAACATAGATTGTCATATTATAACATATAATATAACAGCAACAGATATTAAATCTAAGAAAATTTAAAAAAAAAATTTTATCAACTTCACTTCAGCTTAATTCGTATCATCAAATGCCAATTGCATGAAAGACAATTTAAGCAAGACAACTTTTTTGTATACTGTCTTTGAGTTCTGCATTGTAAAATTTAATCATTACAATTTTGAATTTTTTCTAAAACAATAATGATTTTTTTAAGAAATTGACAAATTAATAAGAGAACCATACTGTTACCTACATAATTATTATTCATTCAATAAAAATAAATTCTCAGGTTAATTCAGCTTTCTCTTAAATCTCTACACATGCCAGCCAAGTCTCAACTAAACATAAAACTAATATCAAACAAAATAATTAAATTATATACATGTATGTACTCTGAGCCCTTTAATTTATTGTCATCATGAAATCATTGACTTAAGAGTCAATTACACTGGTTGACACTTCATCAGTCACGTTTGGGGTAAGTTTTAATGTACCCGATACCGACAATCTATCAAGACAGGAGATTAAACCACGAACCAATGTCAAATACACGTATGATATATAATTATAAGTCACGTTTCAAAATAACCTCTTCAAATAATCATTGTTTAGAATAAGATAGACACTCCAACACAAGGTCAATGTCGTTTAGACACTCAAACATTAAGGTCAAGGTTGGTTGAAATGTTATATTCTAGGGTATGTTAAGTTTTCATTTTTAAAAGTTATGTCAATGCACATATATATGTGCATGTGACTAAGTGCAGTCTTAGTCACATGCAATCTGCCAAGTAGCACTTGTCAGAAGTTGTCCAGGACAAGAAATTATTGATTCGGAAAAGTAACATTTGCCGTCGGACAAGTAACGTTCGCAGTCGGGCAAGTAACATTTGCAGTCGGGCAAGTAACATTTGCAGTATATATGTAGCCAGGTATATAGGATTAAATAACTAATACGGGAGAAACATGTGTAGGCAGCCGGCTAGTTCAGTCGGTAGAGCATTCGCCGCGAAGGGTCCCGGGTTCGAGCCCCCGTCTGGTTGCACAGTTTTCTTTCCCTGTTACATATATAATTGAACAATTGAATTTTACCGAATCGAGCAAGTTGTCTCAAATTCTAATTTTGCAGACTGAGAATAGCGAGGATTGCAGTTAAATCGGTTACACACAGTTAAACCTAGATTAACATAGTTTACCTGAAGGTCGAGTCAATAATGTTTTTAACCGTTATCATTTAACTTTGAACAGACTGTATTATAGAAACCTAAACAATCAAAATGGGAATAAACCAAAAGAACATCAAGGCTGATCCCCATAGAGTCTGAATAGAGTCAAAGTCAGTCTATCAATAGATTACACTTTTGAAGACCGTTCCTAACTACAAAATAACATTGAGTTGGCCTAGCTAGACAATTTGAGGGGTAAGTGCAAAACTATGGTAACTCTATCAAATTTATAGAGGCATGTACCACAGCTTTGCACCGAGCCATCGGCATGTAAATATAGTTCATTTATAAACGGATGATCAATGTTAACAAATTACACTGAAATTCAGCTTGTTTATATAAATGTAATATTGTGTAATATTTTACATAAAGCTTACAAGGTCTTTTTTTCACTATTGACAGAACTAGTTGTAACTCTAATATGGACAAGCTAGAACTTTAACCAGCTACTACCAGTATCACAGACTGACAGGAAATGAGATGATAGTATCATTAAGATCACCACCTTCTTTGTTTGTTTATAAATAACTCATTATCAAGTGAATGAAATCAGATGCACTATTAATTAGGCCAGAGTCATTTTATCAATATGGGATTTTATTTTTTTTCAAATTTTTGCTATTGTCACGTATTGTGTCAGTGTGTTACAGTGTAGTGCATCAGTCAGTTGTATTCACAGCCTCCCCATCCCCGGGGATTTCCCTGGCTATCCTCCCATCCCAGGGGTGGGGATGTGGTTTCAATGGACTGGTGCATAGGAAATGGAAAATTACAAAGAGGACTGAAAGGGCCCTACTGGTCACTCATCTGTCATTATGTGAGCAACCTAGTTGGACCCCAAAAGGGTCTAGGGCGTTATTTTAATTATTTTCTCATGATGGCAATTTGTTTTCAAATGTTCTGTAAAGCAAAAAATAAATAAATTTGACCCTTGAAAAATTACACATTGACTTGCCATGAGTTACCGGTGTACTGAACTTACAAAAGTTTGTTTCAGTAGAAATGACCAGGTTTTCTAAGACTAAGGGTAAAAAACTGACGCTCAGACGTAACATTGGGATATATAAGTTCCCTCATTAGTATTACTTATTGAATCAGCAGTGTTACATTAAACCTGCAGTATTCAAATAATAATAAAACTTGGGCTGAATATTTTGTGGTTTAGAATTCAGCCATTGCACATTACATGTACAGTAATAACGTTAAGTTATGCAAGCATTTTTTATTTCATTTCAGTACTATATATATATATATTAAGTTGCCCTAAATTTGTACAAATATGAAATGACATTTTTTTCCAAGGATTGGACATATTTTTAAAATATAAATATGATTGTCTATAAATTTGTGATATCACTAATATGCCTCCACCATGTGACATATCTTGGCTAGCACAGTAACCTAATGGATGGTACAGTGTGTGTGTAATTTAATCACCTTTCAGGCATAAACTGTAAACAAATCTGTCACTGTGAGGGACATAATTTTATATATAAGCCCAAACCAATACCCAAGGGACAATATTTAGTTATCAGGGGCCGGAGAAATACTGGAGCTTTTATACCATCAGCTGTCCCCTGCAGGGCCGTAGAAGGGCAGGGGTTCTGACAAACTGAAAGTAAAAATCCTGGCCGATCCCCGTGGATGCAACTGACTCACGAGTGCATTTATAATAATTGCATGTACATATATTATTCTGTTACATCTACGTCTATGTTATTCTCCCGAGCATTTAATAATTGGGAGGTGACCGTGTGTCTCATAAAGGCACACATAAAATCAATGAAGAGAAAGATGTGAGATACAAAGATGTGATACAGTACAGATCTAGCGATGCATCTGTGGAAATTTTTTACTTGAGCGAATTTAGCGCGAGTGTCCACTCTTCTACTACTGCCGAATCGCGACAATGGCGAGTCATAAAAACCGCCATAATCCCTCGGGATCACGTTAAATGCTGCATTCCAACTTAATCTAGCTCATTTTGAATAGATTGCTTGGTTCTTTATTTAAAGTTTAACGTGCCTCGTGCAGTGCACTGATACATGCGAGTATACCTCTGGGTCTCCAACCAGTTCATCTCTAAACTAAATAGCTTGTCAGAGTGTCTGAAATGACCAAGTGGCAGTGCCCTGGCAGAGGCTAGAGCATCGACCTCTCGATTTAGTCCAAGTTCTTTGACGATGATCATTCCTTTTCATTTAATTATGGCATCAAGAGCTACTCTCGATTAAAAGTCAAAATGCATTATCCACTCGAACATTGTTACAACTTAGTCCAGAATCTAGACGTAAAGGATACTGAGCTACTTTGGGTATTAAAATTTAAATGACTAATGCAACACAACCTTCGGCTTGAAAATGAATGTAAAAAAACCCCGAAAGTCATATTTACCGGAATTGTATGTTACAAAAGGTATTTAACTATGAGGTAGCATTAAAACAGATCACGGACAAAATGACTCAATGTCATGGTCGAATGACAATAAATATTTACACAGACCTTGTCACGTTCTAAAAACTTGTAAACAACAAGGTTACAAAATAGTATTTTCACAATGACAGTTTGACTTACCGATAATGTGTCGTATATGTTCCTTTAAAATTATGATTTATCTTATATTTAATCGATAAAATTATTTATTTTTCATTCAACTTTTTAAGAAAAACAGAAATTACATAAAAGTATTACTTTCAATATTGACAAAATAAAATCCCGGAAGTGCGTTTAGCGGTAATGAATAAACAATTACGAATAAAAATTTCTATCCGTCGTTGTAGTCATCATGAAATAGTGCTACATAACTTACCTCCCTTACTTAGCAAGAGTTTTACTGGTTACATTATCATTTATATGTTAAAAATACATTACCGGTACAAAAGATGAGGAAGTGTGTTTCTGTTCGTCCGCAAAAATCATTCTAAAATTAAATAGAGGATATTAATTTTGTATTTTCCGCCACTCGTGAAAATATAAATCAGCTGCTCACGAGGTGAATTATCAAACGATCATACACGGTAAAATACTAATATTCTATTTATTTCATGCTTCAAATAGCTTAAATGATGGAAATACTCCACTATATACCTCAAATGTTTTGCGTGACATCGTTTTCCCGCCATGCATGCGTCGAGTATCAAGCAAGTAGTTCTTCTGCAATGGCTTCAATTTCGTCTATTTGTTTTACATTGATGTATGCTGTTGTCTCATATCTCCGTGCTCCTTAACAGTTTCAGCGACGCATGCGCACTAGCCCATACAAGTTTTAAAATTGTTTGCACCATTTTCGGAAGAAAAAATGTTAACTTAACTTATAAGAAAAAGAAAATTTAAAAATGATCACAAAAACTCGTAAAATCATAACTTTTTGATGTCTAGGTCGATGCTCTGAATCCTGGTGACTGTTTCCCATGAAATCCGTGCCTCCGTAAAAACGGGTCTGTATCGGGACCCAAAGTGATGGAATTTCAAATTTGTAGTTAGATTAGATAAATTTGGAGTAGTGCTTATCAAACTGCATATTCAGTTTGAGTATTAAAGCCTTAGGTGATAAAAATAATGCGTAATGAAAAGGGGATGAAAAAAAAATAACAAAAGTTGAAAAATATCAGTTGGAATAATTACTAGGTGTATCGTTCCTGGTCGTCAAGGTGAAAGCTTTGGCATGTCGTCCAAAATAATGGCCTCAATTGATGAAGGATATTTGTAGGATGATTTATTTTGGTAATTTGACCAAAATGACTGTATAGAACATATACAAGAGTTGAATTCAACTAAGCACGGTTTTCATGAGAAGGCACGAAATTATGAGACAGAGGTATACATATTATGTTCTATTATATTTGTTAAAGATTAAGAGAACAAGTGAAAATGCTTATTATTTCATTTTTGGTGGCGGGGAAATTGTTTTAAAGAAAGTAGTCCGTTTGCGTGAAATTATGAACTGTGAAATTATCGGGAAATAATCCACCGTTATAACGCCGTAAACCACCGATAAGCATGAAATAATTTGTAATTACTGAGTTCAAGTTATTATAATATGTTGACTGTATGCTTTCTTATATTGCTTATTATATATCAGTGGCTTAGAATGAGAAGGCCGTAAGTACAAAGTTAATATAATATATCTTTACTTATGGAAAAAAAAACCTTTTTTACTTCAGTTTGGTCAACATGACAAGTTCCGTTTTTTTCACGAAAATAGGCTGATAAAAAGCGCCTTCCAATGCAGATTTCAGTCTTATAAGGTCATAAGTAGCAGTACTTACGAACTTCTCATTCTAAGCCAGCGATGTCATTCCTGCTACATTCTAGGACCTCCATGTGACAGGCACATCTGCCAATATCATTAGAGGGAACAATATTCAATGGAATCTTCAAAAGCAGCTAGGATGTCGTTGTTTAGTACATCACGTTTACCAATGTCCACATAGGTTGTAGCATATACATTTTGTACATCTCCAATAAGGTAAGAAATCGCTTCTCCTGGTATCACAACAGGAGGCAGCAATAATTTAACATCTTTTACATCCAAAATGTTTCCCTGGCTTGCAACCACACTGTCAGAAACATATATTGCCAGTCACGTGCAGATTTCAGAGATGTTTTTACCATCCAGCACTACTTTGAGCCTCATTTTCATCTAGTCAATAGTATGTATATTGTTAACCTCCGGACTATAGAGTAGGGCCCGTATTCATAAAGCACCTAAGGTAAAAATATACCTTAGGTTGGTCGATTTACCTTAGGTTTTATATGATTTCCCTTAGTTTTATATGATTTCACCTTAGATATCTGAAACATCCTTAAGTATTATTCATAAAGCTCCTTAGGATATTTTTCCCTTAACTTGGACGATTTTCCCCTTAGATTTCTAAGGTAGCTCGGAGCTACCTTACATTTCTAAGGGAAAAGTTAAGGGAAAAAATCGGCAAACAAAATGGCGGCACGGCAGACGTTTTCTACGAACATTTGACCCCAAAATGCTTAAATGCACCAAAAAATGGTAAGTATTTAAAAGCATTCAATATACTTAAATACGATTACTTGAAGTCGTAACTGTCCGGAAAAGTACGTGTTTGAATGGAATTTAACCGAAACTGCCGTAGTGACAGTGCGAGTTAGCGTCCGTTAATTTCAAGACCTAAAAACGTCTTTTATTCATTAAATAGTGGACTATTTGATTGATTTCTGGCAAGATAGATGTAACAACTATTTGATGCAACGATTGGGATTGATTTATTAAGGTATCGACGCCCTATGAAGACGATAGCTTGATGATGTGCGAATGCAATAGTGTTCGGATAAAATATTTCGGACATCTCGATTTTTGCAGTTATGTACTGATTTTTTACCTGTTATATGAACATACCATTGCTCAGGCTTGCTGTATATACTGGCAATAATAATATTATTGTTTTTTGCTCATGTGTTTGTCAAACAATTACATGGATCTTGGGATTTGTTCTCTTTTTCTGTCCAAATGTCAATTTCCATAGTTGTTTATAGATTAATAGAATGCATTAATGCCAGGAACTACCCAGATAGGTGATATGGTTAGAGTATTCACTCGTTATGCTGTGGTTGGCACGGTGGATGAGTGGATAACACTCTTAACTACTTGACTAGAGATCCCTTGGCGGGAGCATTCAGTCATTTCGGTGACGCTAAATTGTTTCACACCAACTACAAATTGGCAACCCAGAGGTTGTGTTGCATGTATCAGCGCAATCTATTTGAATCGAGCTAGCCGGCATAGCCACTACGGTAACCAACTCAGATTCATTGAATCTCACCTCTGCTTTGTGATTTTATGTCAGCACTCAGACATCTGCCAATAAGGAATAACAAAGTTGGAGTCCCGTTTCAATCCTTGGCTCCTCAGCCCTGTAGTTTATGAAATTATTCAGTATGCCTATTCAATGTTGGGGAGAATCAGTCTTCACTGTCGCACTAAATCATTATTCATAGACGCTCGTCCCAAACCCCAAACCCTCTAAATATGCACTTGGCTAGCTGAGCTACCATAATCTGCCCATGCCTAATAGGTAACCCCTGAACATATTTAAATATCTTTACTTTCATACTTGATGCTGTGCAAATCATATTAGGGGTTAGGCTTCTCTTTTCATATTTAAAGTCAGTGGTATTTTTTATGATAATATTAACAATAACTTATAATTAAGATCAGTTTTGTATGTATTGATACGCTCAGGGATGATAACTGAATTTTTCTGCTATTTCAGGTACTGTCTGGAATGTGATAGTGTATGGTTTGTGTGTATGTTCATCAGAAATCTCCTTGTTCAAGAAAGTGGTGTGTGTACAAGACACTTCAAGGTGACAAGACTACATTGGAAAATGAGAAAATCGTTTTTATGAATAACAACAGTGAACTGGATAATGGCATAGTCATTTCCCTGCACTCTGGGATTGCAGCATATATCACCTTGAACTGCAGTTATATTAAAAAAATAAACTGTGTACAAAACCATATTAAACAGGAGTTGTCAAATGGCAATGCCCTCCACTATCAACAATGAAAACATTGTTGGGACCTTGGCAATTGATGCATCAGCCCTTAAACAATATGAGTCTTCAAATTAAAAAGGACACTCGACAAAATTTAAGACCATCCATTCTCAAAATACGAAGCAGAAATTACCTTTCATGCAATTCGATGCAGTGACCTGTAACTATGGTGTTCATCAATCTGAAGAGGCAAATCACCATATGAAGCAACTTCGACTGAACAGTATTCAAAATTCTGATGCGCAAACAAAGACAAATTACATCTATAAAGATTGTATATATACCTTGTGACTTTCCAAACAAACAAATACAGGAGCCATCAAGTTTTTTTTGTATCAATAAGATGTCAACCATAGTATGAAGTTTCAAGTTGCAGAATATATAGACTCAAAGATCAGAAATAAATTTCACACATGAAGCTTTTTTGGACAACAACCTATGACACCAAAACACATAGTGTTTTTAGTTTCTAGTGAATATATATGTATTAAATGAATGCTTGCATTTGTGCAACATGTTATAGTGCGCCCAGGATAATGTGATAATTACAAACATTGACCGGAATGGTCTACTGTTGCAAAATTGGTCATACTCATACTGATAAATTGTGCACACTTGATTTTCCCACCTTTGTGGCTTATTTCAAATTTTTCTGCCTTCCATGATATCCTGAGTGAACTATAACATTGACATAAGTTGATTGTTTAAGTTCTACCATGTGTTATGAGTTTAACCCTTTACTCCAAATGTGCGTAATTACATGTATAGCATGTATAATATATAGGTTAAATTTAATACCCAAGAAATTTAATTCATTTTTACAAAGTTGGGCTCATTTGTTTTTTTTTAATTCCCTGGGAAAGGACTCTGAAATGAAACACTGCATGACTTTCTCTATTCATTACCCTCATATATTTTCATAAGCATAAAGTATCACAAAGACGCTCAATATGTAATACAAAAAAAACCAAAGAACCAATATCACACAACATGTTTGCGGACATTGATATATTCAAGGCGAGAACATTATAATATATTCACGCATAAAGGTCACACAGGATCAGGTTAAATTCTCCAAGCTATTCAAAGTTTAGTTGTGCATATTGTTGGCACAAGTTGGCCTAATACATTTCAATGGAGTAATTGCCATTTGTATTTTCTACTAGTACATGCTATTTCAATGAAAGTTCTCAGTACAAATTCTAGTTGTGTATATCATCATTTTAAGCAAGTTATTGCCCTTTGTTTGTTCAGCTTATAATTTTTTCTGCATTTGGTTAATGTTCCAATGACTAATCAGTACCAAGCCTATCATTGACACAAATGTTTGAACGGGATTCTTAAAAATGGCCTTTACAGGATTCTTCAGCCCGTATTTAGACTGAGTTGTGTAAGCTATCTTAATTTTGATCTCAGATACTTGCTTAACTGTGTTAAGCAGGGTGTATTCATCACATTCATTGATATTTCAAATTCATGTTTGTTTTGTTCGGAAATATTATTTACACTATTTGTAGGATATAATGATTTAAAAGTACATGTTTTTTTAAAACAACAGTTTTTGTTCAGCAAGCTCATTTGCTCATAGTACAAATTGATTTTCAAAAACTCTTTAATCGATTTTGTCGGCTTTAAATTTTTTTTATACAATGATAAATGTACAAGAAAATTACAGGCTAGATTGGAACACTTTTTCAAAGGTCAGAGCTAAATGAGCGGTTATCACAAAATGGTACAAATTCTCGTTTTAAAGACTAAAGGGAATAAATCGGTCAAAATTATTTCGTTGGAATAAAATTTGAACTTTACCGACATATTGTATTGATGCTTCTGTATACTTTAGGTTGAGTGCAATAGTGATATTGGACATAGAACAAAACACATTTCTTTAGTGCTATAATTTTGTCGGTTTTTATGCGAGTAAGTGCTTAGAAAAGTTTTGTAAGAATCAGACAGTAATTAGGAACTTTATTACCAGACTTTGTCACTTTTACCTATATCTTTTTAATTTTGATTACTTTTTTTTAAATACATGACATGCTTCATATGAATTAACTGTATGGATCGACATAAGAGTATTTATAAAAGCCGTTTTCAGGCAGCATTTATAGGCAGCATATATAGCGGGAGTGTATAAATTATTCCTTTTTTCAATGTTTAAAAAACTTATAAATACAAGTTTATTGTACATTTAAACATTATTACTAAAGGTCATTGTTTTTAAGCTTGAGCAAAAGTATTCTTAATCATGCTTTATATTTGAATTATTGCATTTTTAGCTCCACTATTCTATGTAATGAGCACTCATGCAAGATCCCCTACTTGTTAAGGAAACATTAATTATAGTTTTATACTAAGCTCGCTAGGGGTATAACGATATGGTCACTTAACGATACGATACGTATCACGATATAAGGGTGATGATACGATACATATCGCGATACAAACATACCTAATTTCTCCTATAAAGTATTGATACTTTTCGGAATATAGTTGACATTTTACTCATTAATATGAACTATTTAACTTGATCATTTTAATTTAACTCGAAAAAATTGTACACTGAGCTTTTTGAAACAACAGTGAACAATATGTCACGATACGTATTGTATCGTGAGCTACGTATCGCGATACGATATATCGTTGCACCCTTAAAGCTCGCCAAAGGCTCGCTAAATAAGATGTCTCAAACTCGTTTAATATAAGTTTATATCAATTGACAACTTGTCACAATGTGATAAATCCTTTATATATGACCCCTCGGACCTAGATTTAGATAATTTTTGACTTGGTATATATAGCGCAATGTCGCACAAAAAAATCCAAAAAACAGATTTTAACCTCTAATGTGGGACTTGATACAGTGAATACATAAAATAGGGTATTAATTTTATCAGGCTTCACATAGGTCTTGAAAAGTTCTTGAATTTGGTTTCAACCTTAAAAAGGTACTGCCTTCAAAAATGTCAAAATAGCTGTTGAATGTTTCTGCCAATCCTTGAATTTAGGCAAACCGCCTTGAATATACAAAGAAATGTCATAATTCAAAACGTACATAATTTTCATGTTTATCCAAGGCAACACAGAGTCGAAATTTTACAATTTATGATGATTAATGTTTTGAAAAAGGGCTTGATAAGTGATAATACCATATCCTTCCTTGAAAAATCTTGAAAAGCTCTTTAATGTAGGTGTGAGAATTGTATAATATGATTATGAACCATGTCATTGTATGTATTATAAATAAACTTTTGATACCAATTAAAGTTCAGTATTTTTCAATTGTCAGTAATTACAGTTGTCGAGATTGATGTCTAATTAAAGCTGCCAGTATAAGATAAGGTGAAATTAATACTACATAGGAAGCATTCCAGGAAAACAGGTTAGGTTCAGCAGCTGCAGTGCAGAGTTATTGATGTACAGTAGTGTTAATCCTGATCATTTAGTGATTACACAAAATATAAAATTAAACCACATACTGTGTGGGTACCCGTTATAGATCACAAAGTATTTCCCCCATGATCAAATTATATACATGTATGCAAGTACAGTACAACCTCTCCATAGCAGCCTTCTGTAGAGCAACACTCTCTCTATTACTAACAGTACTTAACAACACTTTCAAAATTTCACTTGGCTCATATTCACTATAAATCTAGCCTCTATAGAGCTAAAACCTCAAACAATGGCCATTTTTTGCAGCTCCAACAGGGTGTTGCTCATATGAAACACAGTTGTACTGTAAACTTATTATGCTCCCCATTTTTGATGAGGGGTATACATGTATATTGCTTTGCACATGTATGCCATTTGGTCGGTAGACCTGGACAGTGTTGGCATAACGAACGGTCGATTGAGTAACGGACAGGACGGCGGAAAAATACCGGGAAATACTGGTCAATTGGACAATACAAGTGGTCGATTGATTTGGTCATATGAAATAATGCTTCCATTTAACACACTATAGTATGTACATACATTTGTAAAGGTTATCACTGATAACATACTTAATATATTTTCTGTTATTATTAATTTTAATCTCTATTTTTTTCATATACATTTTAAGTTCTCCGGTATTTAATGCAACACTTGAAACTCATGCACTTTATATAGAACTGAATAATAGAGAAATGCTTGTGAAAACCTGAGAGTTCAAATGCTTAATATGCATCTAAATTAGCCAGTACACAGAAAATTCTCAATTGATCATTCAATTGAGTGAATCGACCAGTATTTTCCACATTGAAATTGAATCGACCAGTTCATTCGACCACTTTGAAAATGAATTGACAACTTGTAGATCATACTCTCAAATAAATTGAGGATCTATTCAATGATATAGAACTGAATAGTAGAGAACGGCATGTGAAACCCTGAGAGTTCAAATGCTTAATAGTCATTTAACTTTTAAAGTAAACCAGTACACAAAAAATTGATCATTCAATTGACCAGTATTCCCGGTATTGGACACTTTTGGAGTATTGGACAGGACGGTATTTCCCGCCCGGTATATACCGCCCAACACTGGTAGACCGTGGTTCCAAACTTGGTACAACCGTACATGTATACCAGTATATATATGCTTTGCCCTAGGATCTTCAAACTTAACATTGAGGTTGGCCAGCAAGCAACAGTAGATCACCCCTTTAGATTCCGAAGGACCTTTACCATATTTCTTGCCATAGGGGCATCAATGATTTATATCCATCCTGTTACGAATTAGACACATAGTATGCCAGCCAATAATATCAAGGAAGCATAGCGGTACATATTATGGCCATAATATAGCCTCCCCTGATATATTGTATGCATTAATAATTTATAAAGAGGTTGGGAGGTTCATAATGTATCAGCTGCATACTGTGCATAGTGAGTGTTGGCCTTGAGGCAGGGCCCTTGTTACTTGGTATCTGAGAGGGTCAAAAGTCAATATACAAATTAGTTATGGCTGCTTTGTTAAGACATCAAGTAAAACCAAAGAGGTCAGAAGGTCTACGGACCTCCTTCTTTCTTCCATGTAATTTGCAGGGCCCATTCTTGGGCATTTTCGCAAATGTTAGAGACAGAGGTGAGATATAAGGAATCCGGGTGCGATACCCTAGCTCGTTTCAAATAGATTCCTTGGTTCTTTAACGTGCCCGGTGTAAAGCACCGATACACGCTAGACTACCCCTGGGTTTCGTACCAGGATCTTCTCTAGTTGGGTGGGAATTTGGAAACACTAAACAGCGTTTCTGAAATGACCAAGTGTCCCGGCCGAGAATCGTACCCGGGACCTCTCGATCAGGAGTCAAGCGTCTTACCACTCGACGAGTCAAACAATCTCGACCTAGTGACTACTCATCACAAAGGTCTCCAAATCGTGTCTAACCACTCGACCACCGTGCCTCTTTGGTGGGTGCGAGTCCTACCATTCATTTAAGTAAATTGAGATACCGCCAATTCATTTGATTAAAAAAGTACTTGACACATACCAATAAATTCCATGTTAAAGGCAGGCTTGCATACGGTCTGTTCAGTGTTGGGAAAACTAAGGCACGTTTTGGTCGGGGGACGCTTTGGTATCTTGAAACTTGATGAACCTATTCGTTGTGACTAAGATCTATCTTTCTACATACATCTTTATCATATATTACTACTATGAACACAAAACAACCTATTACAAAACCGAAAACATTCATTCGTGGCCCGATAATTTAATTATTAAAGGCGATATTGTGTGCAAGACTTTTACCGTAGACTGCTGTTCGGACCCCTCACTTGATCGCCATTTTATGGGGCCGTTGTTTTAGTTTCGGAAGTCAGCATCCATTTTTTTGTTTCTTATTATCTCAAGTAAGGTTCCTGTATTTCTTGTAAGGTTATAGATCTTGCTCAAAGTAACTTCTACTTCAATGTTTTGACATGGATTCGAGGAAATTTCGACGATTTGCAAGGTCAACAAAATCAACATGAAAATGAAACTGATACAGTGTTAAAATATCAGCTTCAAACCATATCACTAGTGTTGGACCCCCGTATGATAGTTCCATTCCCTCTAGTACGCAATACAGGCGAAGATAACTTCACATAAAGCGAAAAACTCGAAGAAAATGTAAAATTTCCAAAGCATCTTGATTCACCGTATTTGTTACTATTTTTAGCAACGCAGGTGCTCGGACGCTGATATCCACAATTTTGAGGATCATTTTTAGACGAAATCTTGACCTAAGGTAATTATTTCCCTTAGGTAGATTCTTGCCTAAGGAATTTCCTCAAGTCAAGTTAAGGGAAAAAATTAAGGGAAATCCTTCCCTTAGGTGAATATATGGATACCTTAGGTAAAAATCTTCCTTAGGTAAAAAAAACCTTAGGAGCTTTATGAATACGGGCCCTGGTTATCAACATTAATGGACGAAACATAGCTGGGCCAAGCAAAACCTTCATTTGCCAGTCAGTTTTCTGCTGAAATATGGCAGGCATATCAGTGTCAGTGCCTGACCTGTCGGATTTGAACCTGCATCACTGGATTAGGTGGTAGATGCACTAACCACAAGTTACGGAGGCATACATTCCATGGGCAACAATTAATTGATAACACATAACTCTCTATATATAGTTAATGTTGTACATTTATTATCATAGATTTAAACATTTTTCTGGCATCTTGCTAGTGGAACATAAACAGACTGTTTGAGTATTAGCACAAGTTGTAGACTTAACCCTTTACTCCATAGATAAATAAAATGACTTCTTTTACCAGGAAGTAGAATCTAGAATTAACATGCTCTTACACATAATAGTTTATCACTATTTATATTTTGTAATAATGACAATGTACATGCATAGGGGAAAAAAACCCATTTTGGAAACATAAAATTATTGCCTATCACAATTTGTTCGCAATAATGACAATGTACAGGGGAAATAATCCTATTTTGGAAACATACTATCAAGAGAGACCATTCTTGATATTTGTCTTTAAAAAGCTGTAATAAGAATAAGGTATACTGTATGGAGTAAAAGGTTAACAATCTAACTGCCTTGCATATTTATTTTCCCACAGTGACAGTGCACAGGTAACGGTATCATTAAGAGAACCTAAATTTCGAAAAAAAATCAACTTCATTTTTTTAAAATTTCTTTTTCAATGATAATGTTACCTGTGTAACAATGATGGGCACAAGTCATCATGTGATGAAACATACATTCAATGAGCACTTTGAAAGATTTGGATCAGGAAAATTTATACAGCTTCTATATGGACATTATAATAAATAAACAATGTAATGATTTACTCATTTATGACAACTACGTGTATTAAAAAGCTGCTATCCAGTCTCTCACACAAATGATATTTGAACAATTGCCTCAGTCAGTGCATGATAGATTCAGCTATAAATATCATCCTCAAAAATCAGTGGTTAGTGAACTAGAGCTGTACATTGTAAATGAATATTGCACATCATACATGTATATTAAGTTTGCCAAAAACTCAAGATCAACCTGGGGTGGTATTCACAAAGCATCTTAGGTGAAAACTTAGAATTTTCTATCAATCTCAAACTTTCCTAAGTGTATTATCAGCTAAACAGGAAAATCAAGGTTAACAATTATTTACATTGATAAGAAAATGTAGAGCTAGAGATATCACATAGAAAGCATGGTTATTCTTTGTTTCTTGGGAAATATGTTGAGCTCAGTATTTTAACTTAAGTAAACATATTTAAGTTTTCATATAAGATGCTTTGTAAATACCACCCTTGTCATCTGTTGCTAAGCGTAAACAAACTTCATTTCTTAGTTACCGACCATTCAATTAAATACAGAAAGCATGGAGTACCTCCCGTGAAAAGTGCTGTGCAGAGCTTTCCTATGCTAATAGTCTTCTGCTGTAAATAGTTCTCAGGTGCTCATTAGATGTAGAATCATGCAGAAAGCTACATTGCCTGTTGAGGCACACACTTGAAGTATATCCTATGTATACTTGTACATTAGACATTTGGGAAATGTTTGGGAAGTTTTTAGCAAATTCAAAAGACTTTTCAATTGGCATAATATTATTGTCTCCTTCAAACATCTATTCAAATGAGAAACAGTAAGGCACACTATGAAGTAATGCTAAGTTTACAATTTCCAGCACATCTAGTATGTAAACTAATACATACACCATACTCAACTAAAGAAACATGCACCATTTATAATAATCAAAACCATATCTGTTTAATAAAAATACATAAATAAAAGTAAGACATATTAACCAGTGGGGTGGAAATGTTTTCATGTAGCCAGTTTATCTTCAACAATAGACGGTTGATTTGATATCTCACTTAAGTAACAAAGAAGAAAACGACAAAAAGTAGCCGGCAACCATGTTTAAATACCCAGGGAATTTTTCCGCCTTCCCCCTCATTTCTACCCCTCGGTTAACGTCATGTACAAGCATAAAAATCTTCAACTTAAATGTATGAGTCCCTCAAAGGATCATAACTGGAAGTATTCATAAAACATAAAATTCCTGACAATTTGCACAACACCTTGGCTTGGTATGAAATATTCATATTAAGTCGTATTAAAATCTGAATAGTAGTTAAGGAAGACAAGGGCTGACAAACTAATTAAGCTGCCTTAACATATGATAAATTGCCTTCAACTTTAATAACCAGTAAAGCTCAGTAAATTTCCACTTCTGTGTTACAATGTACTGCAGTAACTGTAAAATCATTTAATTTCTGGTTCGGGTAAAAAAGACAATTTCGTTGGAACTTGAATTCGTGGATTTTGCATTTCAGTTGAGGTGAACCACGAAATCCACGAAATTTAATCCCCCACGAAAATTAATGATTTTACAGTATATAGTTTTTGATAACAGTTTGATGAAATTTAAGTTTTACAAACAAGCTTTTCTTATGATCAGTACAACCTCTACTGAGTGGCATACCTTTAAGCAACAACCTTTCTTAACCAACTTATTTTTTCTTAAAGCAATGTTTAACCTCTTTATAGCAACAGCGCCTCAACATAATGTCTTACAAGGGAGAGGCTCTACATTGTACTGCATATGTCAAACATGGGACTGTTTTAAAACACTAGCATTCACACTTAAACCACACCTCTCATGGTTTTACATCATTCATACCGAAACCGCACCGGTAATATGACTTTTGTTAATAACCAACAGGGTGATTCTTAGACAGTCATACAATTACCCTAACTCATATAAAAGTTATTTATCTCCAAACAATGACATAACATTGTTCAATAGGCATACAATAATATTCATATATAAATTAAATAATAACTTGACACAATCACACAACAATGTCTTCATGCAATGACACAGCAATGTTCAACAGGCATATACACTAAAACTCATGTACTAGAGATGTTTAATAAACATACATGTATGCCTCCATGGCAGCCAAATCTTTGAAAAAGGTCACAAATTGACCTACAGAACTCAAAATCAATAGGGTTATCTTCTGTTACAGGAAAACATTCATGTAAAGTTTGAAGATCCTAGAGAAGAGCTTTCGTGAATTATGGAAGCAAAACCATTTGTTCTACAGACAGACAGGCCAACCGACCGAAATGAGCAAAGCAATATACCCCCTTATCAAAGACGGGTGGCGTAATAATTTATTACACTTGACACAATAGCACTGCATTGTCTGAATATATCACATGGAATGTTTGGATGTATTACACAAATAATAAGTTGTCTAGATTTCACATCTCTGGTTAACTTAACCAGTCCAAATCATCATCATCATCATCGTCCCCAAACAGTGGTGGGGGTGGCTTCGGTTTTAAATCCTGAAAAACAGAAAATACCGGTAATGATAGGTTAACAAGACTGCAATAATAAATTACTAAGTCAATTAACTTGAAATGGGGTGGCTTTTGTTTTAAATCCTTACAAGAGCACCGCCAAAGGCGGTGCTCACGCACATCTGATATGCACTGTCAAAAGGCAGACAACCTTAGCATGAAGTCCAAAAAGGGGCAATAACTTACGCAAAATGCAGATCAGAGTTATGGTTCTTGCTTGACATTTCTTGCTTGACATGTTCAGGTATTGATGGTGAACAAGCAAATAGCAATAGCACACATAGTGAATGAGAAAAGTTGACCTAAACACAAAACTTAACCAAAAATTTTCAAAGTCCAATAAGGGGCAATAACTCATGCAAAATGCAGATCAGAGTTATGAGTCTTGCTTGACATGGTCAGGTATTGATGGTGAATAAGTCTTGAAGTTTCAAAGCAATAACTCAACAAAACTTAACCATGCAACACCGACACTGACGCCGACCAATTGATGACAATAACTCATCTTTTTTTCAAAAATCAGATGAGCTAAAAACAGAATATAATGAAAGAATAACAAGACTGCATTCAGTAAACACTTACACCACGGTGGTACTGTCAATTCAATGAGTAAATTAAATACTTATGAGGGAACTATCCCATTCAAAAGAAAAAGCGGGGATTATTGTTAACTCAGGTATACCCTAAGATCCTAATTATTATTTAGATCTTCAGTTGATGGCATGTTGCACTTGGTCTGTGCCTTGCACACTTTAAGCACATGATGAGGCTTTATGTGTTTGCAGTCTCAAATCAATAGGTAGAACCATTAGAAGGCCATGTTGTAAATAAGTTTATACATGAAATGTATTAACTTAATGTGTATAACCTTTGTTAAATAAAGTTATTATTATTATTATTTGTCCAAGCAACATGTCTATTCTGGCAGTTACAGTATTGATACTTATCCTTTGATGAATAAAGGGCATTTCAAGCAAAATTTAGCCAGCAAAGACTTAGTATCACTTAAAGAGGCATTCCCTATAACTAGAATATTTTTCTCTACTATCACATTTGATGAGCTAAATGTACAAAGCACTAACAATTATCATAATTTGTCAGAAGAAAGTGTGCGCAAATATGTCTCTATAATGTCAAAAATATGCTCAAATCACCAATAGTAATTTATCGCTTCTAGCAATTTATTATTGTGTGGTCAAAGGGAAACAACTCGTGACTATTTTGGCTCGTTGCGGAAATATATTTTCATTTTTTCTTGGTAATTGGTGGGAGCTTTTGGTCGAAGATTTGAAGAGTGTAAGCAATAATGATTCTCATTTAATGTATAATATTCCTGAATCGAGTTAAACGATCAAAGTTATAGGGAACGCCTCTTTAAGACTGGGGTCACAAGTATACATGAAGACATACATTTTAAATACGAATGTATTCATCCTGAATGTTACACTATCAATAACTATTCCCCATGCAACAAAAACATGCACAGATCCAGAAATTTTGTTTCAGGAAGGGGTATGATAAGCTTCTTGCTCAGGGGAGGGGGTGGTTAAGCCTGACCGAAGTCTCATTTTATAAGATATAACTTCATTAATACCAAAGTTTGAGGATGGTCTAGAGCCTATGAGCCCTATCTGGATTACAGAACATGGCAAAGCTAAGAATAAGCATGAAATTGAAACCCAAACCTAGAAGACTAAAACATCACAAAATAGAACAGGAACATCTATGCTGTATTGATAATGGAGAAATAACCAGATTGTAAATGTAGCCATACTATACTAGGCGTGGAGATTGAGGGTGGAAGCAGTAATGAACCGAGTTCTGTTACATGTAGTACATTTTGAAGCTGACCTTTAAGCTGAAGGGTCTATTTGTCCAAGGTGTACAAGCATTCAAATAGAGAATTGAAACTGAACATTGAACATCGAGCATCTGATCACAATGAGTTGATGTAACATTATGCTGATCAAATATTTGTAACAAGACAATGTTCATCATGTATACAGTATGTCAGTCGGTGCTACATACAAGATAGCATAAGTTAGAAGAACATGAGCTGGTATACTGCATTGAAAAGAAACACACGAGTCATACAGTATTCTTAGAACACAGGTTTCTGTCAGAGTTGATAGTTACCTTATTGAAATACTCCTCCACACCCTCAAATATTAATATAAGTAAATGTAACACAAGCTATCACTACAGGTGAGAAATATCCCCAGATACTGTTCTGTCATACAGGACAACAAATCCCTATCAATTGATTAGAACAAACTGTTACAGCCAATTCCAAAATTACCTTCCAAAAAACCGACATGTAGGTACTGAGAAATGGTGCAGCACATTTTGTCAACAGACTGACAGACATATGGAAAGCGTGGATCCAATATAGCTGCCATGGCATATACATTGTATCTGGGTTATAATCAACAAGGTATGACTCTCATACGTTCCCACTGTGCTTGATAAAATTAACAAAATGTATACCTACTCACACAGAAAACTGCTTTACTTAAACAAATCTGACTTTCTTACCATGCATCACAATCAAGGATTTTCTGGGATATATCATAATTGCAAGTACAGTCAAACCTGAGTTAGTGCTCCCCTGGTGTCTTTACCTGCCTCATTCAAACAGTTTGGAGATAAGGACAAATATAAGACTACAAACTATGATAATTAATGGAATAAAATTCTGGACCTCATCAACGATAGACTGTTTCTCTGCTGATTTCTTGACTGTGTCACCATTTACTGGAGGTTTTGTGGTCAGGCCTAAAGTATCTTCAACATTATCATCATCATCACCATCATCTTCAAATATTGATCTGAAAATGATAACAGGGATATACATGCTCCGATCTACAAAAGCATCCAAAGTAGAAATCTCATTTCAAATTGAGACTTTGCTCAAATAAGAGTCGGAATTGGAGATATAAGTTCTGCTTTGTGATATAAATTAAAAGTCCTGGAGCCTTCCAAGTCAATTATCTTAATGACACATGACAATATTTGAGATGAGATCTATACAAGATGGAAATGTTTAGGGAGATTGGGGCCTGATATCCGTCACTGTAGCCGAGTGGTTAGAGCATCTGCCTTTGGAGAGGGAGGTCGAAAGTTCAAAAGTTCGAATCTCGGCGGAAGTTGGGTTAGAACTGATGTGACCGGTTGGTGAGCCACCATCTAGTTAAAGAAGGGTTACAGTAGGCCCATCTCTACCAGGCACCTGGCAATAACGGGAAGGGATTTGGGAGGTACAGTGCGCATGAACGATAGGTGCCTCATAAGTAAAATTGACCGGCCCATTCATTTGGGGTGACACTATAATAAACAAAAACTTCACCTTTTTATTCAATATAGAAATACAACAAAAGCTCACCTCATACAATGTGACCCTTAAAAGCAAATATGGTAAAGATAATCTGACAAATTTCTGTTTAATGATGCTAATTTTGAGTCCAGTCTCGCATGCAAATTAACATTAAGACCAAGGTCAATATTTGAGATGAGATCTTGCTCAGATTGAGATGCTTTGGAGAACAGGGCCTGAATATGCACTTACACAAATATTCTAAGACAAGATTCCCTGATTTTGCCCTGACCAGACAGCAACTTTCTCTGACTTTCGAGCGACTGTGGCATTTTATTAGAATAAAATTTCAAAATTCCATGACTTTTCCCTGACCTTGAAATAATTATGTTTTTTCCTGACCGTGGGAACCCTGACTTACTTTGTTCTATCTTTGATATTATCTTGTTCATCACTGCTGCCCTCAGATAATGGTGGAGGTTCCATACTGACTATAGGTGTAGGTGACGTCTCCTTGGTTTTACTAGGTTTACTTTCTAGTGCTGAATCCAGTAAATCTTCCAGTGAACCAGCTTTCTTCATCCCAGGACTCGCTGTATCAGCAGTGTTAGGTGTCACAGACTGGGGAGCTTCATCTGTAAGATTGAAAACAAAATATGAGTTTAATATTGTTTGAAGTACCACTGATCAATAGTATGTTTGTCATATACTGTAAAATCATTTAATTTCGTTGGGACGAAATTTCGTGGTTTTGGTAAAAAAGACAATTTCGTTGGGACTAGAATTCGTGGATTTTGCATTTCAGGTAATAAAACAAGGGTCAAAATAAGTGTTTGTTGGGTATCTAGTTCGTGGTTGAGGTAAACCACGAAATCCGCGAAATTTAATCCCCCACGAAAATTAATGATTTTACAGTACATCAATCAATCCAGTACAAACAAGAAATTAAGAATTGCAAGCATTACAAAGGTTCCCTACCTGGTTTTCAATGCTTCTGTTGCAGCCGGTTAAATTACAGTTACCAATTGCATAGTCTCGTGTATGTCATAAGAAAGTGCCAGAAAGGGAATGCACGCAAAAAGTTTAAATAAGGGTGAGTCGGGTGATATAATGGTAAATAAACACTTTACTTTAGTACTTTAGTTTACTTTTATAATAGTATAGTATTTACTTGTAGAGGTTTGAGTATTGTGACTAGTCTCTTCTACTTTCTCTTCACGTTCATCAACAACTTCAGTCTCACTGTCTGCCGTACCCGCTGTACCTTCCTGGTCCACGCTTGGTTCACTCACAACTTCAGCAGGTTCACTAACAGCTGGTGGTGTATCTACAGTTTTACTTGGTTCTTTACTATCCTCCTTACCAGCATCATCATCATCATCATCATCATCATCATCATCGTTGTCGTCGCCGTCAGAGTCTGACATTTCTTGCTGGTTATTTACAGGTGGTTCAGCAACCTCGGAAGTTTGTTTGGTTTCAACGACTGGTTCACCGACTGGTTCATCTTCATCATCTTCACTCCCTTCCTCAGACTCTAAACAAATATTAGATAGGAAATACACAACACTTATTCAACTTGATACAAGTAGACACATAATAATTAGAATTACATAGAAAATGCTTCATACTAAATCAAGCTGTATAATTATCTCATACCTGCCAAGTACTCCAAGTACCTGCCAAGATTTAATCAGATTTTCTCCGATTTTTTTTGTCTAAAATATCTGAATTTCTGATTTTACCTACAAAGTCTGACTTGGTAGAAAACCAGAAACGTAAACAATTTAAGTAGATCAACATTTTCGTATTTTGTGAAAACAGAGTAAAGCGAAAATTAATGCTTATTATTAAGAATTTCAGATTTTACGATACATGTATATTAAACGATAATTATTATACCTTCGTCGTCTTCTTCATCTTCTTCTTCATCGTCACTTTCTTCCTCATTCTCTGCATCATCAACTCCAGCTTTAGTTCTTGATGCCAATGATAAAGTTGTACGCTGAAATTATGTCAAGATAAATTATGATAAATGACTTACCATAAAATCATTTCATTTCTATGGAACGAAATTTTGTGGATTTGGTAAAATGTTAATTTCGATGGAAAGTTAATTTGCAGATTTTGCATTAAAAATTTTTTAGGAAAAAAACTTAATGGAAACATATTATTTTTTTGCATTTTAGGAATAACTGAATGGAAACATATCAAATGTTCATATTTTTCTATGATTAGATCATTTGCCATAAGTTGATTTTGTTTTTATGCAAAATTCTAAAAAAAATAAGTTTGAGTTGAGCAATGAGAATAAGAACATGTTTATCATTCCTGGGCCGTTTAGGTGGATTGGACATCATATAACACAAAAAAATTGTAGTGGAATGATGTTAAAACCTGAATAAAACCAACAATACTACTCAGTCTAAAGATAAAGGGGATGAGAAGACGTGTATACCTTGATAGAGTTGAGTATGACAGCCAATATTTCACTACCCGTATATTTCTCCTCCGCCTCGAAAGCATCTCTCATCTCTTTATATACTGTATTCATAATCTTCTTCACCTGTAAACAGTAAAATAATCCACATATATCAGTAAAATAATCCACATATATCAGTAAAGTAATCCACATATATCAGTAAAATAATCAGCATATATCAGTAAAATAGTCCGCATATATCAGCAAAATAGTCAGCATATATCAGCAAAATAGTCCGCATATATCAGCAAAATAGTCTGCATATATCAGCAAAATAGTCCGCATATATCAGTAAAATAGTCCGCATATATCAGTCAAATAATCCGCATATATCAGTAAAATAATCCACATATATCAGTAAAATAATCCGCATATATCAGTAAAATAATCCGCATATATCAGTAAAATAGTCCACATATATCAGTAAAATAGTCCACATATATCAGTAAAATAGTCCACATATATCAGTAAAATAGTCCACATATATCAGTAAAATAGTCCACAAATATCAGTAAAATAGTCCACATATATCAGTAAAAAATCCACATATATCAGTAAAATAATCCGCATATATCAGTAAAAAATCCACATATATCAGTAAAATAATCCACATATATCAGTAAAATAATCCACATATATCAGTAAAATAATCAGCATATATCAGTAAAATAATCCACATATATCAGTAAAATAATCCACATATATCAGTAAAATAATCCACATATATCAGCAAAATAGTCCGCATATATCAGTAAAATAATCCACATATATCAGTAAAATAATCAGCATATATCAGTAAAATAATCCATATATATCAGTAAAATAATCAGCATATATCAGTAAAATAATCCACATATATCAGCAAAATAGTCCACATATATCAGTAAAATAATCCGCATATATCAGTAAAATAGTCCACATATATCAGTAAAATAGTCCGCATATATCAGTCAAATAATCCGCATATATCAGTAAAATAGTCCACATATATCAGTAAAATAGTCCACATATATCAGTAAAATAGTCCACATATATCAGTAAAATAATCTGCATATATATGTAAAATAATCCACACATATATCAGTAAAATAGTCCGCATATATCAGTAAAATAGTCCACATATATCAGTAAAATAGTCCGCATATATCAGTCAAATAATCCGCATATATCAGTAAAATAATCCACACATATATCAGTAAAATAATCACATATATATCAGTAAAATAATCACATATATCAGTAAAGTAATCCACATATACCAGACATATATCAGTAAAATAATCCACATATATCAGTAAAATAATCCACATAATTATTATCATATCAGTAAATAATCACATATATCAGTAAAATAATCACATATATCAGTAAAATAATCACATATATCAGTAAAAAAATCACATATATCAGTAAAATAATCACATATATCATTAAAATAATCACATATATCAGTAAAATAATCACATACATCAGTAAAATAATCACATATATCAGTAAAATAATCACATATATCAGTAAAATAATCACATATATCAGTAAAAAAATCACATATATCAGTAAAATAATCACATATATCAGTAAAATAATCACATATATCAGTAAAATAATCCGCATACATCAGTAAAATAATCCGCATATATCAGTAAAATAATCCACATATATCAGTAAAATAATCCACATATATCAGTAAAATAGTCCACATATATCAGTAAAATAATCCACACATATCAGTAAAATAATCCACATACATCAGTAAAATAATCCACACATATCAGTAAAATAATCCACACATATATCAGTAAAATAGTCCACATATATCAGTAAAATAGTCCACATATATCAGTAAAATAATCCGCATACATCAGTCAAATAATCCACATATATCAGTAAAATAATCCACATACATCAGTAAAATAATCCGCATACATCAGTCAAATAATCCACATATATCAGTAAAATAATCCACATATATCTGTAAGGTAATCCACATACATCAGTAAAGTAATCCACATATATCAGTAAAATAATCCACATATATCTGTAAAATAATCCACATATATCAGTAAGGTAATCCACATACATCAGTAAAGTAATCCACATATCAGTAAAATAATCCACATATATCAGTAAAATAATCCACATAATTATTATCATATCAGTAAATAATCCACATTTATCAGTAAAATAATCCACATATATCAGTAAAATAATCCACATATATCGGTCACACATGGGGTAGTATTTTGTTAAATGTCCAATCAATAAATTGATGAGTTTTTCCATGTATGTATGGGTGTATGAATGTCATACCTTATAACAGTAGTGACAAAATCTCGTAGCGACCATTTTCTGAATATCGGCATGACTTACGCGTCTATGGCTTATACCATATTTTGCAGCTTCATTAGTTTGGCATTTTTAATAAAAATCCATCTGGGTTTAAGCTATAGCTTGGCTATTTTGACTAGAGCCTGACCTTTATGTAAGAATATATTACAAGGTTCTTGCATAAATCAATTTCTGCAAGCAAATCGTGCGATATTGGTATTTCAAATTTGTGTTTGTTCTACACCTCGAGCGTCTTCGTGATACTCCCCGATTATGAAAACATACATCCGGTGTTGTAAACATAGGCAGTGTATCGACTGTTAAATTATGCTAATCAAAAGGTCAGTCTCGTGTCAATTTGGCCAAGCTATATAATAGGGCAAACTAACTACCAGTGATAAGAAATAAGTAATGGTATGTACCTCCTCCAACAAGTTTCCAGCACTTGCCCCGGTAGCTCCCCCCCCTTCACCCACAGAATCTAATTTCTCTGTCAATGTATCTCTCTCTGATTCGAGTTCCTCTATCTGTTCTTCATATCTTTCCTTCATACTCGTTGCATTACTTCGTAGTGACTCATACTGAAAATCGTATATATACATGATTTTCATGGTCATTAAATTGCATAGATTATGTTAAAATCCAATTTTGATTGGAATCATAAATTCATGGAATGACAAACCAAAGTTCTGTATTGCATTCATTGTTGTATAATGCAATACAAAACTTTTAAGTACATAGATAGAGCATGAATGCCCCTACTAGCCATTTGATCAGATCAATTAACTCTACTTATATTGCATGAATATTAATCAAATCATTAGGTGAATCTACCACATGCTGACTGATATTCCTAATATTCCGTTTGAAGAATGAGGCTCATGTAGTATTAGAAATATATGTGATACAAACCACCAGGGAGCAAAGATATCTGCAAATTTCAGGGTTTTCCCTAGGAATTTTCATACAAGGGTCCCAGGACCTTTAAGGTTTATATTAAGAGAGTCCCTGAGAAAATTTGGGGGTCTCTTCACTATAAAGTAATGCATTTCAAGTCCATTATTACAGTGAGTACTATCAAATTTATAAATAAATAAAACAGCAAATTCAGATTACTCAATGCACCAAAAGACTTTAGTCAAGTTAGTGCAATAAATAGCAGAAAGAAAATGTTCTAGCTGAAACGAAAATGTCTCATTAGAGGAATCCTATTGGGGGTCCCAAGGATGCACAGTAATGCAGAAATGAGGGTCCCAAGCCGCAAAGTTGCGTCAGGGACGTGGAAAACGTGCATCAGGGAAATCCCTGTGCAATATCTGCAAACAACACCAAGTTTATCTACCACCATACAGTGACATATCATATTTCACCTCTTAAGAAATGCAAACTTCCAACAACTAGAGCTGTTACCATTCGGCTGACTAATATAACCCCTGCAGGTAAAAGGTCATAATTCCGACAAAAATCATTGCTGCGCAAATTCTTTCCTTCACGCAAATTTTCATGTCGAGGTTGTTCATGTATGAAAGTTTTAAGGAAAGCTTGTACAAACAGTAGGAGGAGTTTACTCCACAGACAGCCAGACAAACTGAAAAACAGTTTACCCCCTTACAACATAATTATGATATGTTGTAGAGGGGGTTAAAAAGACAATTTTGCTGTTCCCGGTGGTAATGTTTACAAACAGGTTTGATAGTATATATAGACGTACCTTATCTTTCCATGTAGTTAACTGTTCCACCTGTTCTTGTAACTCACTCACTCTCTGTTCAGCACTACCACTTCCTTGTCTTAATGTATGTAACTAGAAAGTCAAAAAGATATGTTAACTTTGTAAAACATATATGCCCCCATGCCAGTCTTACTGGCGAAAATGGTAAAGGTCAAAGTTACCTTAACTTTAGACCTACTGACCTCAAAATCATTAGTGGTCATCTACTATTGCTGACCAAACTCCATATAAAGTTTGAAGATCCTAGGGCAAACTCTTCTTGAGTTATTGAGAGGAAACTCATTATGGTCTACTGACAGACAGACTGACCGACATGTGCAAATCAATAAACCTGTTGATCAAAGATAGGGAAATTTGTTTTACATATTTTAGATCTAAATCTGAGAATAAGACCTGATATGAAAGTGTAGTACCTTGTTTTCTAGTTGTTCTATTTTGGTCTCTAATTCTTGTTTTTCTTCATTCACAGATTGTAAAGCACGGTTATGTTTCTCTGTTGCTAAGGTCAACATTCTCTCACTCTTTGTTTCCCAGTCCTTATGGATCTCCTCTTCAAGTTGAGAAATCTGCAACAATAAAACAAACATTGTAATATAATTTACACTGATTCATTATGCACCTGTCAGTTGCATCCACGACCCCCATTCGGGACGGCTGTGTTTTCACCTTCCAGCTTCCCCAACACTGCCGGGGAAATGTTGGGATTTTTTCTCCAAACCAATACCCCTTGGGCAATTTTTAGTTGTCAGAGGACGGGAAAATCCTGGAGAATTACCACTGCGGGGGAATGGTGAGGGGTTGACAACCCAAAAGTAAAAATCCCTGGTGTGCAACTGACTGGTGCATTACATGTATGTATAACTTACAATATTAAATCAATCTCGCCACCTAATTCCTGATGTATCAAATGATAGGGAGAAGTGATAAATGAAATCTTCGTTATGAAGTTAGAAATGGTTAAAGGAGATGTTTGCTTTGTGGCAATGACGAGAACATGAATTATTGATAAATAAGCTCCTGAAATTTGTTTTGAATCAATTAAATTTGTGTCCCAACATCAGACATATAAGATCAGTCATGAGTCGTCTTTCAAATTGGAGATCAATCAACATTTCTTAAACGAGTCTAGAAAACACAAGTTATATAGCAAGCCTCTGGCTTTTTATCACATTACCATAGTTACCGAGTCAAAACAACGTCAGAAATAACAAATAACAGCCGGCGACGTTACGTGTTCGCGGATTTGTAATCACAAATGTTGGGGAACATTGTTACATCATTTGTTATCACATGGAATATCACCTTATTCATGCGATAAAATTGAAAATACAATACAATTTAAAAAAAACGTTCAATTGTATAAGGTCAAGCCATTTCCACACAATGACAGTTCAATAAATGAACATAATTATAAACATATGATCTGACTGACCTGTTCCTGACTGGCTGCGTTGGCTGATGTTTTCTGTTTCCTTAGTTTCTCCTTCAGTGATTGGATTTCAGCCTAAAATATACATGAATACACAA
Organism: Spisula subtruncata; assembly: GCA_963678985.1. Taxonomy (NCBI): domain Eukaryota; kingdom Metazoa; phylum Mollusca; class Bivalvia; order Venerida; family Mactridae; genus Spisula; species Spisula subtruncata. Next base: position 39,208,792 of record OY787673.1, on the reverse strand, counting down.
CATCTATGAAATAGTAAGCAAAGCAATGCCATGCCATGCTTCTTACTCAGGGCCATCAACAGAGCCAAATTTAAAATCAGGAAAATCATATCCTGTCATCCATTTTTGACAAACAAGAGGCCTTCAACCACGTTGTTTCCATATTTAAATCAGTTTTTATTAAGAATTCCTTCAAAACATTGCATTGACAATAACTTTCGCATTTCTCAAGATATTTCACATCAAATAACTTTTATTTTTGTCAGAAATCATGGCTCATGCAGGATATGTAAATCCAGAATTCCGGATTAATCAGGAAGATTGGCGCCCCTGCTTACTAAACCCTATTGTTATTTTACACAATTTGAATTATAATATACAAACATTAGTCTCACTATTCACAAATCAAATTCACAATTTCCTGTTTTTCTGTATGTGAAGGCAGGGGAAACACTCCATATTTCTGAGAACAATGAATATCCCTGTATGCTGGATCGCAAGTTCAGGTCACCCCAATGACAAAGAGAAAGGTAAAATAATATGAAAATATTCCTTGGGAAATTGTCATATAGGTACTTCATTCTTTTAACACAACAACACTGTATCTCACTATATACAATTAAGAGAGATACAAACTTGTGGAACCAAAGGATTGTAGTACCGTGTAGTGTAACACATTATATAGGGTTTAACCTAGTACTTACTTCAAAGTTAGCTTTAGTATCTTCCATCTCATCCTCTAACTGTCGTCTCTCTTCCGCTGACTTCCTCTTTCTGTCTGATAAACTCTGTAATGTTACAATCATTCACTGTTACCAATGCTGTAATCTTGTTTCAATACATTTTTTAGTTACATATAGCACAGGTCACTGTATCATTGATAATGAAAAAGCATTTTTTTTGTGCAAAATTTATATTTATAAAAAGAATTGTTTTAGTCCGTTTCAATGATACAGTTACCTTTGACATACAATGCCTAATAAATCAACTCGACGGCTCACCCGATAAATTCCTCCGCTTTGCCAGATAAACTTACTCATCCACGGCACTAACCTATTATTCTCTATGTATGTTTTACCTTTTCTATGGCACGTTTAGCCTCCTCAATGTCGGACATTTCTTCCTGTATTTGTGATAACGTTCCTTCTACCGACTTTCTGTTATGTTTCTCTTCCTTCAACTGTTTCTGTAACGTCGCTATCAAACTTTCATCCTCTGTAAATAGCAAATAAACCAAGTTATATCCAGCAGAATAGATTAAAGCATCTTAAGTGAAAACTTAGATTTTTTTCAAATTCTTACAACTAAAAAAGACCATTTTGATGGAGTGTTAATTCGTGAATTTTGCATTTCAAGAAATAAATACAAGGGTCAAAATTATTGTTTGATGGGATTTGATTTCGTGGTTGAGGTGAATCACGAAATCCATGAAATTTAATCCGCCATGAAAAGTAATAATTTTACAGTACAAAACTTAATCCTACCTGCATGTTGTGATTTTAGAGTCTCCAATGCCTCACTTTGGTGTCGAGAACTTTTGGTACCAGACTCTAATTGTTGTGAAAGTTCAAACTCCTTTTTCTTCCATGTTGATACGTCTAATTGTAAGGCACTAATTTGTGACGTTGCTTCAGACAACTGCTTAGTCAATTCAACCTGGGAAATAGAATATAAACAAGAAATGTTTGTAACTCGTTAATTCAGATGTTGTTTTGACTCGGTAACAATGGCAATGTGATGAAAAAATTCTAACATTTGTTGTCTTTGGATCAACATTTCTTAAACTCATCACAAAGCTTTGCTTAATAGCCTGTGTTTTTTAGACTCATTAAAAAAAATTAATGTTGATCTAGAAAGACTACTCATGACAAATCCGGGAATCCTATATAACTTAGACAACCCAACCCTAAAAACTGACCAAAATCATTTAACTTGAATAGCAATGGGGTTTCCATATCTCAGGCCCCGATCTCCCTAAACATCTCATTCTGAGCTAAATCTCATCTCAAACAGTGTCACATGTCATTTATACAATATTCTTGAGAGACTGAACTCAAAATTTGCATCATAAAACAGAAAGCACTTTTCATAGCTTATTACAGTAAAGTTTAAAGAGCTTGAACTTCAGTTATCTCAAACTTAAGACTGTGAGTTGAGCGAAATCTCAATTTGAGATGAGAATTTCTCTGACAAAAATTCAAATTTTCAAGGGAGGAAACTATGCTGTGCTTACCTTTTCTTGTTCCAGGGAAAGAACTCTATGCTGTGTTTGATTAGCGCTACTTAATAAACCTTCATTTCTTTGTTCCATTAGAACCTGACTCTTCTCAACAAAACTGCAATAAAACAAGAGATGTTTGTACTCGTCATGCATACCTGCCAAGTACTCCTATTAAATTGGAGTTACCTGTACTCCTTTTTTCGTTGTTAATTTCTGATATTCCAAGTTCACATATTTCCATATTTAGCTTAGTTTGCATTAAAGAAATTCCTTCAGAGCAAATTAAATCTACCATAGCTTTGCCATTTTTTTAGATATTTTCATCAAATGACTTTTATTTTGGTCAGAAGTCATTGCCAATGATAAATCTGGAATAGATAAATAAGGAATATTGCTACCCTTGGCCTCTGAAGCTCAGTGGTTAGCACACTTGCTGTCTAATCTGGTGGCCCGGGTTCAAATCAGGGTGGAGGCACTCATATGCCTGACATGTTCCAGCAGATAGCTCACTGATAAAGAAAGGCTATGCTCGGCATTTAAAAAAAAGGCTATGCTCGGCATTTCAAACATCCTTAGTGTATATTTACCTTTGGTTTCGTTGCAATAAATCCGAGATCTTCTCATTCTGTGTCTCAATTTTGGCACTTTTATCAAATACATCTTTTTTAAGTCTCTCATTGTCCTGAAAAAAAAACGAGGAAATTATTTTTTTTCTAAGTTTCATTCAGAAAATAAATGCGTACATACTCAATAAAATAATGATAACCTTAACCTGCATTGATCATTTGGCATATGATAACTTACACAAAAGAAGAACTACACAAGGTTTATCTGAACAACCCAAGTGATGTTATGTACACAGGTTCTACTTTGGCATTATGCTCAATCCTGAAAACAAGTCGCAAAACTGTTCTGGGAGCCATAAGCACACATCCCTACACACTAACTAGGCTTCAAACATTGTTTTATTGTTATCTTTTAGAATATGGAATTTCAAATGTCAATTCTTTGAATTTTTCATCAAATAATTTTTAATATGTGCAGAAAACATAAGTCTTTCTAATGGCCTTATGCAGTCAATCCGGATTTCCAGATTAATCCGGAATTATTCATTGTAGAACCCCTATTTACCTGAACAACTCGGGTGATGTTATGTAGTAATACTGATGTTTCCATATTAGGCAACATGGACGTTCCACTGTTTTGATTGTGAGCTTGATCAATCTGAAATAACAAAACAACTTTATATTCTATGGTGAACAATAAAACTTTAATACATGTATCTAAATGGTAAATATAAGGTAAAGTTTCACAATGGTAATAATAATATCAATTTGCATATGTTCCAGGACTTTCAAAAACGCCCCATTGTAGCAATGGGTAGATGCAATAACTTAAGACATTTTATTGTGTGAAATCATTTCATTTCATAATTGTATTAATTAATATTTCCTACATGTACAGTTAAATTTGATCAAGGCCTATCACAGAAGTATCGTTATACCACCTATGTCTACTATATATGTATATGTAACTGCAGAGCTAGTCTAAGGAACTCTTATCAAACATGACAAAACGTCATTAGCTTTTTAAGTCTTTTGAAGTTTCCATAAGATCCAACCAATGGTTATAGACATTAAACAACATTCAATGGCAGCAACTCAATGCAACATTATCTGAGTATAAAATGGTTGGAGGAATATGGTACCTTTTGTAAGACTGTGTCCACCTTGTCCGAGACCTTTGATAATGATAATCTTAACTCTGTGTTTTGTTGTCTCGTTTCTGATAGTAGCATCATATCTGTCCCCTGTGACATACCTATAATATAATACATTGTACACAATGACTGGACCAAATAATTGAGTTATGCTTCTACACAATCCTAGTGTAATGATCTGAACGTGACTTCGGTGATAAATCTATTTTGCACTATTACAAGAAGGAGGCAGCAAGAAGCAAGCCATTTTTCGTGGCATTTTTCGTAACATTTGCATCATGTAGCATCAGAATTTTAATCAGGAGTTCCCTATAACTTGTTTAAATAGATTCAGGAATATTATACATTAAATGAGAATCATTATTGTTTAAACTCTTCAAATCTTCGACTTAAAGCTCTAACCAATTACCGAGAAAAAATGAAAATATATTTCCGTAACGAGCCAAAATAGACATGAGTTGTTTCCCTTTGACCACATAATAATAAATCGCTGGAAGCGATAAATTATTATTGGTTATTTGAGCATATTTTTGACATTATAGTGGCATATTTGCTCACACTTTCTTCTGACAAATTATGATAATTGAAAGTGCTTTGTACATTTAGCTCATCAAATGTGATAGTAGAGAAAAATATTCTAGTTATAGGGAATGCCTCTTTAAGTAGTTAAGTAGATAGACATAAAAATATGGTAAAAGTCGTTTGAAGAGCTTTCTAATATTCTAACTGGTTTATCAGGGACAGTATTTATAAAGCATCTTTCTTTACGAGTTAGCTGAGTGACATACAATATAGAATTATATAAAAAAATGTATGAATCTTACCATAAAAAAATAATAATTTAAAGGTATGCTTTGAATAATAAACTATCTAAGTTTCACTCTGACAAAATTCCATAGGGAATAATTATTGACACTAGTGTGGTTCATACTCTTCTTTATTTAATGTTTCAGCATAAGCCTTTCTCGAAAAACACACTTAAAAAACTTATACTACATTCTTGCTGGCATTTCTGTCGGCCATTTAAAAAATATTTTTTTATATGTGTTTTTCGAGAAAGGCTTATGCCGAAACGTTAAATAAAGAAGAGTATAAGCCACACTAGTGTATCTAAGTTTCAGATTACACTGCAGGTGCATGCTATGTCAGTGTGTAGATGGGACATTATCGAAGGTTAAATGATCGATCAGCTAACGTATAAGGAATCAATGTTAGAAAACAAGGATATTTCTAACAGAGGTGAGCGCAAAGTGGGAGGTTTGGTGTGGTCATATCTGCCAAGTACTCCTATTAAAGTGAAGTTACCCCTATTTTCATTGATAAATTTTTGAAAATCAGAAATAAACAACATAAACAAGGGTTGACACTAACAATTTTTGGTCACTAGTTCGACAGTAAAAAAGCATTAATTTTTAAAAAAAAACAGCCACTGGTCCTTCATGATTTTCACTGGTCCTACAAGAATTTCCACCAGTGTTAGTGTCGAGCCCTGGAAAATAGGAGTAACTCCATTTTAATAGGAGTATGTGGCAGATACTGTAAAATCATTTAATTTCGTTGGGACGAAATTTCGTGGTTTTGGTAAAAAAAGACAATTTTGTTGGGACTTGAATTCATGGATTTGGCATTTCAGGTAATAAAACAAAGGTCAAAATCAATGTTCATTGGGATTAAAGTTCATGGCTGAGGTGAATCACGAAATCCACGATGTTTAATCCCCCACGAAAATTAATGATTTTACAGTATGTAGATAGGGTTAGGATAAAGGTTAGTGTTTATACCTGGTACAAGATAGGGAGGGAGGACACTACCTGGAACAGCTGACTGGGCGGGATTACTGTATATCTGTGACTGAAAACCTCCCTGAAATATATACACACAGTCTTAACAAATCATTAGATCTTAGATGTCACAAACTAGTTATACAACTTTAGAAATTACTTGTGTTAGAACACAACATTCTCGTATGACCAGCATATTGTTCATCTGGTCCCCTACTTGGTTTTCAGGTTGTCAATGTTTCAGTTGCCATGGTTACTACAATTTTTTTTCAAATCAAAAAAATAATTAGATGGGCATAATCTCCTTATAGTCCCTATCCACATACCAAGTTTCATAAACCTAGCTTGAAAATCACTGATGTTAACAAATGCCATGCTATATTACAAACATTTAGCACATACCTGCATCATGTTAGCTGCTTGTTGTTGTTGTTGTTGTTGTTGTAGGAAGGTCTGTTGTTGTTGTTGTGGTTGATAAACTGACATCTGTTGAGCACCGGGCAAATCTGTAATATATAATATCACAGTAGAAACTCCTAATCTGGATGCTCTATGATCGGAAATGACTCTTTATTTGTGTATAATGTTGTTGCTTAATAGCATATACTAATCCCTCCAAAAGAAACCAGCAACTCTTCACATTTGGATAACAACATCTTGTTAAATTTTCTTGGAATGGTGTACCCTGCCATGACTAAGAATTAAAGCCAAGATCCCAGGTTTCAAATCCAGCAAAGCTATTTTTCCTAGAATGTAGGATATATATATCTTACTCCATAAATATAGGTCACAGGGTTATCAGCCTTGTCAATTTGGACTCCTCTTGTGACGGTGAATAACTATGCCAAGTTCAAGTGGATACTTTTGGTAGTCTTTGAGAAAATGGCTCCGACAATATACTCAAATGTAACTTTGTTCGAAGTGAGGTGAACTTGGAAAACCAGAAAATAGGAGTAACTCCACTTTAATAGGAGTACTTGGCAGGTATGATTGATTTGACCTAGATTATACTTACTTTGTAAAAATGCTGGTTGTGAAGGGACTGTGTTTTGCATGGATGTGGCTAGATACACTGGTTGTTGTTGTTGTAGCTGCTGTGGTTGTGATGCTACCGGTACAGCACCAGACATGACTGGTTGAGGCTCGGATCTGTGAACCTCTTGGTGCTGTTGTTGAGCTGGTGCTGGTGACTCCTGCAAATCAAAGAAGAATAAAACTTTAAACGGTTAAGCATAATTCAAACTATTTAAATTTATAGATATCCCCCAATACTTCTGACAATTTCCCAGTAAAATGAGCTTTATGAAAATATATTTCCTGATCTGATGGGTGTGATTTGCAATCATTTCTTTGCCGAATATAAAATATTGAACACAAAATGTTCAAACTAGGTACAGGAACATGGGGGATTTAATTTTGTGGATGACCTCATGAATGAACTTTTAAATTAATGGTTCTACAGAATCTGACTTAATGGATACTGTATCCTTGAAATAATGTCCCTACAAAATGGCCTTTTCACAAAAATCTTGAAATTTTGTCCCATTAAAATCAAAATTTACAGCTATTCAAGGAGTATCATGGTTAAAGTGTATAATGCTATATCGAACGATATTTTTTTTAAAAGTTTCAAAAACTGAAAAACAATTATGCTTTCATATCCATTAGATCATTTTTTGCTTCAGTTTTAACAGAAACTCTCTCTGTGATTTATTTGACATGCAAACTGTCCATTTTCATACCAAAGTGTTCTAGAACACCCTATGAAATTATAAGCATCGCCTCCTTTTCAACGATTGAGTCAAAGTACACGGAACCATTCCAAAGTTTTAATTTGCAATTAAGGTAGTCTAGTATCATACTAATTACGATGCAAGTAATTATGTTGACATTGAATGACTTTTAGAATATAGCTCTATACACTTAAAACAGTTTGATATAAGATATAGAGGACATACAACAGCGTGTTCATCCTCACTATCAGGTCCCGAGGCTACAGCACCAGCCAATGGTAACATAGGTTTACCCATCTTGGCCATACGAGATATCAACTTGGCTTTACCTGTGTCAGCAGGAGGTGACTGAAATATATATAGAGAAAGTGAGGTAAAGTTTTGAAAAATATAGAGAAAGCCGGGTACTGTTTTATCAATCTACTTACGGAAATTGTAAACTTATGTTCAAATTTCAATTCGTTTAATTCTATTACAATCGCACATTGGGGACAGATATTGTTTGTAGGAGTTTATTAGCTGAATCTTGATTAGTATTACAGCTACAATTACCACAGTTGATGAAGAATTTAAATTCGATCATAAGTTAAAGATTTACGTAAATGCTTTGATAAAATAGTACCCTGAACCTCATGTTGATAAACACAGTATCATGTAATGTATAAACGAAGAATTTAAAAAAAAAGAATTTCGGGGAGTTTGCAGGTGGTAGCAAAATTAAGTAGCCGCAAAAGTGTTCAAAACATTAATCTGGACATTGCAGGAGACCAAAAGCGCAAAAATTTGAAGTCACAAATATGCAAACCAATCAGCAAAGTTTGTATTTGCAAAGAAAATTGGTTTCCAGTGATAAGTTAATGTCTGAAGAGCTTAATCTTACTCTGCAAATATATATTTTTGAGGCAATGCTTTCATAGAATGTTGACATCACCATTATTTGCATCTTTAAGCGGTTTATAGCATATAATTGTCTCCAATTTGGCAAATAAAGAACAGTCATATTCTTTCATCATATTTTTAATATTTTTTTTCAATTTCTTCAATGTTTTACATATGTCCAATACACAGCTGCATGCGTTACTATGGGAAAATAGGGAAGACTTAAACTCAGACTTAAAATTGACAACATTTATAATCAGTGCCATTTCTTTGCAATTAAACTAAATCATGTAAAATTTTATCTGATTGTAATATTGGTTGTTACCCACTGAACATGTATACCAATTTATATGAAAATCAGTACATTTATAACAACATGAGAGTGAATAGAACATTTGACTATGTAAAGTTAAATGTAGAGTGCTGCCGCCTCTGTCTGATTTCCTTATTTCATTTTTAGACTTACAGTGAATAAAGACTCAGTAACTTACATGAGATAACTGATCACTTATTGATCTTGTTCTTTCCTTCACTGTGTGATCATCTTCACTAAAACCATCAGCATCCCCTGTACCTCCTGTTGTAGATGGGGGCGGAGTCTCGGCTGGTTGGGGAGGGGCTTGAGCTGGTGCAGGGGAGGAATCTCTTCCAACAAGTTTCACCTATAATTGCAAAACAGTGATCGACTTAGAAGCCAAAGGAAACATTTCAGATAAAACACAATATCAACCAGTAAGCTCCATGGAGCAAATTGTGATTCAAGGTCAAAGTCACCTGGACCCTCTTACAAGCAAATGCTAGGTACAAATTCAGGTAATATTTTATTGTCAAATATCACATGGTATACTGTAAGCCAATTAAAGAAACTGAACTTTTTATGATCTGCTTATAATTTTTTTTTTCATGAATTGTTTATTAATGAAATAATCATGTAAAGCTCATATAATGAAATATTCAGTAAATTAAGTATTTATGAATAATGAAATTTTCATCAATAATAACAATGACAAAGTCATTACCATAAACTATTAAGCTTAAGTTCAAGGATACAACCATAAAACTGTGCCTGTATTTATAAAGCATCTCAGTCGAAAACTTACATATTTTGACTTAAGTTCAAAAGTTGTGTTTTCAGCAAATAGGAAAATGATCCATGTTTGCAGTGATTATGGTTGCTCTCTACACAATGCTTTAAACATTTTACACAGTTAATAACATTGATGTCTTGATTAACTGAGACATTGAAGTAAATTTCAATGTTTTAAGAAAAGTTTGAATTTTCCGCTAAGATATAAATACCGTCCAAGAACTACTCTCTCACTTACCCTGACTACTTCAATCTCAAACAACAATGTAGCATTAGCCGGTATCCTGTTAGCCATGCCTTGACTTCCATACGCTAATGTTGATGGTACAACCATGAATCTCTTGCCACCTTTCTTCATACCCACTGTACCAGTATCCCAGCCCTGTAGATACATGAATAACATACACATACATCATATAAATATAGCAACCTCAGCTGATGGCTTATCTGATGGCTTATCAGCTGGAAAAATATCAGTTTTGGTGCTACAGTGTAACTCATTTGTCCACTGATTCTCTGTTTCTAGACATATTATTATGCAATGAACACCTTTAGAAAGCTAATAAAATTATCTTTCCAGTGATATAAATTACCATATTAAGACTATTTCCATAATGAAAAAATCTCATTACACAATCTTTTGTGTAATTCGACACCACGCTATTTAATCAACAGATAGCATCACAATGTTTATTTTTCAGTTACTATAAATTGCTTTTCTAGATACATGTAGGTATATTTGACAGATTTAGTGATATCATTTCAATAAAATGTAAAGCAGTGGTTTTACTGAGGCATAAAGTCATGTCCTGAAAACCAATGAGAAGCAAGTCTATTTTGGCTGACATTCGCACAGATCCCATAACTAAAACTCTAGTTTCAGACATTGTCTGTACGGCTGTTAAAGTCAGCTTAAAAAATGTTCTTCAAATCACTTTGATTTCCTGCACAAAGGAAAATTCTTTGCTAAATCAACTGAGCACAGTGCAATTGCATATTCTATGCAAATTCTAACGTCAACATACCTTTATTACTTTTCCAGCACCAAGTTTAAATCTGAACAGTTTATCTGCCTTCGCATTCGAGTCAAACACTTGACCGAATGTATTATTGGTCAGCAACCATCCTGTGTACTTCACTTCTACCGAGTCACCTGTCTCTAACTGGCCCCCTTCACCAGCCACCAGATCTAGGGACACCAGTGATGACGGGGTTGCTCCCCCTGATAGCGCTTTGGTAAGACATATCTGTTCAAAACATTGAAAATCATAAAAACGGGTAAATTAAAACACTTGTGTAGATGGATACTAACAGGCATGATTATCATAAATCAAAATTACCAATATTAATTATGGAAAACATTCAACCTACAAATTAAACATTAATTACCACTTGAAATGATTTTACAAATTGAATATCACAAATAGATTTCAAAATATAATTATGATTATAGTAGATTTTACCATTTCTGGCCTAAAAATATAACCATTGTCAAAGTGTTGCTTATTGGGGATAAAAAGGTCATTACAAGGAGCATAGTGATAAAACCCCTGAATGTAGTAATAATTGATATCTGTGTGTCAGATTGTGTTTGTTTGTCATGTTAGTTGTAATGGTAAACTTGTATTCTCAACATTCGGTAGGTTTTCTTACATGTTTGGCAAAATCCATGGCATTTTGTTCATTGTCGAAAAGAACTGACCAGCTCTGTCTGGCATCATCATAGAAGTTAGCGTAGTTGTTGGCCTGGCACTGAAACAGAAGAGCAAGTTAATTACCATGACATTGGCTACTTAACGAAATCAAGCATGAATCTAGAATAACAAGTATTTAGGCATTGCAACTAATACAGAAATAGTAGTGCACAGACAATCCCAAGTCACCCAGCTATGGTGGCAGTGCCTAGCCACCAACGCAAGAGTTAGACATAGAACTCACAACTCTATCACTCACAAACTCTGTGAAATGAACTCGTGTGAAATGATTTCTTGATTTACAGTATATGCAGATACCACTTACTGTATAAGAAAATGCTGAGGTGATCTTTGCTGTTGTTACTTTCTGTTGTTGTGATACGTACATCAATATTGAGTACTGAAATAGGCACAATACTATAACATAAATACTTTCATTTGGGCAAACAATATGCCATCATATTCATAATCACTGCCATACATCAGGGGTGTCAACAGAGACAAATTTAAAATCAGGAAAATTTAAATGTGGTCAACCATTTTTGACAAATAAGTGGCCTTCAACCACCTTGTTTGAATCAGTTTATATTAGAAAATTTCTTCAAAACAGATTAAATTGACCATAACTTTGCCATTTCTCAAATAACTTTTATTTTGGTCAGAAACCATGACTACTGCAGGATACCACGTCAAGAATTCGGAATTTCCGGAAAATTGACACACCTGCATACATGGAGTGTAAGCATACATACAGAAGCTGAGGAAGGAACAGAAAATTGTATAAAATACATACTTTTAAATGAGACGTGTTTGCCACATGACAAACAAATAATCATGATGCATGTTAAAGGTCACATTGACCTACTGACCCCAAAATCAATAGCGGCTCATCTAATTGCAATGACTACCCATAAAGTTTAAAGACAGAGGGTATATAAAGTAATATAATATAAATCTTATTTTGTCAATGATAGAAATAAACAAATTACTTATATCACAAACTAGGGGTGGAAACATCACTAAGCACTTTAGACTAACAGAAAATTTACCGTTACTTTGCTATCTTAAGATATGTTTATCAAATAACTTTCGTTTTAGACAAAAGTCATTGCTCTTTCAGGAATGATAAATCCAGAATTCTTGATAAATCAGGAAACTTGACATCCCTGTTTAATATTATAAGATAACGTACCTCACTTGTTGCATGATTTGCCAGTATAGCCGCACCAAGCTTTCCTTGACTTGCATACTTCCCATCAACACTGTGGATTGTAATAAAGTCAAATCAATGATCTTATAGTATACACTGAGTCTGAACATTATGAAGTAAATAATACATTGTACCGTAGAATGTTGTCTTAACCCTCTACACCATTTGATCCTCAAATCTGTAATATCTCCAGGGGTGTGGAATTCCGGTGTCCGACTTGGGCTTTTTGACCTGCAGGTTAGTAGATTTTTCCATCCAGCTTGCCCATGGGCAAGTGCAAAATGATCATGAGAAAATAATATTAAATGTCCTATTTTAGAAAATTTACCTATAGACTAAAGTTAATCCCTTGGTTCTGACTGAAAACGTTTTAAATATAAGGTACACAGTACTAGCAAGCTGGGCAAGTTAAATGAATTATCAAAACTCAAATTTTGTTGCTTTATATGATTTCCTGGGCAAGTAGATTAGTCTTCGGGCAAGTGGATTTTTCCGTCCATGCCCATGGGCAAGTTAAAGATTTAAGGATTTCCACACCCCTGATCTCTAATTCTCTATGAATTCTATAAGTGGATATATTCTGCGGACAGAAAAACTATTACCAGTATTGTTTATGGATTACAATCAGATCTAGCTAGCACAGTTTTGTAGTCATTTATGTTGAAACATGAAACAAATGTAATACTTACTACTTGTACGCATGTACAGCTATAGCAAACGCCACAGCCGGAGCTCCTCCCTTAGCTGGTGGGGTTGATTCTGAATAAACAAAGTAACATGGATTGTAATGACATGCTCATTGAATTAAGTCTTTATTATTATTATTTCTATTATGACAGTATGTGAGCTAACTCTTACCAAATTATGAGCAACAGATTTCAATATTTATTGGATGTGTTGTGCCACAAGCAATCCAGAGCATACTAAGTTATAATACTAGTTCCTTTAGGGCAGACTTTAATTTTTAAATTATTTCAATCACCTCATTTCTGATGTGATCCATCGCAATAAGGGTGTGAGCGAGAAAAGCCAGAAAAAGGGCATTAATAGTATCATATAATTCATCATAATTGTTATTTGATATAACACGATCATGGATCAAACCCGCAACCTCACTGACTCTTAAACATTGCAGGCTCTTAACAGTATGCTTTACCACAAGGCAATTGTGGCAGGATTAAAACTTAAAAAAAAAATGTTTATCAGACTTATTATCATACTCAAGGATTCAGTGCAAAATTATGGTACATACCTTTATAAATTAATGTAGTTAACTTACCATAGTTTAGTACTGAGCTCTTGATTGTATGAATGAATATTTATAATGATCATTATATACCTTTCTTCTTTGGTTGTTTAGGAGCAGTGTATGTCAATGATGCGTTTCCGCCCTGATTTCCTGCTTTATCCATACCAAACAATGCTCCAAGCTTTGATCTAAAATAAACATACATAATAATATTATTGGTACGGTGGTCGAGCAGATAGCCTGCTTGACTGCTGATCGAGAGGCCCCGGGTTCGATCTTCGGCCGGGGCACTTGATCATTTCTGAAATGCTTTCTGTGTTTCCCACCCAACTAGAGATGAACTGGTTAGCAACACAGAGGTAGTCTCGCGTGTATCGGTGCTATACACAGGGCACAATAAAGAACCAAGGTGTCTCTTCGGAAAGAACTAGGGCATCGCGCCCGCATACCTTGTATCACATCACTGTCTCTTCCACCTGCTGTCCTTTCAGCAAAACACAGGACCCCATTGGAAATAAGTGCTTGCACTTTCATGGGTTATCCTTGACAGAAAGGTTTAAATAATTACATACAAAAATCAGGGAGCACCTGTCATGTTACAAAACATAAAGTGATTCTATCTTGAACGCAGGGCTGATGCAATGGTGAAACAAGGTACTGTATAAATCATACAAATATACATAAATACATATAAGGAGATTAGACAAAATGCCAAACAGTTGAGTTTTGCAGTGATGCATGTATGTGAGGCTACCTCTGGTTTATTAATCACTTCATCCCTAGTTTGGTGGGCAACGTAAAAGCGTTTCATTAAATGATCAATTAAATGCCCTGACCAAGAATCAAACTAGGGAGCTCACTATCCAACATTTCATCCTTTGTCTCAAATTGTCTAATAAATTTCAATGGTAGCAGCAGTGTTCTATGACTCATGCCAGGTGGACTGATGGGAGGATAGGGTAGTGGGTTCAAGCTCCACATATAGCGATTCTCCCGTCTTGTTAATTTGCATTCAACTGAGTGTGTCGGTATTCAATTTTTTTCCTGCCAGATGGAAAAATGACCTCCAACATCAAGGGAAGAGAGTTCAGACCAAGCAATACCAAGGTTAACAACATTTAAACCATGGCAGGCCTGAAACATGGTGCACTGACATCTTCAACATCAATGTGGATACTCGTCATAATCCATAATCAGACATTTATTAACGCGGGTGGTCTGTGATCAAGAGTGTTTCCCAAACAAACACTCATGTTACAACCTTTGAAAAGCCTTGGCCAGTTCACTGCACTGTGACATGAACATCAAACTGGTCCAAAGTCACTTTTCGTAGGTCTTATGCACCAGTTAGTTGCATCCACGTTCCCCCAACCTGGTGATAGGCCTGGATTTTTGCTAATAATTGGTTGTCAAACCCCCGCACTTCCACGGCCTGCGGAGGACAGCTGATGGAAATTTAATCCAGGTAAAATCTCTGGTATTTCCCCAGTCCTAGTCAAACAATCTCGACTTAGAGGCAACTGCGATGGAGATAAAGGTCAGAAATTAAAAAATCTCCTAGCAGATTGCCCCACATCTTCCCCAGTCCCTGACAACTAAATATTGCCTCCGGGGTATTGGTTCTGAGAAAAAAATCCAACATTTCCCAGGCAATGCGGGGAAGCTGCAAGGTTAAAACACAGCCGTTTCCCTAGCTATCCACCGCGGCAGGGGTGGTGGAGCCGTTGATGCAAAGTCTGACGGGTGCATAGTATGTGTATATGTACTTGCACATGTTGTCAAGGCATTTCAACTCTCATTATATATTTTATCAGATACAACACCAGACGAAACAGACCTTTTAAACTGAAAATATTGATACAGAACTAACTGACAGTCAAAGGGAAGTAACTCTGTGTGAGATAGATTGCAGAACACACACCCCCTGCCGTTGATTCAGCACGCGAAATATTGTTACAGTTTGATATTAGTTTAAATGTTTTTACCCGCCAGGATTGAGAAAATCCTGATCTTCATCATCCTTGTCAAAGAACATCCTCGCGTTCAATGCTTCGCTCACAAAACATAAATTTGCAGGTCAACTTTCACTTCTGAAACGAGGAAATCATGAGATGTTGACAAAACGTTCAGAGACAATATTTTAGTTTCGAATAAAATCGTGTTTTTATAAATGTTTTAAATATTATTGAGGTTGAAATACAATATTAAAACAGGAAATGTTAGTTTTGCTATCTGAAAAGATTCGGGACGGCGTTCTAAATATCAGTTATTATAGAGAGCGTTAGTTTCGAATATGGACATTCAGGCGCGTAGTTAGCATATCTATATTGGGGTGCGTTAATCATGTATCTTTATCTAAATTATATAAAAGAAGATCTACGTGATAAAAATACGTTTTCATGGGCGTAGGAGCAGGGGGGGGGGGGCTAGGGGGGGCCAAGCCCCCCAATGTCTGGACCGGGGGGGGGGGGGGGCAACATATCTTTTTTTTTTTTTAAATTACCCCAAGTTGCCAAATGTTTGCCCCCCCCCCAATGTTGAAGACGCTCCTACGCCCATGGTTTTAAAAATATGTGGTAAAATATATTTCACATCTCTAGCATTTCATAAATACGTAAGTTTTCAAAACTGCATAACATTTTAGAATTATATTCCTGTTTTAAATAAACCATATCAAAAGCCTGGATCTTTTCTCTCAGCAAAAGCATACTGCTGTCTCGTGTTTTCTCAATGATTTTGTTATCATGCCTGGAATATAAATTATCGAACATGGTTATCTCAATATGGATATCTTTTTCAAAAATTGCTCACCATAGTAACGACAGAAGTTAAGCTCACATAAATAATGTGCAAATTTAAAT
The DNA here is from genome assembly GCA_963678985.1 of Spisula subtruncata. Taxonomy (NCBI): domain Eukaryota; kingdom Metazoa; phylum Mollusca; class Bivalvia; order Venerida; family Mactridae; genus Spisula; species Spisula subtruncata. The sequence goes on along the minus strand of OY787673.1, from coordinate 39,192,378 downwards.
CTTAAATGCATGTATGTTGCTACAAATGCATATTTTCAATTATTTACAATTTGATTTAGAAGATTGTTTTTTTTCTAATTTAATTAGTGGCCCCAAATTAAGACCTAAATTAATTTAGGTCCTTGGTGGCCGTTTCCTTAACACTATATATCCGGCATTCCTCATGGACATATCCTACGCACATAACATATGTGTAAGCTATGCCCTTGTTTTCCTGTAGAATAGCTATACTATATTTATGTATTGCATTTCTGGTTTCTAGGCCATTTAGAGAACGCCAAAGAAAATTCTAGACTTACGGAATACTTGTTAGTCTGGTTGCGTTGGTTACAGTTAACTGCATAAGCCGAGAATGAGCACTGTCAATGCAACTTTTATTTTTTAACGGTCAGTAACAAGGTCACAGTTTTTGTACGAAACAGACTCAGCTGCTTTACAATTGTTTAGTCGTTTTAGGACATACACTGCGACGTGTTTCACATCAAAACTACTAGGTAACACGTTGAGTTTCAACATTTTGTAACGGACGAAAGGACGGACGAGCTGCGAACGAACAGGTGAGGTACATCGCTATAATGCCCACCCCCGCATCAGTAAATGACAGGGCATAAAAATTAACACCATTCATGGAAGTCTAGTAAATATTTATTAGAATGGAATATTCAACAAATGTGTCACTAGTTTATCTGGCCACTTATCATTGAAGCAATGACTGTATCCTTAAATATTTACAGTTTGATAGTGTTTTGATAGAAAACAGTATTTTGCCCTAGGAAGATGTAGTAGTTCCGACTTTTTTATCAAAACTATTAAATGATGTTGGTTGGCTATTTCTTCCAATTGACAAACGGATTCAGCAGCGGGTTGCTTTGATGCTATTGGCTGTTAAAACTTATTGTTTCAGTCTGTCTTTAAAATAGTATATATATCCTATATTTATAATACATAAAACCCTCCTGCATGTACTCTTTTCTCATGAAAGTATTTCCCACAAGGGATATGCACCCTTGGCACAATAAATAGCTAACTATTGAAGAACACAGTTATGATAATTAATAGATAAAATATATCTGCATCTAGTCGGTAGCAAGACTAGTGTAGACACATAAGTACATTTATACAAATTACTGGTCGAGAATTGATTCCGGGAAACATGCTAGATCAGCACCTACATCCTGGTAACATCCGGGTTCAATTTCGTGTTTAGCAGACGATACATTTCGCTCATCCGGGTACTTTGCGCTGAAATTGTTGTTTTGTGTACAAGAAATAATTCCGGGAAAATGATTTAGTAAATTAGACATCTTTAATTGACCGGAACGAACATGTTTATATCACTTAACTTTTCTTGTATAGCGAGTACGTATAACTTTATACGTACCGCGTGTAATTATAAACGGGTGGGTTTTTCCAATCAAACAATGCGTATTTTGCGCTTTTAGTGTAATGTGATATAAATAAACTTTCACTCGATATATTTATGTCAAAATCATTAAGCTTGCAAGAGACACAGAACAAGTTACGTGGGTTTGACTTCGGACTCTATCCGTATTTCGGCGGATTGGTGTGATAGCAATGGTAAGACGCTTATTAGCAAAGGCCTAAGAAATTGTGTTACAAATGACAGTTTTTACTTCCCCAATTTTTCATCCATTCAATATATTTAATTATATGTTTGACAGGTTTGCAACGTTTTGGTTTGGATTCCATTGTCAATATCAAAACAACGTGACAATGGCTTCCAACCCGAAACGGCACATCGTCGATAGTATCTGATATTATAACTTTAACACGACAACAGGTATAGTTACTTCAAGGCGGAGTAGAGAATGTGGGTTATTCTTGCTCAGAGAAATTAACCAGTGGTCAAGACAATGGTTGAAACCGGGACCTCTCGATCTCGAAGCGCGCGCCCCACCTCTAGGTCACCGCTCTCCACCAACATTGTTAGCCTGCAACTCAAGCTAAGACTTGAAATTGGCACCATTCAAAATCATTGCAATTTATTTAATTAACATTGTATTGTACAATGTGAAATTTTGTCGGATTGTTTGTTGTTACCCACTGAATATGTATACCCGTTTATAATAAAATACAACAACATGAGGGCGAATAGAACAGTTAAAGCCTAAGTCTGAGTTTTAGTCTTACAATGTTGGCGAGTGTTGGTGAATAATTTATCAGTTTTCGTCACATGGTCTGTGCATGTAGCTTTCATTTGCACTGTCACATATCTTAAACAAGTTAAACAACAGGATAACATCACATACTATCCGATTAATATCCTTGGAAAGTTGCGTGAAACTTGAAACGTATAACGTTGGTACGAGCAAAATACAAATGTAATGAAACACAGTCAACACTTAATCCATCATCCACTCGAATTCAACCCGCATCCGGCTTACTGAACTTTCGTAGCATCAACATCCGATGTATTAACAACATACCAGAATATATTCATATGTTTGCTACGTAAATCAGTAAATACACGAACCGCAATGTGTAGTGTGGTTATTTTTTGTTACTGAGAATTAAGGATTATTTTGTGGTTTGAATGAGATGGTTTTACTCTGTTCAAACGCTGTACTAAATATCTAAACTATTGATTACATGGATTAGAGATTTTTTTTTAAATATGACAATTTTATTCTGCTACTCTCGCTGTACTGTGATTACGTTAGTGTTGATTTATTGTGGAATAGTGCACTGTAGGAATATCAACGATGGAAAGCCAAATCAAGGTTTGTGTAACTGATTCTGATATTTTAAATTTACCACACCAAAAAGCACGTACACTACTAATGAATGAGTGTAGAGGGATTCTCTTTTTTCTGTCTATTAATCACATGTAACTGTATCCTTGAAAAATAAGGAAAACTAAATGAAAAACAAACTTTTGTAAAATATATACATATTTTATTAAAGTTTTGAACATTTTCTTGAGAACATACATTCTTGATCGATGACATACCTATGGTATTAACCACAGACAACAATATCATTGCAAAACAGTAAAAAATGGAAAATTTATAATTTTCTCGAAATTTATGTAACTTTAAGGTCTAAGATTAAACAAAATTATACTTTTCTAAAATAGTTTTTTTTTACTTTTTTTTCAATGATACCGATACCTGTCGGGTATTAACCACAAGTGACAGTATCAGTGTTTGGGAAATAAAAAATAAAAATAGATATATAAATAAATTTCCGTCACTGAGCTAAGTGTGTTAGGATAGTATAACGTTACTAGTATTAGATCAGTGACGGGATTTCTTAAATATTTTTATTTCATCTTTTGCGGACCAAACACTGATACTGTCACCTGTGGTATTAACACGTACTTAGTTCAAGCAGATTCAAATGGTAGACGGATAGATTAATTTCTACATATGATGGGGAGTGGTGGCCTAGAGGTAGGGCGCGCGCTTCGGGATCGAGAGGTCCCGGGTTCGATTCCACTCTGGACCATTGGTTAATTTCTCTGAGCAAGACCCACAGCTCCACTCCACCATGGTGTAAAATGGTACCTGCGAGGGCAGTGTCTATTCCTGGGCGCCGCAGATCGATGTTGGCTGCCACACCCACAGGAGAGAAATAGTCTCCTCAGGTAGACACGAGTGTAGGTTTCCATATGTAGCCCAATGACCAGGGGAAGTTAAATGTGAAAGGGTGCTTGAGCGGCTTAGCAGCTGAAAAAAGCCCTAGAAAATTGGTTACTTAACATATAATTAACAAGACAAAAGATATCGCAACATACAATAACGATAAACACACATACAAGCAACAATAAAGTCATGGTAATCAACAATACATGTAAAGGATGGCGCAAAAAAGAACTACATACACAGTCCAGTTAGGATAAAAATCCAGTGACGCAGTGGAACATTCCACTAGTACGGTGTAAAAACAAGTAAAAAGGCTTATGCCAACAGTTCAATATCAAACCTAACTCTACCTTTTTAGCAATGGTTTTAATCTTTTGGGTACACATAAACTATGACGTCACTGTCAATTTATCCTAACCGGGCAGTACATGCAGTTCTTATTTCCATTGCGGTCCTTTCACCACCGATTCACCATTGTTAACACATTTTTTTATAGATCACAATAATTAAGCCTATGCATGATGGAGTAAATCGTAAATTGATGTTGTAAAGTGCAGACGTGTTTCAATAATGGAGAATGAAATAATATATTTTTACAGAAACGTTCTTATTTCATCAACAACGATTTAATAAATTTTCTTTACGTTTCCGTTATGTTTTCTGATCAGTATCAATATGTGTTGTTCTTTAGCTGTGAAACTATTTAGTCGGTGCCTACATACACAGGTTGCAGTATCATCGGCAAAGAATAATAATAATAATAAAAATAGTAAAAACATATACCGGGGTATTATCTATTTGTTTATTTTCTATGAAACCTAAATTTCGAGAAAAACATTTTTCCCATTTTTTTTATCATTTTCATTTTTTAAATTTCTTTTTCAATGATACTGTTACCTGTGCCTACACATACATACACACATTTTACGAGGAGAAAAGACATATAAAAATACATAAATCAAAGTTTGCAACTTTTCATCACGGATTCAAGGAACATCGGTCCCTTAGTATATTCAGTGTGGTTTGAAACTTGATAACATTACATGCATAGCAGTTTCAGTTTCAGTTTCAGTTTATTAGCATAAGAACATTATTTATGTTCGTCGCCTTAAACAAACAATAGGCGGCATGCAATCAACACAATCAACACAAGAAGAGCATGTACAAAATAAAATGAGCAATGTGAACACAGTAACATAACAATAGTCCCAATATGTACAAAGAATATAACGATACATGTTTATAGAACAATTAATGATAACAGAAATACTACTGATTATCTAAATAAGAGTTACGTCTTTGAAATGCTAGGTGTACATATTTTGCTAATTTACATAGTATCATTTTTTTGGATGAAGACATTAATCTGGTAAATTTTTGGATAGTAGGCCAATGACAATAATAATTTGGTAAAATAGTTCTCCGTAAATGACGATAGTAAGGACAAACCAAGACAAAATGGTATTCGTCTTCCACAACATTCATAGAACAAAGTACACACTTCCTATTTTGGCGTTCAATGTTACGAATTCGTCCTTCCTCAATGGCTAATTTGTGGGAAGAACAGCGTAATTTAGTTAGAGACACACGATGCTTGTCACTATTTACAATAGTAAGGTATTTTTCACATTCGAACGTTGTTTTAAATTGTTTATATGTAGATAATCTTGACATGTTATTTATTTCACTATGCATGTTTTGTTTAGCCTGGTCATATAGTCTGGTTAAAACACTATTTAGTTGTGAGGTAGTAAGCGAAACAGAGTTCCACAAATATCCAAATCCTAGTGTATTCAATAATTGTTTCACATTACAATACCAAGAGTCTAATATAACTGTATTTTTGCAACATAAATACACTTGGTGCAATAATGTATCTGTAGAATTGACAATTTTATACCAATATTTGATAATTTTTACTTTTCTCAATATATGTAAGGGAAACAATCCTAATTCGCTATATGCAATAATATTTGGCGTTTGGGAACGGAGCTTTAAAATTCTTTTAAATATAGCAAACACTTAGTTTAAACAATATTTATTCAATAACTTTTTTTACAACATGTGGTAATCAAATACAAGCTATTAAGGATTGGGAAACAAGTTTGAAAAAAAAACTTATATAAATCCCGCTCCTTTTTAAAATATAAAATATTCACATACGAAGAAAAACAACTACCGGGTCGAATGACTGCCAGAAAAAGAAGAAGATTAGTTGAGGAAAAGAAATACAAGAAGACTAAAAGACGAAGTAAATAGGAGGGATTGAAACTGTTGTAAAGATATCACACTGTAATAGAGAGGGTCTGCTGTCGATTAAGTGTCAAATCGTTTTGTAGATATTATGTAATTTTGAACACTTAAAAAGATATGTTTGTTTTATATCAAACTTAGATTTTAATCACCAAACAAAAGATTATTAGCGGTGCAAACACTTAAATATGTTTATAATGTTTCAGCAAAACATACATACGACAATACCGACTTATGAGGTCAAGTGGCTGTCCTTAAACACGATCAGCTACTATAAGCTTTTGTTTCAAGCATTGCTATATGATTGACAATGCTTGATACAAAAGCTTATAAATAACTGTTACTGAAAACATTTTTGGCTTATGTGTGGGCTTTGCTCAGTGTAGTTATGTGGTGCTGTAAGCCTGTTACTGATTTATGTGCTCGGCTGGTTAAGTAGAGTGCTGCCTTCCCTGTCTGATTTCCTCTTACCTTTTTTGTTTGTGGGAAAAATACTGTTATTATAAGGGGTTGGGGACATGACGGTGATCGAGTATGAAAGCAATATTTCAATGGATTTCGAAGATATAAGCTTTTACCATCTTGTTGTTTTTTCTCTCCCAAGATGCCCAAACCCATCCTCGGACGATAATCAAAGAAACGATTTGGCACTACCCAATTCATGCGGACTACCTCGTTATTAGGCCCAGTCGGTTTTCAACCAAAGTGCACTATAGGTTTGCCCTCCGTCCGTCCAGAAAATCTGGATCCTGCCATAACTCAAACAATTGTCTAGCTTGTGTTATGAAATTTGATATATATATAGTGATTAATAAGGAGGCCATGTACGTCTATTTTTTATTTGATGTGGACGAATACTAGTATTGTGGTTGCTATGGATACGGAAATAGTGAAACATAGTGAAAATACTTCTAAATCTTGATCCTGCCATAACTCAAAAATAGTTTTGAAGCTAGGTTTATGAAATTTGGTATGCGGGGCTAATAAGAGGATTGTGGTTGTCACGGCAACAGAAACATAGTCAACCTGAAAACCAGTTAGGGGACATATATATTGCTTGCAATTCCTGATTAATTGTTCTTCATTGCACGATGGGCTGTATCATCTACCTATTGGAATGAGCAAAACGGTATGCATTCAATTCCTAGTGTCTATTCGGTCAACATCAGAGGTCATTGACAAAACTCACAGGAAAGAAAAAAACCCTGTCATAATGGAGTTGTTTACCCTCACCACCGGGATATCCCATATGGGCGAGCTATGAGAGAATAAAAAAAGGTATGAGAAAATCCGACAGGGAAGGTAGCACTTAAACCAACCAGCCGAGGACAGAAATCAGAAACACCACGACACAAGTACCCTGAGCAATGCCCACAGAAACCCATGCCAAAACGGCGACCAAATGAGGCACAACAACTCGGGGGCGTGACCTAGTATAAAACACAAGGACAGTGACCTAACGCTATGCGACCTAAAGAGGCATAACTACGACTTGACCTAGATAAAATAAAGGGCAAGGTAAGAATGTGGTGGGAAATAATATTACCATTTTACTATGTATGTTTTACATGTATTACAGACTGTCCATTACATGAAAGCAGTATATACAAGTATACCGACAACAATGACGATGAAATCATTCTTCCACATACAGTGAGTACAACTTGTTTCACCATATCGTTCATTATATTCTAGAAATTGATGCATATGTTCATTGTTTGTTGTTCATTGAAATCATTCTTCCACATACAGTGAGTACAACTTGTTTCACCATATCGTTCATTATATTCTAGAAATGGATGCATATGTTTATTGTTTATTGTTCATTGTTTTAGCCAAATATCTAAAATACATATACATGTAAATGCATTGAGTTTAGCCACACCAAATATGGTTTAGGTTAATTATTGGACACCATGCCTCCAGTATTTCATTTCACGGTCTCTGTTATATCACGGCTGTGGTCAAAACCTTGCTATGAATGCCCATTAGCACATAGATATTTGCTTTCGTTTCGAAACTCCTTATAGCTTAATTAGGACTTATATTTTTACATTAAATATTAAAGGAGTTCTAGAAACCATTGTATTCCGTTTCCACAATTTGGAATGACAATGTCCTGCATGCCTAATTCACGATTGGAAATGTCATTGGACGTCTTTAGCTCATGGTTCGACTCAAATACGAGTACAATGAAGTTGAGTACACAGTTGTATTGTCCAATTTACTGTAAATAAAACGCTGAAGTTTGTCTTGTTTTTTAATTTTTTTTAAATATTTTCTTAAATTCTATAATTGTACATATTTTGCTTCAGGTAGATGACGGATCTAATGTTACAGTGACGTGTATATATCCATCTATATACGCGTATGATGACGTAGAAGAGAATGATACCATTACCTGTACAGATGGAACATTCTCTAATGTATCCATATATTGTAACGACTCACCAGAACAAAATGGTGAGACTTCGTAATATTTTGAGTGTATAATTTTACTTCCATGTGTTGAAGTAGTCGACTCATTACCCAGAGTATTAGATTTGATTGACAACGTGTTTTCGTTATGAAATAACAAGGTCTCTTTTAAGAGTTGTTGTTGTTTTAAATGCCGAGCATAGCCTTTATTTACCAGTCGGCTTTCTATTGAAATATAGCAGGCATATGAGTCCCGTCACACGGATTCGAACCCGGGTCACCCGATTAGACAGCAAGTGCGCTAACCACTGAGTTATGCAGACACACTAGTTTCTGAATAAAATTCGATATATTAACTAGTATATACTGTCAAATAGACATTGGGGTCGTCGATATATAAAATAACTGAAAGAAAAATATTAATATTTATTTACGTTTCTATGTTGATCCCTACTACACCAACCGTAGGAAACAACTGCCCTTCAAACCATTATAATTGTATCTCAGAATTGCCAATATCGCGGTATGAATCGTGTTACACTACTTCTCAGTTCCGTCAGAGAATTGTTCTGTTTTTTATATAACTCTGACGGAACTCGAAACTGATGTAACACTCGGACGGAACTCAAATGTCATATATCCTGAGTTCCGTCAGAGTGTTACGTCGGTTTTCAGTTTGGTCAGAGCCACAGGGGATTGACACATAATTTTTTTTGGTTCAATATAGCCTTATATCAGTATATATAGTAAAGGGACACATCGACTGTGTGTTAGTGGTCTTTTATTTCAACGCAGTACACACACTTCAACAAATAATTCGTGGAAAACCTTTCGCAGTTCGATAGAAGGATGATTTATCTGCAAGTAGCACAAATCCGTTAGACTCTAGGGTCTAAAATGAGTCAGAAATACACAAAAATGTCACAAAATTACGCCACTTTTGTAAAAATGTCTGTTGGTCCGGCCACTAGAATACAACAACAACAGACCCATCCATGCCGTTATTACATTAATTTCACAGTGTCAACACAAAATTCTTACATCAAACGTTATCCTAAGAACATAGTTGTCCGTAACATCCAGAAACTCCGTAGTATTTTGCGTATAACCGACACAATTTCAAGAAATATTCCACGGTATCCCGGCGATATACTCGGCTTCGACCATTTTGATCGGGAATGCACTGACTTCAAAGCTGCTTTGTGATTGGTCGAAAATTAATTACTCTGAGTACACTGGTAAGTAAAAAACTTTTTTAAAAATATATTAAACATACATGTACATAACAATGTCAACAATTACTTAATTATTAACTCCAATTAAAGTGCAAATTTATTTTATTTCACTGAAATAAGAAATAAGTGAAAATGACCTTGACCTTCCATTTCAAACCAAAACATTGACAAGCGGGTAATTGAAATCTGAAAATATTTTTCCAAATCCATATTCAGGATGTCTGTCATATCTTGGTAATATCACCAATTGTGACGTTGTGGCCACAATTTACCATGTGAAAAGCGGAAAGTTGATCCGAATTCATAGGCTACGCCAAGCGCGCCATGCTGTCAGTTTTCGATACAGCGATGAAGACCGAGGCTCTCCTAACAATCTCGCGGAATTTCACGTAAACTTGACAGCCAATGAGATTGTGTTAATTATTCAACTCCGTATTATAGTGTCATGGTTGTAGGCTTCTGCTATTTATGAAATTTTGACACAACTTTATCGAATTGTGCCGGTTATACGCAAAATACTACGGAGTTTCTGGATGTTACGGACAACTATGTTCTTAGGATAACGTTTGATGTAAGAATTTTGTGATGACACTGTGAAATTAATGTAATAACGGCATGGATGGGTCTGTTGTTGTTGTATTCTAGTGGCCGGACCAACAGACATTTTTACAAAAGTGGCGTAATTTTGTGACATTTTTGTGTATTTCTGACTCATTTTAGACCCTAGAGTCTAACGGATTTGTGCTACTTGCAGATAAATCATCCTTCTATCGAACTGCGAAAGGTTTTCCACGAATTATTTGTTGAAGTGTGTGTACTGCGTTGAAATAAAAGACCACTAACACACAGTCGATGTGTCCCTTTACTATATATACTGATATAAGGCTATATTGAACCAAAAAAAAATTATGTGTCAATCCCCTGTGGTCAGAGCCATATGAAAATAGAACATTCCTCTGACGGAACTGAAAAGCAGTGTAACACGATTCATACCGTGAATATATCGCCAGTGCGAGTAATAATGTTTGTTCGTTTCGAAACACATGCAACAACATATCAATATTGTATTACATCTTAATTCAGATAATGCTGATTCATGCTAATGACAAATACTTTTTAACTGTTACAAGAGATAGGCAAATTATGAAGTAACTTGACAATGGCCAACTTAGTGATATGATTTGAAATGGTTTAAAAATATGGTTACTCACGATAAAAAAGACCAAAATGACATTAAAATGTCACAGCATAAAACACCGTACGCAGATGGTTTACTGAGATGGAATATACACATGGTAATTGTGCTTGAAGCCCCCACTTATTTCTTTGAGAATGCCTCAAAGAATCTTCATCTGAACTTATTCATTTTGTTATAGAGCTTCCAAATCCATGTGAGCAGTTCGTGTTACGGAACGGTCAAGTGTCTCACAATGAACTTGGGGAATACCACGTGATCTGTAATATAGGCTACAATGTCAACCTTCCACTAGATGCAGCTTATCGTCCTTGTGAATGTACTGAGGGAGAACTTCGTTGCTTCGCCGGAATCAAACCAGTCTGCAAAGCAGGTACATGAACCAGTATATAAGTTTTTATGCCCCGGTATCTACAGATGATGGAGGCATATAGTGCTACACATGTCCGTCTAGCCGTGGGTTCGTCCGTTCACTCGTTCGTTCACTAGTTCGTGCGTTCATTCGTCCGTTCGTTTGTGCGTTACAAAATGTTGATCCTCAACTATTTTTGAAGACCATCACGGCAAAGTTGCTGTTAAACTTGACATACTTGTTTACTGCCATAAATGCATTACATTGCCAAAGCCATGTGACATATCCAACATTTAATACTTAGCTATTTGTTATCAACAATGCTTCCACCGGGGCATAACTCTAAAAGCGTTTACACTTTACAGAACACGGTCTTGCTTCTTCATAAGACGTGTCTTTTCAAACTGTAGTTTAAGTACATCTGACATGTGCATATTGTGTGAAGTTACCTTGATCATTCGTGAGCTGTTCGCCCTGCAAATAAAACGTACTGTACACTTGTTAGTCCCCTACCGGTGAAACCGGAGGGGACTTATGGTTTGCGCTCCGTCAGTCCGTCAGTCTGTCAGCCAGTCAGCCAGTCAGTCAGTCCGTCACACTTTTGTCCGGAGCATAACTTCAAAACTAAGCAAGGTATGACTTTGAAATTTCACATGTGTATAGATATCAATTAGGAGAAGTGCAGTGCACAAGAACCATAACACCGCTGTACTTATTTTTTGAGTCATTCCCCTTTGTTAATTTTCATACTTAAATTTTGTCCGGAGCATAACTCCATTACCAAAAGAGATATGATTTTGAAACTTTACACGAGGATAGATATCAGTTAGGAGAAGTGCAGTGCACAAGAACCATAACTCTCCCTTACTTAATTTTTGAGTTATTCCCCTTTGTTAATTTTCTTACTTAAATTTTTTCCGGAGCATAACTCCATACTCCTACCAACTTAAATTTAGCCAAACCAGAGTTACTACCCCTGTTTTTCAGTGGAGGTAAGTTATCCGTCTTAAATTAAGTAAATCCCGAGTTCCCTCCCCTGATTTTTAAGGGGAGTAACTCCTACCGACTTAAATTTAGTAAAACCCGTGTTCCCTCCCTGATTTTAAGGGGAAGTAACTCTTTCCGACTTAAAATTAGTCAGGTGCACATGCTATTTTCATGTATGTCATCTATCATAAGAAAATCTGAACACATAAAAACTGATGATTGTCAGCATGGCAGTTTATTGACATTTTCAATATCTTATTTTTCTTGTCAAGCAATTGTCAATCAATACCCTTTAATTCCATATTAACGATGCATTATAATCACAAAGTCCAATGGATTAACATGAAAACCTTCGACAAACAACCAGGAGGAACGATCCCTGCTCTGGCGTAATGTCAATTCTTCCAATACCACATCTATTTCAGACACGTGTAAAATACCCTTTGATACAGATAAACGATTATCAATATATCAACTACCAAATCGTATATATCTGAGTGAAGGAGAGGTGGTTGAAGACGGTAGTTACGTGTTCTTCAACTGTAGCAATGTGGAAGAACAGAAATATGAACCGGCCAATAGAAGATTCAAATGTAAGTTTGGCAGATGGAAGGAGGCGGAGAGAAATCGTAACTGGAACTTTGGAAACAATGGGAAGTTTCCTGAGTGCAGAGAAGGTATGATATGCAGTTGCAGTTTCTATCATTTGTTTTAACCATCTATGGTACTAAATAAGTTCTAGTTAACTATGGACATATGTCCAATGCTTTTGAAACACTGTCTTTTTAAACATGTATATTTATTACCCAATTCATATATATGTACGTATACAATTTCTTTCCTACACATTTACATTATAATACACATGGGTAAAGGCTCGCGCCACCTTTTCCAAAACATAGTTACGACTCTTCCCTCGAAACAATGACCACACCTATATAAGTTATCCACGACGCATGACTGCTTAAGGTATATTTTTTTATTGAGTGAAAGGTTTTGGATGGCGAAATAACTTATGTTCATTTGAGAGTATCTATCTCTCTACGCCATCTGGATATGTCTTGTACTCACGTGTTTGCTTCATCCCATCAATGGGGATGTTCTTCAGCACTTTGTCCATTGTTCCTCAGCATGTCAGGACATGTCTTTTCCCTCCCCACATGCCTTGATCCACACAGAGGGTTAAGTCAAGTATTCACCGGCAAATGCTCTGGAGGTTATGGCCAATTCCATGCCATTTCACCTTTACAATAATTGCCATTGCGAAACATTAAACATTGCAAAGGGTTTCTTTAAAGGCCATGGACAATAACTCTAGACGACCACTAGCATATCGCTGGCTTAGAATGAGGAGGTAGTAAGTACAAAATCAGTAATGTGAGAAAACAAGAACGAACTGTCAGTGAGACAGATTTTCATGAAAATTGGTACGGTCGTAACTGACGACCTTCTCATGCTTAGCCAGAAAAGTGTATGGTGTATACGTGGTACTGTTTTACAGCGATGTGCGATCCTCCGTGTGAGAATGGTGGAGTCTGCTATAGAGATGGTCAATGTCGGTGTCAACATATGACATCAGGAGAAAGATGTGAAACACGTAAGTGGAGTTTGTATATACATTGTATGTATGTATTTATAAGTGGAAATGCTAAACAAACCTGATAATCATTCTCGTTCAACAAACGTACTTTTTATCGGCTTTCGTAATGCGCATTCTGATTGAACGATAAAGGACGAAAATAGTTATTTAAGGGTTGCGTTCGACCATTGCTGTATTGAATCAGGTGTTAGTCTGGAGACTTGACTAATAACTGATTTAGGAGGATTTGGAAAATAAACATCTTTTTATGAATTTTGACATCTGAAATTATTACTTGTAGCGGGTTTACAAGTTTATTTAGAAATATGATTAGGCCACCGGCCCATACACAACATATTTAACATATATATATTTATACCAAATGTAGTGGTTCGTGTGATATTGACCATTCATATACATTTTTATAGCAATAGCATGTGATCAACAGCATGTATAAACAACAACATACATTATACAAATGATGATTTCCTCTCGTCTCTGAGAAGCATAATATAGGAACATTGCAAGCTGTCTTATTGTATCAGTATAATTATCGGATAACAATTAGAAACTAAGATTTGACTTGTTTGTACTATATATTTTCGGAATATATTTACTTCTAATGTCATCATATAAAGGGCAATTAAAAACAAAGTGGATTTCATCCTCAATATAACCTTCACAATAAAGACAGCTGCGATACTCCCTTGGTATATCATAGTATCGCCCCGTTTCTACCATTAAACTATGCGACGAGAATCTAAATGTCGCCATAGCGCGCCTAAATTTATCAATGTCAATAACTTAATATATTTTTCACATACAAAATCTGTCTTAATATTTACATAAAGACTCAGTTTGCTTGTGCTAGCCGTTCAGATCGCCAATTTTGAATAAATTCATCTTTAAGTCTTTGTTCAAAATTAAACAAAAATAAGTTCGGTCTATTCAAACACTGGGCCTCCCAAACATAGCCAAACCCATTCACACAGAGACACTTTTTGACATCTGTAGCCCAGTTGTGGTAACCAAGAGCATCATAATGTACAAGCATATTATAACATAATCGAACATATCTACTAGAAGGTTTATAGTTTCATTATATAATGGTTAGTTTCTGTTGAGTGCTGCCGTCATTGTCAATGTTTGAATTATACCTCCATCTTTGCCTGCCTGAATGCCTGCCTGCAGACGAAGTAGTTTCTGTTCAATAACCGAAGAACGCTTTGACTTACCTTCAAACTTTACTTTAATGTTGGTCATCAGCAGCAGATGATCCCTATTAATTTTTAGCTCACTAGGTCAAAAGTCAAGGTCCCTATGACATTTACCATTTTCGACTAGATTTGACTGTCATTGGATACACATGTTTTACAAACATATTGTTATCTGTTGTTTTGAATTCACTTGTGGCATATGCTCTGTATAAGAAAAGAATATGATAAACATCGGAATGGGAAGGCAGCACTCAACTTAAACAGCCAAGAACAGAAAACAAGAGCATTTTACAGACACAATGCCCAACACACACAACTGGCCTTATTTAAAAAAAACGCTGTCAAAAAGTCGAAAGTCCGAACCCTGCTATCCAGAAGCGGAAAGACATAGAGTCGGGCGACATGACTTAACATGTGTTAGTAACGCTACACTGTTTGCGATCCGGAGAAAACGTTAGTCGATTAGTGCACCATACACACAGGGACATGCATACTTTGGTCACCATTTATGATAACTATATATATTACAGTATTGTGTGTTAGAAGATGTATAAAGAATGGTGGTGAATGTATCAGGCCAGGGGTATGTGGAAACTGTCCTGTGTATCGTCATGGAGACAATTGTGAAATAGCAAGTACGTACACAATATGTAATAGATACAGTACTAGTTTTTGAGATAATTTGTTGTTCGTCCTTACAAAACTATACTATAACCCTTGTAAGAGGACACTTTTGATAAAAAAACTTGTAATGTATCTGTCTTATACTCCGACAACAAGTAAAATGATCCCCAGAGAGACAATGATTATTACAATTTTCTTCGGGACAATTCATAAGCATAACATGTTTTAAATTTTTGAAAATATGACTCTAAGAAACATAATAACCTTGGCCTAACACACTCAAAAGATGAACTGTCATATAGATTGAGTAAAAATAATGAAACTGTTAATACATCACATTAAAGCTAAGATTTCAAATGCAATCATTTTCCACATTCATGGATTAAAGCTACACAAAGGTATATATGTGTATATCATTTGTATCCATTTGGTTATAAACACAATAGTCGATTGTCATTTATATCATGAAAATATTTATAAATGTTTATTTCCAAACAAGAGTGTTTTAGACGATTCTTATAATATATCTGAAACGACTTTGTTGATGTTAATTAAGACACATTTATGTGTATGTTATAGATATTAAATGTATTATTATAATAGCATCATAATGAATTGAAACATTTTCAAGTTTAAGCATTCATTTTCATAGGGTTATATTTATTGATATATAAACTACAGCATTATGTTGTATTCGATTGATTCTACGTGGCATCAACTGTGTTCAGGAAAACCAATAGAAAGTAATAACTGCTTTTCGAACTTTGTATTATAATAATTCAGATTTGCTTGTTGGTTGCACAATGTATGTTACAAACTGTTTATACTTTTTTATAGTATTGCTTTATTCCTGCTGATAACCAAAAATGTAAAATTATTCAATTTTGATGGATTTTGCTCCCAACTTTGTGGATAGCAATGGTGATTAGCATTTGCTATGTAATATTCATTATTGTTAGGGTGTAGATGAATTGTGATTATTTGGTTTTATCATTAAATTCATCCAGAGACTAATTAAAATTTAATGCTGCATTTCTTTGGTATTATTAATAAGTTTAACCAAGACACTAATTAAAATTCAATACTGCAAATTTGAACAGTTTACATTAGCGCGGTCATATTAATCCGTCTTAGTGTATTTTTCAGGCAATCAGCTGTGACGTTTATTTAACTGCCCATGAATGTAATCATGCAAATCTGAATTAGTTTGAAGCTTACATTGACCAATCATTTTCCAAGTAAATGTCTCACAAAAGTGTACACTTACAGAAATAATGTACACTTTTTGAAAGGAGTCAGTGAGCGTGTCGGAGTATAACAACTTTGCTTTGTCTGCATGCCAATATTGTACCGTATGTGTTGCATGCAACATAGTTTGAACATGTTTTTCAGTAAAGGTGCATGTATTTGGATGTGTACATAGCTTTGATATGTCGATGGTTTAGAATGAGACGACCGTATAAGATTTATACATATTTGAAATATGTGTATACATTATAAGGCGCTTCTTAAATTATTAGCCTTTTTGTATGAAAATCTGAACTTGTCATGCTGAAAAAATTGAAGTTCAAAAATTGTTTCCATAAGTATTACGAAGAGTAGTTTTTCTTGTGCTTTTTTGCTTGTTGTGCTTACGACCTTCTCATTGTAAGTCAGCAATTTGCTAATCGAACATGATATGTTAGAATATGACAAAAGAGTTTACGTACGTAGACAGTTTGGTCATTACGAAATTCAAACAATAAAACAATCATACGTCATCAGTTTAGCTCAACATGACTTTAAGTAAGCCAATTAATGACACAATATCAAGTTCATACTTAACCTACAAGTCTCTGGAACTTCCGGTTTACCGTATCACGCTCTTCACCAGTAGCATCAACATTCGGTTTAAACCACATCCGTTTTAGTGACCTTCATTAGCATCAACATCAGGTTTGTAACGGAATACTAATATCTGCCAAGTGGACTCGTGTACGTGTTTATTGTTTTGTTATCAAATGTTTTAGGTTTTATATATTTTAGTGTTTTTTTATAAAAAGGTTGTTCCGTAGAAATAATTAAAATACAATTTTATGTGATTCAAAAATGCAGTTGTACAATAGTTCTTGCTTTTTTTTGTAACTTCGCTTGTGGCTTGGTATAGTTGTTAGTGATTGTTGTTCGAAGTGAGTTGTTGTATTAAATATGTCGACATCGACATTGTGTTGTATTGTGATATGGTTGCTTGTGATGTTTTGTGGAATATTACAGTGTCGGAATATTAACGATAGGAAACAAAATAAAGGTTAGGGATATGTTTACTGAATCAAATCTCCTACTTGTGTACAGGAACCATCTTCTTATGATTCCCTTTCAATGTGAGAAATGTCCTTGCATTTGTATCGAAAAGCAATGCACATCATTGGATTACTTGATGTTTTTTGCTTGACTTATCAAAGTCGAGTTATTTTCTTGACGTAATCATGGGCGTCTGTGTCATCATATGCGTTGGTTCGGTTCATTGTCATTTTTTTAAAGACTATGAAAGGTATTCATTTGGAACTGAGCAGAGTTATTTACCATCACAAGATGAGTCAATATGAACAGTTGTTAAGATAGTATGACAATTCTGCAAAATTATTCTTTTGTATGTTATGTTTTTAAAATGCCATTGGTTTAGGCTCTATATGGATTATGCTGTTAACATGTATAATGATATGATGGTTCTTAAGGTGTGTCTATATCAGCATTTTAGATAAATTGCAGTTTTAGATATTGTCTTGATAAAGTTTCCATAATAATGCATATTCACAATCCACAGTTTTTTTCAAATCATTTCACTGACACTCTTTTACAAATATTTTCAAATCATATCGAGCCACATCATAGGGGCAAACCTATCAAGTGTATCATTCTTTACTGTGTATAATTATTTTTGATAGGTCACTGTTCATTGTTCAGGATTTTATGGATGCTTGATATTAGTATTGTCAGATAACTTCCCTCGTAAAATAAAGTCTTTATTATCATTATTTTTATTTTTATTATTATTATATTATTATCATTTTTATTTTAATTATTATTACTAAAGCACTTATCCGACAAAGTTATATTACAGTAAAATGCAACAAAATCGAGAATCTGTACGGTGGAGATGTGATTTACTTTGAAAACAGAGAAGTCGGGACTGAAGTGTTTTACAGGTAATGTACGGAAATAATCCAGTAAGGGTCCGGTTGAAATAACATGTTGAGTGGCAATAAAAAGCTCGTTCTTCCTAAATGCATGTATTACATGTTCGAAGATATCAGCATATTAACTAAATTATATTTACTTTTTATGCTACATAAATATATTATGCCAGTTTGTGTAACAGGGCAATTATCAACCCGAGAGCAGAATACTATATACGATTTGTATATACAGTTTTAACACATTCTATTAATCTTAAAGTGTTTAACAAAGATTAATTGTTCTTTATATTGTAATGAATAGCTGTGAAGATGGATACACCCAGCACCCTGAGGAACAAGATTCATCAACATGTACATGGACGGGCAAAGAGGCAGTGTGGCTACCAGATCCACCAATATGTTTAGGTGAGTGTATATATACACCCCTATTTAAATAACATCTGCTTTCCGATGAGCTGTCGCGGGTGTTGTTTTGTTTTTGAAACTGTTGTGTCACATCTTATTATACCGTCGTGATATACATAAACATATATCACTGGCTTAGAATATGAAGGTCGTAAGTTACCTTATAAGACTAATGCATATTTGCAATCTACATCATAAGGTGCTGCTTATGAGCCTATTTTCATGAAAATCGGAACTTGTCATGTTGACCAGACGGAAGTTGAAAAAGCTTGTTTTACCATAAGTAAAGAGTAATTTCCAGACAGTTATTTTCTTGTTTTCTCAAAATATTGATTTCGTAGTTACGACCTTCTCATTCTAAGCCAGCGATATGTTATCTACAAAACCTGGTACCCCATATAGTTCCAAATCATTTACCGAAACCCCACAGTTGCACACAAAATTAAATTAGTTTTTAATAACTACAAATTGCATTGTATCATTTGTAAGAGGGTTTTCTCGCTTCGCTCGCACAAATAACTTCTTTAAATAATAATATGTCAACACCCAGTCTTTGCAAAAAATACACTCGTGACATACACTGTACTCAAAACATCCTCAAAACTCCTATATGACTTTGAGATGTTGTCAATTATATATAAAGCCTTAGAAATAAACGTTTTCACATTAACCTAGAATATCCAAATGGAGCAATTTAATTTTTGTGCAAGCACTTAATTGGGTTGAATGTATAAGAACTAAATTCTCTGTATGTCGGTTCTTTTTTTTAATACCAAATACGACATCTCAGAACGCCTAGAATGCACCAAATTGATCCATTTTTTAGGAAATTTTCCAGGGGAATGCCTCGGAGCCCCTTATACTTGAACTGATTAACTTCCTGTCACCACGTAATAACTAAATCAAATTACCGCAGAAGAATAAACTCCAAGTTATTGTATAGATATAGGAGTGTTGTGGACGTTTTTATGTACGAGTGTATTTTTGTGCAAAGAATGTTGACATAATGAAGTTACTTTGCGAGCGAAGCGAGCCAAAAAATTTTTTTACCACCGTCGCCAAATGTTTGGCCCCCAACGTTGAAAACGCTCCTACGCCCATGCATTCAGGTTAGTATAGCCAGTACGTATCAAGTTATACGTACCACGTGTAGTACAGGTATTTAGTTTTTTCAATAAATCCATGCGTATTTTGCGTTTATAGTGTCATATGATATGAAGAATCTATCACTCGTTGTCAATTGATATTCATTTTTAGCTTTCAATGGATTATGGTGATTTTCAGTGAAAATAACAATGACAAAAAACAGTGAAATTTTCATTTTATTATTTTCACTGTTTTGGAGCTGGTTCCAATATCGTGCAGGAGAAAGAAACACAACGTCAACAGCGCCGGGCTTCAAAATATGCGTTACGTCATGTGACATCATATTTGTCACGTCGTGACGTTCTTATTTCAACTTATTTTTTCCAATTTAGCCAATTACTGTACCGTTTTACGAAAAAATGAAGCAAATAATAAACAGAAAAGTTGTTGATTTTTGGTAAAAGATCTTATTTCATTTCCATCGTGATCACAGAAAATTATATTTTCACTCGTGACTACGCCACTCGTGAAAATAATGATTTCTGTGATCACTCGGTGAAATAAAATTCGATCTTACACCAAAATCAACAAATATCCTCTATATATTTATATCAAACTCGTTCAGGAAATATTATTAAGCTCGCTTAAAATACACCCAGGGGATTAACCCATTCATAAACTCTCCATTATTTTTCAGGAATGGAGAGTTGTCTTAACAATAACTCTCCATTATTTCGTATACACATTACATTAAATGTGTATACGAAATAATGGAGAGTTATTGTTAAGACAACTCTCCATTCCTAAAAACATAACACACATATTTAGTGTTAACAAAAATGGAGAATTATTGTAAATAATGTATAATTATACACAAGCGTGTTGCATTCATTGCCCGCCATCCCAAATAGATGGGTCGGGAAATTTACTTTTGGGTTTTCAAAAGCCCATGCGGTGGGGGCTTTCAATTAAACATTGTCCCAAAGGTATTGGTTCGGAGAAAAAATTTCCAACATTTCTCCGGCAGTGCGGGGGAAGCTGGAGGGTAAAACACCGCAGCCATACGCGGGGTTGGGGCGGTGGATGCAACTGACTGGTGCATTACAATTTGCAGGAAAAGCGGCACTCTACTGAAAGAGCCGAACACAGAAAAAAAGAAAACAAAAGACAGATAAAAATGCTCAAACCACAACGAAACTAGAAAATGAAATCAACCCGCTGTTACTAAATAGCTTTTAACATTAATATATTTTTAGCTAT
The DNA here is from genome assembly GCA_963678985.1 of Spisula subtruncata. Lineage (NCBI taxonomy): Eukaryota > Metazoa > Mollusca > Bivalvia > Venerida > Mactridae > Spisula > Spisula subtruncata. The sequence goes on along the minus strand of OY787673.1, from coordinate 39,170,986 downwards.
TAAGATGGTACACGCGCAAGAAATAAAGTAAATCAAGATGATGTTAGTGTTTTATGATATTAAATACCGTTAATTTGCAATTGCACTTTCGCGTGGTCATGACCATTCAATAAGTTCCAATTACAGCTTTTATACATTCACAAGGTCCAACATTATCACTAAATCATGACACCCGTCTTCAGCATGATACTGAAACTGAAATAATCGACCTTGGCCTACATTAAAATGTCCATAAACATTACAACTTAGGTTTTGAGTTTATCGGATGTAAACTGTTTGAATATAATAGTACGTGAAAAGCTAATTTCTAATTGTTTTTGGTCATACAAGGCTCATAATCCAGGAAGACATGTGCCGATTGGACTCCTAAATTTGAATTAAAGAACAGGCAAAGTTTGTATACATTTTGGAGGGTAAGAAAAAAGTTAAGTTCCCAATTTACGAGGGCTGTTTTCAGCTGTTCAGCCGCTAAATCACTCTTTGACATTAACTTCCCCTGATCATTGGGCTACCAAATGAAACACTCGAGTCTCACGGGGAGACTATTTCTCTTCTGTGGGCAGCCAACATCGAACTGCGGCGCCTAGGAAGAGACACTGCCCTCACAAGTATATATACCAATTTTTGAGAATATTAAGTAATACTTTCATTAAAATGACTGTGCAAATACAGAGCTAGGCTTAATAACAACACGTTAAAACATTGAAATTATGTCCATCAAGTTGAATATCAATTAAAAATATCCATGTATAGTTTATGCACGAAAATATATCCTCTGACTGAAACAAAGTCTTTATAATGTCCACCGTGTTATAACATCAAGTGACACTGGGTAAATAACCATTGGTTGATCGTGTAACACATAACTCACAACATGTGTTTGCATGGACTACACACCATTATTAAAGTAATGGAGAGTTATTGTATTAGTTCACGGGTTTCATGAAAAAAGCATGATTTTCTCGCTCAGTCATGTTCATATTTTTAATCTTCTATTTATAAGAGGTACATCAGGGGAGACTTTTTTGGAAAAAAATGCATTTTCTTTCAATTTTGACATTTACAGCATCTTTTCAGAAAATCATATTTACATTTGACAGTATTGGTGTATTTTAAGTCAGAGAAAATCCGCGTATCTGTCCTTTCCTGAGAAATAATGAATACTCGGCCCCTTCGGGGCCTCGTCTCCATTATTTCTCAGGAATGGACAGTTACTTGGACTTTCTCCTTAACTTAAAACGCTTAATAAAATTTCCAAAACTCGTTTAATATATATTTCTATCAATTGACAACTCGTGATAGATCCTCTATATCTCGTTAATAAAATTTATTACGGTAAAAAAATCTACAGAAATATGCACACATGCGTACTACTATGTGAAAACTCAGAAAAGGCGGCCTATGTGATTCTTGTTTTTTTGTCGTAATGTAGACTTATGTGCATCGCTTCGAACCTAGCTAAGCGTGTATAGCTCGTTAGCGACTAAGCTGGACCCCCATAAACCTTAAATATCTTTAAAAATGATTATGTAACCTGATTTAAATCTGGCCTAGTTCACTGAATAACCTTTACCAACTCTACGTTTAAATTTCAGATTTTTTACTGACTAATTAAGATTTCCCCATTACGTCTTATGTATTTTGTTTGGTATTTTAGTCAACAAATGGACAGGGAGTAAAATAAGCCAGTTAGAATAATGCTATTGTATTTGTAAAGGTGGCAGGGGATATATTGGGGTGATGGGGGTCCCTCAAAATATCAAATCTTTAGTGTAGGGCTTATTTATGGGCACCAAAAATTAAATTGGTATTTAAAAGACCCAATTCTGTATTTATTTTGTACAAAGAAGGTGTTTAATATTTTGAAAAATCATAGAAACTAAATATCAGTTGGCTCTGAAGGATTTGTAGCTCTTCAAAATGGAGGTTACCACCACTGGCGGAAGTTCAAATTTAGCGTCGTTAGAAACCGCGAAAAACTTTGACAGCAAATAGCAAAAAATCGGCAGGTATGGGAAACACTTTTCTTGTTTCTTGCTGAATTAACCTAGCTCAGACATGTTATTTATGTAAAATGGGACCAAAAATAGGATTGCATTGGGTTTAAAAATACTGTGTATGGGGTGAAATTGGTCACTTTTGTATTTTTTTGACTAAAATTTGGAGGGGTAGGGGCAAAAACAAAGGGCCATAACTCCACAACCCTAGGGGTTAGCCTTGCAATTTGATGTTATTTTCTATTTATTTTAGAATAATCTTTTTACACCAAGTATGCAGCTCATTGAAGGCGCGTAAAATTGCAACTGATGCGCCTTGAATTCGCCTATTTATGAGGTACAAATCCCTGCTCTGGGTACATCCCCAAGTCAAGGAAATTACCTATTGGACCAACTTGGTCGTTGTTTGTACTTAAGAAATAACTGACAAAATAACTAGATTTGATGTTTGTTTAATGTTGGCATGATATATGACGTGGCTCGATGTAAAGCAATTTTAAAATGAACTAACTGGCAATTGAACATAGATAATTGCACATACTGTGAGTATGATATGGGATGGTCCTGGGTAACAGCAACCAGTGCCAAATGTGACAATAGCACGGGCTGCCTCAAAACTATGATGTTGGCAAGCCCTAACTAACTGCAAATAACTAACTGCAACTTCAACTTGAAGTTGAATAACGGAATAGTGTGATATGGGCTGGTCCTGGGAAACAGCAACCAGACCCAAATAACACTTGTTAAACATGTATTCAGGATCGCGAAATCATGTATCCTAGCGCTGCCCGCCATGACGCATCAAATGGATAAACAAAAAACACTTTTGAATTAAAATAACACAAATGTTTATAATATTGTTCGCTTCGTCGCCACGGCACTTGACAGCAGGTCTGTGTTATCGGAAAACAAGTTAATCGAGCCACATCGGGTTTCTGAGTACTGTACTAGTAAACAAGCTTGATACATTCGGAGATCTGAAAAGATAGAACAAAGACAGCAGCACACGTTCGATAAACACAAAAGGGGGAACAGGGTGGGTGGGTAAATTTTAATTTCAAACCTGCAAAGATGAAAGTTGGAACGTTGTTGTGCTGTGCAAATAACACGCTGTGAAAAACACTCACGTTTAGGCTAGACACCCATAAATTATTTTTATAGATTCTCTTCAATAAATGATGCTATTTCTGAGGAATAGCACTTATTATTTTAGAATAATCTTTTTACACCAAGTATGCAGCTCATTGAAGGCGCGTAAAATTGCAACTGATGCGCCTTGAATTCGCCTATTTATGAGGTACAAATCCCTGCTCTGGGTACATCCCCAAGTCAAGGAAATTACCTATTGGACCAACTTGGTCGTTGTTTGTACTTAAGAAATAACTGACAAAATAACTAGATTTGATGTTTGTTTAATGTTGGCATGATATATGACGTGGCTCGATGTAAAGCAATTTTAAAATGAACTAACTGGCAATTGAACATAGATAATTGCACATACTGTGAGTATGATATGGGATGGTCCTGGGTAACAGCAACCAGTGCCAAATGTGACAATAGCACGGGCTGCCTCAAAACTATGATGTTGGCAAGCCCTAACTAACTGCAAATAACTAACTGCAACTTCAACTTGAAGTTGAATAACGGAATAGTGTGATATGGGCTGGTCCTGGGAAACAGCAACCAGACCCAAATAACACTTGTTAAACATGTATTCAGGATCGCGAAATCATGTATCCTAGCGCTGCCCGCCATGACGCATCAAATGGATAAACAAAAAACACTTTTGAATTAAAATAACACAAATGTTTATAATATTGTTCGCTTCGTCGCCACGGCACTTGACAGCAGGTCTGTGTTATCGGAAAACAAGTTAATCGAGCCACATCGGGTTTCTGAGTACTGTACTAGTAAACAAGCTTGATACATTCGGAGATCTGAAAAGATAGAACAAAGACAGCAGCACACGTTCGATAAACACAAAAGGGGGAACAGGGTGGGTGGGTAAATTTTAATTTCAAACCTGCAAAGATGAAAGTTGGAACGTTGTTGTGCTGTGCAAATAACACGCTGTGAAAAACACTCACGTTTAGGCTAGACACCCATAAATTATTTTTATAGATTCTCTTCAATAAATGATGCTATTTCTGAGGAATAGCACTTATTATTTTAGAATAATCTTTTTACACCAAGTATGCAGCTCATTGAAGGCGCGTAAAATTGCAACTGATGCGCCTTGAATTCGCCTATTTATGAGGTACAAATCCCTGCTCTGGGTACATCCCCAAGTCAAGGAAATTACCTATTGGACCAACTTGGTCGTTGTTTGTACTTAAGAAATAACTGACAAAATAACTAGATTTGATGTTTGTTTAATGTTGGCATGATATATGACGTGGCTCGATGTAAAGCAATTTTAAAATGAACTAACTGGCAATTGAACATAGATAATTGCACATACTGTGAGTATGATATGGGATGGTCCTGGGTAACAGCAACCAGTGCCAAATGTGACAATAGCACGGGCTGCCTCAAAACTATGATGTTGGCAAGCCCTAACTAACTGCAAATAACTAACTGCAACTTCAACTTGAAGTTGAATAACGGAATAGTGTGATATGGGCTGGTCCTGGGAAACAGCAACCAGACCCAAATAACACTTGTTAAACATGTATTCAGGATCGCGAAATCATGTATCCTAGCGCTGCCCGCCATGACGCATCAAATGGATAAACAAAAAACACTTTTGAATTAAAATAACACAAATGTTTATAATATTGTTCGCTTCGTCGCCACGGCACTTGACAGCAGGTCTGTGTTATCGGAAAACAAGTTAATCGAGCCACATCGGGTTTCTGAGTACTGTACTAGTAAACAAGCTTGATACATTCGGAGATCTGAAAAGATAGAACAAAGACAGCAGCACACGTTCGATAAACACAAAAGGGGGAACAGGGTGGGTGGGTAAATTTTAATTTCAAACCTGCAAAGATGAAAGTTGGAACGTTGTTGTGCTGTGCAAATAACACGCTGTGAAAAACACTCACGTTTAGGCTAGACACCCATAAATTATTTTTATAGATTCTCTTCAATAAATGATGCTATTTCTGAGGAATAGCACTTATTATTTTAGAATAATCTTTTTACACCAAGTATGCAGCTCATTGAAGGCGCGTAAAATTGCAACTGATGCGCCTTGAATTCGCCTATTTATGAGGTACAAATCCCTGCTCTGGGTACATCCCCAAGTCAAGGAAATTACCTATTGGACCAACTTGGTCGTTGTTTGTACTTAAGAAATAACTGACAAAATAACTAGATTTGATGTTTGTTTAATGTTGGCATGATATATGACGTGGCTCGATGTAAAGCAATTTTAAAATGAACTAACTGGCAATTGAACATAGATAATTGCACATACTGTGAGTATGATATGGGATGGTCCTGGGTAACAGCAACCAGTGCCAAATGTGACAATAGCACGGGCTGCCTCAAAACTATGATGTTGGCAAGCCCTAACTAACTGCAAATAACTAACTGCAACTTCAACTTGAAGTTGAATAACGGAATAGTGTGATATGGGCTGGTCCTGGGAAACAGCAACCAGACCCAAATAACACTTGTTAAACATGTATTCAGGATCGCGAAATCATGTATCCTAGCGCTGCCCGCCATGACGCATCAAATGGATAAACAAAAAACACTTTTGAATTAAAATAACACAAATGTTTATAATATTGTTCGCTTCGTCGCCACGGCACTTGACAGCAGGTCTGTGTTATCGGAAAACAAGTTAATCGAGCCACATCGGGTTTCTGAGTACTGTACTAGTAAACAAGCTTGATACATTCGGAGATCTGAAAAGATAGAACAAAGACAGCAGCACACGTTCGATAAACACAAAAGGGGGAACAGGGTGGGTGGGTAAATTTTAATTTCAAACCTGCAAAGATGAAAGTTGGAACGTTGTTGTGCTGTGCAAATAACACGCTGTGAAAAACACTCACGTTTAGGCTAGACACCCATAAATTATTTTTATAGATTCTCTTCAATAAATGATGCTATTTCTGAGGAATAGCACTTATTATTTTAGAATAATCTTTTTACACCAAGTATGCAGCTCATTGAAGGCGCGTAAAATTGCAACTGATGCGCCTTGAATTCGCCTATTTATGAGGTACAAATCCCTGCTCTGGGTACATCCCCAAGTCAAGGAAATTACCTATTGGACCAACTTGGTCGTTGTTTGTACTTAAGAAATAACTGACAAAATAACTAGATTTGATGTTTGTTTAATGTTGGCATGATATATGACGTGGCTCGATGTAAAGCAATTTTAAAATGAACTAACTGGCAATTGAACATAGATAATTGCACATACTGTGAGTATGATATGGGATGGTCCTGGGTAACAGCAACCAGTGCCAAATGTGACAATAGCACGGGCTGCCTCAAAACTATGATGTTGGCAAGCCCTAACTAACTGCAAATAACTAACTGCAACTTCAACTTGAAGTTGAATAACGGAATAGTGTGATATGGGCTGGTCCTGGGAAACAGCAACCAGACCCAAATAACACTTGTTAAACATGTATTCAGGATCGCGAAATCATGTATCCTAGCGCTGCCCGCCATGACGCATCAAATGGATAAACAAAAAACACTTTTGAATTAAAATAACACAAATGTTTATAATATTGTTCGCTTCGTCGCCACGGCACTTGACAGCAGGTCTGTGTTATCGGAAAACAAGTTAATCGAGCCACATCGGGTTTCTGAGTACTGTACTAGTAAACAAGCTTGATACATTCGGAGATCTGAAAAGATAGAACAAAGACAGCAGCACACGTTCGATAAACACAAAAGGGGGAACAGGGTGGGTGGGTAAATTTTAATTTCAAACCTGCAAAGATGAAAGTTGGAACGTTGTTGTGCTGTGCAAATAACACGCTGTGAAAAACACTCACGTTTAGGCTAGACACCCATAAATTATTTTTATAGATTCTCTTCAATAAATGATGCTATTTCTGAGGAATAGCACTTATTATTTTAGAATAATCTTTTTACACCAAGTATGCAGCTCATTGAAGGCGCGTAAAATTGCAACTGATGCGCCTTGAATTCGCCTATTTATGAGGTACAAATCCCTGCTCTGGGTACATCCCCAAGTCAAGGAAATTACCTATTGGACCAACTTGGTCGTTGTTTGTACTTAAGAAATAACTGACAAAATAACTAGATTTGATGTTTGTTTAATGTTGGCATGATATATGACGTGGCTCGATGTAAAGCAATTTTAAAATGAACTAACTGGCAATTGAACATAGATAATTGCACATACTGTGAGTATGATATGGGATGGTCCTGGGTAACAGCAACCAGTGCCAAATGTGACAATAGCACGGGCTGCCTCAAAACTATGATGTTGGCAAGCCCTAACTAACTGCAAATAACTAACTGCAACTTCAACTTGAAGTTGAATAACGGAATAGTGTGATATGGGCTGGTCCTGGGAAACAGCAACCAGACCCAAATAACACTTGTTAAACATGTATTCAGGATCGCGAAATCATGTATCCTAGCGCTGCCCGCCATGACGCATCAAATGGATAAACAAAAAACACTTTTGAATTAAAATAACACAAATGTTTATAATATTGTTCGCTTCGTCGCCACGGCACTTGACAGCAGGTCTGTGTTATCGGAAAACAAGTTAATCGAGCCACATCGGGTTTCTGAGTACTGTACTAGTAAACAAGCTTGATACATTCGGAGATCTGAAAAGATAGAACAAAGACAGCAGCACACGTTCGATAAACACAAAAGGGGGAACAGGGTGGGTGGGTAAATTTTAATTTCAAACCTGCAAAGATGAAAGTTGGAACGTTGTTGTGCTGTGCAAATAACACGCTGTGAAAAACACTCACGTTTAGGCTAGACACCCATAAATTATTTTTATAGATTCTCTTCAATAAATGATGCTATTTCTGAGGAATAGCACTTATTATTTTAGAATAATCTTTTTACACCAAGTATGCAGCTCATTGAAGGCGCGTAAAATTGCAACTGATGCGCCTTGAATTCGCCTATTTATGAGGTACAAATCCCTGCTCTGGGTACATCCCCAAGTCAAGGAAATTACCTATTGGACCAACTTGGTCGTTGTTTGTACTTAAGAAATAACTGACAAAATAACTAGATTTGATGTTTGTTTAATGTTGGCATGATATATGACGTGGCTCGATGTAAAGCAATTTTAAAATGAACTAACTGGCAATTGAACATAGATAATTGCACATACTGTGAGTATGATATGGGATGGTCCTGGGTAACAGCAACCAGTGTCAAATGTGACAATAGCACGGGCTGCCTCAAAACTATGATGTTGGCAAGCCCTAACTAACTGCAAATAACTAACTGCAACTTCAACTTGAAGTTGAATAACGGAATAGTGTGATATGGGCTGGTCCTGGGAAACAGCAACCAGACCCAAATAACACTTGTTAAACATGTATTCAGGATCGCGAAATCATGTATCCTAGCGCTGCCCGCCATGACGCATCAAATGGATAAACAAAAAACACTTTTGAATTAAAATAACACAAATGTTTATAATATTGTTCGCTTCGTCGCCACGGCACTTGACAGCAGGTCTGTGTTATCGGAAAACAAGTTAATCGAGCCACATCGGGTTTCTGAGTACTGTACTAGTAAACAAGCTTGATACATTCGGAGATCTGAAAAGATAGAACAAAGACAGCAGCACACGTTCGATAAACACAAAAGGGGGAACAGGGTGGGTGGGTAAATTTTAATTTCAAACCTGCAAAGATGAAAGTTGGAACGTTGTTGTGCTGTGCAAATAACACGCTGTGAAAAACACTCACGTTTAGGCTAGACACCCATAAATTATTTTTATAGATTCTCTTCAATAAATGATGCTATTTCTGAGGAATAGCACTTATTATTTTAGAATAATCTTTTTACACCAAGTATGCAGCTCATTGAAGGCGCGTAAAATTGCAACTGATGCGCCTTGAATTCGCCTATTTATGAGGTACAAATCCCTGCTCTGGGTACATCCCCAAGTCAAGGAAATTACCTATTGGACCAACTTGGTCGTTGTTTGTACTTAAGAAATAACTGACAAAATAACTAGATTTGATGTTTGTTTAATGTTGGCATGATATATGACGTGGCTCGATGTAAAGCAATTTTAAAATGAACTAACTGGCAATTGAACATAGATAATTGCACATACTGTGAGTATGATATGGGATGGTCCTGGGTAACAGCAACCAGTGCCAAATGTGACAATAGCACGGGCTGCCTCAAAACTATGATGTTGGCAAGCCCTAACTAACTGCAAATAACTAACTGCAACTTCAACTTGAAGTTGAATAACGGAATAGTGTGATATGGGCTGGTCCTGGGAAACAGCAACCAGACCCAAATAACACTTGTTAAACATGTATTCAGGATCGCGAAATCATGTATCCTAGCGCTGCCCGCCATGACGCATCAAATGGATAAACAAAAAACACTTTTGAATTAAAATAACACAAATGTTTATAATATTGTTCGCTTCGTCGCCACGGCACTTGACAGCAGGTCTGTGTTATCGGAAAACAAGTTAATCGAGCCACATCGGGTTTCTGAGTACTGTACTAGTAAACAAGCTTGATACATTCGGAGATCTGAAAAGATAGAACAAAGACAGCAGCACACGTTCGATAAACACAAAAGGGGGAACAGGGTGGGTGGGTAAATTTTAATTTCAAACCTGCAAAGATGAAAGTTGGAACGTTGTTGTGCTGTGCAAATAACACGCTGTGAAAAACACTCACGTTTAGGCTAGACACCCATAAATTATTTTTATAGATTCTCTTCAATAAATGATGCTATTTCTGAGGAATAGCACTTATTATTTTAGAATAATCTTTTTACACCAAGTATGCAGCTCATTGAAGGCGCGTAAAATTGCAACTGATGCGCCTTGAATTCGCCTATTTATGAGGTACAAATCCCTGCTCTGGGTACATCCCCAAGTCAAGGAAATTACCTATTGGACCAACTTGGTCGTTGTTTGTACTTAAGAAATAACTGACAAAATAACTAGATTTGATGTTTGTTTAATGTTGGCATGATATATGACGTGGCTCGATGTAAAGCAATTTTAAAATGAACTAACTGGCAATTGAACATAGATAATTGCACATACTGTGAGTATGATATGGGATGGTCCTGGGTAACAGCAACCAGTGCCAAATGTGACAATAGCACGGGCTGCCTCAAAACTATGATGTTGGCAAGCCCTAACTAACTGCAAATAACTAACTGCAACTTCAACTTGAAGTTGAATAACGGAATAGTGTGATATGGGCTGGTCCTGGGAAACAGCAACCAGACCCAAATAACACTTGTTAAACATGTATTCAGGATCGCGAAATCATGTATCCTAGCGCTGCCCGCCATGACGCATCAAATGGATAAACAAAAAACACTTTTGAATTAAAATAACACAAATGTTTATAATATTGTTCGCTTCGTCGCCACGGCACTTGACAGCAGGTCTGTGTTATCGGAAAACAAGTTAATCGAGCCACATCGGGTTTCTGAGTACTGTACTAGTAAACAAGCTTGATACATTCGGAGATCTGAAAAGATAGAACAAAGACAGCAGCACACGTTCGATAAACACAAAAGGGGGAACAGGGTGGGTGGGTAAATTTTAATTTCAAACCTGCAAAGATGAAAGTTGGAACGTTGTTGTGCTGTGCAAATAACACGCTGTGAAAAACACTCACGTTTAGGCTAGACACCCATAAATTATTTTTATAGATTCTCTTCAATAAATGATGCTATTTCTGAGGAATAGCACTTATTATTTTAGAATAATCTTTTTACACCAAGTATGCAGCTCATTGAAGGCGCGTAAAATTGCAACTGATGCGCCTTGAATTCGCCTATTTATGAGGTACAAATCCCTGCTCTGGGTACATCCCCAAGTCAAGGAAATTACCTATTGGACCAACTTGGTCGTTGTTTGTACTTAAGAAATAACTGACAAAATAACTAGATTTGATGTTTGTTTAATGTTGGCATGATATATGACGTGGCTCGATGTAAAGCAATTTTAAAATGAACTAACTGGCAATTGAACATAGATAATTGCACATACTGTGAGTATGATATGGGATGGTCCTGGGTAACAGCAACCAGTGTCAAATGTGACAATAGCACGGGCTGCCTCAAAACTATGATGTTGGCAAGCCCTAACTAACTGCAAATAACTAACTGCAACTTCAACTTGAAGTTGAATAACGGAATAGTGTGATATGGGCTGGTCCTGGGAAACAGCAACCAGACCCAAATAACACTTGTTAAACATGTATTCAGGATCGCGAAATCATGTATCCTAGCGCTGCCCGCCATGACGCATCAAATGGATAAACAAAAAACACTTTTGAATTAAAATAACACAAATGTTTATAATATTGTTCGCTTCGTCGCCACGGCACTTGACAGCAGGTCTGTGTTATCGGAAAACAAGTTAATCGAGCCACATCGGGTTTCTGAGTACTGTACTAGTAAACAAGCTTGATACATTCGGAGATCTGAAAAGATAGAACAAAGACAGCAGCACACGTTCGATAAACACAAAAGGGGGAACAGGGTGGGTGGGTAAATTTTAATTTCAAACCTGCAAAGATGAAAGTTGGAACGTTGTTGTGCTGTGCAAATAACACGCTGTGAAAAACACTCACGTTTAGGCTAGACACCCATAAATTATTTTTATAGATTCTCTTCAATAAATGATGCTATTTCTGAGGAATAGCACTTATTATTTTAGAATAATCTTTTTACACCAAGTATGCAGCTCATTGAAGGCGCGTAAAATTGCAACTGATGCGCCTTGAATTCGCCTATTTATGAGGTACAAATCCCTGCTCTGGGTACATCCCCAAGTCAAGGAAATTACCTATTGGACCAACTTGGTCGTTGTTTGTACTTAAGAAATAACTGACAAAATAACTAGATTTGATGTTTGTTTAATGTTGGCATGATATATGACGTGGCTCGATGTAAAGCAATTTTAAAATGAACTAACTGGCAATTGAACATAGATAATTGCACATACTGTGAGTATGATATGGGATGGTCCTGGGTAACAGCAACCAGTGCCAAATGTGACAATAGCACGGGCTGCCTCAAAACTATGATGTTGGCAAGCCCTAACTAACTGCAAATAACTAACTGCAACTTCAACTTGAAGTTGAATAACGGAATAGTGTGATATGGGCTGGTCCTGGGAAACAGCAACCAGACCCAAATAACACTTGTTAAACATGTATTCAGGATCGCGAAATCATGTATCCTAGCGCTGCCCGCCATGACGCATCAAATGGATAAACAAAAAACACTTTTGAATTAAAATAACACAAATGTTTATAATATTGTTCGCTTCGTCGCCACGGCACTTGACAGCAGGTCTGTGTTATCGGAAAACAAGTTAATCGAGCCACATCGGGTTTCTGAGTACTGTACTAGTAAACAAGCTTGATACATTCGGAGATCTGAAAAGATAGAACAAAGACAGCAGCACACGTTCGATAAACACAAAAGGGGGAACAGGGTGGGTGGGTAAATTTTAATTTCAAACCTGCAAAGATGAAAGTTGGAACGTTGTTGTGCTGTGCAAATAACACGCTGTGAAAAACACTCACGTTTAGGCTAGACACCCATAAATTATTTTTATAGATTCTCTTCAATAAATGATGCTATTTCTGAGGAATAGCACTTATTATTTTAGAATAATCTTTTTACACCAAGTATGCAGCTCATTGAAGGCGCGTAAAATTGCAACTGATGCGCCTTGAATTCGCCTATTTATGAGGTACAAATCCCTGCTCTGGGTACATCCCCAAGTCAAGGAAATTACCTATTGGACCAACTTGGTCGTTGTTTGTACTTAAGAAATAACTGACAAAATAACTAGATTTGATGTTTGTTTAATGTTGGCATGATATATGACGTGGCTCGATGTAAAGCAATTTTAAAATGAACTAACTGGCAATTGAACATAGATAATTGCACATACTGTGAGTATGATATGGGATGGTCCTGGGTAACAGCAACCAGTGCCAAATGTGACAATAGCACGGGCTGCCTCAAAACTATGATGTTGGCAAGCCCTAACTAACTGCAAATAACTAACTGCAACTTCAACTTGAAGTTGAATAACGGAATAGTGTGATATGGGCTGGTCCTGGGAAACAGCAACCAGACCCAAATAACACTTGTTAAACATGTATTCAGGATCGCGAAATCATATATCCTAGCGCTGCCCGCCATGACGCATCAAATGGATAAACAAAAAACACTTTTGAATTAAAATAACACAAATGTTTATAATATTGTTCGCTTCGTCGCCACGGCACTTGACAGCAGGTCTGTGTTATCGGAAAACAAGTTAATCGAGCCACATCGGGTTTCTGAGTACTGTACTAGTAAACAAGCTTGATACATTCGGAGATCTGAAAAGATAGAACAAAGACAGCAGCACACGTTCGATAAACACAAAAGGGGGAACAGGGTGGGTGGGTAAATTTTAATTTCAAACCTGCAAAGATGAAAGTTGGAACGTTGTTGTGCTGTGCAAATAACACGCTGTGAAAAACACTCACGTTTAGGCTAGACACCCATAAATTATTTTTATAGATTCTCTTCAATAAATGATGCTATTTCTGAGGAATAGCACTTATTATTTTAGAATAATCTTTTTACACCAAGTATGCAGCTCATTGAAGGCGCGTAAAATTGCAACTGATGCGCCTTGAATTCGCCTATTTATGAGGTACAAATCCCTGCTCTGGGTACATCCCCAAGTCAAGGAAATTACCTATTGGACCAACTTGGTCGTTGTTTGTACTTAAGAAATAACTGACAAAATAACTAGATTTGATGTTTGTTTAATGTTGGCATGATATATGACGTGGCTCGATGTAAAGCAATTTTAAAATGAACTAACTGGCAATTGAACATAGATAATTGCACATACTGTGAGTATGATATGGGATGGTCCTGGGTAACAGCAACCAGTGCCAAATGTGACAATAGCACGGGCTGCCTCAAAACTATGATGTTGGCAAGCCCTAACTAACTGCAAATAACTAACTGCAACTTCAACTTGAAGTTGAATAACGGAATAGTGTGATATGGGCTGGTCCTGGGAAACAGCAACCAGACCCAAATAACACTTGTTAAACATGTATTCAGGATCGCGAAATCATGTATCCTAGCGCTGCCCGCCATGACGCATCAAATGGATAAACAAAAAACACTTTTGAATTAAAATAACACAAATGTTTATAATATTGTTCGCTTCGTCGCCACGGCACTTGACAGCAGGTCTGTGTTATCGGAAAACAAGTTAATCGAGCCACATCGGGTTTCTGAGTACTGTACTAGTAAACAAGCTTGATACATTCGGAGATCTGAAAAGATAGAACAAAGACAGCAGCACACGTTCGATAAACACAAAAGGGGGAACAGGGTGGGTGGGTAAATTTTAATTTCAAACCTGCAAAGATGAAAGTTGGAACGTTGTTGTGCTGTGCAAATAACACGCTGTGAAAAACACTCACGTTTAGGCTAGACACCCATAAATTATTTTTATAGATTCTCTTCAATAAATGATGCTATTTCTGAGGAATAGCACTTATTATTTTAGAATAATCTTTTTACACCAAGTATGCAGCTCATTGAAGGCGCGTAAAATTGCAACTGATGCGCCTTGAATTCGCCTATTTATGAGGTACAAATCCCTGCTCTGGGTACATCCCCAAGTCAAGGAAATTACCTATTGGACCAACTTGGTCGTTGTTTGTACTTAAGAAATAACTGACAAAATAACTAGATTTGATGTTTGTTTAATGTTGGCATGATATATGACGTGGCTCGATGTAAAGCAATTTTAAAATGAACTAACTGGCAATTGAACATAGATAATTGCACATACTGTGAGTATGATATGGGATGGTCCTGGGTAACAGCAACCAGTGCCAAATGTGACAATAGCACGGGCTGCCTCAAAACTATGATGTTGGCAAGCCCTAACTAACTGCAAATAACTAACTGCAACTTCAACTTGAAGTTGAATAACGGAATAGTGTGATATGGGCTGGTCCTGGGAAACAGCAACCAGACCCAAATAACACTTGTTAAACATGTATTCAGGATCGCGAAATCATGTATCCTAGCGCTGCCCGCCATGACGCATCAAATGGATAAACAAAAAACACTTTTGAATTAAAATAACACAAATGTTTATAATATTGTTCGCTTCGTCGCCACGGCACTTGACAGCAGGTCTGTGTTATCGGAAAACAAGTTAATCGAGCCACATCGGGTTTCTGAGTACTGTACTAGTAAACAAGCTTGATACATTCGGAGATCTGAAAAGATAGAACAAAGACAGCAGCACACGTTCGATAAACACAAAAGGGGGAACAGGGTGGGTGGGTAAATTTTAATTTCAAACCTGCAAAGATGAAAGTTGGAACGTTGTTGTGCTGTGCAAATAACACGCTGTGAAAAACACTCACGTTTAGGCTAGACACCCATAAATTATTTTTATAGATTCTCTTCAATAAATGATGCTATTTCTGAGGAATAGCACTTATTATTTTAGAATAATCTTTTTACACCAAGTATGCAGCTCATTGAAGGCGCGTAAAATTGCAACTGATGCGCCTTGAATTCGCCTATTTATGAGGTACAAATCCCTGCTCTGGGTACATCCCCAAGTCAAGGAAATTACCTATTGGACCAACTTGGTCGTTGTTTGTACTTAAGAAATAACTGACAAAATAACTAGATTTGATGTTTGTTTAATGTTGGCATGATATATGACGTGGCTCGATGTAAAGCAATTTTAAAATGAACTAACTGGCAATTGAACATAGATAATTGCACATACTGTGAGTATGATATGGGATGGTCCTGGGTAACAGCAACCAGTGCCAAATGTGACAATAGCACGGGCTGCCTCAAAACTATGATGTTGGCAAGCCCTAACTAACTGCAAATAACTAACTGCAACTTCAACTTGAAGTTGAATAACGGAATAGTGTGATATGGGCTGGTCCTGGGAAACAGCAACCAGACCCAAATAACACTTGTTAAACATGTATTCAGGATCGCGAAATCATGTATCCTAGCGCTGCCCGCCATGACGCATCAAATGGATAAACAAAAAACACTTTTGAATTAAAATAACACAAATGTTTATAATATTGTTCGCTTCGTCGCCACGGCACTTGACAGCAGGTCTGTGTTATCGGAAAACAAGTTAATCGAGCCACATCGGGTTTCTGAGTACTGTACTAGTAAACAAGCTTGATACATTCGGAGATCTGAAAAGATAGAACAAAGACAGCAGCACACGTTCGATAAACACAAAAGGGGGAACAGGGTGGGTGGGTAAATTTTAATTTCAAACCTGCAAAGATGAAAGTTGGAACGTTGTTGTGCTGTGCAAATAACACGCTGTGAAAAACACTCACGTTTAGGCTAGACACCCATAAATTATTTTTATAGATTCTCTTCAATAAATGATGCTATTTCTGAGGAATAGCACTTATTATTTTAGAATAATCTTTTTACACCAAGTATGCAGCTCATTGAAGGCGCGTAAAATTGCAACTGATGCGCCTTGAATTCGCCTATTTATGAGGTACAAATCCCTGCTCTGGGTACATCCCCAAGTCAAGGAAATTACCTATTGGACCAACTTGGTCGTTGTTTGTACTTAAGAAATAACTGACAAAATAACTAGATTTGATGTTTGTTTAATGTTGGCATGATATATGACGTGGCTCGATGTAAAGCAATTTTAAAATGAACTAACTGGCAATTGAACATAGATAATTGCACATACTGTGAGTATGATATGGGATGGTCCTGGGTAACAGCAACCAGTGCCAAATGTGACAATAGCACGGGCTGCCTCAAAACTATGATGTTGGCAAGCCCTAACTAACTGCAAATAACTAACTGCAACTTCAACTTGAAGTTGAATAACGGAATAGTGTGATATGGGCTGGTCCTGGGAAACAGCAACCAGACCCAAATAACACTTGTTAAACATGTATTCAGGATCGCGAAATCATGTATCCTAGCGCTGCCCGCCATGACGCATCAAATGGATAAACAAAAAACACTTTTGAATTAAAATAACACAAATGTTTATAATATTGTTCGCTTCGTCGCCACGGCACTTGACAGCAGGTCTGTGTTATCGGAAAACAAGTTAATCGAGCCACATCGGGTTTCTGAGTACTGTACTAGTAAACAAGCTTGATACATTCGGAGATCTGAAAAGATAGAACAAAGACAGCAGCACACGTTCGATAAACACAAAAGGGGGAACAGGGTGGGTGGGTAAATTTTAATTTCAAACCTGCAAAGATGAAAGTTGGAACGTTGTTGTGCTGTGCAAATAACACGCTGTGAAAAACACTCACGTTTAGGCTAGACACCCATAAATTATTTTTATAGATTCTCTTCAATAAATGATGCTATTTCTGAGGAATAGCACTTATTATTTTAGAATAATCTTTTTACACCAAGTATGCAGCTCATTGAAGGCGCGTAAAATTGCAACTGATGCGCCTTGAATTCGCCTATTTATGAGGTACAAATCCCTGCTCTGGGTACATCCCCAAGTCAAGGAAATTACCTATTGGACCAACTTGGTCGTTGTTTGTACTTAAGAAATAACTGACAAAATAACTAGATTTGATGTTTGTTTAATGTTGGCATGATATATGACGTGGCTCGATGTAAAGCAATTTTAAAATGAACTAACTGGCAATTGAACATAGATAATTGCACATACTGTGAGTATGATATGGGATGGTCCTGGGTAACAGCAACCAGTGCCAAATGTGACAATAGCACGGGCTGCCTCAAAACTATGATGTTGGCAAGCCCTAACTAACTGCAAATAACTAACTGCAACTTCAACTTGAAGTTGAATAACGGAATAGTGTGATATGGGCTGGTCCTGGGAAACAGCAACCAGACCCAAATAACACTTGTTAAACATGTATTCAGGATCGCGAAATCATGTATCCTAGCGCTGCCCGCCATGACGCATCAAATGGATAAACAAAAAACACTTTTGAATTAAAATAACACAAATGTTTATAATATTGTTCGCTTCGTCGCCACGGCACTTGACAGCAGGTCTGTGTTATCGGAAAACAAGTTAATCGAGCCACATCGGGTTTCTGAGTACTGTACTAGTAAACAAGCTTGATACATTCGGAGATCTGAAAAGATAGAACAAAGACAGCAGCACACGTTCGATAAACACAAAAGGGGGAACAGGGTGGGTGGGTAAATTTTAATTTCAAACCTGCAAAGATGAAAGTTGGAACGTTGTTGTGCTGTGCAAATAACACGCTGTGAAAAACACTCACGTTTAGGCTAGACACCCATAAATTATTTTTATAGATTCTCTTCAATAAATGATGCTATTTCTGAGGAATAGCACTTATTATTTTAGAATAATCTTTTTACACCAAGTATGCAGCTCATTGAAGGCGCGTAAAATTGCAACTGATGCGCCTTGAATTCGCCTATTTATGAGGTACAAATCCCTGCTCTGGGTACATCCCCAAGTCAAGGAAATTACCTATTGGACCAACTTGGTCGTTGTTTGTACTTAAGAAATAACTGACAAAATAACTAGATTTGATGTTTGTTTAATGTTGGCATGATATATGACGTGGCTCGATGTAAAGCAATTTTAAAATGAACTAACTGGCAATTGAACATAGATAATTGCACATACTGTGAGTATGATATGGGATGGTCCTGGGTAACAGCAACCAGTGCCAAATGTGACAATAGCACGGGCTGCCTCAAAACTATGATGTTGGCAAGCCCTAACTAACTGCAAATAACTAACTGCAACTTCAACTTGAAGTTGAATAACGGAATAGTGTGATATGGGCTGGTCCTGGGAAACAGCAACCAGACCCAAATAACACTTGTTAAACATGTATTCAGGATCGCGAAATCATGTATCCTAGCGCTGCCCGCCATGACGCATCAAATGGATAAACAAAAAACACTTTTGAATTAAAATAACACAAATGTTTATAATATTGTTCGCTTCGTCGCCACGGCACTTGACAGCAGGTCTGTGTTATCGGAAAACAAGTTAATCGAGCCACATCGGGTTTCTGAGTACTGTACTAGTAAACAAGCTTGATACATTCGGAGATCTGAAAAGATAGAACAAAGACAGCAGCACACGTTCGATAAACACAAAAGGGGGAACAGGGTGGGTGGGTAAATTTTAATTTCAAACCTGCAAAGATGAAAGTTGGAACGTTGTTGTGCTGTGCAAATAACACGCTGTGAAAAACACTCACGTTTAGGCTAGACACCCATAAATTATTTTTATAGATTCTCTTCAATAAATGATGCTATTTCTGAGGAATAGCACTTATTATTTTAGAATAATCTTTTTACACCAAGTATGCAGCTCATTGAAGGCGCGTAAAATTGCAACTGATGCGCCTTGAATTCGCCTATTTATGAGGTACAAATCCCTGCTCTGGGTACATCCCCAAGTCAAGGAAATTACCTATTGGACCAACTTGGTCGTTGTTTGTACTTAAGAAATAACTGACAAAATAACTAGATTTGATGTTTGTTTAATGTTGGCATGATATATGACGTGGCTCGATGTAAAGCAATTTTAAAATGAACTAACTGGCAATTGAACATAGATAATTGCACATACTGTGAGTATGATATGGGATGGTCCTGGGTAACAGCAACCAGTGCCAAATGTGACAATAGCACGGGCTGCCTCAAAACTATGATGTTGGCAAGCCCTAACTAACTGCAAATAACTAACTGCAACTTCAACTTGAAGTTGAATAACGGAATAGTGTGATATGGGCTGGTCCTGGGAAACAGCAACCAGACCCAAATAACACTTGTTAAACATGTATTCAGGATCGCGAAATCATGTATCCTAGCGCTGCCCGCCATGACGCATCAAATGGATAAACAAAAAACACTTTTGAATTAAAATAACACAAATGTTTATAATATTGTTCGCTTCGTCGCCACGGCACTTGACAGCAGGTCTGTGTTATCGGAAAACAAGTTAATCGAGCCACATCGGGTTTCTGAGTACTGTACTAGTAAACAAGCTTGATACATTCGGAGATCTGAAAAGATAGAACAAAGACAGCAGCACACGTTCGATAAACACAAAAGGGGGAACAGGGTGGGTGGGTAAATTTTAATTTCAAACCTGCAAAGATGAAAGTTGGAACGTTGTTGTGCTGTGCAAATAACACGCTGTGAAAAACACTCACGTTTAGGCTAGACACCCATAAATTATTTTTATAGATTCTCTTCAATAAATGATGCTATTTCTGAGGAATAGCACTTATTATTTTAGAATAATCTTTTTACACCAAGTATGCAGCTCATTGAAGGCGCGTAAAATTGCAACTGATGCGCCTTGAATTCGCCTATTTATGAGGTACAAATCCCTGCTCTGGGTACATCCCCAAGTCAAGGAAATTACCTATTGGACCAACTTGGTCGTTGTTTGTACTTAAGAAATAACTGACAAAATAACTAGATTTGATGTTTGTTTAATGTTGGCATGATATATGACGTGGCTCGATGTAAAGCAATTTTAAAATGAACTAACTGGCAATTGAACATAGATAATTGCACATACTGTGAGTATGATATGGGATGGTCCTGGGTAACAGCAACCAGTGCCAAATGTGACAATAGCACGGGCTGCCTCAAAACTATGATGTTGGCAAGCCCTAACTAACTGCAAATAACTAACTGCAACTTCAACTTGAAGTTGAATAACGGAATAGTGTGATATGGGCTGGTCCTGGGAAACAGCAACCAGACCCAAATAACACTTGTTAAACATGTATTCAGGATCGCGAAATCATGTATCCTAGCGCTGCCCGCCATGACGCATCAAATGGATAAACAAAAAACACTTTTGAATTAAAATAACACAAATGTTTATAATATTGTTCGCTTCGTCGCCACGGCACTTGACAGCAGGTCTGTGTTATCGGAAAACAAGTTAATCGAGCCACATCGGGTTTCTGAGTACTGTACTAGTAAACAAGCTTGATACATTCGGAGATCTGAAAAGATAGAACAAAGACAGCAGCACACGTTCGATAAACACAAAAGGGGGAACAGGGTGGGTGGGTAAATTTTAATTTCAAACCTGCAAAGATGAAAGTTGGAACGTTGTTGTGCTGTGCAAATAACACGCTGTGAAAAACACTCACGTTTAGGCTAGACACCCATAAATTATTTTTATAGATTCTCTTCAATAAATGATGCTATTTCTGAGGAATAGCACTTATTATTTTAGAATAATCTTTTTACACCAAGTATGCAGCTCATTGAAGGCGCGTAAAATTGCAACTGATGCGCCTTGAATTCGCCTATTTATGAGGTACAAATCCCTGCTCTGGGTACATCCCCAAGTCAAGGAAATTACCTATTGGACCAACTTGGTCGTTGTTTGTACTTAAGAAATAACTGACAAAATAACTAGATTTGATGTTTGTTTAATGTTGGCATGATATATGACGTGGCTCGATGTAAAGCAATTTTAAAATGAACTAACTGGCAATTGAACATAGATAATTGCACATACTGTGAGTATGATATGGGATGGTCCTGGGTAACAGCAACCAGTGCCAAATGTGACAATAGCACGGGCTGCCTCAAAACTATGATGTTGGCAAGCCCTAACTAACTGCAAATAACTAACTGCAACTTCAACTTGAAGTTGAATAACGGAATAGTGTGATATGGGCTGGTCCTGGGAAACAGCAACCAGACCCAAATAACACTTGTTAAACATGTATTCAGGATCGCGAAATCATGTATCCTAGCGCTGCCCGCCATAAAACAGCCAAACTAAACGCCTAGGCTGTTACTGCCAAACAAATGTTTGGGTCAGCGCCAGGATAGTCCTAAGAGCCCGTCATATAAACCAGTCGCCAACAATATTGAATAGCTATTACCTATGAACTTTCATGCCATTACACAAGAAATTATTCAAACCACAAGCGATATTGTTAATGAATATAGAATTGCCTATATCTGATAAATGGACCCCGTCTGAACTAAGGAGTTCACTATTGGAAGATTTAAAATCAGTATGTGCCAGATAGCACCCACCCAGGCTAATGACAGCGTTAGCAGCAAAGTTATTTAATCGCCTCCTTGCCCTCTCCATGGCAAGGGTATTCTTGGAATACCTCCAATTTGTACGAGGCAATATCTCGGACCAAATTATTTTAGCAGAAGGGAATAAACTACCAATGTGTTCCAAAATTTGGGACACCACGATTCTCAACTTTGAAATGGGGGTTTTTCCCAAGTCGTTTCCACCGCAGTGTATCATGATACTACCTGGCTGAGGGCCAACAACGGAAAGGTGATTCAACTTCTGGACCAGTTCTATGAGCTTTAGCCCGCTGTAACCCTGCCACCAGATGACCGCATTAAGACCCATACTACTCCCCTCAGGCATCTCCCAGGCAGCTAAGAAAGCCTTCTTTACAATTGACGACCCGACAATCCACACAGTATCACCTATGAATAACTTGAATAATGTTATTATAGATAGAACTGGCATTTTTTCGCTAAGAAAGGAACCTCATGAATGAGGTGTCGAAATGATTTAAAGAATATACGAATTGATGTGTATAAACAATGGAAAAGAAACCCTCACGAATGAGGTGTCGAAAAAGGGCCTTTTCATGAGCGCACAATACTGAACTAAACAACTTCTTGTTGACACAAGGGCAACACATGCCAACTACAGGGTTTTCACTCAACCTAGTATGTTCGGGATTATTACTGGCATTGGCCGTACATAGGACTGGTATGCTTCGGAAGACCACCTCCCAGCTTTTTTAATATCTTCGACAGAAAAACCCAACTGGCTAGCATATGTCGCCGCTCCAATACGAAAAGAGTGTGACTTATAAACACTGTGATTCAGGCCAATTAAAGCAACTGATTTTTTAAGCATGGCTGAAAACTGATACCTTGTTAACGGTTGTTTATTATAGTGGATTAGCAGTGGACCTTGAAACTGGGGCCGTAAGGCAAGGAACTTTGCAAGGGCTTTAACTGGACATACCTCCTTATCGGTTTTATTAATGCGTATTAAAGAACCAGAGCCATACTGATCGGTTTTTGAAAATCTTATGTGGATTTCGATAATTCCTGCCTTCAGGTCTAATGATATGTCCCTAAATGCAACAACCTTATCCCGGTCTGGAAGTGTTGCATCATTTTTCGACACTGCGATCTCACCTACACGAAAAAACCCGCAATATGCTTATGTATATGCGGCAGAAAAAAGTGAAACTTCGTAACTATCTGAACAGCCCACTACTAATTTATGAAGAATAGACTTCAATAGCCCAGGAGAGATTGGTAACCTAGAATCAGATTTTTTGTTCTTCCGCAGACCTTTCAGCACTTTCACTACCAGGAAATTGTTGGTAATGTCAGGCTTGTTATATATTTTACATTGAAAACTAACTGCGCTGACATACGACCTAGCAGTGCTATAGGATAACCCTTGAAGCGAAAGATATGAAATAAACTGGACGACATGTTCAAGCTCAGGTGGCCAATTATCTAGTAAACCATACTCCTGTCTAAAGGACTTAAATTTTTTGAGCCCAACATTATAGGTGGTCTTGGTATTAACGGACATGGAAGCATTTAATAATCTATCGGCCTCATGTTGCAGATGAATGACTGGAATTCTTTTGGTAACGGTTCTGGTAGCTTGTTTGCTTCGGGGGCTACTGACGAGAATCTGTCCCACTGTTTCCGAGAAATAGAATCGGCAATAAAATTTGACGTGGTAGATATATGCATGGCTCTAAAGATAATAGAATGTTTCATGGCTAGCAAAATGAATTTCCTAAGTAAAATCATTGTCCTTTTTGACTTACATGACTGTTTATTTATCACATGTACTAGGGCTTCATTATCAATTCTTAAAACAATTTTCATGTTTCTTAATCTGTCACCCCAAAGCATGACTGCTAATAACACGGGTACCATCTCCAAAAATGTTATATCTGTCAACACTTTGGAATTCCCCCAGATTTTGGGCCATTGGAAAAATGCCCATTGCCCCGCGAAGTAGCAACCACAGCCTAATGAAGCGCCACCTGCGCTATCGGTGTACAAATTGATGATTGAGTTTTCGTACCAAACAGCATCAGGTATGTGAACTACACCATTGAAATTATTCAAGAATTCAACCCACATAAGGAAATCAGCCCTAAGCTCCTGATTTATTCTAAGCTTGTAATGTGGTTTCTTTAACCCTGACATGGCGTCATAAAACCGCCTTAAAAAGGCTCTGCTAGAACGAACAGCTCGGCTGACAAAACTCAATTTTCCCACAATGGATTGTAATTCCTTTAATGACATTTTCTTCCGAGAAGCATGACTTTGCAACAGTTCAAGCAACTCTTCAATCTTATGGAGTGGAACTCTAACCAACATTTCGTTGGAGTCCAATTCAAGACCTAAGAATACCAACACTGTCGTTGGGCCCACAGATTTTTCTGCAGCCACAGGGATTTCCAATTCGCTACATATCTGCTCAAAAGTAACGGCCAACCGCACACATTCGTCTGTTTTATTACTACCGACGAATATGAAGTCATCAAGAAAATGATCCAATGTCTGTAACCCCGATTTATAAGCCACACACCAATGAATGAAAGTGGAGAAAGTTTCAAACAGCATTGGAGCACGAGAGCAACCCATGGGAAGACACTTATCAAAATAAAAGTTATCCTCAAACTTCATGCCAAGGAGGTGAAAATCACCGGGAAAAACCGGTAATAAGCGAAACGCTGACTTAATGTCCCGCTTAGCCATAAGAGCACCTTTACCACATTTAAAAACTAAATCAGCGACTTTATCAAAAGATGTATATGAAACGGAACACAAATTATCATCGAAACCGTCATTAACGCTTGACCCAACAGGATGGGACAAATGTGTAATCAAACGCCAATTTCCGTCTGATTTTGGAACAACGCCAATTGGGCTTATCTTCAAATTAGCAATGGGAGGTGTCCTAAAAGGACCAGCCACTCTGCCTAAATCAACCTCTTTTTTTAATTTAATGCGAACTGCATCTGCGTGTAACGTGGCTGATGTAAGATTATTAGCCACAGTGCCCCCTTTTGATCCAGTAAAAAATAGCCTAAAACCTTTACTGAAGCCATTACTTAGGATAGCTGCATTCTTCTCATGTGGATAATTTGACAAATATTGCTTTAACTTGTGAACATTAATTGGGGACTTGCCCAGAGCCCAAATAGCATTAATATGGGAAACGGGCAGTAGATTGTCCTCTTGGGCCGCGGCCACTCGGCTGTCGTGGTGTGAATGAGGGTCTGTACCCGCCCCGCGAGGTTTGAGCCCGGGGTCCATTAAGGTGGCTGTTTCTCTGGCATGACCTACAAGGGTGGTGACCGCTGCAAGTTAAGCATGTATGTGAATACTGGCACACAGGCCTAGAACATGATGAGTAATTAAAATCATAGCACCTTTTGACCGATGCTACAACTGGATTACCTGAGGTAAATGCCTGGGGGTTCATGTATATAAGCCACAATTCATAATCGATCTGGCCCCACGACATAGATGGGTTGCTGGCTATGCGCAGACGAAACTGTTGGTCGTACTGCAGCCACCCCGCCGAGTGACGCTCTGCCCCCAGGCGAATGTCATGCAGATATTTAATTAGCTCCATGGTTTTATCAGGATGATTATCAATATATATGGTCATGAATATTAAAAATGCATCGGTCCATTTCGCTATTGTGTAAATTCTTTTGGGCTTCCTTATAGGCGATACCACTAGCTGGCCAGAACTACTCAGCCCTAAACTTTTTGCTTGGATATCTAAATCCTGATTAGGATCTACCTCCAGCAAACTGCCTAGATCAATATAATGCCCCAAGCATATCTTTGATTTGATTGCTGGGGAAAGGTGCGAGCCTAGAGAGATATTTATAGTGGGAATAGCCACTGGGTCCTCACCATAATCCTGCTCATGATCCTGAGGTGGAACACATGGCGGCATCTCCGCTGGTGGATTGGTCGGACAAACTACATGTGGAACATCAACCACGTGACGTGCAGGTTGAACAGGAATCACTTGATCATCGGCCTTCCTCTTTTTTCCTCTAGTCTTCACCATGACTTCGGATTTATCTGGTACAGATCTCGTGAAAATATAAAAACGATGGATTACCAATATGCTTAAATTTAGCTTAAACCGCCACGAAAACTGTGGCCTACATTTCTTATTGTACGAATTACTCAAGACTTGATTAAGATAGAATTAAGTTTTGCAAATACTTTATAACCCTATCTGCGATATATAAGAAATGGAATGATTAAAACGGACAACCACGGTTTTTCCACCGATCACTAATTCACCACAACGATTCCGCAAAAATCATGGAAATAGCCATTCATCCGAGCTCAATAAACCTTCACAATATTAACTATATACTATGCTATCACTATGCGATAATTATATAAATCTTACCGCAGCAACGAGCTAAAATTTCACGAAATAAAAATAAAAATTTTAATTTCAAACCTGCAAAGATGAAAGTTGGAACGTTGTTGTGCTGTGCAAATAACACGCTGTGAAAAACACTCACGTTTAGGCTAGACACCCATAAATTATTTTTATAGATTCTCTTCAATAAATGATGCTATTTCTGAGGAATAGCACTTATTATGTTGCATAGGCCCTGAGACTGACACATAAATACTTTCTTGTCTTATTTGCTGTTTTCAAGAAATCCGCTTGACTGTTTGCGGCCTGTCGGAACCTCAAAATTGGCCAATAATATATCCCCTGCCCCCTAACAACTATAACGGGGCACATATGGATAACTTTTACATAATTTTGTCTGGGCATCAATGTGTACATAGTTGTGGCCCATCTTCTGATTGCAATGATCGTTTGTACAAACCAAAATACAATGCTTTATTTCCAAATATTTCTACCCAGTTGCTCGAGTTATACAAATAACAATAAATATTCATGTATAGGCCTCATTAAATATGTTCAATGGTCACTGGTGTGTCACTTAATCAAGTTAATGTACAGTTATATTGGACTAAATTGCTTATCTTTGCTGTTCCGTTCACTTTAATCACCCATACGTATTAACTCTGTTTTAGACTTAAAATTTTGCAATAGAAGTGAATGCAAAGTACACTTTTCTGTGCACCAAAATTTTTTTATTTAATTCATGAGAGTTGGTAAGGGTGGTTTATCAACACATACCAATTTTTGTCAAATGGACACAGTATTTTTTTTTAAAGATATTTAAGGTTTATGGGGGTCCAGCTTAGTCGCTTAGTAATGTTGTTGATTATGTTTTACATCGTGGATACACATTTATATAACAGATATATGACCATTATTATTTTTATCAGAGACGGCACTAATACAAACACCTAACAACGGGTACACAGATACTGATGACGTCATTGTGGAACACGATCATTCGTATAACATCTTCTGTAACCAAGGATACGAGTTTTACAGAGGTGGATTTTTAGATAAGGCAACTATTACAATAACCAATCACAATGGAACATTAAAGCCAAAAGTACCCGGATGTAAACCTGGTAAATTATCAGACTAATAATTTGTTATTGTAATGAGAAAAAACATATTCATCTTGCACGTATGAAATTTCTTGTCTAATTTTCTACAAAGCAGCAATAATCTGCAAATTCTTAATCATATGTACACCGTCTATTTTTAGAACAGGAAAATCCGTTACTTGGGACGACTATTTTTCACTTTTGACGAAGTAAATATTTGATTTTCTTTCTACAACTTTGTGATCCATAAAAATCTTGTAGCGCAGAGTATGTATTAAAGGATGCCGCGTTCATGTGGTCAACCTTTTTTCTGAACAAATTGCATTTGTAACTTGAAAAATTGGTATCGGCTATTTCGTTTAATAGAGGAATCCTTTCAGAAAATAATGTTGACCACCTCAACGTGGCAACCCTTAATGCGTACTCTGCGGTATTTGATTTTTATGGATCACAATATTGTAGAAGGAAAACCAAATATTTACCTGACAAACAGCTTTCCCAAGTATCGGGTTTTCCACTTCTAAAAATAGAGGGTGTTCCCACTGGATAAGAGACAAGACAGATATTGTAAACACGACATTGCAGTGGTATTGGCAATTAATGCACACCATCACACACAAGCAATGTAATATACATTCATGTATAGCTAATTTGCGATAGAAAAATCGTGTTTTAAACATTTCTCGGTAATTACGAAACCTACTTGTATGAGATTTTGCACGAATAGATGAAATATATCTATCTACCTAATACACACTGAAATTTCTGCAACATCAGAATTAATTCAGTTAAAAAACTTTTGTTCGTAAGTTCTATGTAACATATTTGTAGTTTTGTATGAAATGTCAAATATGAAAATACTTGATACTTGCAGCAGCCAATTTTACGGTCATGTGATACGCCTAACGATATATTCACGTATTTGCAACTTCTTAATATAACACACGCGAGGCCCTTCTGTGAATCTGACGATGTACATGTTATGTTATTTTTCCTATCGCAAACTAGCTATATATTTTATATGTATCTATTTCAGCTCGGTGCGACCAATCACTTTTAAACGAGACAATCGTCACATTCCGGAATGGCACAGAGATAACCGACCTGGTTC
Organism: Spisula subtruncata; assembly: GCA_963678985.1. NCBI lineage: Eukaryota > Metazoa > Mollusca > Bivalvia > Venerida > Mactridae > Spisula > Spisula subtruncata. The sequence continues at coordinate 39,142,099 of OY787673.1, read as the reverse complement.
CGAGTAACACACCAGTACTGTATTCATGTATACCTGGTTACCGGTTCCGCAACAAAAACCTTGGAGAACGTGTTGCTAGGAAATGTTTCCATGGAGAATTTGTACGGGTTCCAAGATGCATACCAAGTAGGTATCTTAACAGAGAAGTATATTGCCACATTGGTTTAGATTAATTGATTAATGTTGTACCTATTTATGTACAATGTACATGTTTTGTTTTACATATCAACCGTTCAGTTAGCTGTTGGCCAATCGATCACCATCAGAATTAGTAATTAATACTAGTAATTGGCACCCTTCTTCCATTTTTTACATTTGACAACATGACGAGCAAAACTAAATAAAATATAAAAGTGTATAGAGCTATATCGGAAGACAGTTTTAAAAAAAAGTTTCAAAAACTGTAAAACGATAATCCTTTCATATCCATTAGATCATTTTTCGCTTCAGTTTTAACAGAAACTCTCTGTGTTATTTATTGGACATGCAAACTGTCCAATTTCATACGAAAGTGTTCTAGAACACCCCATAAAACTATAAGAATTGTCTATTTTTCGACGATTGCATCAAAGTACACGGAACCCGTCCAAAGTTTTAATTTGCAATTAAGGTAGATCTAGTCTAGTATCATACAAAAAACGATGCAAGTTATTATTTTTACCTTGAATGACTGTTAGATAATAGCTCTTTACACTTTAAACCAATATATGTCTCCATTGTTTCTTACAGAGCCATGTACTATAGGAAAGCTCAAGTTGAACAGTTACAGTAACCTAGAATACTACCCGGACAGCTATTCCTTCCTGTTCCCCGGCTTTGATGTAATACACGGTGCAATAGTAAGTGTGTAAAGGTGTTGAATATGATCAAGAATACCTTTTTTGCAGCATCCGCTAGACGTCCCGCGCATTGCTGCCTTTTCGCCATTTAAATAGACAATCGCGTTACTTAAATGGCGACAAGACAGAAATGCGCGGGACGTCTAGCAGATGCGGATGCTGCAAGAAAAGTTTTCGCGCCAATATTGAGTTACGGGGTTTTGGTTTGGCACCGTCGCTATACTGTCATATCGCTACCTTAGAATGAGAAGGTACTACTTATGATATTATAAGGCTGATACATACAGAATGTTTGCAAAACTATACTTTTTTATACAAATGTGTACTTGACTACTCAACTATCTCAAGTCATATGCACCAGTATCTTGCCTTCTATCAAATATTGCCTTTACCTCTGATTTATTGTTCATCGTTAAAGTACTCTTAATATTGATTATTGTACATGTAATTTGCAATACATTTGAAACTATTTATACATAAATCACATGAAATTATGCTCAACTACATCATTATTGTTTAATAAAATTAATGTTCTTATTCGGAATTAAAATACTCTCCTATGCTATTGTGACTTATAGGCCCATTTGGCCGGGTGCCTCTTTATTTATGTATTGTAAATATATTTGTTTGTATATATATATGCACAAGTCACGTTAATAAACAATATACTTACTTACTTACATAACTATTTAAAATCAGCATCACAGGGCGCTTCGTATGAGCATATTTTCATGACAATCGGAACTTGTCACGTTGACCAAAATGGAGTGGGAAAAGCTTGTTTTACTATTAGGTATAAGTAAAGAGTAATACTTTTCGGACAGTTTTTTCTTGTTTTCTCAAAATATCGACGTTTTTAATTACGACCTTCTTATTTTAAGCCAGCGATATCATCAACCTAGATATGTACATATAAATACCTACACAGGAAAAACTGCCCATTTGTAAAATTCGAAGTTCGTTTGGATTGTCATATGAATTTCACACGGGTCACTTTTTCCTGTGTAACAGAGATTTGTTACTATGGTTGGAACAAACGAAACTTTATCCATTTCATGATTAATTATCATAACTATCGAAGAGTGTAAACGACTTAACTGAACATTCTTGCAATCTCGCATAACAATAAGACAGAAAATGTAAGCGTTATATGCTCCTAATGACCGTTCTTCACGATACATCTTGGTGTATTAATCTTAAGATGTACATTATACACTTGGTACATCTTGCGTAACTACACGGTAAGTCATGACCTATGAGATAAACACAATTTCCCTCCAAAACTTGTAATAAACAGTGGCAACATTTGAAGACGAGTTATTGACCGGGCTGTGTTAAATGATAATTTGTGTTGAATATGAACAAAATAGAATAATTTGAAATACATGTAGTCACTAAAATTATATTACTTTGTCTAAATCTATTTCCAACTGCATTGTATTGTTTCAATAACAATACATGAAAAAATCATACTTTACAATATAGTATACTGCAACAAATAATTCGATCAAATGTTCGGTATTATTATTATTTTAACCCACTGTGTTTAACACACTGGGGAAAATGAGTAAATATTGTATACTATATTGTTATTGAAACAATACACTGCTGTTGAAAATAGATTTAGACAAAGTTATTTAATTTAATTGACTACATGTATTTCAAATTATTCTATTTTGTTCAAAATCAACACAAAGTATCATTTAACACAGCCCTATCAATAAGTTGTCTTCAAATGTCGCCATTGTTTACAATTTTGGAGGGAAATTGTGGTTATCTCATAGGTCATGACTTACCCTGTAGTTACGCAAGATGTACCAAGTGTATAATGTACATCTAAAGATGTATACACCAAGATGTATCGTGTAGAATGGCCATTACATTGCATGATCGGAATTAATTTTGTAAGTTTTGTACTGCTGTAGAAAACGAGTATCACGTTTTGTTAACATGTCCTACTTAAATATTCCGATTAAAGTATTATGATACATTTTCAACATCTGATTATTTTACCTGAGCAACTTTACAGAAATAGTTCTAGTATTTGTAATTTATATATATTGCATGTTACAATGTGCGAGAAAATCAACTACTAAGAGGTTTCTTTCTAATATATTCCTACAGGCGAAAATGAAACTAGGTCATCCTGCAGAGGGGACTTGGGGAGCTAGGTCGGGTCTTAGCTGCGTTTCATTCAGTAACTTGAGATCACCGTTTTTTTGTATTTATTTGTGAAACTAGGCCACCCTGCATTTTTAAAACGGGGACTTGGACTTTGTATCATTTCGTACGGCTATGTGAGAGCATTGTATTGTGTAGTTGTGTTGTGTTGTGTTGCTACTGTTTTAATTGCTCGACTGGTTAAGTTAAGTACTGCCTTCTTTAACCGATTTCCTCATAATATTTTTTAGTATGAACGACAAATAACAATTTACTAGTTCTTACTGTTGTTTTTGTATGGTTTCAGATAACAGTGTCCTGTAGAAACTATAGAGACTATGAATTATTTGTGGAGTCCACAACGACATATATATCAGAGTTTATATCAGTCTGTGACTACGGTACGTTTGATAAGAAGGATGAGGAGTTCCCGGTATGTCTAGAAAGTAAGTAAAATGTAGATGGTAATACTATCATTCCCCAATCATGCCAAGCAAGTTAAATCCAAAGTAGGAGCGATCATGCCAGACATGTCACAAGGTGCACTTAAATGTGATTTAAAAGGGATTTAGATGCATACGCAAGGAATGTATTAATTTTAGTGGTTATAAATATGGGACAGAAGATTATAAAATTAACGGAATGTACCGTTGTTGATAGTTAGGTGAACTTGGAAAAACAGAAATTAACAACGAAAATAGGAGTAACTACACTTTAATAGGAGTACTTGGCAGATATGGCATTACCTTACACAAAGAACATACAACAGTTTGAATTATCATGTCAGATTACTACACCATGCAATTAGAAACAAACATAATGTGTAATAACTAATAAGGTAAGCATTTGAGTGTCTTCTTAAACATACATTCAGTAGTATTGTGCAATCGTATACTAGTATATACTCTTACCCTTCGTCCTATGGTTTTACTCAGTGACTATTCTAAGGTCCAACACTTTCACTTCCGGGATTGCATTCTATCATTTTATTGGACTTAACGTTCTTGAACTTAAAGTATAAAGAGCTTTATCTGACGAATTTATTTAAAAAAAAAAAAAAAAAACTGAAAAACAGTTATGCTTTCATATCCATTAGATCATTTTTCGCTTCAGCTTTAACAGAAACTCTCCCTGTGATTTATTTGACATGCGAACTGTCCATTTTCATACGAAAGTGTTCTAGAACACCCTATGAAATTATAAGAATCGCCTATTATTCGACGATTGAATGAAAGTACACGGAACCTATCCAAAACTTTAATTTGCAATTAAGGTAGTCTAGTATCATACTAAAAACGATGCAAGTAATTATTTTGACATTAAATGACTGTTAGAACATAGCTCTATACACTTTAACACTACGATTACATACCTTTACAATATAGATACTGTACACACCTTTTGTATTTCCAGAACGATGTCATTTTGAGATGCCACCTGAATATTGTTTTTGGAAGAACGACACATCACGTGATAACTGTTACTCTGGTGACTTCTACGTTGATAGTAGAACGAATATGAACATCGGCTGTAGTGATGGTTACACACAAATTATTGATGACGTCACCAAGGATGATCCTACTACGTCATGTTTGTATGGGGAGTATACTGATTGGACACCGTTTGTCTGCTCGCCACGTGAGTAGCCATCATTTCTACCCAATCGTAAAAGCTCGGCCATTTCCGTTGGTCTCCGGTTAATACTTTTCCATTGGATAAGAACCGAGGTGACCAGAATGCATTTCTACCTTTAGTCTAATCACGAGGAACTTAATTAGCACTTAAAATTTACTAAAAGCGGTTGTTCCTACTGTTTTAAGAAATCAAAACGTAATGCCTCACCGGTCGAAAATGTGTAGAACAAAAGACATGGTGTTCAGCTTGAATGTGCAAATAGGATTCTAGATATGTTGTTGCGATTGTTTTCGTAAATGTATCATCGACTGTAAGTTTGTAGACCTTAAAAGTAACTTAAGAGTTAAAACTGCTAAGGTTTGCACGAAAAGATTTTATATAAACAGCTATTTCGATTGTTTTCGTAAAAGTTAAGCAACGACGTGTCGGGAAATGGTAAGATTGACTGAATGGAAAATGGTAAGCTAGATTGAATGAAAAAGGGCATGTTCGCTGTAATGGAAAAAACATGCTAGATCAAAGATATGATATTCAAACAGTGTTTGATTTCTTTGCGTTGTTTTCCTTTAAAATTCGTTTTACAGTTCCATGCGCCGTACCAGAATTGGGCAATGGGCATGTATTACATACAAAATCTGAAGTTGCAAGTTCATCTAACGTGAGTATATTAGTGAATATTGCTAGTTATTCAATAGTAAAGTGTACGATAATATAATAATTAAAATAACACTGGTTTTCAAATTTTCGAGATCACGCTTTTCATCTTTATTTTATTATATATTTTCTAATATTGATATGTTTACAGTTTTATTGGTATAATCGGCTTGTGAAATGCCTTTGACCATCATGCCTTCGACCTCATGCTTTTCATTTATGTGGAACATACCTAGCTCTTTTCTCCTTGGTATATTATGCCTACAATACTTATTTAGATTTTTTGTTAGGTTCTACATTGTGGACAGACGGTTGTCCTAAATATGTTTATTTTGCATACGGTTCCGTGGATTGAACCTGTTGTTTTGTCACATAAATCGCTGGCTTAGAATGAGAAGGTCGTAAGCACGAAATCGATATTTTGAGAAACGAAACCCCAACTGTCTGACAATTACTCTTTACTTATGGAAAAACCAGATTTTTCAACTTCATTTTGGTCAACATGACAAGTTCCGATTTTCATGACAATAGGCTCATATGAAGCGCCTTATGATCCAAATTGTAAATAAGTCTGATAGTACTGACGACCTTCTCATTCTATGCTATCGATATATCGACAGTGCCAAACCAAAACCTCGTAACTCAATTTTGGCGCGAAAACGTTTTTGCAGCATCCACATCTGCTAGACGTCCCGCGCATTTCTGTCTTGTCGCCATCTTAGTTACGCGATTGGCTATTTAAATGGCGACAAGACAGAAATGCACGGGACGTCTAGCAGATGCGGATGCTGCAAAATAAGTTTTGGTTTGGCACCGTCGATATTCTTATCTTCTACGTGATAACATATAAGTACATAAATTGTTAATTAACGTGATTTGTGCATATATATTTACGAACAAACATAATTACAATACATAAATAAAGAGGCGCCCGCCCCAATGGGCCTACAAGTCACCATAGCATAGGAGAGTATTTAAATTCCGAATAAGAACATTTATTTAATTAAATAATAATGATGTAGTTGAGCATAATTTCATGTGATACATATATATATATATATATTTTTTTTAATGTATTGCAAATTACGTGTACAATAATCATCACATATCGATGGCTTAGAATTAGAAGGTCGTAAGTGCCACATACGACCTTTTAAGATTCATACATATTAAGAATAAGCACCACAAGGCGCTGCTTATGAGCCCATTTTCATAAAAATCTGAACTTGTCATGTTGACCAAATTGAAGTTGTAAAAGTTTGTTTTACTAAAAGTAAAGAGTAAATGTCAGACAGTTTTTCCGTGTTTTCTCAAAATATCGATTTGGTAGTTACGACCTTCTAATTCTAAGCCATCGATATATGCATACAGTATTCTCCAACGTGTGTAATAACAAATGATGAAGTTAACAGTGCTTAACCATCGATTTGGTGCAAATATGTACATGGTACAACCTCAGCTTAAATAAAAGTCGTTAATTATTGCGTTGTGTGAACAGATAACGACATTAAACGTAATTATGTTATTGTCATACAGTAATCCGCAAGTCGCTGTCTTTGGGATCAGCGTTTTAGAAACTCGTCAGAAAAATAATAGTATTACGAGGGCCATTCAAAAAATACGTAGACAACCTCGATTGTTTATCTATTTATCATCCGATTTTCATCAAAATTGGTAGAAATCAGGTTCTACCGGTTATGAATTCAGTTCGTATATTAATCATGAAAAATATATGTTATGTTCGAAAATATGGTAGTTATAGCAACACAAAATTGAACACACGGGGCAACCCATCGATTTATCTCGTAGAAAATGGGTGTTGATTTCTTCACCCCGTCATTATCTTTAACGGTTGCGAAACCTTTATAGAATTGATGTGTGTATCGTTTGAGTCTATATAGTTCTGTGTTTCAAATTATGATGTCATAATTAACAGGGTTACAGAGATATTGGTTATCATATAAAGTCACTCTTAAAAGCGGAAAGAAAACGTGACGTCGCGTTAAACCACGGGGGAAAGCGTAATCCTGCAATTATGTGTTGCGCTTGGTATAAACAGTTTTTAAACACACATACTTACTTGAATCGTGGCCGAAAATTGGAGATTTCGCCTAGAGGAAGTACCGGAACAGCATGTAAAAACATACAGTGCCGGGGTTGTACATATTTCTTGATTTTATCAGCTTAAACATGTCCCACGGAGTCCAATTTTCGCTTTTCTGACGTCAAGACTTTGATATTGACGCGATTTGGGTATGTGAGTGTAAAACTCGAAACAACAAATGAAATAATGAATGCTATTTGGTTTGTTTTGTAAGTTTAATCCGCCATTGTAAATTGGTCATTATACAGAATGGTTGGAGTTGTACAATAAGTATTATTGTGAGAATGTAGAAGATGTTGTGAGGTTACCGAAACATATAACGTCAACAACGACGTCTGGACTTGCCCCGTGGTCACTATAGGTACATTGCATAAAACATGATCCTCACTTAACCGTCTGTCCGATTTCTATGAAACTTTTGGATTTTGGCGACTAAAGGTAGTGCTACACCAAAAAAAACAACAAATTATTGATTTATCTGAAAAAAATAAGCTAGCAAATTGATTTGTCTACGTATTTTTTGAATGCCCCTCGTACATTATCACATTTAACATTTAACTAACTTGAGGTTAAAGACTTAAGAAATGACAAGTTATATATGCTAATTTCTTTCTTAATTATTTTATCATTGGATAGGTAACATATAAATGCAACGAGGGATACCATTTTACAGAGACTCCACATAAAGCTATTTTGGAGTCGATGTGTTATCTTAGTGAATGGATGCCAGCGATTCCACGACGTTGTCAACCAGGTATTATTAGTATTATATTATTATACCATATTTATATAGCCCTTTTTTCATGTATACACACGTTCAAAAGTGCTGTACAGTCCTGACTAATACATGGTCAAAACAATATATAATGTACATAAAATATACAATTTTTTATCAAAGCTATTTAATCTCCCATCAGTATCATATTGCCGAAACGAAATGCTAGATAAAACTTAGGAGACATGGTACATAGAAATACTTTGCTACAATAAAATAGTGGTGTACAACGATTTGATTATCTGTAGGTGTATTAACTGAATGTAAACCTCAACTAGGACAAGGATAACGTCAAGTACCATTACCACATGTCCTTATCCCTTAAAGGAATAGTGATACTTTCTTAAAAGGTATAGATATCAAGTAAACTTATATACTCAGAATAATGTCCAAATAGGCAAATATCAATGTAACAATGTTTTATGTTAAACTCAGTTTTTAATATCAGTCGTCATATCCTGTTTATAAAAATTGCGCTATTTTAGTTATGATCCAGATGTCACAGGAAACATCATATAATGTAGTAGAGAAAAATAGTTATAATATTTAAAAAAGCCCTCTGGACGAAATATTATAAACATATTTAAATATAGACAGTGTTAAACTTATATAGATTAAAACCATTGACATCATTGAAACGTCAATTATTTACGTCATTGTCACATAGCAATCAATCAATTTCCACTGATAAATCAATAACGAAAGCAATAAAAATGGTATTTTCTAGAGTATTCCACTGCATTGGCACTTATTTTCTTTATTTCAGACAGTTGTTTAATCAATGTTACACATCACACTGTGTATACGATCATGGAATCCACGAACAACATTACAAGTGTTACGTCTAGTAGTTTGGTTCCTCATGGTGCAAAACTTTCTATAAAATGTGAAGAAGGTTATGATATGTTTGATCAAAATAAAACACTACTGGAGCAAACCAACGGCACAGAATACGTCACATGCGGATCTGGAACGTGGTCGAACGTGAACGTATTCAAGAACGTATGTCATGAACGTAAGTTAATTGATTGGAATCGAATTATTGCAATATATTTACTTCACCCTTGTATAGACGGACGTGAACGTGAACGTGAACATTGAACATATCGCTGGCTTAGAATTAGAAGGTCGTAAGTACAAAATCGATATTTTGAGAAAAAAAACAAAACTATCCACAAAGTACTCTTCTAATTTTGTAAAACACGCTGTTTCAACTTCAGTTTGGGCAACATGACAAGTTCCGATTTGCATGACAATAGGCTCATAAGAAGCGCATTGCGGTGCTAATGTTAAATATGTATAAATAGTAGGGCACAAACCAAAGCCACATAGCTACGGCGGCAGCGCCTAGCCACACGCGCAAGAGTCAGACATAGAACAAGCCATCCACATACCCAAAAATGGATGCATCAAGCGAGCCTTATATATTATGCTCGCTCCGCAATGAATGACACACTGTGGACTTCGAATTGTGTGCATAATTAGCCATAAAGGGGGGTAATTATAAGTGATAACTACACTGAAGTGAAGTACGTAAGTCTTATAAAGTACTTCCGACATTCCCATTCTAAGCCAGTGATATATGGTTAACATCACACACATGTAAGCATGCATTCGCTTGTTTATAAAAAATGTATTTATGTTAATTTTCTCCTTATTATTCGATGGCTTAGAATGAGGAGGTCGTACTACTTACGACCTTATAAGGCTCATACATATTTGAAATCTGCTTCACAATGCGCTTCTTATGAGCCTATTTTCATGAAAATCGGAAAATGTCATGTTGACCAAAATAAAGTTATAAATACTTGTTTTCCCATAGGTAAAGAGTAAATTACAGACAGTTTTCCCTTATTTTCTCAATATATCGATTTTGTAATTACGACCTTCTCATTCTAAGCCAGCGTATTGTAGATTGAATGGACTGTTCCTTTTCGTTCCCTTTTCCATACCCCTGCTGGAATGTTGTATACTATCATGCTATGGACGAGTAAAATCAATATACATTTTACGAAAATAATTTAGATCTACTATAATTCATTGTGTGCTATAATTTAACGCCAACCTTTTCTCGTGGAACTCTTGGGGAGAATATGTTTTTTTCTTCTAAATTCCTGATGTGTTATTTTAAACGTCAAGTCCTTCTTTTTTCGTGGAACTCTGAGGTGAACATGTTTTTCTTATATTTTTCTAAAAGTCCATATGCATAAGTTCCCATCATCTGCTACACTACAGGTTGTGTGATCCCTGATGGCGGACGATATCTTTACATAAACACTGAAGGTACTACCCTGTCTACTGGCGACCTGGTACGTATTTCAATCATAAGTTTCAATTAATGCGTTTGTCTTTGACGGTTCAGTTTTATTTATTGTTTATTTTTTATGTATTCCGAGGCTCATAGAGAAGATTGGACAAATGTCTAACTATCTTGCCTCTATAAATAAAGTCTTTATTATTATTATTACCAAGATTTAATTATTCTTGTGCTCCGTGATGTTTTGATGAGTGCAACTATTATTTTCTGTGCTTTCCATGTTGTTGTTTCTGGTGACTGCGCATTTCTCTGTGTAATTTATTGTTTCGTTATTAGCATGCTTAACAAATATGCACACCATTTATTTAATAATTGTTATTGTATCACTGTGTTACACAGAGAGCTTTAAATAATAATAATAATAATAATAATAATAATAATTATAATAATAACATCTTTATTCAACGAAGGTTACATATAAAATATACAGAGTTTTAAACAATATTATTATACATCTTATATTCATATGGCCTTCTGGTATAATGTTAATGACGATAATAGGGCAATAACAAAAAGAAATCTATGATGTCACATATGGACATAACCAGTATTTACATGAAACACACAATTAAATCAAATAAAGGAAAACTACAAATCAATATAACACACCGATAAATAAACACATTGGTCGACAGACACTTATATTAATATAAATAATCATAAAAATTATGTGTTAAATAAAAATGATATTTTGGAACATTGATCAGAAAATGGAACATTATGAAACCGTGTTCAAAAATACAGACCCCATTCAGTTGCTTAAAGTAAAGGTGTAACTAGTCCATCACTGTTTAATGTTTGGCCATTAATGACTTTGCTTCCCATTCATCTTACGAAGAACCATTTAAAGGAACTTTCGTTAAAATAATATCATTGTTCCGACATGGAACGACGTGGGTTCATTCCATTGAATCATTGTCCCTGTATGCCTCATAATCCATATCGACACATTGCTGGCTTAGAACTGGAGGTCGTTAAGTACTATTACTTACGACCTTATGAGACTGATGCATATTGAAAATCAGCATTACTTTGCGTTTCTCATGAGCCTTTTTTCATGAAAATCGGAAATTCCAATGTTGACCAAACTGAACTTGACACAGCTTGTTTTACCGTACATAAAGAGTAATTTTCAGACAGTTTTTCCTTGTTTTCTCAAAATATTGATTTTGTACTTACGACCTTCTTATTCGAAGGTGAGTAATTCCCAGTAATATGTACATATTTTGTCTAGGTTACTGAGGGTGAGACTTTGAACGTTACCTGCACAAATCTGGATGACTATATTTACGACAATTACGACGTCGATGACGAGATGTATACAGTAACATGTAACAACGGAAGTTTATCAAAACCTGAGCTGGAATGCAGCGAAGGTAGATTGTTTTATTCGTAAAAATCACGGGTGGGGGTGTCAACACAGAAAAGAGCATGCCATTCTGCCCAAGTCACCAAATGGGAAACAGTGTGGTGATCTTAAAAACTCGTAGAATGCTTGCATGAGATCTGTTGAATGTAGTGGTTAGACAGGGTAAACATTTGGGCAGAGTGATGGCTTGTCATAGAGTCAAATCACTTGTTATTCATTTGTGAATTGTTGGTTTTAACACGTGGTTGATTCGAATGGTCGTCATGTATATGTATGCTTTTTATATACATGTAGTTGATAGAAATCTAAAAGTCAATTAATGAACGGGGTTACCCAAATGGACATTCAAACATGAAAAAAGAAATCTAAAAAATCGTTTTGATATCATATACTTTGATTGAGTTAATGGTATATTTTTCCAAAACTGACCGAATAATTGAATACCTATATATAATGTATGACCATGTCATTGTAGATAAGTCTGACGAGTGTTTGGTGTTGGACAATGGATTTGTGGAGATGAAATATGGCAGTTATAACGTTACATGTAATGCAGGCTATACCCTTAATCTGAACCCACAGTCTGTACGGTTTTGTAAGTGCAATCGCACCACTGGAGTATTGTCTTGCTTCAATAAAAAGCCAGTTTGCAGGCCAGGTAAGTTATTTTAACTATTTATTGCATAGATCATTTCAGCATTGAAAATGTAAACATAATGCTTAGTAAGATATATTGAGCAAATGCCTCGTTAGAATCAATTTATTCAGGTACGTAAAATCCGACTTTGCTCGACACAAACGTATCCATTATTTTTACATTATTATGTCTTGCTTCAATCAAAAGCCAGTCTGCACGCCAGGTACGTCATGTTAACTATATGGTTTCATAAATGACAGTATAGAAATGTCAACACAATGTTTTGTAAGATGTATTGAGAAAATGTCTCGTTAGAAGCAAGTGATACAACTACGTAATATCCGACTTCGCTCGACACAAACCTACCCTTTTTACATAATTTATTATTTTTGACAAACAATTCAGTCATTGGCTAACAATGTAGCTATTGGCTAACATGAACATTGCGAATAAGCGACGGCGACATTCACCAAATAATTAATATCCGAATTAGACGAAATAAGCATGGTGTTGAACTAAGTCTCCTTTGAAAAATATTTCCCATACATAATATGTAATATAATATACCGGATACTGACCTTCCCTGGTAATAAATACTAGGAGCCTCAATGCATTTTTTTGTATTTTTCTGTAAAATAAGACACTTATTAAGTATTTGACCACAAAAATGTTATACGTTACTGTTGTTGTGTTCTTTAACAAGAAATATAAAAACAGTAAATTACCAAACAAAATGTTTCCGTTTTGTTGATTTTTCAGACGACTGTACTTTACCACGTAATTACGACATGCAAGATCTCTCAGTGAAAGCTGATGGAGTTGATTTGACTGCTGGCACAATAGTATCGCACGGTAAACACATGATATTTGATTGCCAGCAACACGGCGGCGATTTGTATGAACCAAAGAATAGAAGTTACGTTTGTGACGCCGGAAGATGGATTGTAGAGAGAACTGGTCACACGAACTGGAAATACGGCAACACAGGAGACTTTCCTAAGTGTAAACGTACGTATCGTTTATTGATATTCATTCACATACCAAATATTAAATAGGTATTCACCATTCTACTGAAGGTTTCCTTAATTCTTCCTCTCGGTCGTCTACCATCTGGATTCCACCTAAGGAGAACATATCGCTTGCTTAAATAAGACTGATACATGTTTAAATTCAGCATCACAAGGTGCTTCTTATTACGGGCCTATTTTCATCTTGTTGCGTTGATCAAACCACAGGAACCTGATATTTATATAAATGGCCCAAACACACTATCCAATACCCCGTTACTGACAAGCACACGTACAAAAAGACAGGAACGAAACCAAAAGTAGCCCTACTGCCTCCGCCAACATTGAAGCTCCCGTTCTAACAATCTGACAACTAGAAATCAGGTTTAGACAGTTACCGGGGATTGATATAAAACATATGCGATGCTTACCATACACATCTTACAGCATAATCACACGATAATCCTGATATTTCAATTGATTTCAAAATTCCGTAAAGTCATTACTTAAAATTTGATGCTGCATATTTGATCAGTTTACAGTAGCACAGTCATATAAATCCGTCGTGATGTATTTTATGCTTTAGGCAATCAGTTGTGGCGTTTATTTTACTGTGTATGTAGTTATACAAATCTGAAATAGTTTGAAGCTTAAATTGACCATGGACCGTATATACTGATTATTGCTTCCTGAATTGACCAATCATTTTCTGAGTAAATGTCTCACAAAGGTGTCTCATAAAAGTGTCCGCTTACAGAAATAATGTACACTTTTTGAATGGTGTCAGTGGACATGTCGGAGTATAATATGCAGAATTGTCTTAGTCTGATAATATGGAAAGCTTGCAGGTTTGTGCATAACTTAGAATGGGCCTCGAGCATTCTGTTCTAGATATAATGGCATGTATTTCACATTGCTACGGTAGAACTTGTGTTTTTTTTTCAAATTTTGTTTTTGTTTCAAATTTGTTTTCATATAGATTTTCCTGAATATCCAAAGATGTATTGGCCGACAAAATGTTGGCTTTGATTTACTTATTCTTGCCTTCTTTTGGTATTTATTTGTGAAACAATGCCATTATGCTCTTTTACAGCGGTGATTGTGGGCTTATAATTGTTTCGTAAGGTTATATACGTGTGGGCATTGTTCCGTGTAAGTGTGTTAGGTTGTGTTGCTACTGTTTTCTGTGCTCGGCCGGTTAAGTTGAGTGCTACATTCCCTGTCCAATTTCCTCATATCCTTTTTGATGTCTTGATCTTGATACTCCATTTTCTTTGCTTACGTTGGCCCCTCAATATGAGACGTGTTACTATTTGTTTTGCACTTGAGTTGCTGGTGGCTAGAATTTTTATATTTTTGGTACTTTTATTTCATGTTCTATTGGTTTTGCTGTATTCTCACGCAAAGATTATTTTAGCTCCACTATTCAAAGAATATGGGAGCTATTGCAGTCACCCGTCGGTGTTATGGTAATGTTAAAGTTTACATACCACCTCAAATATTTTCGAAGTCCATAGACATATTGGTTTGAAACTTGGAACACTTGTTTGCCATCATGACCCCAACCTATATCCAAGGGGAGGTAACACTATCAAGCATGTTGACCAAATTATGCCCCTTTTTAACTTAGAAAAAAGGTTAAATTTACATAGTACGTCAAATATTTTCAAAGTCCATAGACATATTGGTTCGAAACTTGGCACACTCGTTCGGCATCATGACCTCAACCTTTATCCCCGTTCGGCATCATGACCCCAACCTATATCCAAGAGGAGGTAACTCTATCAAGCATTTTGACCAAATTATGCCCATTTTAGATTTAGAAAATAGAAATAAATTTAACACTATCAAGGAAATAAATTTAACACTATCAAGGAAATAAATTTTACACTATCAAAGGATGTGACTGAGAATAGTGGAGAGCGCTGTCCGGTGACAGCTCTTGTTGTATCGATGATTACAGCCTATGGGTTACACCACAAGCCTACGAAATTATATCACAAATAACAGTTTTTTTTCCACAAATATTCACCGATTCAATATATTAGATGACCGAGGCTTTTATAGTGAATGGAAAAAATTTGTGGAAGTCAAAACTGTAGTTTGTGATATACTTTCTTAGACCAGTGGTCAGATGTATATATGACTTTGTTTGGCGAAGTATGTTAACTGTTTTACCAAAGGCTTGTTCGTATATTTTAGTCCTCACGGTTATTACTTTCAGGTGTTCTTCGAAATTGCACTATTCCACAGCGGATCATAGACAATGATGTGTTGGTAAGCAATATAGATGGCGAATCACTGTACACGGAAGTCAATGTAGCCCATGGAGAATGGATAGAAATAGACTGTGGTGTAAAGACAATAGCAACTACGAGATTAATTACTTTTGTCTGTAAAGATGGTAATTGGCAACAACAAGGTGACACGACAACGAACATGGTAAACGATGGCCGTATTTCTAATTGCTCAGGTATGTCAATACATGTATATAAAACAATGCTTCACACAAGAGTCAGAGCAATGTCTTACATCACCTCAGAATACCGTATATTTCCAGTTAAGAGATAAGAATCGCGTTGTCGTTTCGTCGCCCTTGGAAAAAAGCGAAGTTACACTTAGCGGAATTGGGACACTCTATCACTGATTAACAAATGACATGGACACTTACATTCCAAAATTAAAACCATTACTACATCATCGAAAGTCAGTTGATTTAATTCACACGGATGCTATACGAAAATTTAAATGAATTAATTAATGCAAAGTGGTGTTTGGCAATTCTGTGCCGAGGATTTGATTGCTCTTTGTTTCAATTTAGATTATCGAGAGCCATCGTATCCACCATGCAGCTATTAAATATATATAAATTATTATATTCTTATTATTTTCAACATTAATTAGAAAATCCCTTTCTTCTATGGCATACTAAGTTATTAATATAAACGATAGGCATGGCCTACTTGGCGATCATCATCTATCCATGATGCTTAGATTAAAAATGTTACCCGCTTTTGTCTTACAGTCATCAATGGGATTCAAGTACTGGATATGGCTATAAAACAGATACAACAAGCGTCGGAAGCTCTACATAAAAAGCTAAAAGATTGGTTTTAACAAAAAACACACTGATCGAGACAAACTGATAACCAGCGAACCTATAATTATGTGATACTGTTGTACATAGGAACCAGCTAACTACATCATGTGCCACTATACTATTGAATACCAAAGAAGTCAAATGTAAAAATCGCAAAAGTTCAAAGTCACTGATGATTGTTTTTAAATGTCAATTTTCATTTTGTCTTAAATGTACAAGAATATGTATAAACATAGTTGCCATATGAGACAATAAAGAGATACGTTTACAGGACGGTGATGTTATAAATAAACATAACTGTTTAAAAACAAACATGATGAATTTGACAAACGGTACCTATACCTTTCACCCCTGTCCCCTGGGCAATGAATTTTAAATTTTATTCAAAGGTATCCAATGAGTTGAAGCCTTCAAGGATTGTTTTTGATGAACTTGATATTTCACTCATCGTCACAAAACTTGCTGTTGCATCGTTTCACCAAGACATATTTATGACTATGTCCCATTGAGAATCTTTTGCCACGGCGATTTACTCCCGATGGAAATAATGTGCTTCAGGAGGCATTGGAAACATGGTTCTTTTGGCCTCTCTGAAGCTATTTTACAAAGGGAAGTCATCATTCTGATCACCTCGGCCTTTATGCACAAACTTCATCTCTGACATAACAATGCGCTCTATTGACATAATTTCAGTCACATGATTAGAAAATGGCCGACCCTGTTCCCACACCACATGCACAAGGCAACATATCGCTGGCTTAGAATGAGAAGGTCGTAAGTGCCACTTACGACCTTATAAGAATAATGCATATTTGTAATCTGCATCATAAGGCGCTTCTTATGAGCCTATTTTTATGAAAATTGGAAATTGTCATGTAGACCAAACTAAACTTTAAAGCGCCTGTTTTACCAAAAGTAAAGAGCGGATGCCGGACGGATTTTACTTGTTTTCTCAGAATATTGATTTTGTAGTTACGACCTTTTCATTCTAAGCCAGCGGTATTTCGGCTTAGAGATGAAGGTCGTAAGTACAAACTCGATATGTTTAGTAAACAACTTCTCTTAATTTGTGGAAAACACCTTTTAAAACTTCAGTTTGGTCGACATGACAGGCTCCGAAATTTCATGAAAATAAGCTAATAAGAAACGCATTCAAATATGTATGAGTCTTATAAGGTCATTCTAATCTAAGCCAGCGATATGCCAAAGTTTTTACTTCAGTATGAGAACGGCGACTGCACAACACTAATTAGAGTGTCTTTATGTTGTCATCAGTAAAATTACAAAACGAAATAGATCTACATTATTTGCGCGATAAATGCAAATGTTTGAAGTGGCACACTGAAATAGAAACAATCGTGAAATGTGACAGTGGAAGGGAACTTTTCAACAGTCTGTAGCTATCCGTAATCAGGAAGCAACTTAATAGGGACCTCATTGCTGCATCGAAAAAGGTTGAGGGAAACAGAAATAAAGTATGTGTAAAAAGTAATTATGAAATCGCAAGCAATAAAGAAGTCCCCTAAGAGTTTGTGTGAAATGATAGCACTCGCAGCCGGTGATCTTGATATCCTTGCTAGCAGCATTCCTCAAAAACTTGTCCCTACTTGATGATTGATCTACGATCTTGAAGCAATTGAGCGAGAGACGGAAACAAGAAAATACGGATTCATACTAGGAGCAACATAATCAGGCAGCAAACGTTTGGGTGAGATTTCAGGTATGTGTAAATTGTATATACTAGTACCTGTTTGTTATGTAATAGTTGTTTCTGTTGAACCACTTCCTTTTTAACTGCGCTGTGTATTGTCGGTGCATTTTTCTTTCGACATGTCCTTTCTGTCAACCAGTGGAAGTTGTTTCTACCTCTAGTCTTGTAGTTTTGTTAAACGTAATTCATTTAATACAGTGGTGTTTGTTAGCTCACCTGACCACAAAGTGGTCATGGTGAGGTTTTGTCATACCGAGATGTCCGTCGTCCGTCGTGCGTCGTGCGGCGTGTGTCGTGCGTCGTGCGTCGTGCGTCCGTCAACAATTTCTTCAAAAGACTTCTCCTCCTAAACCGCTTGGCCAAATTTGATAAAACTTAACAGGAATGTTCCTTAGGTGGACCTCTACAAAAGTTGTTAAAAAAAATCCGGTCTGTCGCATAATTAGGTCACACAGGCTAAAAATAGATTTTCAAAAAGGAAACTTTAAAAATCTTCTTCTCTGAAACCGTAAGGCCTAGATCTTTCATATTTGGTATGTAGCATCACCTTGGGGTCCTCTACAAAGATTGTTCAAATTATGTCCCTGGGGTCAAAATTGGCCCCGCCCCGGGGGCCCTTAGTTTTACATAGAGTTATATAGGGGAAACCTTAAAAATATTCTCCTCCGTAACCGCTTGGCCCATGGCTTTCATATTTGGTATGTAGACTCAGCTAGAGGTCCTCTACAAAGATCGTTCAAATTATGTCCCTGGGGTCAAAATTTGCCCGCCCCGGGGGCCCTTAGTTTTACATAGAGTTATATAGGGAAAACCTACAAAAATCTTCTTCTCCGAAACCGATTGGCTCAGGGCTTTCATATTTGGTATGTAGACTCAGCTAGAGGTCCTCTACAAAGATTGTTCAAATTATTCCCTTCGGGTCAAAATTGGCCCCGCCCTGGGGGTCGCCGTTTTACGTAGACTTATATAGGGAAAACATATAAAAATCTTCTTGTCTAAAACTACACTGCATAGAGCTTTGATATTTGGTATGTAGCATCATCTAGTGGTCCTCTACCAAGATTTTTCAAATTATGCCCCTGGGGTCAAAATTGGCCCCACTCGGTGGTCACCGTTTTACATAGACTTATATAGGGAAAACATATTAATATCTTCTTGTCTTAAACTACACTGCCTAGAGTTTTGATAATTGGTAAGTAGCATCATCTTGTGGTTTTCTACCAAGATGTTCAAATTATTCCTTTGGGTGAAAATTGTGCAGGGGTTATAATCAGGTGAGCGATATTGGGCCATCATGGTCCTCTTGTTTTATATTCTAGCTACAAACCGTTTACTGTGGATTTTTTCAATTCTATAATTTCAGCTGGATATCTTAATTTCTCAATATTCGTCATTTTTTATAGCTAGCTTGGATTTATTTTCGTATGCATTATATGCATGTCCTTTATTTTATTCGTACATGCACTATTCGCACTCTTTCATATTCTTTCATATAATAGTTAAGTGCTTGTGTAGGTTTATGTGCGTGTTTTTTGTGCCCAGGGGGACTTTAGAATTATTTAAGGTTTTGTTTGCTAACGTCGATTTATTCACGTGACTCGCGGTTGCTAGGTTATCCGTTACTGTTTAATTGGTGGTGTATATACTTTTCAGCTTTTTAGAAATGCATTTACAAAATGTAGCTAGAACTATGTTATGTTGTTTCAACCGCCCCACTTTTAATGTTGTAGCTTGCTGAGGTCGATGTGTGTGTTGATTAGGTCAATGTGCAGTTATTCCTCCTTTGGTCGTTATGGTCAATGTTTTGGCATATATACTTGTTCGAATTACGTTTGGCTGGGGTGTGCTGTGCTGTGCTGGCTTCCCTTTTTGCTGCTGTGGTTGGTCCAGTTTTGCTGGGGGAGAAACTTTTTATGTCATGCCTCGTTTGGTCTCTAGGGTCACCGGGTCGTGTTAGTTAGCATATTTTGGAGCTACATGTATCTATAAAAATGTTATGTAATTACCCCCCCCCCTTTGCCCAGTTTACTTGGGAAGAAATTATTAAAGTTAGGTCACGATTTTAAACAAGGTCTCGTCGTAATAATGCCTAAGTTTGTTGCTTGGGTCACCGTTTTGGCATATATTTATGAAACCAGGTCGCCATGCAGTTGGTCTCTTGGGATCACCGCTCTTTTGTAATGTCTTAGTAAAATTGGATCATCTTGCATTTTTGCGGCGGGGGCTTGGACTTTTAATCATTTCTTTGTCTTATATGAGGGTTTTACTCATTTTAGTTGTGTTGTTGCTGATTTCTGTACTTGGCAGACAATCCTGTCACAAAAAGTCGAGCTAAAATGTACCTGGCTGGCATGAAGCTCAGATAAATAACATAATGCGTTTTTTCGGACCATGGAAAATGTTTCTTATCATGACAATATATATGTATCAAGATGGAATGCCATTCTCGTTCAACCAGTGTATGCTTTTATCTGAAATATATTGTCTGGAGGCTTGACTAACCACTGCTTTATGAGGATGTGTAATGCATAATAAAGGAAATTTGATTTTTTTTTAATATACTAGTACATGATATAGTGAATAATAACAAGAACAATGAGTAGTTTTCATCAGCTTGATTTATTACAAATTATGCGGCACTGATTACAGTCTTAACTAAGAAATTATCAAAATTATATGCCTAGAAATAAAATAACTTAATACATGTGTACCATCAGAATAAACATCGATCCATCGACAATAAGTCAGAATATCCAAGGATAAGTAAACATTATATAGAGGATCCTGAATGACTGCTCATTCCTTACCATTTTTATTAAACCAGTTGACAAAACAATAGACAGTCACATTCTCAAATAATCAAATAAAAAAACTGAAGTTCTTACAGGAGTAAGTACCAACTTTGTTTTTAGAGGGTATAAAACAAAACCAAGAGTACATTGAAACTAAATTGGTCCTTAACTCTCCATAAAAATTTATTATTTTACAGTTAGGTAGATAAACAGTGCGTGCTATAAAGTTAAATGAGTGTTTATGTAATGTAGCACTTTCATATTATGTGAACACAAACCAGCATCAAAAACAGAAAACACATCATTCTTATTACAAACAAAATCTGTTTAACAATTCCAAATAGTTTCTACATTACATTCAAAGTTAATCGAGAATGGGTGTCAAAATACTGTCGTCTGGCAGGTAAGCTATGTTTGTATAGGTTTGACTGGGTATAAGCTATATACATGAGTTAACAATATTCACCGCTATTCTTTCGAATGGGATAGTTCCCTCATAAGGTTTACTTATTGAATCGACTGTAACTCTCCTGCTCAACTTTCCTGGCTATAAATAATCACAGAAATCAATATTTTCACAAGCAGTGTAGTCACAGTGAAAATATATCACAAGTGAAATAAATAAGTTTTATTTTTCATATTTCATTTTATTCAGTTTAATTTTGTGTCATTCCTAGAATAATAACTCTAAGTGGCTTTCTAGTATGAAACACTATAAAGCAAGGAGAGTTCTTGTCTATACTAGATCTACAATTTACGTGAAAAGAGGCTTCTATGGGATGGCTCTAAAAACTATATTTTTAAGTTGGACTATTAATTTCTTAATTTAAAAAAACAACAACATGTGCCTCACAAAAAGCATACCTGCCAAGTACTCCTAGGCCTACTAAAGGAGAGTTACTCCTATTTTCGTTGATAAATTTCTGACTTCATTTACCTTGCACAAAATTACATTTGGTTCATTTTATGATCTTCTGTCACATATTTATAACCACTAGAATATATGCATTCCTTGTTTATGCATCTAATTCCCTTTTGAATCACATATAAGTGCATCTTGTGACATGTTTCGTTTTATCAATCCTATTTTGGATTTAATGAACTTGGCAGGTATGCATAAAGGGAAAACCTCACTTGACCTAAAATTCAGATAATATGGTACCAAGGATTCATATGAGAGATCTTAGAAATCTGACCAATGGTTAGACAGAACAGCTTAGACAAACTTTGTGACATCCATCCAGGGCCTGAAATTACAACCAACACTTACACTCTGCACTCAGCACTCAAATATTGAAAATGTTATATAATGAGCTATTATTTGTTCTAGATTGCTAATCTAGGTGTGGAAATGAATAAAATTGTTATTTGAATGTTAAAATAACTTTTGATACACATTTTTGCTAGTTTGTACTCTTTATGAGGTAAAAACGTAATTATTGAATCTGAGTCCACTCAGACTGGTAAATTACACATAGAGTTTATAAATACACTAAATTTCAATTGGAAACAAGCAAATGATCATAATTAGCACCTATTTAACATAACTCCAACTTCTCATTCTCAAAGAAATGTCGCTTTGAACCTCAAAAGAAGGAATTTCAATATTTGAGTGGCTGAGTGCAGAGTGTAAGTATTGGTTGTAACTTCGGGCCCAGATGTCAAGCACAAAGTCAATATTTCTCAATGAACAAAATAATCAATATAAAAATCTGATAATACAATTCTATAATATATACAGCATGTTCTTTCTATGTACAGAAAAAGTAATTACTATAATGAATATAATTATCTGATAATAAAATATTTAAACACTATAACAGACAAAGAGGTGTTTGTAAAACATGTATGCCCCCATGGCAGCCCATAGTCGAAAATGGTAAACTGACCCCAAAATTGAAAGGGCGTCACCCATGTAGAGTTTGAACAACCTAGGGCAATGCATTCGTAAGTTATTGAACGTAACCCATTTGGTCTACCGACTGACCTACCGACAGACATGAGCAAAGCAATATACCCCCTCATGGGGGCATAATATCAATAATATGAGAAGCATAGACATTCTTGAATTTCATCTACAAATGTTCAACATAACAGAGAATTAACAAGTGCTCTAACAGCATTTAGCATAAAATATACAAGGACCATATTCACAAATATTTTAAGACCAAAACTCAGGTTTTTAACAAAATATATATACTACCATTTCTCGTCAATTGAATTTTAACCAGTGGAATGGAATATTGACTGTTTATTTGTTGATACCCACTCAACACTTAAGGTACAAAACATATTTTAAAATCAGTGCATTTACAAAAGGGCACAAAATGAAACAATTTAACATTTTGAGTTTGAAGTTTCAGTCTTAAACTATTCGTGAATATGATATACAGAAAAGTTACAGTTTGTGGCTAAACCAGTCAACCAAAGATACAAACAAAGCAACAGCAAATATCATAAAATACAGCACAAACTCGTATAAAGAAGAACACTCAAGAAAGACAACTCTCGAGACACCAAGAAAGACAATTCTCAAAATTCCAAGAAAGACAATTCTCAGTTTGTTTTTCTCATTTCAATGGCTGTAACTCTTTGGTGTGATAATGATTAAGCCATGGAGCAATACATGTAACGCTCATACTTTAAAGAGGCATTCCCTATAACTAGCATATTTTTCTCTACTATCACATTTAATGAGCAAAATGTGCAAAGCACTATCAATTATCATAATTTGTAAGAAAGTGTGCGCAAATATGTCTCTATAATGTAAAAAATATGGTCAAACCACCTATAATAATTTATCGCTTCCAGCGATTTATTATTGTGTGGTCAAAGGGAAACAACTCGTGACTATTTTGGCTTGTTACGAAAATATATTCTCATTTTTTCTCGGTAATTGATGGAATGTTTTAATTTGCAATTAAGGTAGTCTAGTATCATACTAAGAACGATGCAAGTAATTAAGACATTAAATAACTGTAAGAATATAGAAATATATACACTTTAATGTATAATATTCGTGAATCGATTGAAACGATCAAAGTTATAGGGAACGCCTCTTTAAGCAGACTCTTAATTCCACTAGGCTACCGAGACGGTTAAAAATAATAATGATATTTCACTTTATGATAAAGAAATTTGCAATGAAAACAAAATGATGTAATACTAAAAAAAATATCTGGCAGTTCATAAATAAATAAAAGTCAATAAAACATAACATTGCATTCTAGAATGTCATAAAAAATGGGTTTTAACTAGTAACATTTGAGGTTAAGAAGGGAAAATGCCCATTGTAGCAGCATTCCATAGTTAATACTGTAAAATCATTTAATTTTGATGGGACAAAATTCCATGGTTTTGGTAAAAATAACATTTAGATGGGATGTTAATTTGTGAAGTTTGAATGTCAGGTAATAAATACACGGGTCAAAATTAATGTTCAATGGGATAAAATTAGTAGTTGAGGTGAACCATGAAATCTATGAAATTTTATCCCCCACGAAAATGAATGATTTTACAGTATATTAATATATAATAGATTATAATTATTGAAAACAATCCATTTTAAATATCACAGCTTCAAAAATAATATATCACTGCATACAAACCTATAGAATCAAACAGAATCAAACAAGGTTATGTAGTATTACACAGCATTCTATATACTAGATACTGCAATACATGGTGTCCAAAAAAAGAGAGCATACAGTTTCAGTGCATTTTCGTCAAATCTTAATGTTTTGCTATCGCAAAGAAATTTTCACATGGTTGGTTAACAGTTGTAGTTTTTTCTGTCACCAGTTTGAAAATTGTAACTTGGATATTTTGTTTAAATTTTAATTTCCTACAAATAACTTAAAAATTTTGTCTGCTACATCATTTTGACGTAATTTACGATGATAGTAGAACTTAGCGATTTGATCAAAATACCCCGAAACTGTATACTTTCTTTTTATACACCATGTATTTAATATAATGTTGGTGCTTAAATATATATTGGTATCATGCAAATAGTTATACAAATATAAATATCTATCACAGACAAACAGTGAGACAAATGTCATGTAAATTTGTCACTTCCACTTCATATAAAGAATTGGACCAGGAATAAATTAGATTAATCTAAGTTACGGGCATTCCAAGCAGTTTTTGAAATATGGATTAGCATTTGTTCAAACTTCGAACATTGACAGTGCCTCATATAAGAAACAGAACTAATTGGGAATTCCCCCCATATATCAAACAAGCAAGATAAAGTGCTGCAAACATGAATAATACTGTCCACAAATTTGACATCAAATCATGCAGTTCATTAAGGATGTAAAAATTAAAAATAAATACTTCAATTATTATAATAAATACATGCATTGCATACAAAAGTTTAACTGTATTTGTAAGTTAATACTGTTTAAGACATTATCCCTGCAGTTTAACTTTGTTGCTTATAAATATCTGATATGATTACGATGATCTTTTAAATTCAAATCTTGAACAATTACTATACGTACAATTTGGTTAACACACGATTATAGGACTTTGCTTAATTACGCATTGTACCAAAATTACATAATATTCATTTGGTATAATCTTCTTTATATACATTATCGATAGTAACATAGGCATGTTGTATGCCAGATAAAATTTTGAAATGATAGCTTTCCATTGGTATATAAAATATCAGATGGCATCAAGCATTTTCTTATAGCATTCTGTTGAAAGTGTAACAGATATTATGAATCACCCTGTACTAGTCGGTACAGTTCAGCTTTAATATGGTCATACAAAAGGATAGCAAATAGAGTATAACCAGTCTGAAGCCAATAAAACTGAAGTATTATAAGAATCACACTGAGTTTTTTCTGATTCAGATGTTTGCTTAATGTATAAAAGAGTTTTGAAGAAAGTAACAGAGATTAACAGGTGTCCGTTTCCTAAGCAAAGCGCTACATAGTACTTTCCTGCCTTCTATATTTTATCATTTAATTGAACGGAAGGTAACTGAATCAAGGCAATCGGTAGAGATTTGCTTAGGCAACAGACACCAGTAATGAATTGTAAGCCATGTGAATGTACATAATATAACTTATAAGCCATATCATTATCAATGCATGAATTATCAATAAAAATTTCCTAAACTAACAAATTGAATGCTGTGCCTATCTTACTAAAACATAGTATGTCGCCACAAGCCACTAGAATAAATACTAAACATGTAAGGCTATTATGCCATTCTTTTATAACTTGACACATAACTTGATGATGGAATACTATAATTTACAAGTTTGCACAGAATATTTTTAAGCCTCACATAATACATACAAAGGGACCTTATTCACCAACTTTGTAAGACTGAAACTCTTTGCAATTAAATTTAACCATGTGAAATGTTATTGCATTTTTTATTGTTACTCACTGAACATGTATAACCATTTATACCAAAATCGATCCATTTATAACAACGTAAGAGCAAAAAGAACATTTAGCAATATAAAGTCTAAGTCTTAGAGTTTTAGACTTTACAAAGTTGGTGAATAGGGCCCAATTAATGCTTGAAGTTATAACATTTGCCTGCTTATAATAAACTACAAATTTGACATTGTATACAGTACAATGGAAGTACTATTGCTCTGACGTAGCTAGGGACACGTAGTCAGTCCCTACACACAGAGCTGAAGATCTTCAAGTGAACACATCAACATAGTCTCACCATAACCTAGTATGAGTATAATTCCTCTTTGCTAAGGCTAAGTAACTATTAGATCCATCAAATACAGTCCAGGATTCTTGATCTTTCTGTGGTTGCCATCCAACAAGTGCTGGTTCCTCCGCTCGTGAGAAGAATGGATTCCTAAAATATGCAAATTTGTAAATTTAATTAGTTCCATCTTATTGGTTATAATCATAAACATCAGTGATATATCAATTTGTGTAGTAATTAACTAATTATACCAAGGTGGATTTTGAAGGTATAATCAGAAATTCAGATATTTAAGAAGAAAATAAACAGATTTTCTCAAGCTTATTTCTGAGTACTCGGCAGGTAAGTCATAGTATACTACCAGAACAGACATTTAGTTGATAATCTAATTTAGAATGATTCACTGTGAAAGAACTTCTTACAACTTGTATCAATCACTCAAGATTGTCATCTTATTTTTGATGGTATCTATTACCTGAAGGCAGCAAGAGTCAAAAGCTAGCTTTCCCTTTAATAGTGAGCATATAGCAAGTGAATATCATATTTTTAAACACACTGTTGCAGGGTTGGCACATAAAACCCGCCCTTTAAAACCCATCCTTTAAAACCTGGGTTTAAAGGGTACAGTTTTATCCCTTAAAACCCAATTTGGGTTTTAAAGGGTTTTAAGCATGTTTTTCCATATTTTGGGGATTTCAAGAAAATTATTTCTGAAAAATCATATTTAAGACTATAATAACCCTGTTATTGGGTTAACTGATCTTGAAAGTAGCACGTGGGTTAACATTTAGACCATTTTAAAGTAGATAATTGCTTTTGAAGGAGCTATTCAAGGCACTTCTTCATGTAATTTTATGAAATTATTAATGAAAAAGTTAAAACCCAAAATTATTTTCATAAACCCTTTAAAACCCCTTATTGCCCTATAAAACCCTTTATAACCCCTTAAAACCCTTTAAAACCCCAAAACCCATTTGGGTTACAGTTTTAAATGAAAAATTAGGTTTTATGCCAACCCTGCACTGTTGTAAAGGTATTTCAGTCATATGAAGACTATCGAGTCAGATAATTCTGACACTGGGTGAACCAGTAGTTACCTGAAACTAACTCAACTGAGCTTGAAACCCAGAGAGATATACTTGTATTAATTTGAGATGTCATGATAGAGGGTCGAACCTGAGACCTATCATGCTAAAAGATCAGGCTTTGCCACTAAGATATCTAGATAGACAGAATAACTGCTACAATTCTTATCTTCACTTTGGTACAATGTGGCCATGGTTAAAGCCTGTGACCAGCAAAGCTGGAAGCACCATCATGCTCTACTACTTGGCTATCGATGAAAATGAACATAAATTACCTTAGAGCCGAGTCGTAACCAGTTGTTGTCTTCATTTGACCTCGACGATCTTGGTAATTTTGATGAAGGTTGAAATTAGATAAATCTGACGTCACCCCTCGTTTCATCAGTGGAGGGTCATTTCCATAATGTGAGTTTTGAGTTCTATTTAGTATTCCACCCGGATTGAGATTAGGTATATCACCGTTTGTTATATTATGTCTATTCACTGACGGAGCATTACCACTGTTAGGTCGTGAACCATTCCTAGATCCAACTGGAGACTCTGAATGATTTATATGTCTGCTGTAGATTTGTTGGCCTTTTGATTTAATCACGTTAGCACTCACACTTCTTCCCTGACCCCTGTAATAAAAGGTTATGAGTATGAAAAGAGTTGCAATTTCGGTTTGGTTCGGCATAAGCTTTTTTATGAGCAAAATGATATTCAAAGAACGAAAATGTCTGAAAGCCCTCTGATTATGTATAATTACCAAGCCTCACTCGTTTTAATTGTATTATGATATGCCTCATATTGTCGAAAATCATTTAAAATAGTTGATAGCCACATAGTAATTGCTGTTATAGAATCAACAAATTCATTGTCACTTAAAAATTGTTGTATTTAAGCTGCTGTTAGAGAATATTGTATCATACCGAAATATACCGAACTGTAAGAAAAAATTACGGTATATCATATCGTGAGGTGAGCGTCCTAACAAATATGAGGGGTGATTCGTAAGTAATGCAACTACCACAAGCATGCGCGTTGTTAATAAAAAAAACAAGAGATGTTTGTAAAATACATATGCCCCCATGGCAGCAAATAGTCGAAAATGGTAAAGGTCAGTGACCTTAACCTTTATCCTATTGACCTCATAATCAATAGGGGTCATCTATTTATGCTAACCAACCTCCATGTAAAGTTTGACCGTCCTAGGAGAAAGCATTCTTGAGTTTGTGAATGGAAACCATTTGGTTTACCAACAAACAGGCAGACCGACTGACAGACATGAGCAAAGCAATAATATTATTACCTCATCAAAGATGAGATGCATAATTAACTGTGTGATAATAATTGCCATTTTATAGAACTGAAAAGAACATTGAAAACAACTTACTCATCTCCAGTATTTGATAAAGGTCTTAGTTGTCCATTCCTTTCATATTCAACCTGTGATAATAATGAAAATAAAACCATTATATAATTATAATAACATCTAGAATGTTGTGACCCAATCCTGCATAAATACCCATGAAACAGGAAATGCTTGGTTTGTGAAGTACAAGTACTCTGAATGTCTAAGCAATAACTAACAGACTGAGATGGTTTGGCCATACAGAACGAAGTACAAGATGGATCAACAAGAATCAGAAGTATGGGCATCAGATCACAATAAGGTCAGGGAAGACCAAAGCTATCCTGGAATGACCTTGTGATGCATGGTTGTGTGGCTCTCAGGATGGAATCTACTGACCCACAGGATCTTCAGAAGATGTCACCCTTGTCAAAGGATTAATCATTGGCCAGTATAAACTTAACATTCAGAATGATAATGATATCTTTTCCAAAAAGTACCTGAATTTTGTAGCATTTGCTGGCAGAATGATAAATTTACACACTCACCATATTTATAACAATATTTTATCTATCCCACCAAGTAATGTGCTGTAGCAAAAAAACTAATTCTTTTCATGGACATCATACTTACTTTTTCTTTTCTAGAGGTAGACAACACGCTAGTGCTTCTATTCCCAGATGGAGGTCGCATTGAGCCCGATGGAGGTCTCATGGCCATTGCGGAAGGTTGACTTGGTATAATGGGTATTGTTGAAGGATTTGTTGGAGGTAGGGCTGATGGACGACCGTATCCACTGTAGGAAGTCTGTTGTCTATATCCATCATCTAGTGTTGGTTCTAAAATAACCAAATGTATATATGTTGAGGCCCATATGCAAGATTGCATTATTGTAAATATGTTAGCCTCGTAAAATAAAGACTTTACTTACTCTTACTTACTTACTTACTTACTTACTTACTTACTTACCATCACAGAAAATGGTTGGAAGAAATTGTACAACTAGTAAATCAGTAGTCAATTGAAAATACAAAATTTAATTGTTTCAATCAGCTTCAGGTTCCACACAAATTTAAGAGGTGCAAACGAAGGTACTGGTGAACTAAACAGAGGCCTAAACAGTGACCAACTTATAACCTTGTGGTTAGCGGCAACCCAATACTAATCACAAGGCTACCTAGTGGCAACCCGATACTAAACACAAGGCTACCTAGCATCTTAATACAACCACAATATTTGTTCCAAAGCATGTAGCAATTTGAAATGATACAAAAAGGATCGTTAAACGTTTGTCCCAATGAAATAGAGGATCTTGAATGAGCACGAATGTAAGATTCTATTTAGAATATAACCTTAGCAAATGCTAAAAATCTTTGAAAATGATGATGTATGTTGCATAGGTTCATGAGGTTTCAAACAAAATTTAGAGGTACTTGGAGCGTGACACACAAACTTTGTGGAAGACTTAGTCATGGATTGGCTAAATTCGCTTCATGCTAATTTGCAAACTTGTGTAACTGGATGGGAGTGCATTACGATATTTTCGGCACAGCTTTAATGTTCTCCCACACTGCAGGTTATGTGATAAAGTAACTTTAAATATGGTGGTTTTGTGTATGCTTAGATTGTGACCTAACTGTACACATATAAAGTATATACCTCTTTGTTGACCTGGTGGAGGACGTCCATAACCTGATCTCTTCTTCCTTGCTAAATCTGAAAGTCATTGTAACATGTTCATGTATAATTTATTATAACATACAGAACAATAAAAGAAACACAATATGAAACAAGAAATGTGTCCAGCGACACGGGTATCCCATACGTGTAGATAGTAAAAGTAAAAAAGTCTGCTAAAAATTGATGAGCAAAATCACTTCCTTTTAGGTCAACTACACATCAAGGTTGTTGAACAGTGAAAATTTGAAAAAAATTCCAACAAACACTTTTTGAGTTACACACAGATAGTCAGATGGACAGCACCAATGCTACATGCCCCCACTTATAAATAAGTGGAGGGGCTCAACTATTACATAAATTTACAAACATGAACCAGTCTGAGATTTGTCAATGACATTGGTTTATTAACTTTCAATTATTAAAGTAAACATTTAAGGTCACTAAGTGTACTCAGAACTAATGTATAATTGATTAAGCTCCCTTTGTGGATATAACATTTTTTCCAATTGTCACCATTTTGTGAGGAAATGATTTTAATCATTATTAAGCCTAAAGTTTTGTCCAGTTTCAATCACAGGTAACTGTGTCCTTGAAAAAAAAGTTTTTTGTTTTCAACGATACAGTTACCTGTGATTTCAATACAACAATAGTGATATTGTTAATTCATGATTGATATAAACAAACATGTATAATATTAAGATGAAACAAAACAGCATTTACCATTTCATGGTCTAAATGCGAAATTCCCTCAAAAGCGTGTAAAATGAAAGATGACTTATATAGAAGTAACAACTGATAGTATACTAAAAGACTTAAAGAACTCACAAATACTAAATGACTTACCTGATCTGTTGTTGCTGAAAAATCCTTCAAATACAACAAAGTTATTGACTTGTGGTATTTCAGCTCTGAGGTGGAAATGTTTCTTGAGGAACTGGCTAAATTTGAATGAAGGTTTATCTATAGCAAGATGGCAAGGTCTTACACCCTCATCCTGAAATAAATAACAAGAAATAGAAAACTGCATTAGGTAATTACTGCTTAGCACTGTAACATAATCATTAGAGGTTCAAAGGTTGGAGATTTTTTCATTTAACTAGGCTGGTGAGTCTTGTACTCATTTAACTAGGCTGGTGAGTCTTGTACTCATTTAACTAGGCTGGTGAGTCTTATACTCATTTAACTAGGCTGGTGAGTCTTGTACTCATTTAACTAGGCTGGTGAGTCTTGCACTCATTTAACTAGGCTGGTGATTTGTTAGAGTTTCTCTAAAATCCAACCAAGGGACTCTTATATTAGAGCCAGGTTATTTCCAGAAATTAAAGGATGATATTCAGTAAAACAAATTATTTCAAATTGTAGACATTTTAATGCAAGCAGAATTTTTTCGTATTTATTTTTTACAAATTGGGTAAAACTTACAAGCTCATGCACATGCTGACGCACACAATCCTGTCACGACAATTGCTACACTTTTTTCTTCGAAAAGGTTCGCTCTAAATTAGCTTAATAATCATCCATTTTTTTGCTGATAAATATTTTCTCAAATGCAGAAAGACAATGGGTATACAATCTAATGAATAATCCATCAACCACCATACCACCTGATATCCTACATAACAGTGAACACCTACCTCTAACATAAAATCAAACAGTTTACGTCCACATCCCATTCTCTGCCTGGATTCATGTACATAGAAGTCTAGAACACATAGTGGTTCCATCTCATGTACGTTACCATGGTCACTGTATACAAACAACTTCTTACGTCCCATCTTTAATATCCCAACAACAGAACCTCGCCCACTGAAAATACATAAATATTGTAAAACCATAAATTTTTATGGGCAGAGATTTCCCCAGGGCATTTTAATGTCTGGACCCAGTGCGCTTTGGTTCCAAAATCCAGTTTGCCAGTGCGCTTACAATTTGATTTGCGCTAAAAATTGCGCTTAAAAAGTCACAAAACCTCCCTAATTTGCACCATTTCATGATTTTCATCCCCCAAATTGATTTTTTTTCCAAAATACAGAACGGGACACCCCTCCTGTTCCCTACCCCTATTGCGCTTGGAAAAAATTCTGGGGAAATTCCTGATGGGGGGTTATATTTTGTGGAATTCATGTTTCACCTTTAAGCACAAAATCAAATTCCATCAACACTAATTTTGGCCCTTTTATTTATTACCTGAAATGCAAAATCTATGAATTAAGGACCCATTTCAGATCTGGGGAAAAGTGCATGAAACAGAAGATGCCCTGAGTCCAGGAGCATCCCTTTAATATATACAATGTACATGCCTAATGTAAAACATCCTGCATACAGGACCTCCGTTTTTAAAATTGAGGTCTAGCCTTGTTAAAAGACTAAGTTAAAATAGACTAAAGTAGCTCATATAATGTACGGTACAACCAGTCCAGAGTGGCTCTCTGAAGAGCAACAACCTCTCTATAACAACATATTCAAAATTAACACAGATCCATATTGAAAATCAGCATCAAAAGGCGCTCCTTTTGAGCCTATATTCGTGAAAATTTAAACTTGTCATGTTGACCAAACTGAAGTTCAAACAGCTAGTTCATCATTTATAGTAAAGAGTAACTTAAGATGCTTAGTGAGTACCGGGCCAGAATCAGCGGTTTACTTACTTATTTCCAGATGCATCTTTCATCATATACAATGTATGATCAGATAGTTGTAACTTCCTTCCTGTAGTAATCACTGTATATAGACCCTGGGCCTGAAATAATATAGACCGCATCAATAATAGGTATATTTCAGGTTTCAATTCACCATAAACAATGCGAAAGATCTCTCAGTACGTGGGCTATCAGTAACTACTGTCAATTCAATAAGTAATATCAATGAGAGATCAATTACATTTGAAAGAATATGATGGTCTACATTTAACTCAGTAACACACTGTTAACCTAGATAAACATAGTTTACCTGACAGACAAGCTTATGTTTAAAACCGTTCTCATTTAACTTCAAACAGACTGTGTGGAAAATCATTAAGTCATGACGAGCTGAACTTAAGTAACTATTGCATCAATGTCTCTAAATAACATTCACTGCTTACCTACTGCAAACAATGGTTGAAGTATTGGACAGCTCAATTATGCAGCATTTTAAATAATTATGCCAGAGTTAATTATTCTATGAACGTATTGATTTAATATTCAATTTTGAGCAAACAGTGTTGCCTTAATTGTTCAACAAATACACTGAAGTGTTGCTTAGCTCAACAGAATACAGGTCTACTAAACTTTACTTTCATAAGAGTTAGGTTACTTAGGTATATACTACGGATAATTTGAATGTTCTGGAATTTTCTACATGCTTATAAATATAGATTGATGTCAGAACAGTGCTCTTCAGAGGAATTATGAATATGTGCACATTAACTTATGATGTCCTAATATACATTTAAGCAAATTTATAACGAAAAAACTTGTTAGTATCTGTAGGGTCACCCGTTTTACCGGAATCCACGTAAATTACCGGAATAGACCGGAATCCAGATAAATTACCGGAATAGGCCTATATTTCGTTAATAAACAGTAGTTTTACATAGTTTTTGGTTTAAATCAATCTTATTTAACATAAGCAACATATATGCAAAACTAAAATAAAATATGTTCACGAAAAAATTTTTTATTCGAGATTCAAAATTTGTTCATTTTACGATGTCATTACCATATTGGATCGGAATTAGCGTGTCCGGAATAGACTCGTTTCTCGTTATTTAATGGTAATTGTGTTTAATTTCTTCTATAATTCATTAATATATACTATTATAATATTGTTTCCAAAAGGAAATTAAAATATTGTGTTGAATAATGATTTTATACAAGTTTTAAAATCGCTCATTTCCCGCATTGACCGCGCATATTGAATGAGAATTAAATTAACCGGAATAGGTTTGTATCAAGTTTTTTATTGGTAATTGTGTTTAATTTCTGATATAATTCAATAATATATACTATTATTATATTGTTTCCAAAAGGAAATTAAAATATTGTGGTGAAGAATGATTTTATACAAGTTTTAAAATCGATCATTTCCCCGCATTGACCGCGCGTATTGAATGAGAATTAAAATAACCGGAATAGGCTTGTATCACGTTATTTATTGGTAATTGTGTTTAATTTCTGATATAATTCAATAATATATACCATTATTATATTGTTTCCAAAAGGAAATTAAAATATTTTGGTGATTAATGATTTTATACAAGTTTTAAAATCGCTAATTTTCCCGCATTGACGTTACCGAAATAGGCTCGTATCTCGCTATAAAATGGTAGTTTTGCTTAGTTTCTGCAATAATTCGTTCATATATACTGTTAATAAGTTATTTCCGAAAGGAAATCAAAATATTTTAGTAAAACAAGATTTTGTGCAATTTTTAAAATCGTCCATTTCTCGCTTTAAACGCGCGTACTGAATGAGAATTAACGTAACCGGAATAGACCCGAATCTCGTTTTTTACGGTAATTTTGTTTAGTTTCTGCTATTATTTGATCATATAAGCGATAAATAACTTATTTCCAAATGGAAATTTAAAATATTTCTTAAAACACAGATTTTGTGTAAAGAGTTGCATTCTCGTTCGACCAGCGTGTTTTTCATCCGTAATACAGAGACTTGACTATACACTGATTCATGAGAATGAAAAGTTGGGGCTATAACTAGATTTCTTGACATCTAGCATACTGATAAGTGACCTGTTTATTGGATATTCTGTATGACATCTTGTGTGTCGATTGTATACTTGTAGCCCCAGGCATGACTAATCATTGTGCAACAGTTGGATAAAATTAAACCTAATGATCGTTTTTGAACAGCAAAAATCAATTAATGAATAAAATTACTGACATATATCAAGGATTCTGAATATTATCATAGAACAGGCCACTGTTACCTACGTAAGTATTTTCTATCACTTTGTCAATGCATTTACAGACCCTGTCGCTGAATCCTTTATCAGGGAGTCCTTATGTTAATCACAAATGACACAAATGATATAGACGTAATTAATATGTATTGCGAAGACACGTAACAATTACCTTCAAACAGTATTAGTAATCCATTATGATACAATATGATTTATAATCTGTTAATGAACTGCCATGAGTTATTCCACTAACAAAGATTAAATATACGTCTTAGCATCACGAGGTCTATAAAATGAGCGATGTCGCAATATGTTTCTATTTTCATGTGTCAAAGTTCGGCTGCGTTACCTTTGATGTATATTTTTCACACAGGTAACTGTTTCACTGATAAAAATACTTACTTTTTTGGAAACATTATTTTTTTGTACAAGGTCTATATGCAGGGGAATCGACGAACCGGTCACTAGTGTGCATTTTATTTTCCCTAATTTACAATACAGTAATACAATACAGTATACTTATTAATCATCTAGTATGTAATGCTGTGGTTTAAAAAACATTAAATTTTATACATACGAGTGTCTCGCAATAACCCCTGAGCTACGGAGTCATGTAGAAAATATAAAATTTAGGAAGTTATTTTTTTAATTTTACTCTTAATATCAAATGGCAATGATACAGTTACCTGTGGTTTTCTCACACAGTTTCCTTTAATCCACCGACGTAAGTCGGCAACGTCTGATATTTAGCCGACAACATTCTGTGATGTACCCAGCGTCGGCGACATCTAAAGTTACAAAGTGATGCCGCGCGTCTCTTAGATCGGAAAACACAGTAAGGACAAGGTGTTAAATAGATTGGTTATTTCTACAACTGCATATCTTCAACACGATCACGCATTTTAACAATATAAATAGTTCACCATTTCGCTCGTACATTCCGTAGATGTATACAAATAAAGATCGAGGTTGGTTATTGTTGCATAAAAAAGTTTTCGGGCGACAAGTAGACATTTTTCTCTTAAAGAAATTTTGATCACCAAGAAATGAAATAAACATGGCCTAATAGTTGTTCCTGTACTGCAAGATATTCTCCCAACACACATGATTGACGGTCGACCACACCTTCATTGTGACACCCGAGAAAATTTTGGAACCGCCAATGTGAAACATTTAGTAACAAGGACTGCTGTGGCACGCGCGTACTGTTGAAGTTTGTCCAGTGTTACGATGTCAGTGTTGAAATATTAGTGACCTATTCACTGTTGGATTTAAATGCCGTATGATGTTCGTATTTCAAGGTTATTGAAATCGCGGGGTGCAATACTTTTTTGATCCACCGGAGGCATATTTTCATTCGCTTCTAAATTCTTTTAGTTTCCGTTTGGAAATAGCTTATCTATGATACATTTGATTGAATGCTTATAAATTATTAACTTACAAAAGATTTATTTAACAACAAAATTTGAAAATACGAGCCTATGTCCGCACGTTTGATCAAATTGTAATGCACTACCCGAAATTGCCATTTTTTCAATCGCATATAAACTCTTTTTCTCTCAAGATATTACTGTTTCCTTTCGGAAATGACTTACCTTTGATACGTGTAATTCAATAATAATGTATAAGATACAAAATATTGACTTTAAAACAAAATACGATCCTATCCCGGTTGGATCAAAATGTAATGCGCTACCCGAAATGGCATTTTTTTGCATATAAAATCCTTTTTTCACAACATATTTATATTTCCTTTAGGAAATAGTTTACTTACAATACATATGGTTATAGTAAGTGGATTCCGGTTATGTTAAGTCTCATTCAAATAACCCGTTCAAAGCAGAAAACGAACGATTTTAAAACTCGTATTAAATCACTTTTACGCAACATATTAAATTTTCCTTTTGAATATGAATTACTTATGGTATATATGATTGATTTAGATCAAAAACAATACATTTCTGCAGTTTATAAACGAAATATATGTCTATTCCGGTTATAGAAAGTAATTCCGGTTATGTTAATTCTCATTCAAATCGCGCGTTCAAAGCAGAAAACGAACGATTTTAAAACTCGTATTATATCACGTTTACACAACATATTAAATTTTCCTTTTGGATATGATTTACTTATAGTATATATGATTGATTTAGATCAAAAACAATACATTTCTGCTGTTTATTAACGAAATAAAGGTCTATTCCGGTTATAGAAAGTGGATTCCGGTTACGTTAATTCTCTGTCAAATCGCGCGTTCAAAGCAGAAAATGACCGTTTTTAAAACTCATGTAAAATCAGTTTTCATTTTAATATTTTAATTTCTTTTTAAGAAACAACTTATTTTTCGTATCCATGATTGAATTATACCAGAAACTTAACAAAATTATGTTTTATTAACGAGATACATGTCTATTTCGGTCAAGTAAATTCTGCATAGATAGCGTAATGACGAACGGACGACGGCCAATTTTAAAATTTCAATAACTTTTTTTTTTCATAACATATTTCACTTTAGTTTTGCATATATGTTGCTTATGTTAAATAAGATTGATTTAAACCAAAACCTATGTAAAACTACTGTTTATTAACGAAATATGGGCCTATTCCGGTAATTTATCTGGATTCCGGTCTATTCCGGTAATTTACGTGGATTCCGGTAAAACGGGTGACCGGTATCTGTAGTATAGCTTGGTCAATTTGACACAAGCCTGACCTTTTGATTAGCATAATTTAACAGGGGATATATAACCTACGTTTACAACACAGAGTGTATGTTTTCATAATCCGGAGTATCACAAATACGCTTGAGATGTAATACAAACACTAATTTGAAAGACCGATATCGCACGATTTTCTTGCGGAAATTGATATATTCAAAGCAAGAACCTTGTAATATATTCTCGCATAAAGGTTAGGCTCAGGTCAAAATAGCCAAGCTATATGCAGATTATAATTATACATGGCGGGATTACATGAGGCAACAAGGAATTACTATGAATTGAGTGCATGTCATTGTTTACCATTTATTGCACATATCTAGCTAGTACATGCTAGGGAGGCCATTTTATCAATATTTGGTAGGACATTATATTCTAAACCATCATGTTCAATGAAAATTACATTATTCTATTTTATTATTTATTTATATAGACTTAATTCCCAATAGGTCAGTAATTATACAATACAGACGCTATAATTATATTGATTGGCCTTCATCAACAGTAACATACTAACATTGATCCTAAGGAAGTTGATATTGGTTGCTATGCTGATACTCATAAAGAGTGAACAAAAATACAAGCTATCTATGTGTTCTTAGGTAAATACTGTTTACTACAGTCAGTAGAGTTTACTATAGTCAGTAGAGCTTACTACAGTCAGTGGAGCTTACAACAGTTAGTGGAGCTTAATACAGTTAGTGGGGCTTACTACAGTCAATAGAGCTTACTACAGTTTGTGAACCTTACTACAGTCATAAAGTTTAATACAGTCAGTAGAGCTTACTACAGTCAGTACAGCTTACTAAAATCAGTAAAGCTTACTACAGTCAGTATAGCTTACTAAAATCAGTAGAGCTTTAATACTAAAATCAGTAGAGCTTATTACAGCCAGAAGAGCATAAACAGTCAATAGAGCTTACTAAAGTCAGTAGAGCTTACTAAAATCCGTAGAGCTTATTACAGTCAGAAGAGCTTACTACAGTCACTTGCTAGTATATAAGCGCTGCCACATATTAAATATTTGGATGGTCCTGATATTTACCTTTGAGGAAGCTTCGCCCATCTGATCTATGACTTGGAGAAGTTGTGATCTCAACTCATTCTGTGAATACCTGTCAATGTAACAATGCAAACAATATTCATACTGAATATGTATATCATAATATCATATATATAATATATCAGGCATCTCATGACAAAAGTAATCAGGGTGTGGAGTGACATAGTCACATCGCTATTGGTGAGATTTTACCATGCATTATTAGACCGTGGTGTCATTCAGTATAGGTTAGAATCCATTTTTACTCCTTCGCTTAACGTTAGAAAAGCCACCAATCTAAGTTCTAATCCAAATGTCCAGAATCGAATCGAAGTCTAGGGACCTCTTGATCTGTAGTATAGAGTTATATATCTAATTGGCCACCATGGCATGCTGTCAATGCCTGTTGCATCATCAACAGTACAAATGATGGCAGCTAGTAGTCGAATCACTTCAACGCTGCACAGTTAAAACAGGCGTATGTGGAATACCACAAAAACTGAGTCCTTCATAACCAAGTGGCGCCCAACGTGGGACCCGTGACTGTATTTGCTCCGTGAACATATCACTAAGTTCTCTAGACCTGTCAGAAATTCGAGGACAAATTTCATTCTGACGGGAGAGTATGTCACGGTCTGACCATATTCACCAAAGGGGTGAAACTTGTGTAAGGTGCCGACTAGCTCAGTCGGTAGAGCATTCGCCCTGTAAGCGAAGGGTCCCGGGTTCGAGCCCCGGTCTGGTTGCACACTTTTCTTCCCCTGTTATATACATTATTAACAGGTCTAAGAAAGTGTTATATTTACACAATACTGCCAAGGGAGATGATTCCGGACAGGAGAAGTTCCGGACAAACGGTCGTAGACGGTTTATTTAGTTAAATAATTCATTGATATTGGTATCAAATCACTCAGGTGCGTATTTAAAGGAAATCTGGAAGAAAAAAAAATCAAAATCAACAAATAATTACTCATATACCGAAAATATCGTCTGCTGTTGTGATTTTGACATCAACACCGCCGGGGGGTAAACAAATTTAGTGCGCATGCGCAGTATAGCGCGTGCACAGCGCGAGCGACAATGGTTTTATGCTGTTCAATTTTCCTAACGAGATCATGGTCGAGTGGTTAAGCAGCTCGATTAATAATTATCTGATGCTAAGGTCCAGCGATCGAATCACGGCGGCGCCAAAAAAATATTTTTTTTTAATTTTTATTTTTTCTTCCAGCATTTACTTTAGCGCAATAGACGGAAATTTGTCCTCATTATCTGTTGAGAATTTTTTTTTGATATCTTGTCAATAAATCTGAAAAACTTTTTCCACATTTTGTTTCGATTTTCGGCCGGTAAACAAGATACGGTATGGATTGGAATTTAACCTGTCACGAGCGCCCCCTGGGTTGAAAACATGTGCGTCACGTGTTGTCATGTCGTAAATATTGACATATTTTTGCATGATTGTGAAGAAGGAACCCTGTTCTAAATATTTCCTGGTAATATGTTTCTAAATATTCGTCGCAGAATATTCGAAGCAGACTGTCCGGTATATCTACGGTAATATCGTTGAAAATAGCACAAAAGTGCCCCTTTTCAGGCCCCAATATTTTGCTGTTCACGTGACGTCATTTTTCGGGAAACCTATTTTTAGCAAAGGTCCTGAACCAAGGTATTTGTAAACACAAAAAAATCTAAGAAAAAATCTGTTTTTAACTCCAGGGGAAGCTTTTTATGCGATTTCTGTCCGGAATCTTCTCCTTTGCCAGTATCTATAAATTTACACAATATCTGTAAATTTACAGAAAATCCAATCTGTAAATTTACAGAATAGAGGCCTCAAATTTCAAGAAAACATGTCTAAGTCAAAAATCGCAGTTTTATTTGGTTTTATATTGAAAGTAAATCATTATTAAAGACAGAAAATGTGCTTCATTTTCCAAAATATTGACTTTGAAATATTGCATATTTTTCATTTTTGAAATTAATAAAAAGCACATTTTTTGACGAAATACATGATAATATGTCTAATAAATACCATCCCGATCGAAATAAACACGAATTAGTGCTTATATGCTAAAATTATAACTTTGATTTTCATAATCTGTAAATTTACAGAATACAAAATCTATGATTTTACAGATATTGTGTAAATTTATAGATAATCTGTAAATATAACACTTTCTTAGACCTGATTAACATACTTTTTGTCAGTCTTATGTCAACTTATTTGATGAACAAAAACCCTTTGTTTAACACTATCCATTAATTATTTGGCTAACAAACGATTAATTATTTGGCTAAAAAGTGTTTATAAAAAATGAAAGATGTCAAAATCATGAAAATGAATCACCCTGCAGCATTTCTTCTCGCCGGACAAACACTGTTGTCTAACTTCGTAATGGTGTCACCCAGCAAGTTGTTTATATTAAAACTAAAATCCATTTTTACAATACGGAACAAATTTTCATGATGTTAAATCCAGTTTATATCAAATATCACAACAAATTCATCATCATAATTTGTTTGACGAATCCATGCAAACAAACAAGTATCGCAGTGAATAACATGATAAATTATCGACGAATAACGGACCACATCGCTGTCGTCTTGCAAGGTCAAACACCCATAAATTATTGATTCGGCCATAGCGACATAAATATTTATGATATTGGTATTATAATTATCACCAAGTCCTTCTTGACAGCTTAAGCATATTTAGAACTCTCTTTTTACACTCTTTTTGATGGTTTTTAATCACTTGCTTTCTTGTGACCAAAATAATGGAGATTTGACGGCATTCAGTAATACCAGATTTGGCCATACCTGTAATCAGGAACAATGAAATTATAATTAGGATTTAGATAGTTCCTGCTGTAATTAAAGACGTGTTCTCAGGACCTCTTTGCCACTGTTGACATATTTATCTGTTTATAGCTATTTGGACTAATTTTGCAAATGATGATAGATTTTAGCATGAGAACAAAAGCGTCATATTATGCACCATTCAATTGACCCCCATCCAAGGTGGCGATTTTGACATCTGAAACCCGCATGAATGTGGAACACTGACCCAGCTGTATTAAATTTCCACACTATTTTGGCATTTTGCGGCCCGGGTACAATGGAAACGTAATAACCTGAGGACTGTTCCTCTTCCCTTCTCCGGGGGTGGGGGCCTGGAGTTTCAATTGACAGCTGCATAAGAAGCCTTTTGGACGCTCATCTGAATAAGTGTCCAAAGTAGTAGATCTACTTAGTATACCCTTTATTTTGTCCTGCCGCTAGATGCTAAATTTTTAACAGATCTAAGCTAGATACTGTTTTTGAAAAAAAAAAATCGCTTGTCTCCCCCAATGCAACTCCACAGAGGCTATCTTCTTCATGAGATCAATCATCCTAGTAGCAAGTTTGAAGACTGTAAGTCAAAAGGAACTGAAGTAATTAAGCATAATGATTTGACCTTGACCTCAAAAACAATAGGGATCATCTTATCAATGTGACCAATTATCCTATGACGTTTGAAGACTGTGAGTTAAAGGGAACTCAAGTAATTGAACCAAAATAGATTTCCCATTTTCAGCCAATGTGACCTTGACCTTTGATCTGCTGAACTAAAAAGTAATAGGGATCATCTAATCAAGGAGACCATTTATCCTATGACGTACATACGTTTGAAGACTGTGAGTTAAAGGGAACTTTAAGTTATTAAAACATTTTTCACATTTTGGGTCATTGTGACCGTTGACCTGCTGACCTAAATAAATATAGGGCTACTCCACTCAATGAGACCAATCATCCTATGAAGTTTCATGACTAGGGGTCATATGGTTCTCAAGCATAAAGGATATGTGTGACAGACGGATGACGGACAGGGCAAAAAATAAAATAAAAATAGAGTACCAATGCATTATGTTATCAGTCGTGCTAAAGAAAGCTCTATCACAAACAAATGAAAGAAAAACAACATTAGTAAAGTGGTTGGCACAGCAGCTGAGTGAATCAAACATGACCACCACTCTGGAGGTCCTTGGTCCGAACTCGCAAGTGTTTCCAACCCAGATGGACTTGTTTGTGTCCATGCTGTTCACCTGGGGTGATACGCACAAAGAATCTTAAGGGAAAACTTAGCATTTTCTCAAAATCTTACAATTTCAATCAGTGAAAAACAGGAAAATCCACATTATATCTACTTTTGCAATGTTTTGAAGTGTTTTGTAAAGCGCTACAAAAATCACCAAAGA
Organism: Spisula subtruncata; assembly: GCA_963678985.1. Classification (NCBI taxonomy): domain Eukaryota; kingdom Metazoa; phylum Mollusca; class Bivalvia; order Venerida; family Mactridae; genus Spisula; species Spisula subtruncata. The sequence continues at coordinate 39,098,307 of OY787673.1, read as the reverse complement.
AAATATTAGCTATTTTTGGTTTCTTGAAAAATATGTGCTTTTCATTTTTTAACTGAAGATATTTAATTTTTCCCTTCAGATGCTTTGTGAATACCAGCCCTGGCTTTTCAAAGAACCAAGGAGTCTATTCAAATTACTTGTAGTAATACACAACAGTTATGGTATCTTCTTGCGGTCTACATATATTAAATATAATACAAAGACAACTGTAGATTTATAAAGTTTTATTATTACATTCAATCAGTGCATACCTCAGAAGCAATTCAATATTTTTACAAGCATTATTACTTAAATCCTCTCTCTACACTTTCAGTACTAGGGGTGATCCAGAATTAGTACCACTTTTTGGCAAACATCTTTAAATATAATATGCTGAAATGCTTTTACAATTACATGTACATGTATACCCAATACCTTTAATTATGTAGAACAGAACAACTAAGTTCGATTGACATTTTTAATAATGACGTCATTAAAAGCTTCATTTATGTAGTACTTGATCCTTGAAAAATATTCCCCACAAAATCGTCTTTTTCACCCAAACCACAAAATTTTGTCCCATTGATACGATTGAAATTAAACAATTTTACAGTATAAGGTGCACAAACTGTGTAGTGACACATTTTTTTGCAGGTCAATTTAACTGCACTGTAATCAAATACTAGCAGACATTAGGCAAGAAACCACTAACAGCTCCAGTGCTATTAGTTCTGGGTACCATAACTAAATGATCTTTTATTGATAATGAAGTCAATCTTTGGAATTGGAATAATGACTAAAATGGAATAATCATCGTCTAAGAAGCCTAGACTACAGTGCTATTATTTCTGAACCACCCCTGTATATGATCAGACAAAACTAAATATCACAAATATTGCACTACCAATAACAAAAGACCCTCGATATATGCTTTAAAACAACCACAATAAAATTCAACAATAAATAAACATAAAATATTATAATTATTATTACATAACAGAAAACATAGTAGTAAAACATTTGAGATTTTTACATGATGAAGCAAAGCCCTAGTACCCAGTGAATATTGTATAAACATACAAATACATTGTGAGTTCATGGTGTTACAATACATATATCAATGTTCAGGTGAAATATATATGGGAAATCATAAATTTAACAAAATATATATTAATAGTCAGTAGACATTCAAAGAAAACCAGATTTAAACAAGACTGGGTTCAATAAACGCTTATGCCCCGTGGAAGCCATGTCAATAAGTCTAAGTCCAAAATTAGGTCAAGGTGAAGGTCAAAATGGAGTCAGGTGATACAGGCGTATGTAGAGTGGTCATATACTACATCCATGTAAGTTTGAAAGCTTTGTAGTAAGCCATATTAATGCTAGAAGAAACGGTCAATTTGGGTTAACCAGGCCGGACGGACGAACGGACGGGTGAATCACTATATGCCTCCCAATCTATCGATGCGGGGGCATAAAAATAGGCTTAACAAATAAAAGCACATCTTCACAATGTGTCATTTATGTTAAGCCTAGGTACCACTGAGGTCGTTTTGCCTCGGTGATGTACTCCCGATTTAGATCAACTAGCGTTGGGAGGCATCAGGAATAGGGATTTCTCAAGTTTTCTAATGACTTCCCCGAAGCTTTCCCTAGACCATGATGACCCTTTTCCTGATGTCTTCCGATTCCCATTTATCAAATGAAGAGTACATTGCCGATGTTAAAATGCTGAAACGATGTTGAATTGGAAGCCTGTCAAACATAAGTGACTCCTATACGAGGCATGACAGACATTCAATAGTTTGTGTGTTTCAGAGTAGGGACCCTGTGACACATAAGAAAGGCAAGAAGTGCTGGTCAGTAATTGTAAAATCATTAATATTCGAGGGGGATATAATTTTGTGAATTTAAATTAAATCCTCAAAATATTAATAGTTTCTATAGTATATAACTTAGTGGACAAGATAACCTTGAAATTATGTCGAATGGTCTTTTTCACCAAAAACCACAAACTTAAGTTTCATTGAAATTAAATGGTTTTACAGTACATCATAATGTAAACATCTTCTCCTTCTATTACACAACAATACAGAGATTACATATTATAACAATGAATTCATTATTTCAAAAATAATCTGTCTATACATACTTTGAAAACAACATTGACAGCATGGACTGAATGTTCAATCACTTTAACCAATCAAAGGCTCACAAAGCATTCATCCTCGCAACTAAAACTAATTCCACTAAGTTTACCTAATAATGACTCTCTGGATATTGAGCTAGTTGTACTACCCTTGGTATACAGGGTGTTAAAGAAGTTCATAGACACTTGGTTTTGTCCAATAAAGGCAAAACCATTCAACATACATTTTTAAAACACTTGGTAGGAATGTAGAACTAGTCCTTCTCTTCATGGCGTGTGTGAGAATATATGTGCGTGACGTCATCCTTGGTGATTTAGTAAACAGCGACTAAACAAACACTTTTTTTCGAAAGGCAGTGATGTTGAATGTACATTGCTAACATAATTTTATTACTATCTTGATAAAGTTATTGCCTAACTTCTGCTTTGTTCTTAAATAAACACCAAAAATACATGTATAATGTTTACTTATGTACGAAGAAAGCACCGATATCCAATGTTCATAACCAGCAAAACACATTCAGTATACATTTACATCACTATATATTTCAAATACAATACTAGTGTTCATTTGTTGTGTAGTGTTTTCACATATTAAAACAAAGAAGATGTGAATGATGAATCCTACATGTCAAAAAAGATTTGCTCCAGAATTCAATGCAATCTGGGTTTTTTTTTCACCCAAATCTGCAATAATTTATTTCATTTATCAACATTTTCATTAAATGAATATTCATATAATAATGAACCATTGTAAAGATAGGTGCTTATTCAAATCACAATAGCATTAGCAAAGCATTAGGCTGACCATTTTATGTAATGTGATCATATAACTTAGAGAACCCCCCAAAAATCTAGTGATATCCAAACTGCATCTATTTGCATTGATTAAGTGACAGTGGCATAAAAATAAAATACAAGTAAAAATGTGTACATTATTCAATGAAACCTGATCATTAATTAGATCCCTTGTCTTGATTTAAAAAACTATCAGTATGACAGTATGTATGCGCAACATCGGTGAGAATTAAGATTATACTCTCGTATTAAATTTAAAACTGATTTACCATAAACCTGGAATGTTCAATATTTGGTCTAACTTATATCATAACATCAACTTACACACATCATGAACACAAATTTAGTATCATTCCCTACAAAATAAGGTAGTTACAATGTAATCTATGTGACATCCTAACCATTCATTGTAGAAACTTTGGTATGGAAACACTATGATAATCTAGAATGGGTTTTTGACATAAAACAAGTCTCCCATAAAGTGCCATAACTCAGGCAAAAATTGTATGAGCTAAAATTCAGACAATACACATACTAAGCTTGGTATCAACCATTTCATTGAAATCCCACCAATGGTAACAATTATGGAAAACAATCACAGACAAGTTCAATCTCCTTAAAATCAGATCCTAACATTTGCTCCATTCCTTTAAGCTGTTAGTTAGATCTGACTACACTACATAGGAGGTAACGTTCAATTGACCACTCTAGTGCATGTTGTATTTTGACTATTCACCTGTATGTACACTTACGGACTTTGAAAACGCACCACTTTTCAGGGGTCGGTATTTTTTGTATGAACTATTTAGGATTATTTTATACCAATGGAATAATGTTACTGGGTTAGAACGTTGTCGGTAAAGTATATTTTAATTTATTTTTACTAACCGAATTATTGCTAATAGTGACCACGTGGCCAAATCCCATTTTAGCGCGTGAGTCTCGTGCGAATGACAATATCCGACCTGTGTAAATGACGATGTGTAAACGATTCATTAGCATACCAAAAAAACAACACATTTTAAGTTTTCAAAACCAAAGGTTACATTTAATGTCAATCTCAAACTGATGTGCCTGGAGGTAAAAACATGTTACAAACCGGAAGTAGCCACCGTGTGGTTTTTGCACGATTAAGTTGTCGTGATACAATAAATATTCGTCTACAATAGCGTTTTATGCCAACTGAAACCACCGTTTATCTTCAAATAGGGATTAAAGGCATAAAAAGCCACCGAATTCGGATAAATTAATGCGCATGCTCCGCCATAAAAAGGACTTCCGGTCAACAAACGTGCCTGTCAAAAGAATGCTTGGTGTCGATAGATATGCTAAATCATCAAATAAAAATATCAAACACGTTTATTTATGAAATATAACATTTTCACTTAGTACCCTGCCAATTTTATTTTCATCTAACATTGAACACGTGCTACAACATGCAGTCACTTCCTTCTTGTATTACTATTTCCGGATGACACGGGTGTTAACCTTGGACAGTATGAATATAACCATGCGTATAAATAACGAATAACAGTCAATTTTCTTGAAGAAAGCAATATCTGCGTGATGGAATGTCCCAGATTTGGATTCCACCGAAAACATTTGACATGTTCTTTCACACCTGAGTCCATGGATAAGTTCAATGACCCGATCTGCCCACACGATTGTCCGAACCTGTGTTGGTGAATAGAGGAACATTCTCCAGAAGCGAATTGAAATTGTAATGAGTACCCGCTGTTGTGAACGCACCAAAACATAACTTTACACGCACTTTCCACAAATGTGAATTTGGTTTTGAGAATTAAGCACGTGGATGTCACGTGACTAAGTAACATTGTTAACTGTCGTTTTGAAAGTTTGACTGATGTTAAAACATAAATTGAGCTATCTATAGACAAAATTTTAATACAATTAAACAATGTTTACTATTAAATTTCGTGGTTTGAATAAGTGGTGCGTTTTCAAAGTCCGTAAGTGTATAGAGAAAGTAGTCTACGCTTAACTCTATTCATAAATTTTAAACATCTGTCTGACTGTAAACTACAGCAGAGATTTGCTGCACTTTCAGATTTGTGAAACTAGCAATTTGATTGGATGATGTGAAGTGCACTTGACATGACCCTGTATGGAGTGTCATCAGATCCTACATCAGTGTTAAGAAGTGGAGCTAATATTGGTCTGATTTAAATGAGCTAGAGACAAGTTTAGAGAAATACACCCAGACAGACGTCCAGCACAAAAACAAATATATGTCTCTCCCATTATATGTGATAGACACAATGAACACTATGGATGTACAGTTATAGCTATATGATTCACTATGTGTAGAAGGTATGGAAAGCTATGTGGGTTTATAATGATGACATGGATTATCACTTTGCTGGTGAATCAGGTACATGCAGGTTGACCTCCTCGTGACCTATAAGCCCCGCCTTCATTTCTACATCATCATGTGATGCTCGAGTAGCTTTAGTCATCATTTCTTCACGACTAGCTCTGGAAATGAAAACGAAAGTTCAATAATAATAACAACTTTTTTAAACACTTGTTCACAGAAAAGATTAAACAAATTCAACGAACAGCAAACAATTTACTCTTATCAGGGGTTCAGACCTTTTTCTGGCCTTATTGGGAAAAAGGCCCCTGCCCAATTTGGGAATTTTGCGTCGCGGATTCTTACAAATTGGGGGAAAAAAATAAGCGGTTAAATGACAAAAATGGGATTTTTTCCCTTTAAAATATCTTAAAACCATGCTTATATATCCATAAATAAGTTCTCTTTAACAAAATATATATTTGGTATATCGTGTTATATTTAGTAATGAACATATTTCGCTCTGGAGTAAAAAAAATAAAAAAAATTGGGATTTTTTTTTCAATTGGGATTTTTTTCACCAATTGGGATTTTTTTTCACCAATTGGGAATGGAATTTGAGGCCGAAATTCGGCCTCACACAATACCAAGAAAAAGGTCTGCTTCTACAGAGGCATAAAATAAAATACTGTTTGTTTCCCCATCCCCTACCTACCAGATTTAAACGGGCCCTACCCAAAATATTTTATTGCCCCTATTGAAATAAAAAAAAAATTATAAAAAAATTGAAAGTGAAAATTATATTTTTTTTGTTTGCTGGCTTCTTTCTTACATGTACCATAAAAATTAAGTTGGTTTTCACCTTAGAGTTAATTTTCAATTTCATTATTTGTATGTCTAGACCATTAACTATCATACTAAAACAATTCCAAAAAAAATATTTACCCTACCTACCTACCCATTCTAAATCTTCTAGGGTCAGGATGGGGAAACCAAGAATATTTTAAGTTCGGCCTGAGGCATAATGCGGCTAATGACCAAACATGAAGGTGGGTCATTTTCAGTGCCATTAGCTCATACCCCTCAATGCCAAAACTGTTTAAAACATTGTTTTATTATTACATTTCGCATATATAACACTTCAAGTGACCACAACTTAGTCAATACTTGTTTTTTTTTCTTCAAATAACTTTCATTTTCTGCAGAAAAGTTAATTCTTTCCAGTGCTGCAAATCCGAATGTCCAGATTATTCCAAAATTGTTGAACCCCTATCTATAACATTGGTATGTGTGGAATCTCTTCCCTAGTCCTTGTCCATCACTAAATATTTCCTAAAATCGAGTGAGGAGGGGAGACAATCCAATAACAGAAATGGACTTCATACTACTGTAAAATCATTTAATTTCGATTGGACAAAATTTCATGGTTTTCACTAATTTATTTGGAGGGTATGCTTATACGTAGAACTATCAAATTCTGCTTGAGAATCAAGTTAATATAACTAAACAGGGAAGACTTACTTTTTACCGAGTGCCATCATTCCATATAAAACACCAGTACCAAATATCAAAGCACTGCCAAGGACAGTAGTCGTTGAAAAACATAAAAGTATCGGAACTATTGCAATTCTGAAAGAGAAACCATGGATACATGTAAGTAACTACATCAAAATCTGTTTGTAACATAAGTACTTTAGACACCTATGCAGCTGCATTGGTTTATACAAAAGCTCTCAATGTTCTTCTAATCGTTGAGCTAAATATTTAGGAGTTTGTGACTTTGTATGAACTAACATGCTCTCCGGTTAATTCCTCTGATCAAGGTGTAAATTGGTACCTGTGAGAGTAGTGTCTATTCCCTGGTGCCACAGATTAAAGTTGGATGCCACACCCATCGGAGAGAATAGTCTCCCCAGGGAGACTCGAATGAAGGCTTTATTAGGTAACCCAATGACCAGATGAAATTAAAATGTCAAAGGGTGGTTCAGCACCTGAACAGCTGAAAACAGCCCTCGAAAATTGGCAACTTTTTTAACAAATTTGATTTCATTACATCTGAGTTTAATTAAATGAGTCCACCAAATATTGTTGAATTATCAATACTATTACAAAACTTAAGACATAATCACATATATATACTCACATTGTATATAGAGCACCTTTCTGCCAGTATGGCCGGCTTTCTGAAAACTTTCCTATTTTATCAATGAAGTCCAAAAACGGACAACAACATGGTGCCTCTAAGATAACAACTAAAAATCCAATAAATCTGTAAATAAAACGAACATATAATAATTATATGCAATGTACATTGTTTCCCAACCAAACAAGGTAGCTTTTCGATCATACAGGTATGACAGAATTTCATGTGATAAAGGTCCAATAAATAACACTCTACTTTATTTGAATACCATTGAGCAAGTTGCAGTAATTTCATTATATTATGTGACCCTTTTTAGTGTCAGACTCATCTAAACTGCAATCTATCATAAGAATGACAACTAGGGCACACATTAAAGAGTAACTGTATGTTCTTTGCATTATGCTGGTCAGTCCGAACAAGAACCAGCCAGCAAATAATTTATAGAAATACACAGTTACACACTGATCAGGAGTCAGACATGTAGCAGACTCGACAAGAAATTTTCCCTGCGTAACGGAAGGGCACATGGGGTCGTAATATTTTGTCACCGAGAGTAAATATCGGGCTTAGAATTTGATTATACACATTTTTGGACAGTTGTCCGATCTTATTGTCCTTTGAAATTAGAGTTGTCCGGGACTAAACTTTTGCACAAAGTCAGTTGTCCGAAACGGATTTAGAGTTGTCCCGGACGTCGGACTATAGGATTTGTAGAGCCCTGGCGTTTATAGTTTATACGCACACCTAGTGTCTGTTGCCTAAGCAAAGCTCTACAAATATAGTGCTTTCCCAGGGTTCTCAATAACAGTAGGCCAAATTGTCAGCTAAAAATCATTTTTGGCCGGCCAAAAATGTGAAATTGATACACAATTTGAAGAAAATAGTTGTACTAAGGACCTTATCAGGCCTGTTGGTTAAGCATTTCGGCCTGCTAGGTTAAAACTTATTGAGAACCCTGCTTTCCAATGGAGGTAATCCATAGCTTCTGTATAAAGTGTATTGAATTGAACAGGAGATAACAAAATAAAGGTGCCCGGTAGCGGTTTACTTAGGCAATGCACACCTAAACAAAAATGATAGAAATACTGTGACAGAGCTACAGATAAGCTGCCTATTGGGGTAATTACCCAATTCATTTTCTTAAAAACCCAATAGTTTTTGAGAGGAGGAAGTAAGAAAAAGCAATAAAAATCTGAAATACCCAAAAAGAAATGGATGAAATAGTGAGAAACAGTACATAACAGATCTTTTACCCAATGAGTTTGATTAAATACCCAAATAAAATTTGTCAAAACCCAATCAAAATTGAAACTATGGGGTAAAATACCCAATTGACTAAAACCTTATCTGTAGCTCTGCAGTGTGATATTACCAAGCAATTATACTTACAGCTCTAATATACCTCCAACAAGACAAAGTGGAGTAAAGGTCAGACATCTGACTATACCAAGTATCATAGCAACTGAAAATAATATAATTGATTGGATTAATCAGGGCTTTCACTAAGCCTCCTAAAGTGAAGAGTCAAATTACTCCTGACTCCAAATTTTCATGAGTCATCAAAATATTGCAAGAAAATTTGTATTGCAAATATAGTAAATTTGACTCTTCAGGTTAAATTTCCAAGAGTCAAAATAGGTACTTTTGTCAAATGCAAGAGTCAAAATGGTCAAATGAAAGCCCAGTTAATACCGAGTTACCTGTAATTCAGATTGATTCATTATGATTTATGAATATTATGACAAAGAGTTCCTTACAATAACCATAACTCATAACTAAACTATTTTCAACTTCAATGCAGATATATAATATACTAGTCAAAATCCACAAGCAGACATTTAAATTTTAATAACGAGGGTTATCTTTAGGGGCTCTAAGGAATAATTCTAGTCCAGAAATCTAGATGTAATGTATATTGAGTTACTTTCTGTAATTGCAGTACTTAGCCATTACGGCTGTAACGGTATGCTCACCTCACGATATGATAGCTACCGTCAATTTTTTTAACGGTTCGGTATTTTTCGGTATGATACAATATTCTCTACTGGGTCAGCAGTTAGAGAATCTACAATTTTTAAGTGACAATGACTATGTTGATTCTATAACAGCAATAATTATGTGGCTATCAACTATTTTAAATGAATATCGCCAATATGAGGCATATCTTAATACAAATAAAGCAAGTGATGCGCGGTATTTTACTATTTATACATAATCATTGGGATCATTTCAGACATTTTCGTTCACTGAATATTATTTTTCTCATAAAAAAGCTTATACTGGACTGTACCGAAATTGTACCCTGGGATGGGTGGTGGATAGACAGCTGAGGAAAGGGCCATGGTTTTACCTTCCAGCTTCCCTGCACAGCCGAGGAAGCGTTGGAAAAAAATTATCCAAAACAATACCCTGCTGGGGACAATAATATATAGTTTTCAGAGGGCCGGGGAAATACCAGAGCTTTTACCATCAGCTGTCCCAGGCAGGGCCGTGGAGGACGGGAGGGGGTGCAACCCAAAAGTAAAATCCTGGTCAATCCAGTTGGGGTAGTTCTGGGTACCGTGACTGAATGATCTTTTATTGAGAATGACGTCCATCTTTAATGAATTGGAATAATCATCGTCTAAGAAGTTTGTACTACGGTTGGGGATGCAAGTGACTGGTGCATTACAGCTGTCAAAGTTCTAGTGGACCAAATTAGGAGTTGAGGATTATTCTGTAATTTAAGGACCCCTGCAATGACATTTCATGTCCCTGGAACAAATTGTTACACATGAATCGGAAAATATTTATATTTACTCCCAAACTATCACAGTAAATGTGTAGACAGTATAATTATAAAGGTCGTTAATTTATGCACCTCGCGAAATTATGTGACAACCGATGCTTACCTATTCCTCCTACCGTTCCGACACCCCGTGTCAGAAGTTTAAACCACCAGGACGCCTGGTCATCTTGTTTCACGGGCTGGTCGCCTTGAGATTGCATATTTGAATGTGCTGAACTCAATAAACTGTTATTAGTTCATGGTCGTATGATTGTGACAAATTTGAGACGTGGATGTTTACATGCCTCGTTTTGGATTTTGCGGGAGAAGGGAGACAACTGTGGTGAATTGTGGGCTCTATTAGTCTGGAGTTCCCTCCCCTTGATGCTACGCTAATACTTAAGGTGGCAGGGGATATATTGTAGAGGGGTGATGGGGGTTAACGGAGTTACCTCCCTTGCTGCATATAATCACTGTTTTTTGTGATTTCTGGTCCATCCTGTGTCATATTTGCTCACTGGTGTGATAAAATATAGTAAAATAATGTTTATTGAGTACATTTACTCTGCAGAAACACATTTAGAGCTAAATTTTTACTTTTATTTTGTGATTATGGAACAATGGTCATCATTTTTTATAGACATGTCTAGGTTCCACGGTATTTTCCCAGGTATATGTGGTTTGTAACCTGGTTACAAGTTCCAAATGGCCTCTTATTATACTCCCTGTATGCTGAAAAGTCTTACATAGACCAATGTTTTCAGTTTACAGGTTACAAGGGATACACAAGGTTAAATGGGGTTACAAGAGGGTTACAAACCACATATACCTGGGAAAATACCGTGGAACATAGACATATATGTGTATATTCCATAGATATAGAGGATATTTGTATTTTTCCGCGTATGATCGGCTGATAATTCACCGAGTGAGCAGCTGATGTAATATTTTCACGAGTGGCGTAGCCACGAGTGAAAATATAAGTCAGCTGCTCACGAGGTGAATTATCAAACGATTATACACGGTAAAATACTAATATTCTATTTATTTCATGCTTCAAATAGCTTAAATGATGGAAATACTCCACTATATACCTGAAATGTTTTGTGTGACGTCGTTTTCCCGCCATGCACACGTCGAGTTGCAATAAAATAGTTCTTCTGCAATGGCTTCAATTTTGTCCATTTGTTTTACATTTATGTACATATAATGTTGTGTTATTTGTTAAAGATTAAGAGAGCAAGTGAAAATGCTTATTATTTTATTTTTGACGGCGAGGAAATTTGATTTTTAAAAAATAACCTGTTTGTCGTGAAATTATGAACTGTGTAATTATGAACAGTGAAATTATCGGGGAATAATCCACCGTTGTTCCGCCGTAAACCACCGGTAAGCATGAAATAAAGTCTCATAGATACATGTTCTTGCCAAGAAGAATTTAGAAGTAAACTGTAGCACAGACGCGGGTCGTATTTGACGTACTTTCCAATTCCAAACATTAGTGAAATTGCTAATTAATGATGCTCCATGACTGACTAAACCATCCACGAAAGTCCAGCGGTAACTCCACCCCGAACTTGCTACATCACCATTGATGTAGCGATTGTAGGAGCGGGGTCGGCTGGGATTTCGATGATGGAACTAAACCGTGATATGGACTTGGGATTTGAAATAGTATGGGGCGCAACAGTAGTTACTCGCAACATGTAAATGTTTAATGTTGTTTCACTGACTTAAGTGAACTGGGCGGCCGACGGATCGCACATTACTACATGTATACACAATTACTCATACACTCGTATTTAGGCGAAAATGAGATTAAAACACGCAATAGAGAGGATGGTAACGTTTGGTAAACCACGGAAGTTTCCCGTGTACATGCATGCAAAAGGTGCCACACATTTACGTTTCCGTTGATGCATACTGTTTCAAAATTCATTTGTCTCCCTTGTGTTATTTTTGTGGTGTTGAACTGGTAAACACCGATTTTATCCGGAGTCCGACATACGCCACAGGTAACTGTATCGTTGAAAACGAAAAAAAATGTGTTCTGAATTTTTTTATTTTTCTTTCATATGAAAATATAAATTTAACAATATTTTTTTTTTCGTTTTCGAATTGTTTTTACAATAATACAGTTACCTGTGACATACGTCACTCTAAATAAAGATAGGCCTATAAAAAGTTCCAATCTCGTAACGTCGCTGAAGTCACTTTTTGGATTGTGTATTTTGTCCTAGATACGATTACGGTAAGCTTCGTGAATCACTTTTTGGCAGTTTTTGATATTTTGTATACTTTCGTTAAAAAACAAAACAAAGCGAAAAATAACGTCTTGTGACAAAAAGTACATTGTCTTCACATAAATGGAATACTAGCATCCAGGCTCAACCAACATAACACCCTCTGTGTGCTTTTATGGGAGTGGTTGGCCTTCAAAAAGTCACCACACCCTCTACAAAAGTGTTGCTTTTGGTTGATACCGTACTTCAAATAAACCCAACAGTGAGTGTAAATCTTATTTAACACCTACGTTTATACAATACAAAAGATATCACTGCATTCGTTCCGGCTTGATTGTCGACACACATACATGTGCATGCAGTATTTTTGTATTTTTCAGGAAATATGGGGAGACAAAATGGCAAACATTGAACACCATCTGTACTAGATCTACTAATGCAGTAGACCTATGTATGTACATGTATTATTTCTGACCGTTTGTGACAGGAGTTTCTTCATCTATATATAAAGGATCTATCACGAGTAGTCAATTGATATAAATTTATATTAAACGAGTTTTGGAAATTTTATTAAGCGAGTCTCTGGCGAGCTTAATAATATTTCCTGAACAAGTTAATTATAAATATATCAATTTACAACGAGTGATAGATTCATTTTATCATATGACCTAAAACACAAAATACGCATTGATTTATTGAAAAAAATCAGTATCTTATACTACATGTGGTACGTATAACTTTATACGTACTGGCTATACTAACCTGGATACAAGGAAAGTCATGTGATAAAATGATGCATTGAAGTCGTAAAATGTCTTCTAAACGCAACACTGATCATTCTATGTTTTTTCGGTTAAGTCCGGTCCTCTAATGACGTTCGATGTGACGTTCGCATTTATAAGAGATAAGCGACGTACTAGATGTGACGTCATTACGTTGTAACGTAGCAACCTCAAACAGGCATCGACGTCAAACAAGATACGCAGGAAAACGCAGGGGGTTTATTCACTTACGATTTTTCACTCACAGAAGACGGTACCATTGTAGGACAGAGGTGACGCCGTGACTAAACATACGTCATGACGACGGTTTTCACCAGAAAACACAAATGTCCGCGAACGACAACTCGGCTTGACTTCCGTAACTTTCAATATCGTGATATTCCACAACTTCGAGTGCTGTCACCGACAAGATTGAGTAATCCTCATCCGATTGGTCTGAATCATCAAAATATTCCAAGCACATCTGTAAGTACATGTATCTTGCTTCTGTTTTATCAAAGCATTAACGGAAATCTTAAAATTACGATAAAAAAAATTCAATTCTTCATAATTTGTTAACTGGCTACGAATTGTGGCAAAATGTATTTTAATATTAGTATTCATTCAGTCAATGCACCCCTATAAGAAATGCCTGGAACTAAGCACAGGCAACTGTATCATTGAAAACGCGTAAAAAATGAAAACTGTTTTTCCCCCCGAAATTTATATAGATCGAACCCGTTAAGATACAGGCACAAATGTACCATGTACAAAGATTTACATTTTTAATCATTGGTTTTTTTTCTCTTTCAATGATACAGTAACCTGTGATTGTATCAATGTGTATTTCATTGTTAGTAATAATTCAGTCAACGTTGCCCTACAAGAAATATCTGAGCCTAATTAGTGAAGATTTAAAAGAATAATTTAGAATTTAATTTTGATTAGCCTTGTATTATCAAGCTTTTCTGTCACTGAAAATATATACACTCCTGGATTAGTGGAGCGTGCTGTTCGAGAAGATCTCTTGTTCGTTATGAGTTTCCGATCAATGTTCTATTTAGAAGTTATATGAAAATTACAATGAACGTATTTTATCATTGTTTCAGTCGTACTTGATCTGGCATCCTGACCTTGAAAGGAAAGCAAGAAGGTATCCGGATATGATGCGACATACACGTGAGTTTTAATCCGTTATATTCGATCGTAAAAGCTCGTCCATTTCCGTTTTCTCCGGTAAATATTCAGAATGCTGATCGTCCATGGACATCATGCACGGTTCACATCCGTGCTCCGTAATGTTTCCACTGTGACACAAACGGGGAACGATCCCTGGACCCATCGATCCCAAAGCACTGGGCGACCCACTGCTCCCCATAGGTCACATTACCAATTTTCAAAGGGTTTAATATTAAACTTTACCGGCTGGAATTAAAGTAATGCTTGGTCCTAAGGAATTCTAATTTTGCCAACTAGTCTGTACAGTAGATATACTTGCCTGATATGGGTGCGTCTTTTTGTGCGAATTTACTCATAAATGTGTTAATTTTTTCTTTCCGTGGTACTTTTCACTTTGACTTTACCAACCGTAAAAACTCTGTCATTTCCGTCTGTCCACGGTAAACATGATTGCAATTGCAAAGGTCGAAATGATCAAAATGTTCTTTGCCAATTTTTTTACCGTTTTTTATCACAACGAATGTCGATTGATAACATTTTTAAAAAGTTTGATAGATTTCTAGATCTATGCTTCTTTTTTATTGTACATGCACATGATTGCTAGATACATTAGTGTTTTAGTGATAGACATTTAACCTCGACTTTTCAGGTATTTTTAAGTTGCCTTTATGAATAAACCCTGTCCGTATTTTCCAGGGAATGTCAACTTTTCCTGCGACCATCCAGGGCAATTTAACTACATAAAGAAGTCAGGAGAGTTCCACTTTCCGGATATCCGGTATACCGAGAATACCGTTTCTCGCGAGAGTTACATTAATCCCGCGAGATATAAACTGCTGGCACCTGAATATGGAACTAACAAAGGCTCACTCAACCCGGACAAGAAGGCTGTACAGGGAATAGGTGAGTAACACACTTTCAAACTAATCCGGAGTTTTTGGTGTGGGCCACGTGAATATGCTTTAAATGGTACCCGTATAGAGCACGAGTAACTGTTTCATAGATAAAGGCTAAAACGAAAAAAAAACATTTTGTAAAATTTATATTTTTTTTATAAAAATATATTTTTCAACTAACAATGTCGCAGTTACCTCTGATACAGATGCCCGTTTCATAAACGTATCCCATGTTTAGATTGGCGTCCTCGTCTTTCCTGCACTATAAACCTAGAACTTATTTCGCGCGGAGTTCGCTAGTGGTAGAAATTCGCGAAATTGATTATACATTAGCCGTTGGCGTGTTCTATTCACTATTCACTAGTAAGGCATCGCGGGGGATTTAAAAAATGTAAAAAATTGTGGTCGCGAATATTTTGCGAAAATAAATTGGTTTACAGTATTAACTTATTTTGTGTATTATCATAACGAACTCATTTGAATATACAATAAATATTTACTCATCTTACTCTTTTGGTACTACAATACATGTACTATTGAAAGGTTTTTGTTTGGAGGTCTTAGGCCATACCAAATCGCATTTTCGTTTAGCGTCCGCCCCTAGTTCGAAAACCTATCTAGCTATCCTGAGACAAAAAGCAAAACACTCGAAAAAAAAGTCATATGACTTCTATCCTCATCATGATACGTGCATGCCTATGGCTAACAAATATAGCTATCAAGCATTGCCAATCATAATAACTTACGGAAATGACCGAAAACATGTTTGTTTAAAAGCTACTACTGTGTAGGGACATGATGGTGAATATGTATGATAAGCATAAAAGCAATATCTCAAAGGATTT
Source organism: Spisula subtruncata (assembly GCA_963678985.1). NCBI lineage: Eukaryota > Metazoa > Mollusca > Bivalvia > Venerida > Mactridae > Spisula > Spisula subtruncata. The sequence continues at coordinate 39,082,233 of OY787673.1, read as the reverse complement.
TGAAGATATAAGAGGTTACAAATTTTGTTGTTTTTTCTTTCCCAAGATGCCCAAACCTATCCGTCCTCGGACGGTAAACGAAACAACGATTTGGTATGGCCTTATATTTGTTGATTTATTTTATACATTTCAGTTCCAAACTTGATTGTACCACAGTACTTACCTGTCATCGAGAAGTAATTAAAGGACGGTTCATCTCGAGGAGTAATCAACAGTACACCGAACTATAATTCTATGTTTATTACTTTCAAAATAAATATCCACGTGAAGGAACGACCGACTTGCTTCAATTGTAGTATTTTACTCTTTTCGTCTACATAATATCTGAATAGATGAGTGTCACATGACATTATATGATCTTTGAGATGCTATGTTTTACTTACATTTTTTTGCTATGTTTTACTTACATTTTTTTGCTATGTTTTACTTACATTTTTTTGCTATGTTTTACTTACATTTTTATGCATCATGATTGATTTATATTTACTATCAATCTTATTATTGTAATCAATGTTTTATAAATAATCAAGTTACTTGTGACACGTGTGTGGGGGACACTCTACGATGTCGGACACGTGTGTGGGGGACACTACGATGTCGGACACGTGTGTGGTGGACACTTAACGATGTCGGACACGTGTGTGGGGGACACTCTACGATGTCGGACACGTGTGTGGTGGACACTTTACGATGTCGGACACGTGTGTGGGGGACACTCTACGATGTCGGACACGTGTGTGTGGGCACTCTACGATGTCGGACACGTGTGTGGGTGACACTCTACGATGTCGGACACGTGTGGGGGACACTCTACGATGTCGGATAGAACGTAGTTACAGTTGTGGACTGGTATTCACCAAGCATCTTGAAAAGGGAAAACATCTAAATATTTGAAGTTAAGATCCGGGAAGATCTGGGAAAACATCTAAATATTTGAAGTTAAGATCGGGGAAAACATCTAAATATTTGAAGTTAAGATCGGAGAAAACATCTAAATATTTGAAGTTAAGATCGGGGAAAACATCTAAATATTTGAAGTTAAGATATTGAGCTGCACATATTCCCCCAAAAACCGAAGAATAAACCATGTTTTCTATAAGATTACCACAGCTCTTTACATGCATGATACTGCTTCCAAACCAAGCAAATGATTGGAAATCTTGATAGATCATTTTCCAGGTGAGCTGATACATTCAGTGAAATATATAGGCCTACATCAGTCTAAGGGGCAATAATAAAATGTAAGCTTTCCACAGAGTGTAATTTCCTTATATACGTGGGGTGTTCCACAATTAATAGGACTTTTTTCATTGCAGCACGGCAAATCAGAAATTAAGAAAACTAATTGTAAATAATTAAATTTTGACCTTTCACTGACAAATATGCCAAATATCAAAGTAATTGGATGAACAATAAGAAATTTATTAAACATTAAATATGCTATGTATCAAGGAGGCGGGTCGCACCGTGGCGTTATTATGACGTCGCATTTCAAGCACAGTATTTTGATATAAAGAAACTTTTAATATTTTTGTTTATAGCCATCCTGACTTTCTAAACATATCTAATAACACTGTTCCGAGTGTTTAGATGTGTTTCCGTAACCCTGTTCACAAAAATGTCTTGCAATGATGTTAGAAATTGCCCAAACCTTGGGGCGTCTATCAGGTTACAAACAGTGTTAATTAACGTCAACTTAATTTCCCATTACCTCGCCTGTGCTTACTTGTAAGTTTATAAATCCGCGATCTGTAAACAGTTTGAGCCAACAGAAAACAAGTGACTGCTTAATGCCACTACATTTTATGAATTTCATCATTTCATTGGTTAGCACTGTTGGTTTTCCCAATGTATATCATTATTTGACAAGCCTGCGATTTCTGTTTATTTGCGCTGACGTCATTTTCACACAAGACGCGCTTGCATACATACCCTTGATTACTGACTTGTGATAACAATCACAGAGCGATTTCTTCGAAAGTTTGCATGTGCATGTCAAAGTCATCCAAGTAATGTCATACAATTAGGCGTTAATATTTATCAGGAGGTTATTGAGATATTCACATTTTTAATAAGAATGATAATGACAAATAATAGTGTGACCCGCCTTGGTGTTACATGGTTTCTATGACAACGCTTTGTATGAGCATCATCAGCAACAACGAAATTCTGGTGCTACCAATATGTAGAACATACATTGCTAAACATATGAGACAAATTTTATTAAAATGTAAATGTTGAGTAAGAAGTTATGAGAAAAGTCCTATTATATCTGGATCACCCCTCGTATATCAACTATACGGCCATTTTCGACTATGTAAAATCGGCTTGAATCCGTAGTCCTATAGCATAAACCACGCCAAGGTTTAACAATGTGGTGGAAGAAACGACCCAGCTGCTGAAAAAGTTCCTGTATTTGTGGAAAGCATGTATTTCCCCTTACACTGGCGACCGCGTATGTTTTATTGAAATCGATGTAATCAGGTTGACGGTCTGATCCCGCTGGTGCTTCCGGAAGTGTCGTGATGTCTTTGAAAACTGGTTATGTTAGTCTCCAATGTCACTAAACTCCGTTGTAACCATAGCGATTGAATTCAAGCCCGGAGAGGCTGGCGTTAGTTTGGACGGAGATTCTCGTGATTTTGGAAAGAATGAAGTTGATTTGGACGACGGTCATGCTGGTTACAGAGACTTTACTTTTAGTCTCAAAGGCAACCACCCGATGTTATTCGGAAGGCTGTTTTCTGAGAGGGTGAGGTTGGTTTTGATGATTGAATTTATAGAGACGAAAATGATGTCATTTGTCGACTTTTTGTCACTTTTCGAATTTTCTTTTTGTTACTAAAAGAGAAGGAACACGATCATGTGCAGATTTCATGTGGGGAGCGGTGGCCTAGAGGTAGGACGCGCGCTTCGGGATGGAGAGGTCCCGGGTTTGATCCCCCTCTGGACCACTGGTTAAATTCTCTGAGCAAGACCCACATGCTCCATTCCACCATGGTGTAAAATGGTACCTGCGAGGGAAGTGTCTATTCCTGGGCGCCGCAAATCGATATTGGCCGCCATACCCACAGGAGAGAAATAGTTTCCACAGGGAGACAGGTTTCTATATGTGGCCCAATGACCGGGGGAGTTAAAACTGTCAAAGGGTGCTTGAGCGGCCTAACAGCTGAAAAGAGCCCTAGAAAATTGGTAATCTAACTTATTTCACCAATTATGTACATGGTGTACATGCACGTTCAAAAGGCAACACTATTGCCGTGTGTAACCTTTATTTGTCAGTCAGCTTTTTGCTAAAATATGACAGGCTTCGGAGTTCCTCCACCCGGATTGGATATACATGTAATTAAAATCACCTTATAAATCACAAATACATTGTTATATTATTATGTAAGGTTGGTTCCAATCCTATACATTATAGGAGACTAATACACGACATAGTCGGGCCGGAAGGCGATAATCGGACCGGAAAATTGATAATCACCGCGAGGGATTTAGCCCGAGGGTGATTATTCATGCCGGGCCGATTATCAACTTTCGGCCAGGCTCTGAAGTGTATTAAAAGAGACTAATAAATAGTCAATAAAGTTACCAACATAATTATTAAAAATGCACATTTCTTTAATACGCAGCAGTGGTAAACGGTTTCTAGAGTAACTAACATCATGATATGTGCTTACTAGTATTCTTAAATGGAGGAGCTCCGGATTGACGATTCAACCTAAAACCACCAACTGCGAGATAAGAAAGTGAAAAGTCGTAGAAAGTTAAGAAACAGAGGAGCATAATTCGATGGCTTAGAATTAGAAGTGCCACTTACGACCTTTTAAGATTCATACATATTTAGAATAAGTATCACAAGGCGCTTCTTATTAGCCCATTTTTTATAAAAATCTGAACTTGTCATGTTGATCAAAATGAAGTTGTAAACGTTTGTTTTACCATAAGTAAAGACTAAATGTCAGACAGTTTTTCCGTGTTTTCTCAAAATATCGATTTGGTAGTTACGACCTTCTTGTTCTAAGCCATCGAATTAATGGGTACACGCATCCCAATTTTACGATCCAATACTTAAACATTAAACTGGTACGAGTTGACGATTTCTGAAAACTGATAGCAAAGGTAATTTAGTCATAACACTATGAAATGGAAAACAAGACGACCTATATATTTGTATCTATAACTTTATCGGACAACATCATTATCAAGTGCAGATTATTAAACAAGAATGTACAAAGGGCACTCGGTCGCTCACCTGTCGTAGGTGACCAGAGAAATCATTTACTGAGTATAACTTCTAAGAATGAAGAAAATTAATGCAAATAGATAAAACAAGGTATGAGAAAATCAGACAGGGAAGGTAGCACTCAACCTTACCAGCCGAGCACAGAAATCAGAAACACCACAGCACTAGTACACTAGAAAAATGCACAAATATACGCCAAAGAAACAATAAAAAAAAAATCCAAGTCCCCGCCGAAAAAATGCAGGATGACTCAATTTCACAAAGAAATTAAAGAGAAGCGGTTATTGCAAGAGACCGAATGAAACGCAGCCAAGAATAAAACAAGTTCCTACAAGGCCCCGCTGCACGACGACACAACAGTACACATCCATGCCAAAGCGGCGACCACATGAGGCACAGCAACCCCGGGGCTTGACCTAGTTTAAAACATTAAGGACAGTGAAACTCAAATTGTCAGTTTAAACCATTTACATGCAGGTCTTTACTTGTGTCGGAACTCAAGTGTACCATGCACAAGCTTTTCTTTTAATTAATAGAACTAATGACTTGGCTTTTAACCCCGAATGATCCAATATCAAACTTGACATATATACTGTTGTTTAGATACTAGATCATTACATAAAAGTTATATGACCAAGATCCATAATCAGCCCGCCCGCTTAGCTCAATCGGTAGAGCGCGAGACTATTAGTCACTACTGATATCGGGGTTGTGGGTTCGAATCCCGGACTGGCCAACTAAAATTACTAAGCATGAGTCCTTCGGATGAGACTTTAAACCGAGGTCCAATGTATGCGTGCTATACACTGGCATGTAAAAGAACCAGGGATGCCTCTGGAATTGGACCATCTTCTGTATCATGCACTATCCCCTAAAAACTAAAAGTACTAAAACTCTTCTGGGGGCCTCGCCAATATGGATGATCCGGTGGCGAGGATAAAGAAGCGCATTAAATAAATAAATATAGATCCATAACGATTAGGCCAACATTGTGACCTCTATTGACTACACAAGGGATTGCTATGACTTGACATAGTGACCTAGTTCTTTGTCATCAGATGATCCATTATCAAACGTAACCTAGCTAGATTTTGTTGACATGATCATTGTGACCAAGTTTCATAAAACTTGACCAAATGTTTAACCTCTAGAGACTACACAAGGTTTTGCTATCACTTGTCATTAAAATGATATTGACCTAGTTGTTTGTCCTTGGGTGACCCTGGGTATCAAACTTAACATTGGTGTTCTTTAGATATTCTAAATGGTGACCTCTTAAGACACAAGCAACGGGGGACGGACTCTGGTCGACGTAGGGAGAGCGATCCCCGGCAATCCCTTCGTAGGAAAGAAGAGAACTGGACCGAGTGGTGCAGACTGACTTGGGGACCTTCGGTGCAGCCACAATAGTCTACCTACCTGTGCGACAGGTTTTAAACAGGTAACAATCATATTCATTCACGTGCGCAAATAAATTCGCATAATCAGACACTTTTCATGTTAGTTCTGGATACCATAACCTAATGATCTTTTATTGGTACTGACGTCGATGAATGGAATAATAACTGAAATGGAACAATCACTGAACTGGAATAATCACTGAAATGGAACAATCACTGAACTAGAATAATCACTGAAACGGAACAATCACTGAAATGGAATAATCACTGAAATGGAACAATCACTGAACTGGAATAATCACTGAAATGGAATAATCATTGTCAAAGAAGCTTGGACTAATTTCATGTTTACATACTGGGGCATTCATATGTAAAGTGATACAAGACAAATGTTGATGCAATGCATCAAAATAGCCGCAATTGTGTGGTTTACATGACATGAATACCGTTATATAAAGCATCAACAATAACGCTGTTATAAATTATTCTATTAACTGAAATCTTTAATACAGTAATCAATATCAATTGATATTGTTTGGGATTTATATGATATGTACTAAGTACTTAATTAAATACACATGGATACTGCCACAGGGATCTTGACATAATATTGGAGTATTGTTTGCACAGCAGGCAACAGTCACAGTGAACTTCTGTTAGTGGACTCAAAATTAAATTATGTCATATATACTGCTGATGACCAACATACCAGTATGCGCCTATGTCAGCCAAATAATCTAATGGAAACTGTTTCCAGTCTAAGGTCACAGTTATCTTAACTTTTGATCTGGTGACCTCAACATCAATAAAGGTGATTTTCTAATGAAGATCAACATCCATGTAAACTTTGAGAATCCTATTTCCAACCGTTCTTTAGAAATCGGTTTGCAGGTACCAATAAGGTAAAATGACAACATAATAAAGATACTGATTACACATTTTAATATCAAATATGAAACCACAGGTAACTGTATCGTTGAAAACGAAAAAAAAAATTTAAAATGCAAATTTTCCAGAAAAAACATTGTTTCGTTTTTAGTTTCACTTTTCGAAGAAAAAAGTGGAGCTATATTTGTCATGACCCACTCGTCGGCGGCAGCGTTGGTTAACCTTTTCGTTCAGGTCCATTTCTCAGTTAACGTCAAAGATATTTGATTCAAACTTAGTATGCATGTTAGACTATAGCGTCACTTCGCTTGGTTCCCGATTCACTTGGTAAGAGTTATGAGTGGACCAGCAACCAAAATAAAAAGCTATTTATAGACCCTTTTCACCGTTACTAAAAATAGCCCAGCTGGAGGCAAAACATTGACTGATGATCTTAAGGAAGTGGTCATGTGCTTGTCTTTCTGAAACCACATGCATGTAGATTATTATAATGAATTAATAAATAAAATAAAAGACAACCTGCTAATGTGCTAACTATTTTAGCACACTACCTTAGGTGATCGTATGTAGGTATTTAATCACAACATTTCAGGAAGCTTTCAAGTATGACTGCTTGCTAGTAGATCTAGGTTGTTTTACTTGAAAATGTGCATACTATACTATAAACACGGAATATAAAATAATAATTTATAAATAAAAATATTTGTGTAAATGCAGTATAAATGCAGTATAAATGCAAAAACACCTGCTATGAAATTCATATTAGATCTACAAACACGAGAAGTATTTGTCCATGAATTTTGCTCTGAATGAGTTGAGTCTTTATGAAGTCAGTTAATGTTTTTAAACCATGCCTCTCTCATCAACATGGGATATTTAGGAATTCTATTCAATACTACTCCCTTTTCTTTATTCTGGCGGTTCCCACAACCAGCAATGCAACAGTTGTTGCAAATACTATCACATGTATACTGAATTTACTACTGGAGGCTTATCACCAGCCTACATTATATAATTCATGAGCTTATCAGTCAGGTGGAGATTTGATGAAAGGGGTCTATACATGTAGTAATGAATTTATAAATAGACTTAACCCGGTGATACACAAAATGTTTAACGATAAATTTCAGCAATATATTTTCTTTTCATTATCTATATTTGATAAACAAGAAAATTTATATGAAACTCTATATTATTGTTATCACGCGAAATCATCAGCATCATTGGTAAACGAATAAAACTAGCGATAAAACTAGCTATCAGTTCAGTAGTAAAAAAAAAATAGACACCCCAGCAAGTCTACGCTAAAAGGGATCAGCAATTGAATTATTAAAACGGAAACATTTTCTATTTTACTTATGAACATTATCCATCCAAAAAATGTAATTTATGGTGGAATAAATAAGTAATTCATTGTGTTAAAATAGTAATCAATTAATAGCTTCAATATCCACGCAAACAAATTTATTCATTTTATTAACTATCAGTAACTTGTCCTTTCACCTACATGGGAGAAATTTGATTCCTATTCCATTAGATAGCCGGCTCAAGGCCGGCTATCAATAAAACGAGTTATTGGTTATAGCACGAACGTATACTTATCAGTGTGTAGAATCACGTGATCAAATCGATTGAAATGAATGCAGTTTTACGCTCAAAACTAATTGCGATTTCGTCTGCTAACGGTGAGTTTTTTCTTGACATTTTATATGGTATATTATATAGCCTAAAGTACTTTCCGTATACAGTAGAAACTCCCCAATCCGGAACCTCTCTAATCCGGAATCCCCCTCAATCCGAATTTTTTTCACGGTCCCGATTCGTTCCTTCTAAAAGGTATGTGAAAAAAACCTCCCCAATCCGGAACCTCCGTACTCCGTAGACCGGACTACTTTTTCGGTCCGGAATGCAAATATACAGTGTTATTTAAACTCCCCAATCCGGAATTTAACGCTTGATCCGGAATTATTACGATTTTATACAAAATATGTCAAACGGTTTATTTGATCGGCAAACGTTCCGTTACTCGTGAAATTGCTTTTAGCATCAACCCGAGTGTCTCCGTTTAGTAGGGTACGGGGTAATTTGTTGATAAAACGTCATTTTGTAAATAAATCACCATGGAGAAAAAGGTTCAACTTAATTTGTCATTTATTTGTTAAAAACAATTACATTCGTACATTAAAATGTATTGTGGCTCACATAAACAAAGATTTGATTCGTAATTACCCTTATTATTAACAGTTTTTTTATCGACGTATAGTCGGAATGAGGTTAAATCAAACGGTTTTGCACTTGGTTTTAGACACGAAGGACCGTACACAGGTTGAGTTTAAACACGACCCAATACGAAGAGCAGAAATGGAGATCGTTATCACACCTTTTAATCTGTTAATTGCCTGACAGGGGGGTTAACTGCCTGTTTGCAGTGTAGCCGGAGGCAATCACCAGTAGTCAGTTGTTTATTGGTGTCTCCAGTACAGGTCTTTCCGGTATACAGATCTTTACACCAAAATAAAAAAAATAGGTTTTAAAAAAAATTTCTAAGCTTTGAAATGATTTTTTCGCCAATCTCAAAAAAAATGCCTCCAAAAGCGGAAATTGTGAATACCAGCGGAAACCCTAATGTAACATGGACTTCAGAATACAGACATACTGTACCAACAATAGTGTACACCAGACGATATAAATTTTCCCTATAAAAACTAGTACATAGGTAAAACCTCTCCAATCCGAAATCCTCCCTAATCCGAACTTTTTGGCCGATCCGAAGGGAGTTCGGATTAGAGAGTTAGCTCTATCTTTAGCTGTTTTTAATTGATGCTCGGCCAAATGCAGTTTCCAATCGAGTGTAATAATTTGGTCGAGCACCATTTAAAAACAGCTAAAGATTGATCGAACTCGGTACTTGTCGGGTATTCTTACATATACGGAAAGTACTTTATCATTAGGCTATATAATATAAAAATATTGAATGCACGATCGTTATAATCAAGAAATTGAGATGCTTCGTGAGATTGTACTGTTTATTCAGTCAATATATTTCTGGTGGAAAATGGATCAAAGAGTTAGACACATATTAGTACTGAAATTATAGTGAAATATACCACAGATGGTAGTTTCAGTCGTAGGCTAAAAATAGACTTAATTTTTTTCCACTATTTACTATATAATCTAGATTACATTGTAAATAGTGAAAATAATTATTTTTTAAGTCTATCTTTTTAGTCTAAGACTGACAATGCCACCTGTGAAATTGACTCGATCATCGCCGGATTTTCTATTTGATTTTATGACGGTATAAGAATTTTATCATAATGGCTTACTTGTATTTCTGAAAACGGTATTGTAGTGCAATTGCTATCTTACTGTGACATCGACCGTTTTCGGAAAATGGGCTTACGTATCCGAACTCGTGACAAAACATTTATATTCATGTACGTGTTACAGCATGGTTTAATTCATTGTTTGTGTGCTTAATTGTCTTAAGTGAGTGCATACAGGAATAGGACTAAAATAAACTCATGTAACTCGACTATATATTAAACGAAGGTACAACGACATTTGGACACAACAACTATCAAGATTTTTTATCACATTAAAATACGATTTACATTGGGTAAGTTAGTTTTAAATTTAAAAGTTCAATTTGTATACCAATGAATACGTGAATATGTCCTTATACAGTACTGTGTTTGCTCGTTCATATACACACATATAAGTAAAGTAAAACACCGAATTCAACCAATGAAAAGCGACAGTAGGACAGCGAGGGGGGCCCAAGAGAGGTTAAATTTTGTGTAATGAACATTCAGGGACTAATGGGGAAAACATACAATAAATTAGATAGTATTGAAATGAAAAATATATTTAAACAACATGATATTGTATTATTGACAGAAACGTGGTTAAATGACAACTTAGTTTATGATGTGGACAATTTTAAATGTTTTGTTTTAAATAGAAGAAATAAGACTGCTGGGTCGAAGAGAGATAGTGGGGGCATAATTATTTATGTACATGTTAGTTTATTAGATAATATTGAATTTATTAAATGTACTGACGATTGTATTTTGTGGATGAAAATATCGGGTAGATTGTTGAATTTAGATAAAGATGTATGTTTATGTTTATTGTATAATGTTCCGCAAGGTAGTAGCAGGGAGATATTATGTGATGTTAATATTTTTGATTTATTGATTAATGATATGCTAGAAATGGAAACTATGTATGGTTCAGAATGTAATTTTATGTTATGTGGAGATTTTAACGCCCGAGTAGGGGTTAAGCCTGACTACGTTGAAAATGAAAATATACATGTTTTAAACTTATTACCTGATGATTATGTAATGGATGAAGTTGCTACAAGAAAAAGTAAAGATAAGATTGTGAATGAATATGGTCGAAGGCTGTTAGAATTTTGTAAATCCACAGGATTAAGAATTGTAAATGGTAGGTGTGGTTTAGATAAAGACGTTGGAAAATATACTTCTGTAAATTCGCAAGGATGTAGTGTAGTTGATTATGTATTATGTAAAAATGAATTATTTAAATGTTTTACAGGATTTGAAGTCTTAGATCCTAATATATTATCTGATCATTGTGCGATTACTTTCAGTATGAAGTCATATGTACAAGCGGCTACTTTTAATAAAACTGTTTCTTCTGATAGTAATTATGTACCATACAGATATAGATGGGATTGTGACAAAAAAGATATGTATATAAATGCAATTTGTTCTGATGATATTGTAAATCAGTTTGAAATATTATGTGATAGGATAGATGTATGTAACTCCAATATAGAATTAGATACAGCTCTTCAATCATTTAATGATATTGTTGAAAATGTATGTAATCCATTGTTTAAACAGAATATATATTGTAATCGTGATACAGACAGTAGACATGTTGCAAATTGTAAAGATGCTGAATATTTTGATATGGAATGTAATGACCATAAAGGCAAGTATTATAAATGTTTAAATTATTTTAGAAATAATCCTTGTGATGTTACCAGAAAAGACATGGTTAAGGCAAGATCAAACTATAAAAATACTGTTAGAAAGAAAAAAAGAATATATGATGAATCAAACACACAAAAGTTAGAATTAGCTAGAACAAAGAATGCTAAATTATATTGGAAAATGCTGAAGGGAACTGTTAAAAGTAGCAATAATTCACTTACATCAAATGATTTTGTTGAGTATTTTAGATCAATAAATGATCCAGATTCAGTGTTTTTCCAACCTGATGAAGATGTTTTGTATTTTAATGAAAGGTATCTAGATGGTGAATTAAATATAATGTTTGATGAATTAAATGTATCATTTACAAATGAAGAAATTACTAAGGCTTGTAGTCAGTTAAATAATAATAAATCCGCTGGTCCAGATATGTTTATAAATGAATTTTTCAAATATGGAACAAATGTAAATGCTTTTACGTCAATGTTGTGTAAACTGTTTAACAAATTATTTGATACTGGGTATTTTCCTGACAAGTGGTCAGAGGGTTATGTTGTGCCATTGCACAAAAAGGGTGGTGTTAATGATACAAACAATTACAGAGGAATTACTTTACTGAGTACACTATGGAAATTATTTACTAAAATTTTAAATGATAGACTTACATGTTGGGCAGAAGATTACCATGTATATATTGAAGCTCAAGCTGGGTTCAGGCAAAATATGGGTACTGTTGATAATATTTTTGTACTGCATAATCTTATCAATCATTTAGTAAACAGTCATAAGAAATTTTATACAGCATTTGTAGATTTTACTAAAGCCTTTGATTATATAGTGCGAGACATAGCATGGTTTAAGCTTATCAAACTAGGCATAAGGGGAAAGATGATGGATATTTTTCGATCAATGTATTTAAATGTTAAATCGAGGGTAAAATATGAAAATGAATTAAGTGATAGCTTCACATGTTTGTTAGGTGTACGACAGGGGGAATCTTTATCACCATTTTTATTTTCAATGTATTTAAATGATATCGAGGAACATTTTATAACAAATAATTATCAGGGTATAGATTTAGACTCATTTAAAATATTTTTATTGTTGTATGCAGATGATATTGTGTTATTTTCAGAAACTGAAAATGGTTTACAGTATGGTTTATTGCTACTTGAAGAATACTGTGATAGGTGGAAATTAACGGTTAATTCACAAAAAACTAAGATAATGATTTTTAGGAAAGGGGGGAGATTGAGAAGAAATTTACAATTTTTGTATAAAGGTCAATGTTTGGAGATTGTGGACAAATTCACCTATCTTGGAATAGTGTTTACAACCGGTGGCTCTTTTAACACAACATTTGACAGTTAATCAGGTCAGGCCATGAAAGCAATTTTTAAAATGAGACAATGTTTGTCAAAATTTCCAACGTTATCTATAAAACATAGATTAGATATTTTCGATAAATTGATATATCCAATATTAAGTTACGGATCGGAGGTGTGGGGTCTTTTTAAATGTAACCAACTAGAGAAAGTGCACTTAAACTTTTGTAAAGAAGTATTAGGAGTAAGAAGGCAAACACAGAATAACTTTATTTATGGTGAACTTGGTAGAACGACATTGTCATGTAGGCACTCAGTAAATGTAATTAGATATTGGTTAAAAATAACGACAATGCAACCTGTTAAATATGTAAGAATTGTTTATGATAGAATCTGCTTAGAATTAGACAGAAATCAAAATAACAAATCGTGGATCTTTATGGTTAGACATTTACTACAAAGTTGTGGATTTAATGATGTATGGTTAAATCAAGGTGTTGGAAATTGTGTATTATTTTTATGTATGTTTAAACAGCGAGTATCAGATATGTTTATACAAAACTGGAAATCTGAATTGGAAGATTCAAATAGAGCTAGGATATATGTTTTAATATCAGAGTTTAGTTTTCATGCTTACCTAAATAATGTTAATATAGACAAGTATAGAATCGCTTTGACCAGATTACGACTATCTGCCCATAGACTGATGGTAGAAACTGGCAGATGGCACAAACCAATAGCTACCCCTTTTAATGAAAGAAAGTGTCATTTGTGTAAAACTCTTGAAGATGAGTATCATTTTGTTCTTGAATGTAGTCTATATAGTGATATCAGAAAGTTATATGTTAATAAATATTTTTACTTGCGTCCAAATATGGTAAAATTTATAGAATTGTTAACCTCTCAAAATGTAAATATTAATAGACGATTAGCTATGTATGTTTTTAAAGCTTTTGAAATTAGAAATCGGTATTATATGTACTACGGATAAAGTATTTTGTTGGTACCTCTCCCGCTGTATGTAAAATATTGACTGGTATAGTTTATAATTTATGAATAAGTTCACCAGAATTAGTAATCATTATATATTTTTGACCGCTGACTATATTTATGTTTGGAGATATACATAATACACTGTGTAAACTCGTGTGATATTCTGATATATTACGGGTTTCTACTGTTCATTATATAAGCAATATATTTATTGTTGACCTTGTAATATTTATGTAATTATGTTTCATGTACATATTGTATGTATATTTGTATGCTCATGGGCATAATGCCTAATGTATTTCGAAATAAACTGTAAACTGTAAATAAACTGTATAACCGCCACCGTGGCCTAGTGCTTAGGGCGTCCGCCTCCGGAGCGGAAGGTCGAAGGTTCGAATCCCGGCGGAAGCTGGGTTAGAACTGATGCGACCGGTTGGTGAGCCGCCAGCTAGTTAAAGAATGGTTACCGTAGGCCCATCTCTGCCAGGCGCCCGGCAATATGAGAAGGGATTCGGGAGGTTCTGTGCGCAAGAAAAATAGGTGTCTCATAATAGGGGTGACACTATAATAAACAAACACTTTACCTTTACCATATCTAGAAGGTTGTAAGTGCCACTCATACATATTTAGAATAAGCATCACAAGGCGCATCTTATGAGCCTATTTTCATAAAAAATTTAAAATCTGAACGTTGTAAAAGTTTGTTTTACCATATGTCAGTTTTCTCAAAATATCGATTTGGTAGTTACGACCTTCTTGTTCGAAGCCATCGATATATACGTCAATGAATTCAACATAATTATCATGAATGAAATCTCAAGTTTACAATAAAAACTCGTTTCATTGCCAAACACAGATTATTGATTCAAACTGATTGGTGTAACAACCTCTCTATAACAGTCACAGTGTGTATCCACTGATTGATGTGACAACCCCTCTATAACAGCCACAGTGTGTATACATTGATTGGTGTAACAACCTCTCTATAACAGTCACAGTGTGTATACACTGATTGATGTAACAACCTCTCTATAACAGTCACAGTGTGTATACATTGATTGATGAAACAACCTCTCTATAACAGTCACAGTGTGTATACATTGATTGATGTAACAACCTCTCTATAACAGTCACAGTGTGTATACATTGATTGATGTGACAGCCTCTCTATAACAGTCACAGTGTGTATACACTGATTGATGTAACAACCTCTCTATAACAGCCACAGTGTGTATACATTGATTGATGTAACAACCTCTCTATAACAGTCACAGTGTGTATACATTGATTGGTGTAACAACCTCTCTATAACAGCCACAGTGTGTATACACTGATTGGTGTAACAACCTCTCTATAACAGTCACAGTGTGTATACATTGATTGATGTAACAACCTCTCTATAACAGTCACAGTGTGTATCCACTGATTGATGTAACAACCTCTCTATAACAGTCACAGTGTGTATACATTGATTGATGTAACAACCTCTCTATAACAGTCACAGTGTGTATACATTGATTGATGTAACAACCTCTCTATAACAGTCACAGTGTGTATACATTGATTGGTGTAACAACCTCTCTATAACAGCCACAGTGTGTATACACTGATTGGTGTAACAACCTCTCTATAACAGTCACAGTGTGTATACATTGATTGATGTAACAACCTCTCTTTAACAGCCACAGTGTGTATACATTGATTGGTGTAACAGCCTCTCTATAACAGTCACAGTGTGTATCCACTGATTGATGTAACAACCTCTCTTTAACAGCCACAGTGTGTATACATTGATTGGTGTAACAGCCTCTCTATAACAGTCACAGTGTGTATACATTGATTGGTGTAACAACCTCTCTATAACAGTCACAGTGTGTATCCACTGATTGATGTAACAACCTCTCTTTAACAGCCACAGTGTGTATACATTGATTGGTGTAACAGCCTCTCTATAACAGTCACAGTGTGTATACATTGATTGGTGTAACAACCTCTCTATAACAGTCACAGTGTGTATACACTGATTGGTGTAACAACCTCTCTATAACAGTCACAGTGTGTATACACTGATTGGTGTAACAACCTCTCTATAACAGTCACAGTGTGTATACATTGATTGGTGTAACAACCTCTCTATAACAGTCACAGTGTGTATACACTGATTGATGTAACAACCTCTCTATAACAGTCACAGTGTGTATACATTGATTGGTGTCACAGCCTCTCTATAACAGTCACAATGTGTATACACTGATTGGTGTAACAACCTCTCTATAACAGTCACAGTGTGTATACACTGATTGATGTAACAACCTCTCTATAACAGTCACAATGTGTATACACTGATTGGTGTAACAACCTCTCTATAACAGTCACAGTGTGTATACATTGATTGATGTAACAACCTCTCTATAACAGTCACAGTGTGTATACACTGATTGGTGTAACAACCTCTCTATAACAGTCACAGTGTGTATACATTGATTGGTGTAACAACCTCTCTATAACAGTCACAGTGTGTATACACTGATTGATGTAACAACCTCTCTATAACAGTCACAGTGTGTATACATTGATTGGTGTCACAGCCTCTCTATAACAGTCACAGTGTGTATACACTGATTGGTGTAACAACCTCTCTATAACAGTCACAGTGTGTATACATTGATTGGTGTAACAGCCTCTCTATAACAGTCACAGTGTGTATACACTGATTGATGTAACAACCTCTCTATAACAGTCACAGTGTGTATACATTGATTGGTGTAACAACCTCTCTATAACAGTCACAGTGTGTATACATTGATTGGTGTAACAGCCTCTCTATAACAGTCACAGTGTGTATACACTGATTGATGTAACAACCTCTCTATAACAGTCACAGTGTGTATACATTGATTGGTGTCACAGCCTCTCTATAACAGTCACAATGTGTATACACTGATTGATGTAACAACCTCTCTATAACAGTCACAGTGTGTATACACTGATTGGTGTAACAACATCTCTATAACAGTCACAGTGTGTATCCACTGATTGGTGTAACAACCTCTCTATAACAGTCACAGTGTGTATACACTGATTGGTGTAACAACCTCTCTATAACAGTCACAGTGTGTATACATTGATTGGTGTAACAACCTCTCTATAACAGTCACAGTGTGTATACACTGATTGGTGTAACAACCTCTCTATAACAGTCACAGTGTGTATACACTGATTGGTGTAACAGCCTCTCTATAACAGTCACAGTGTGTATACATTGATTGATGTAACAACCTCTCTATAACAGTCACAGTGTGTATCCATTGATTGTTGTAACAACCTCTATATAACAGTCACAGTGTGTATCCACTGATTGATGTAACAACCTCTCTATAACAGTCACAGTGTGTATATACTGATTGGTGTAACAACCTCTCTATAACAGTCACAGTGTGTTTACACTGATTGGTGTAACAACCTCTCTATAACAGTCACAGTGTGTATACATTGATTGGTGTAACAGCCTCTCTATAACAGTCACAGTGTGTATACACTGATTGGTGTAACAACCTCTCTATAACAGTCACAGTGTGTATACATTGATTGATGTAACAACCTCTCTATAACAGTCACAGTGTGTTTACACTGATTGGTGTAACAACCTCTCTATAACAGTCACAGTGTGTATACACTGATTGGTGTAACAACCTCTCTATAACAGTCACAGTGTGTATACACTGATTGGTGAAACAACCTCTCTATAACAGTCACAGTGTGTATACACTGATTGGTGAAACAACCTCTCTATAACAGTCACAGTGTGTATACACTGATTGATGTGACAACCCCTCTATAACAGTCACAGTGTGTATACACTGATTGATGTGACAACCCCTCTATAACAGTCACAGTGTGTATACACTGATTGGTGTAACAACCTCTCTATAACAGTCACAGTGTGTATACACTGATTGGTGTAACAACCTCTCTATAACAGTCACAGTGTGTATACACTGATTGGTGAAACAACCTCTCTATAACAGTCACAGTGTGTATCCACTGATTGATGTGACAACCCCTCTATAACAGTCACAGTGTGTATACACTGATTGATGTAACAACCTCTCTATAACAGTCACAGTGTGTATACATTGATTGGTGTAACAACCTCTCTATAACAGTCACAGTGTGTATACATTGATTGGTGTAACAACCTCTCTTTAACAGCCACAGTGTGTATACATTGATTGGTGTAACATCCTCTCTATAACAGTCACAGTGTGTATACACTGATTGGTGTAACAACCTCTCTATAACAGTCACAGTGTGTATACATTGATTGGTGTAACAACCTCTCTATAACAGTCACATCCTCTCTATAGCAGTCACAGTGTGTATACACTGATTGATGTGACAACCTCTCTATAACAGCCACAGTGTGTATACACTGATTGATGTGACAACCTCTCTATAACAGCCACAGTGTGTATACACTGATTGATGTGACAACCTCTCTATAACAGCCACAGTGTGTATACACTGATTGGTGTAACAACCTCTCTATAACAGTCACAGTGTGTATACATTGATTGGTGTAACAACCTCTCTATAACAGTCACAGTGTGTATACACTGATTGGTGTGACAACCCCTCTATAACAGTCACAGTGTGTATACACTGATTGATGTAACAACCTCTCTATAACAGTCACAGTGTGTATACATTGATTGGTGTGACAACCCCTCTATAACAGTCACAGTGTGTATACACTGATTGGTGTAACAACCCCTCTATAACAGTCACAGTGTGTATACACTGATTGATGTAACAACCTCTCTATAACAGTCACAGTGTGTATACATTGATTGGTGTCACAGCCTCTCTATAACAGTCACAGTGTGTATACACTGATTGATGTAACAACCTCTCTATAACAGTCACAGTGTGTATACACTGATTGGTGTAACAACATCTCTATAACAGTCACAGTGTGTATCCACTGATTGGTGTAACAACCTCTCTATAACAGTCACAGTGTGTATACACTGATTGGTGTAACAACCTCTCTATAACAGTCACAGTGTGTATACATTGATTGGTGTAACAACCTCTCTATAACAGTCACAGTGTGTATACACTGATTGGTGTAACAACCTCTCTATAACAGTCACAGTGTGTATACATTGATTGATGTAACAACCTCTCTATAACAGTCACAGTGTGTATACACTGATTGGTGTAATGATGTCACAGTGTGTATACACTGATTGATGTGACAACCTCTCTATAACAGTCACAGTGTGTATACACTGATTGATGTGACAGCCTCTCTATAACAGTCTCAGTGTGTATACAGTGATTGATGTAACAACCTCTCTATAACAGCCACAGTGTGTATACACTGATTGGTGTAACAACCTCTCTATAACAGTCACAGTGTGTATACACTGATTGGTGTGACAACCTCTCTATAACAGTCACAGTGTGTATACATTGATTGGTGTAACAACCCCTCTATAACAGTCACAGTGTGTATACACTGATTGATGTGACAACCTCTCTATAACAGTCACAGTGTGTATACATTGATTGATGTAACAACCCCTCTATAACAGTCACAGTGTGTATACATTGATTGATGTGACAACCTCTCTATAACAGTCACAGTGTGTATACATTGATTGATGTAACAACCTCTCTATAACAGTCACAGTGTGTATACACTGATTGGTGTAACAACCTCTCTATAACAGTCACAGTGTGTATACATTGATTGATGTAACAACCTCTCTATAACAGTCACAGTGTGTATACACTGATTGATGTGACAACCTCTCTATAACAGTCACAGTATACACTGATTGGTGTAACATCCTCTCTATAACAGTCACAGTGTGTATACACTGATTGGTGTAACAACCTCTCTATAACAGTCACAGTGTGTATACACTGATTGATGTGACAGCCTCTCTATAACAGTCACAGTGTGTATCCACTGATTGATGTGACAACCCCTCTATAACAGTCACAGTGTGTATACATTGATTGGTGTAACAACCTCTCTAATACAGTCACAGTGTGTATCCACTGATTGATGTAACAACCTCTCTATAACAGTCACAGTGTGTATCCACTGATTGGTGTAACAACCTCTCTATAACAGTCACAGTGTGTATACACTGATTGATGTAACAACCTCTCTATAACAGCCACAGTGTGTTTACACTGATTGGTGTAACAACCTCTCTATAACAGTCACAGTGTGTATACACTGATTGATGTAACAACCTCTCTATAACAGTCACAGTGTGTATACACTGATTGGTGTAACAACCTCTCTATAACAGCCACAGTGTGTATACACTGATTGGTGTAACAACCTCTCTATAACAGTCACAGTGTGTATACACTGATTGGTGTAACAACCTCTCTATAACAGTCACAGTGTGTATACACTGATTGATGTGACAACCTCTCTATAACAGTCACAGTGTGTATACACTGATTGATGTAACAACCTCTCTATAACAGTCACAGTGTGTATACACTGATTGGTGTAACAACCTCTCTATAACAGTCACAGTGTGTATACACTGATTGGTGTAACAACCTCTCTATAACAGTCACAGTGTGTATACACTGATTGATGTAACAACCTCTCTATAACAGTCACAGTGTGTATACACTGATTGGTGTGACAACCTCTCTATAACAGTCACAGTGTGTATCTCCTGATTGATGTGACAACCTCTCTATAACAGTCACAGTGTGTATCCACTGATTGATGTAACAACCTCTCTATAACAGTCACAGTGTGTATCCACTGATTGATGTGACAACCTCTCTATAACAGTCTCAGTGTGTATACACTGATTGATGTGACAACCTCTCTATAACAGTCACAGTGTGTATACACTGATTGGTGTAACAACCTCTCTATAACAGTCACAGTGTGTATACACTGATTGGTGTAACATCCTCTCTATAACAGTCACAGTGTGTATCCACTGATTGATGTGACAGCCTCTCTATAACAGTCACAGTGTGTATCCACTGATTGGTGTAACATCCTCTCTATAACAGTCACAGTGTGTATCCACTGATTGGTGTAACATCCTCTCTATAACAGTCACAGTGTGTATCCAGTGATTAATGTGACAGCCTCTCTATAACAGTCACAGTGTGTATACACTGATTGGTGTAACAACCTCTCTATAACAGTCACAGTGTGTATCTACTGATTGGTGTAACAGCCTCTCTATAACAGGCACAGTGTGTATACACTGATTGGTGTAACAGCCTCTCTATAACAGGCACAGTGTGTATACACTGATTGGTGTAATGATGTGACAACCTCTCTATAACAGCCACAGTGTGTATACACTGATTGATGTAACAGCCTCTCTATAACAGCCACAGTGT
This sequence comes from Spisula subtruncata, assembly GCA_963678985.1. Classification (NCBI taxonomy): domain Eukaryota; kingdom Metazoa; phylum Mollusca; class Bivalvia; order Venerida; family Mactridae; genus Spisula; species Spisula subtruncata. Next base: position 39,061,007 of record OY787673.1, on the reverse strand, counting down.
GTATACACTGATTGATGTGACAACCTCTCTATAACAGTCACAGTGTGTATACACTGATTGATGTGACAGCCTCTCTATAACAGGCACAGTGTGTATCCACTGATTGATGTAACAACCTCTCTATAACAGTCTCAGTGTGTATCCACTGGTTGGTGTAACAACCTCTCTATAACAGTCACAGTGTGTATCCACTGATTGGTGTGACAACCTCTCTATAACAGTCACAGTGTGTATCCACTGGTTGATGTAACAACCTCTCTATAACAGTCACAGTGTGTACACTGATTGGTGTAACAACCTCTCTATAACAGTCACAGTGTGTATCCACTGATTGATGTAACAACCTCTCTATAACAGTCACAGTGTGTATCCACTGATTGATGTAACAACCTCTCTATAACAGTCTCAGTGTGTATCCACTGGTTGATGTAACAACCTCTCTATAACAGTCACAGTGTGTATCCACTGATTGATGTAACAACCTCTCTATAACAGTCTCAGTGTGTATACACTGATTAAGGTGACAACCTCTCTATAACAGTCTCAGTGTGTATCAACTGATTGGTGTAATAACCTCTCTATAACAGTCACAGTGTGTATCCACTGATTGGTGTAACAACATCTCTATAACAGTCACAGTGTGTATACACTGATTGATGTAACAACCTCTCTATAACAGTCACAGTGTGTATCCACTGATTGGTGTAACAACCTCTCTATAACAGTCACAGTGTGTATACACTGATTGATGTGACAACCTCTCTATAACAGTCACAGTGTGTATCCACTGATTGATGTAACAACCTCTCTATAACAGTCACAGTGTGTATACACTGATTGGTGTGACAACCTCTCTATAACAGTCTCAGTGTGTATACACTGATTGGTGTGACAACCTCTCTATAACAGTCACAGTGTGTATACACTGATTGATGTGACAACCTCTCTATATAACAGTCACAGTGTGAATACACAGATTTAATTGTGATATTGTAAAGTTTATGATATTGTCAAGTTGGTGCAAGTGGTATTGTTATTCTTGTTTAACCAATAGACAAGGGGGATAACCGGAATCATCCTTCTTAGGACAAAAGAAAAAAAATTGTTGAACCTTTCAATATCTTTGGGTTACATTATTATAATGCTTTCCTGACCTGTGGATACATCTTACATTTTAAGGTCAACAATGGTCCGACAACGCAACATCCCGAGCCACACAGAAGTTACAAGGGTTGTTGATTCCTTTTTACATTACCTTGATGACAGAAACCATCCTGATATAATAAAACGAGATGAGCTACGACAAATCTACGAGAACCCATTTCGTGATCATGTAAGGACTTGCAACCCGAGCCATTTCAACGTACCGTTCCGTTTTGTACTGAAATTGTTCCGAGATGAGAAGATTGTACACGAGCTAGGTGACTACTACTCCTTTGGCAAGGACGTTCAGGCTCTGTATGAGAAACTTCTAGGTTCCGAGGAACACAAGGAGATGTTAGAAGCATGGCAAGCAATAGCCCTTGAGAATCCAACGTTCTGTGAAGTCTGTGGTATTGATTGTTCGACCCAAAAGAATTTAGAATCACACAAGAACGGAAACCGACATAGAATTCATAAGTTTCATTATGAACTTTGTAATAAAAGGTATGTGTACTAACTTTGTAATTAAAGATATGTGTATTGTAATTAAAGATATGTGTATTGTAATTAAAGATATGTGTATTGTAATTAAAGATATGTGTATTGTAATTAAAGATATGTGTATTGTAATTAAAGATATGTGTATTGTAATTAAAGGTATGTGTGCTTAATTTGTAAATAAAGGTAGGCGAAATTTTTATTTAAAAGTATATGTGTACTTTCAATTTGTTATTAAAGGTATGCATGTGCTTAATTTGTAATTAAAGGTATGTGAACATAGAATGTTTACTAACTCTCTAATAAAACATATGTGATATATAATTCATAAGTTTTGTTATGAGATTTGTATTAAAAGTTATGTAACAGACATAGAATTCCTACTTTGTTCATTATGAACTTTGTAATAAAGGCTGTGTTAGTTGGTGCATACCAGTAACTCAAAGACTTTTAAAACACTTAATGGCTACAAAAATCAAACTACAAGTATTATATAAATTTCCTTCATTGCATAGATAGATCTGCAAGTTACACAGTTCCATTGAGGATAATTTGTGACTAAAATGCTTGGAGAGGTGGAGTGGGGGGTTGGGGTGCTGGAAATTTTGAAACATTTTAAATGATATTTTTAATTCAATTAATTATGCCGCCCCACCATCTGTGGTGAGGGGGTATATTGCTTTCCTCATGTTGGTCTATTGGTCAGTCTGCCCTAGGAGCTTCAAACTTTGCATGGAGGTTCGTCAGCAACAATAGATGACCCCTATTGATTTTGAGGTCAAAGGTCAGGGTCACCATATGACCTTTACCATTTCTAACTAATGGGCTGCCATGGGGGCATACATGTTTTGCAACGCTTGTTATAACTATTATAGTTCATCACTGATGTCGTGTCCAGCTGGCTTAGAGATAACATCAGAACCAGCTGTCGATGAGTTGACATACTTTATAGAAAAGCAGTCATCCCCCAAAGCTACCAACCATATGTTGCTCACCATAAAAAACACAAGTAAAAAAGGGGATATCCTGATCTTACGACGACACTTGTTTCTGTGGGACACTGGCGTGTTTAAACTTGTCAGGAACGACAACAGGACTCGACCCATTCCTCCGAATCGACATATATCACCAGGTAAAAACTCACTGTTATATTTATTCCAAAGTGAATTAAACAAATTTCTATTTTTTATTTCGGTTTAAATTCATTATAATGTTGTTTTTTTTTATAAATATGTACAACTGTAATTCATTATATAGATATATAGGACTGTACTATCAGAATATAATTTTTTTACCGTAAGGTTCTTTTTATAATTACAATTGATGTTTGTACTTGAAAACATTTTAAGTGACCCATGTGTGAAAATGGATAATAGCCTAAATGATCGAGAATAAATCTCAAAATGGTTTTTTTATGTTTTAAAGTTTTTTTAAATCATTTTGTGACTTATCCCGTAGAAAATCTTTTTTTGTGGGGACTGGGTTCAAATCTCACTGGGAAGTTATCCAACAATAAAACCGTCCTTTGTTCCCTTTTAAGGTGAGAGATGTGAGATATCAGTGAGATGCAAGGCACCAACAGATTTCGGTCATCATTTCGTACCTTTAGCATTTTATTTTGGATGGAAAAACAGCAGGCATGAGTTACTTCCTGATGATGGCACAACTCAAGAATTTGTACTACGTTTTGTTGCAGTCCATGTTTTGGGTAAATTAAGCTTTTTGTCATAATTTATAATTTCTAAACTAAAATATAATGTATGTATAAAAATGCTTGACAGCTGTGGTACAGTGGCCATTGTGTATAAACGAGCTGATTTCCAGCAATTACAAAAAGGAAAAAACATTGAATGATAGAGTATGGTACTAAAGAAGGAGTACAGTGATCAGATTTTACATATGCTTTCAAAATAGCAATAAATAGTACAAGTTGAATTCTATAGTAATCTGATAAGTCATACAGTTATTTGGTTCATACGCTGTGGTGGCTATATATATTGCCCTGGATGAACGCGTAACCTGAGTGGTGGCCCTGGTTGGATTAACAATTGCAGCAGGTCATAACTCTATGTAGTAGACTCCCTCAAAACCAGAATCCTCATAAAACCGGACAATTTCTTAGGTCCGGTTTTTCTTCTTATAAAGTCAACTTAAAAAGCTTCCGCAATACCGGACTCCCTGAATTCCGGATTTCGGACGGCATTTACGGTCTGCTGAAAAAAATATTGAACAATAATATAACTAATTAAGGAATACCGGACGTGTATATTTGTCTTTGCCGATGTGTCACCTTGTATGCTGTTGATTAAAGATAAAAAATACTTTGTGAAATTCGCCGAGTTTTCTAGATGATTTTTAATAATTGCCTAATTACGAACGCAATTAAAAACGGTCCTTTTGTTTGATGTTTTGTTGCTTAAGGTAGGTATTGCTACAAACATATACCCGAACCAAGGATCGTTTAGCGCATCAACATATTAATTGTAATTACGACAACAATGCACTAAATCCAAACAAAACATTTTTAGCTGACATGTCTCCAATTATTTAAGACTTGCATTTCGGCATTTGTTTGATTGCACTGTCTATTGGATGGGATGATTCTGATAATCAATGAAAAAATGAACAATTTGGATTAGGGTACTAATGAATGTTAGAATTGATATCAAGATCATTCTTAGTCTGATTTTACAAAAACACTTTCATAAACTATTATTGCTAATTTGAAACAATGTCCGAACCTCCTGCGAAGCGTAGGAGAGTTGAGTTAGGGATTGATGTCAAAATCCAGACAACTTCTATACAAAAGCCATTATTTATAGATCTCAAAGGGTGTTTCTCTGCAAATTGTTCATGTAATATAAGTATGTACATGTATTATAACATGTATCATAACACACACACACCAAAATACCTATGAAAACATGTAAAGGTATACAGAATACAGAACTCCCAGAGAACCGGACCTCCAAGAAAACTGGAATTTTGACCCGGTCCGAAAGGGGTCTGGTTTTCAGGGAGTCTACTGTACCAAATTTTTATGCCCTCCATCATTGACGAGTGGATATATTGCTTAATTGCTCACGTCGGTAGGTCGGTCTGTCTGTCTGTTGGTAGACCAAATGGTTTCCATTCAATGACTCTAAGAGCGCTTTGCCCACTGAACGTGTAGGTTGGTCACCAACAGTATAAGACCCCTGTTGATTTTGAGATTGGTAGGTCAAGGTCACTGTGACCTTTACCACTTTTTAAGACCAGATGGTTTCTGTTCAATAACTCAAGAATTGTTTGTCCTAGGATCTTCAAACTTTATATTGAGGGTGGCCATTAACTGTAGATGCCGTCTTATTAAATCTTAGGTCCGTAGGTCAAAGGTGAAGGACACCGTCGTCTTTACCATTTCTGACTATTGGGTGGCAATGCGGCATACTAGTATGTGTTTTACAAACATCTCTTGTTTTAGTTGGTCAACTAAGTATATCCCTATCATTATGTGCATTACATTGTACATGTATGTTGTACTACATGGATTTTGTGAAAACAAGCTTTATTGACAATAATATTTAAATAAAATTATAATACGGTATGGTAAAGTTATGAATTTTATTGAGTGACTAATTTAAGAACTAACTACAGACCCTGTAACTGAAACAGTCCGAAATCTCCAAATCCAAAATTTTTTATCAGTCTGGAGGGTGTTCGGATTAGGGAGTTTGTATTGTATGTATTTGTACCATTTTTTGTCTTTCTTCAAGGTGATCTGCATGATGATCTGGCCCCTACAGCTCCCTTTGTAAAACCTAACCCAATCTCAGATGCTGAAGTAGAGACAACAATACCTGGTGTTCCTTTACCAAAGTAGGTCTTCTGTCTTTGTTAATTACTGTAAAGTTATTAATTTTTTTTTGGTGATTGAATTTCATCGATTTCATGTTTCACCTTTTACCACGAAATTTAATCCCATCGAACAATAATTTTGAACCTATTTATTACCTGAAACACAATATCCACAAATTAATGTCCCATTGAAATGGTCTTTTTTACTCAAACCACAAAATTTCGTCCCATCAAATTTAAATGATTTTACAGAATGAGAATGCAGCTGTGATAAAAGTCCATCCATAAACCTGGACAAAGGGGAACATTCTCAGAGAAATTAAGTAATGGCACAGACATGGGATCACTGGATTCTAAAATGTATGTCTCACCTTCTGGGATCGCTGGATTCCATAATGTATATCTCACCTCTTGGGACCGCTGGATTCTAAAATGTGTGTCCTACCTCTTGGTCATTGCTTCCCTTTCATGAGTGGAATATGTATTTTTTTATATAATTGATAACATTATGAGACCTTTTCATGTTTTTTTCCAGGTCAAGCAAGAATATTTTGTCTATGGAATATAAGTTGGAGATCAGTCGTGTACTTCCATATTTAGGTTATGAAGCAAGGAAAGGTTTAGACCACAACATGGGCATCATGAGCCATAAACTGAGGTAGTCATTTCTTATTGTTGTTGTTTTAAAAAATGCTAATCACACCAATTTAGGGGGGGGGGGCACATCAGGAACAAGGTCTAAGCAAAACTTCTGGAAAGTCGTGAAATCAGGAGTAATTGTGACGAATTGGGAGAACTCCTGATATGTTCCTGATATTAAATGTCGGTCCAACTCCATCAGGAATGTACTGCCGATGGAATATTCAGGAGGTTCCCCCAATGTCTGAGGGAAGCTCCCTAATGCAGGAGGACTTGAGCTATGTGACATCGCGAGTACATCGTGAAACTTCAAAGTTATACCCGGATGCATCCCTACTTAACCTGTTAAAGCCAAGGACCTCCATCTTGATTAGCAATCAAGAGCTGAGTAGTATACACTTGACCATCATGTCACTTTGAAAATATTGATAATTCTCAAAATTTATTGTGTCACTTTGAAAAAATATTTATAATTCTCAAAATCTATTGTGTCACTTTGAAAAATATTTACGATTCTCAAAATTTATTGTGTCACTTTGGAAAATATTAACAATTCTCAAAATTTATTGTGTCACTTTGAAAAAATATTATAATTCTCAAAATCTATTGTGTCACTTTGAAAAATATTTACGATTCTCAAAATTTATTGTGTCACTTTTAAAAATATTTACGATTCTCAAAATCTATTGTGTCACTTTGAAAATATATTATAATTCTCAAAATCTATTGTGTCACTTTAAAAAATATTGATAATTGTCAAAATCTATTGTGTCACTTTGAAAAATATTTACGATTCTCAAAATTTATTGTGTCACTTTGAAAAATATTTACGATTCTCAAAATCTATTGTGTCACTTTGAAAAATATTTATAATTCTCAAAATTTATTTAGATCCAAATTGAATGTCAATCTGAATGTTCAGACATACAGATCCAAGTTTGATCATTTGTTATGGTGTGAGGAGCTACAGATGCAGGAGGACATAAAAAATTATGATTTAAAGTCGGTTACTATGGCGATAGATAGAAGAACGAACCTGATGGTTTTACAGGTAATCATTCTCATATTAAGTCACAATTTAATATTGAGCTAATATAAAACTTAGTCATATTGCTTAATATATATATAAATTGTGAATATGTTTCTATCAAATTGAAAGAGATATTATTATTTGTTTGTATGTATTTTGTAGAGTTTGTCGGGTGTATACATGTATTTTTTGTATTTTTTTATTTTTATTGATTTGTGTTTATATTGTAAATTTGAAGGCCATGTTGTAAATAAGCTCATACATGCACTGTATAAACTGTGTATTACCTTCGTTAAATAAGGTTATTATTATTATTATTGTTAAAAAACGTAAATAAATTTCTATATAAATTTTTGTTTCAGAGCTTTACTTCTTTATCACTTATTTCTAGTATCGTAAAATCATTTAATTTCAATGGAACTAAATTTCATGGTTTTGGTGAAAAATACCATTTCGAGGGGATGTAATTTCAAGGATTTCTTATCCACTTAGTCATATACTATGGAAATAATTTAATTTGTGGGGATTTGATTTTGTGTATCAGATCAACCATGAATTGCATGAAATTGAATCCCCCTCGAATATTAATGATTTTACAGTATACTGAACTGTCTATTACAAAATTCCTCCATTTGAATAATCGGTTTTGAATGAATGTGTTGTTAGCTTGTGCTCTGTGGTCCCCGATATATGTAGATCTAAAAGTTCAGGGGAAACTGTTCTGTTGTGAGGGAAAAGTAAAGTAATTTTGTCTTATCATATTTGTGGGAAACCTGGTCTATTGCTTGGACTTGATGAATATTTCCAGGTACCTGGTTTAATGGAACGTAGACCATCTGTACTGAGAGGCGACAGGGTGTATGTGTTTCATCATGGTAACCAAAGATTCAGGTACGAGGCACATGTGCATGTTGTCAGGCAGAACGAAGTTCTTCTTGGAGTATCACCAAAGTAAGTTAATTAACACACATACTGTAAAATCATTTAATTTTGATGGGACAGAATTTTGTATTTTTCTTTTGGTGAAAAGGGCAATTTAGATGGGAAGTTTATTCTTGAATTTTGCCTTTTAGGTTATAAAACAATGGTCAAAATTATTGCTCGATGGGATTTGGTTTCGTAGTTGATGGTGAAACCTCAAAATCCATGAAATTTAATCCCCAACAAAAATTAATGATTTTGCAGTATTTCACTTCATTTTGTTATAATTATGAACCATTGTTCACATGGTTACCTCCATTTATAGTTAATTATGCACAAATTCAAATGAGGATATGGCTGCTCACCAACCAGAAGAGAAATTGTCTCCCCTGGAAGGTTCAAACACAGGTTTTCTTTGGCAGCCAAATATCCAGTGAAAAATTTCAAATACTGTAAAATCGTTAATTTCCAGAATTAACATCCATTGAAATAGGTTTTTTTTCCTAAACCACAAAATTTCGTCCCATTGACTTTAAACAATTTTACAAAGGGTGTTGAATGACTGAATTGAGGAAAACAGCCCTCAAAAATTGAGAACTTAACTAACAGTGTTTTTTAAATGTCTGTGTTTTTCAGATTACGCAATAAGTGGCTGCGTGGAGCATTGTACGATGTGCGCTTTGACTTTGCCAAGTTCAATTTCTGGCTTCAGCATCGTGCATTGACAGACTTGCACTATGCACAAACTATCCTCTTTCCCGCCAAATCTACAACGTTTTCACCGAGAGAGGGTAGATTCAAGTGAGTGTTTCAATATGTCCAACTATTTCCCACCTGTTTTTGAGTTATCTTCCTTCATGGGTTGGTGGTACAGTCTCATATCAGTGAAGTTTTAATTGACATTACGCCAATTGTCCCTCAATACCCTTTAAGGTACAAATTCAACTCATCATGTGCTCACTATTAAGAAAACTATGTTACTTATCTATTTGAACAGTAAGTTATAATTACATGGTCTAATGGATTAACTTGAAAATCATTTTAAAACTTTAAAGAGAGGTGGGTCATATTGTTCAGAACAATATTTGTAGAGTTTATTTACAGAGGCAACACAGTTGAGCATACCAAGTCTTTCCTGTAAGCCTCTATCAGTTGACTGATATTTTCAAGGCCATGGTTTGACAGAAAACTCAATCCAGAACAGCAGGTAGCGGTGACTAACATTGTGAAGGGAACCAGTCGGCCTGCACCTTATATGATATTTGGTCCACCTGGAACCGGTAAAACTGTCACAGTCACTGAAGCTATCAGACAGGTAAGTCCACTTAAAGCCCAATTAAGCCTTAATTACTGCTATTCTTCCCACTTAAAGACTGATTAAGCCCTAAATTACTGCTATTTTTCCTATTAAAGCCCCATTAAGCCCTGAAGTTCTGCTATATTCAAACAGCAATAAGTTCAGGTACCCTATCTGTAGAATGGTGCATTTTAATCAGTTTAGTTGAGTATCAAAAGTGGAAATTACCGTAAGATCGAAGAAACCAATATATGTGTAATGGATTGTACATATAGATAAAATACAGATTTTACAGACTCTTGAAAATTAAGTATTTTGTCATCAATACATTTTCTTTTAAGATTGTGTGCCTTTTGTGTCCTACTGTTTCTATCAAATGCTGTGTTATGCTCTTTTTATCATCTTTTTTTCCTTATTTATATTTTGTCAGGTATACCATTGCCAACCTGATGCAAAGATTCTCGTGTGCTGTCCAGAAAATACTGCGGCTGATTTTGTTATGAAGAAGTTAATCAATAAGAACCAGCCGGGTACTGTACAAATGGCGGATATCTTCAGAATGTATGCCGTATCTCGACAGTATGTTAGTGTACCTAATGAGATCAAGGTCAGTTTTCATACATGAATTTGCTGGCTTAGAATGAGAAGGCGTAAGTACTACTTACGACCTTATAAGACTGATATATATTTGAAATCTGCATCATAAGGCGCTTCTTATGAGCCTATTTTCATGAAAGTTGGAATTTGTCATGTTGACTAATCTGAAATTGAAAAAGCTTGCTTTACCATCAGTAAAGAGTAAAGAGACAGTTTTTTCTTGTTCTCTCAAAATATCGATGTTATACTTACCTTATTCTAAGCCAGCGATATGTCCATGTCAATGGTATGTACGTACTTCATATAATCGACAAAAAAAGGTGGCACATGTCGTTTTTGCATTGTTGTTTGTTTTACTTCGTCTGATCATTTTATTGTTTGTCTGTTTGTAGGTATCTAACAGATTGAACTATGATCAAACGGATGAAGATTTCTTCTACCCGTCTAAAAATGAAATAAAGAAGATCAAAATAGTCGTAGTGACGTTAAGCTTGTCTGGAAGGTAATAATTGTTCCAAATATAACTTCATGGTTCTGGTAATGTAATTTTGTGGTAATTTTGTGGTTAGTTTGTGGTTATTTTGTAGTAATTTTGTGGTAATTTTGTGGTAATTTTGGTGATTTTGTGGTAATTTTGTGGTAATTTTGCAGTAGTTTGGTGGTCATATTAGCTTTTTTTTATTTCTTGGTAGAATTCTTGGTTTTTAGGGCAATTGTCACATAGTGACAAGGTGAGCTTTATGATCACTCTTCATCCGTCCGTCAACAATTTGCCTAATTGCACTCGAGAAGTAACAGTTTTGTTCCAATCTTCATGAAACTTTTGGTCAAACATATTTTTATTCCCGTGAAATTGAGACCAAGTTTAAAACTGGGTTATGTCAGGTAAAAAAACTAGGTCACTTGGTCAAATCTTTCAAAAATATTGTGTTCACTCTAGAGATCACATTTTTGATCCAGTCTTTATGAAACTAAGTCAGAATGTTGTAAAAAACTAGGTCACTGGGTCAATTCTTAGAAAGCACTTGTATGCACTCTATAGAGACCACAGTTTTGGTCCAATATTCTTGAAATTTGTCTCTAAGAAGTTTTAATGATAGGTGCATTCTATGACTGGTGAGCGACCTTGAAGGCCCATTTGGGTCCTCTTGTTTTTAATTTGAAGGTGTTTTAATATGTATATATACATCATTCTGTAGCTACACAAAGTTGTTACTTCTTAACACAGCTAACATACTAAATTAAATAACACCAATCAATTTATTTGTTTTTTCTTTGCAGACTGGTGTCTGCTGCGTTTCCAAGAAATCATTTTACACACATATTTATTGATGAGGCAGCCCATGCTGTTGAGCCTGAGTGCATCGTACCTATCACTGGGCTCATGGATTGTCGGAATCAAGATTGCGGACAGCTTGTTCTGGCTGGGGACCCGAGGCAACTGGGACCAATACTTAGATCAGCAATTGCTCAGAACTATGGCCTAGGTAATTTGTTGATTTCATATTAATTTGTCGACACCTGTTTGATTTTGATTTTTAATAAAACTTATGGAAAATTAAGGAAGAAGAATATTGATGTTCTTTGCATACAGCATTTGTCACACTGAAGTCTTAGTTTTCTGGCGGTCTTTAACATATGGGGGATTGGCTAACGGCTTCAAATAAATTATTATAAATCAAACTTTAGATATATGCACTGCCGTTATAATTTATATGTCTTTTGTAATATTTGCTACAATAATTGCTATAAAACATGACTGTATGTTTTTATGCAATAAATAATTTGTTTTGCATTTTATTGTATTGTATTATATATGTTTAGTATCAATTTTTCACTGACTGTGAGAATAATTTGTTAAATGTGAACCACTGAATCGTAACATAACCTTTTCCCAGGTTAATAAAGTCTGTCTGTCTGTCCGTCTGTCCGTCTGTCTGCATCTGTATGTCTGGCTTGAGTGAGTGTAACATACACCTGCTCCATGTTTTAGAATACAAATTATCTCTATAATATGTATAATAATTTTATTGCTAGAGAAGTCATTGCTGGAGAGGATAATGGAAGATTGTGAAGGTTACAAGAGATCCGACACGTCGGAGAACGAGAGATCCGACACGTCTGGGAACGAGAGATCCGACACGTCGGAGAACGAGAGATCCGACACATCGGGGTATGATCCATGTTACATTACAAAACTCGTTCGCAACTATCGATCTCATGACTCCATTCTGTATGTGCCACGGAAGTTGTTCTACGACGGAGAACTTCAGTCTTGTGGAGATCAAATGATACTCGACTCCATGCTGTCCTGGGAACATTTGCCAAATAAAAAAGTCCCGATCATATTTCACGCTGTGTTTGGGCATGATGACAGGGAGGCGTCCAGTCCATCATTCTTCAACAGGTTCGTCATTTTATAAGCTTGATTATTTAGGGTGGCCAAGGGCTCATGGAAAACATGAAAAATGTCAATAACAAATTACCTGCAGGGAAAGATCAGGACATTTTAAAAATGGGCAAAAATTAGGCAAATAATTTTCAAAATTGTGCAAAAAAAATCTATTCATTAGCTTTACATTGGTACCAATTTTATATAGGATTTTGTCTTTTAACGCAGTTTAAGAGGAAGTTAAAAAATGCTACTCGTAGACACTAGGGATAATCATGGCCGACAAAACTTGATTAAAATAAGCCTAATAATGAGCCTATCTAAAGCGTCGCGATTTGTATAATATAGTGCATGGATTTTAAAAACGCAAGTGTTAGTGCGTAAATAGATGGTTTATTCTCATATAGAACCGCTTATGAATAGAAAATAATTTTTGTTGAGGATAGGAACAGCCTTGAAAATGACCCAAATTCTGGTCAAAAGGAGAATATAGCAATGAGGATATTTCATGTACAGAAGGCTTTTCTAAAGTCTGCGAAACGAGTAGTTCGCACTTCACAAATCTGCTTAAAAACCACGCTTTTTTGCCACTGTAGGGGTAATGGTACTGACTTTGTGAAGACAGGAGGTGTGGTAATGTTACAAAATCCTCTTATATCTCCAGAGTGGGCACATGTTTACCTTTTCTATTTCATAAAACTTAAAATAATGTTCGCCGGGCGAAATTATGCTACTGAAAAGTTTGATGCTTCAGCAATTTCCTAGTGTCCTATGACTATACCCCAAAACACGTTTTTAATGTATTTTACATGTGCGTCAAAATGGTGAAAATGTGTATATAATCTCAGGTAGAGTAGGTTAAAGGAATGTAACAATAAAATTTCAGATATCGGGTTTAGTTTCTTTTTCCAAGCCCAAGTGACAACACATGCCAAGTTAGTTAAAACCAAAATAGGAGTGATAAAGCAAACAAGTCACAAGATGCACTTAAATGTGATTTAAAAGGGATTAAAATGCATGTATACAGAGGAATGTATTAATTCTAGTGGTTATAAATATGAGACAAAAGATCATAAAATAAATCAAATTTACCTTTGTTCACAGGTAGGTGAGCTTTGAAAATCAGAAATTAATAACGAAAATAGGAGTAACTCCTCTTTAATAGGAGAACTGGGCAGGTATGCCTTAACCTTTTGTTGTTCAGACAGTATCAGCTTGTACTGCAGAAGTTCATTTTATGTCTATTTTAGGGATGAAATTTCTCAAGTTCAGAAATATCTCGATCTATTGCTGAAGGAGAAGAAGAAGGGGCTGAAGATAAACCCTAAAGACATAGGCATCATAGCCCCCTATAGAAAACAGGTAAGTCATGTACATTTAGAAATAGACTATATAAATACAATAAACTGTAGTTCTGTAAAATCATCAATTTTCGTTGGGGATTAAATTTTGTGGATTTCGTGGTTCAACTTCAACCACGCAATCAAATCGGATTGAACCATAATTTTGACTCCTGTTTTCAACATCACATCAAATGGTCTTTTTTACTCAAACAACAAAATTTTGTCCCATCAAAGTAAAATGATATATTTTACAGTACAATGATATGGAGTTCAGACACAAAGGAATTGACAACAAAGTACAAAAATGTATGTGTAGGTCTGATAAGGCCAGAACTTTTTAATTATTTGGTTTACGGGAGATTTTTCAGAGCACTGCATAAGGAGGAGGAAATAAAAATAAAATTATAATGTGGAAACCGTAGTATCGGCAAAAAAAAAAAAAAAAAGATTAAAAATGGCTCGTTTTTTTTATTTCTCAAAAAGTTAATTTTTCATGACAAAAATGTACTGTTCTACACAGTTTTATTAAAGTATTCGTATTGACACTTCCTATAGTTTCAATACGGAAGTCATCCCCGTAGTCTTCCAAAATGGAGCACAGTCCTTCTCCAAGTGTTTTTTGTGCTCGAAACGCAACCAGTTTGTTATAATCGGCCTTGGCGAAAGACTTCAGTGTAACTTTCAAATAAACGATGTCTCCCACTGGAGCTGCCATCTTGTTACAGTCTGGTTCACAATTATTTTATCGATTGCGGATGCATTTTTACATAAAACTAATAACTGGTCAAAGTTAGCGGTGCCGTTTTTTCTACGCGCTGTGATATATTTTTATAGGTTGACGGCGCTAAATTATTTTTTTGGAACTTGAACGGGACGGTACGGCGATAATAAAAAAAATAAAAGCTCGATTTCAAATTCGATTTTTATTCTGATTTCTCAGTTCTTGGATATGGCGCTCCCGTAAACCAATTAATCAAAAAGAGCTGGCCTGTAACTAAGCATCAGAACGACAAATCATTGACTATGGCTTTTGAGTTGTATTTTTTTTTATTTTGGTTCTAACATGATTTGGTGCCCAATTATATTTTCAGCCAGTGTTACTTTGTATAAATGGGAGCATAATACGTTGTTTACTTTGTACATGTGTGATGTGCATCGCTTGGGGTTTTAATGTATTGATTCCTGTTTTGCGTTAAATGTGATTGTTGCGATTACTATAGTTGATTATTCACAGTTAAACCTAGATAAACCTAGTTTACCTGCCAGACGTTAGTGTATTTACAACCGTTCTCATTTGACTTTGAAAGGACTGTCCATTGTATTGTACTGCAGGTTCAAAAACTACGAGAAATGATTACGAAGAAGAATTATGGTCAGCGTGGAGAGATAATGGTTGGATCAGTCGAGGAGTTTCAAGGTCAAGAAAACAAGGTCATCATTATATCAACTGTTAGAAGCAGTAAGAACTACCTGGAAGTTGACATGGCTTTTCGTCTTGGCTTTGTTAAAAATCCCAAGGTATGACTTAATAGTCAAATATATCATTTTATTACCCGTAATTCAGTGACTGTACGGTAGCCTATGTATTGTACATCCTAGGTAAAGACATATCGATGGCTTAGAATTAGAAGGTCGTAAGTGCCACGTGCGACCTTTTAAGATTCATACATATTTAGAATAAGCATCACAAAGCGCTTCTTATGAGCCCATTTTCATAAAAATCTGAACTTGTCATGTTGACCAAAATGAAGTTGTAAAAGTTTGTTTTACCATAAGTAAAGAGTAAATGTCAGACAGTTTTTCCGTGTTTTCTCAAAATATCGATTTGGTAGTTACGACCTTCTAATACTAAGCCATCGATATACTGGTAATAAATGTACCCCTCCACACAAAACATATCTATTTTACATAGCCTGAGTATTTTTGTGATTCTAACTAATTCGGATTAAACGCATCTACAGCTTAATGTTTTTAGAGCAAGCACCATTTGAGAGCTGCAAATATAAACTCTTGTATAGAGGATGTTGCTCTATGGAGGTTAAATATATAGTAAACATCAGCTTAGGGAAACTTGGAATGTTTTGTTATAGAGAGGTTGTTGCTCTACAAATGGTTTCTCGGTAGAAGTTTTACTATACTGTTTTTAAAATACCTCAGACTTCTGACTATGTACTGGGTTTTTTTCCAGAGATTCAATGTGGCCTTGACAAGAGCTAGAGCGTTGTTAATTGTGATAGGTAACCCAATCGTGTTGGAAAAAGATAATAACTGGAAAACGTAAGTTTGCCACTAAAATGTGTCACCAAAGAAGAGGGAGGGGGGTCATGTGTCACCAAAAAGGGGTGTGATTGTGTGTCATACAGTATCCCTATAGTCTACAGAACTGTAACTCTATTGTGATAAGAGCTAGGAAGTGTATATCGAAGGTGACAAACCAAAACCCCGTAACTCAATTTTGGCGCGAAAACTTTTTTTGCAGCATCCACATCTGCTAGACGTCGCACGCATTTCTGTCTTGTCGCCATCTGAGTAACGTGATTGGCAATTTAAATGGCGACAAGACAGAAATGCGCGGGACGTCTAGCTGACGTGGATGCTGCAAAAAAAGTTCTCGAGCCAAAATTGAGTTACAGGGTTTTGGTTTGGCACCTTCGATATACAACTCCGGATAAATATCACGAATGATCTCCCTTGATAATGTGTGTTTATAAGTTCATTTCTGTAATTGGATTGTCTCCCCTTAGTTACATATTTATGTGAATACAATTTTAATATTGGATGTTTACAGGGTGTTTATATGTACCTATTGACAACAGAAAACATCATATAAAATTGTGTTTTGATCCATTGTACAAATCAATGTGTATGTGTTCTTGCAATAGCCAGATAGTGACTCGTTTATACAGTGTGGATATAAGTAATGAGCATAGCCTTTTTTGCTAGTTAGATTTCTGCTGAAATATGGTAGGCATATGAGTGCCAGAACCAAAATGGACATATTATATGGCAAGCAGACTAACCACTGTTTGGTGTAGTATAGCATACATGTAAATTATCCGCATGCCCAATTTGATTGAATGTATTAATGTATGTTGTCATGACAGAAGATTGAATGTATGTAGTCATGACAGAAGATTGAATGTATGTAGTCATGACAGAAGATTGAATGTATGTAGTCATGACAGAAGATTGAATGTATGTTGTCATGACAGAAGATTGAATGTATGTAGTCATGACAGAAGATTGAATGTATGTAGTCATGACAGAAGATTGAATGTATGTAGTCATGACGGAAGATTGAATGTATGTAGTCATGACAGAAGATTGAATGTATGTTGTCATGACAGAAGATTGAATGTATGTAGTCATGACAGAAGATTGAATGTATGTAGTCATGACGGAAGATTGAATGTATGTAGTCATGACAGAAGATTGAATGTATGTAGTCATGACGGAAGATTGAATGTATGTAGTTATGACAGAAGATTGAATGTATGTAGTCATGACAGAAGATTGAATGTTTCAGATTTATTGACCACTGTGATACAAATGGATGTTTTATTGGTCAGCATGGACGATCTCGACCAAATAATCCGGCACCAACTCCCGCAAGTAGTAGTGGTAAGATCAGCTTGAAGTTTTTGTACTGTAAAATCATTTATATTCGAGGGGATTTAATTTTGTGGATTTTGTGGTAATGTTGAGCCACAAAATAAAATCACACCAAACATTATAGTCCCATAAAGTCTCAGAAATAGCAATATTTTACTAACAAATAAGACATTGACAGGTTATAGAGCTCCTTAAATGGCATAGAATCGGCATACATTTGATCTATGTTGACTTTCATCCTTAGAATAATAATCTTCGCAAGTCGCCAATTTGTAAACAAAGGAGTCCACCATACAAAATACTCCTTTGTTTACAATATGAAATCGACGGGTCGTTCCGTAGACAGTTTGTAAACTTTCTTAATAGATCGAGGACACATATATTGATGACCAATTTATGCGAGTATTTGCATGTAACTAAAAGATTATACCGGTATCCTCCGATATTGGTAATCGCCGGTATCCTATTGCACTTAATTGTATAGGGTAATCGAGTGTAATATTTCACGGGTGAATTATAGGGTAAATTGTTTTCATTAGGTCATAATATAACATATTTAGATATAATTAAAGTGTCGATGTAATAATGTTTTAGACCTTCCGTCCACTATACCCCGGTGCTATGCGGAAGGGATGCTGATTACAACATGCTCGTTTTAGGAACCCTTAGGAATCATTTATCAATAAACATAGGCGGGGCTTTGTTATCAAGGTTGTTCGGGAGGTATTCGCGGATCGGTTTACGAATAGTTGCGGTATTATACGCAAAGTATACATGCCGAATCATATCGAAAATAGCCGATTGTATCGCGACTGAATGTCGACAGTTCAATAGTTAGTCCGGTATGTTTCCTGATCGCGCGGAAAGGTTGCAGTTACATTGAATAATATGCCGAGGGGTTTACGATTCGATGCAGATAGATTGCCAAATGGTTACCTATGCATATATAGACAATGCTGAACTACTATCTGAACCTCTTTTCGAACTGACTGCATCGATTCCGCTGTCATTGAGGCCGATGATATACGCTGATGACTCGGCATCACTTCTTCCACGATCATCTGTTGCCTTTTGTAACTTTTCGCTTTTCGGCACGTGATCTTAACATGATCGGCATAGTTTCCGTGTGTAGAACTCACCCCTTCAACGTTTTCGGGGAGCTTTTGGCATCGATTTGGCTATCCTTCGGAATCCATTCGTGATGGCTAAAATGATTACGAAGCTTCACAGAAGGCGTCCCGAAGATGTGGATTAAATGCGAAATGATGCGGGAGGGTTCCATAACAACGCCAGGACATGCCGAACCATCCCGATCTGGGGAATTTCTGCTTCGGGAACCCTTTGGGTCCTAGTGGACGGCAGGTCTTAGATATTTTGGGTAAAAGTATACAGTATAAATATTTTATGAATATTTTAATGTCTGTCAATTCTGTTCAAAAACTGCCACAAAGAATCCTTGGCTTAGTTATAATGAAATCTAATATAAACAAGGCAATATACAGTATGTTTAACCAGCGATACCGACAGATTCTATAGTTAAAAAAGATACCGGCCGACACCGGGATTAAGTACTCGCCCATGTATTAGAATAACTTCACGCTCAAGTGCACTCGGTACTTGACGAAAATAAGCTTGGTGTGTATAAAATTATACAAAACTTCTGAGTGAAAGGCCAGAATTTTCCATATTGTGTAAGTCAACTATTTGTTGCACAGTAATCAATATTTATAAAAACATAATAAATTCTCGATAAGTCACTCATTTTGTGTACAAAATATGACTGATTTTGAGCGCTAATGGGACTTTAATGTTTAGCCTTTTAAGCTAATTATTACCTGAAATGCAAAATCCACGAATTAACTTCCGATCAAAATGGTCTTTTTTACCAAAACCACAAAATTTCGTCACATCAAAACTAAATGATTTTACAGTAAAATTTAATTTTGTGTATATTAAGATCTATTAAGAATAAAAAGGAGTGTACCTTAAGTGGTGGTCACAACTGGACGTACATTTAAGTATGTGGTGTCTGCTAGCAAAAACTCATGGCCATTGTATGTTTTTTGGAGTATGTGATGCAGCACTTTTCATGTATGAGGAACTTTTGCTGCGTTCGACAAGCATATTTTCTACGTTTCTGTTCCCGTATTTGCGATGCGTGTACAACGTGCATGCCTTCTACTGTCAACTTACAAGGCAATGACAACGCTAGTGAGCAGTATGTGCACCATAACTTGACAATCTTCCGGAGATCATCTGCTTTACTAATCTTATTTTTTCATTTTAGTCTTTTTTCAACGATACAGTTACCTGTGGTTTTACTATGAATTGTTTAAAATTGTGTTTTCAGAGATTCTATATGACAGGGAAGCTAGTGCTCGCCTTCAGACCGAAGATCCAGAATTTGAAATCAGGAATTAAGTTCATACAAGAAATTCCTTGGGAAATAATGACAACGTAGCTGTGCTTCATTGCAAAATAAAATATAGGCACGAGTTTGGATGCGTAGTATTTTTGCATCAAAACGAGTGGCTATATTTTATCATGCAACAGAGCACTGCTACCTTAATCTGTATTAATTCATTTTTCTTGGACCTACGCATGGGTAGTGGGTATTCTAGGGCGTTGGGGTAAAAACTGTTTGAAGCATTTGTGATTGATGTTATAATACACTATACAGCATAATAAATTAAAAGCATTTTTAATCAAATTTTTATTATTGATAAGTAAATATGCACTTTTTTTATCAATTTACCTATCTAAATGCAATCATGGTGCTTCATCATTTTATGCATCAATACTGTTTTATTCAAACCATTGTTGTTTGTTATTTTATGATTATTTATTTGTTGTTAAAATTTGTGCCATATTTTAAATTATTTCTTGCAATTTTTCATTTATTGTTTTAGTTTCCTATTAATTTCTGTGCTATTTACACTAGTTGATATAATGTGTCTTATAATTGACGATTTTGTCCAAAAAATAGTATCATGTTATTTTAAATACTTTTGAGATCTCAAAATGGGGTTTGTAGAATCCTATATATCTTTAAAATGGTTGGCAGAATTCATGCATGATGTCATTATGTTCGCAAATCATTCCATACGAGTCTTTGTGATAAAATTTCTGTGAGTTTTTTTAAAAAATTTCTATGTCTTGTTATGTTATTGCTTGTAATGTTACAATATAATAAATAAAACTTTATTTAGGGTTACTTTGAGTATTAATTCCTTAAAGCTGAGTGATAGAGCGTCTATTTTGAGTGCAGGAGGTCAGTTGTTGTGTTTCAAGCAGAGGGGACTATAGGTTTGCCCTCCGACCATCAGTCAATCTGTCCATCCGTCGTTCCATGGCTACAAAAAAATTTGTCCGAAATAAAATAGATGTGACTAATCTCCTTATTGGTCCCTATCCACATGCGAAGTTCAATAAACCTAGCTTGAAAACTATCTAAGAGTTATGGCAGGAGCCAGATTTCTTGACTGATTGACAGAGGGCAAATCTGGTATATTCCCCTGGCTGAAACGGGTAAGGGCATAATAAACGCTTATGCCCCACTTGAAGCCTTGTTGATGAAAACCTGATAAGTCAATAAGGGAAATTTTGGGTACGGTTACATGGCTTTGACAATGCAAAGTTTAATAGCAAAGCCTTGACGGACTTCAAAAACTTACAACGACTCACAACTTGGAAGTGTTCAGGTTAACGTTTTCAGATGAAAAGACTAACAGAAGGAGGAACACACCAATAAACAGAATGGACTATCACATATAAAATTGGTCAATTCATAGAACAAATAGTTTCAGTAATAAATTAGTAAAATTTATTCATTTCATTTCAATCAAGGCAGACAAGGAGGACAGCAATTATATGGGGAGCGGTGGCCTAGAGGTAGGGATCGAGAGGTCCCGGGTTCCATCCCCCTCTGGACCACTGGTCAAAATCTCTGAGCAAGACCCACAGCTCCACTCCACCATGGTGTAAAATGGTACCTATGAGGGCAGTGTCTATTCCTGGGCGCCGCAGATCGATGTTGGCTGCCACACCACAGGAGAGAAATAGTCTCCCCAGGGAGACACGAGTGTAGGTTTCCATATGTAGCCCAATGACCAGGGGAGTTAAAATGTCAAAGGGTGCTTGAGCGGCCTAACAGCTGAAAAGAGCCCTAGAAAATTGGTAACTTAACTTAACTTATATCATGTAAAATGCTACAATATTTACAGACCAACAAATGTTGCAGTCAAACCAAAACAAACAAATAAACAAACACACTAACAAACAAACAAGTCATACTAAACAACAGGTTAAATACCATTGTTAAATTAAAGCAAGAACACATGAATATATTCATGCATAAAGGTCAGGATCAGGTCAAATTCTCAAATATACAAACAGAGAAACAATAAATTATTTTGATTCACACAGCTAGCAAACAAAAAATGATATGTTGCAATTACATGGAATGGAAACATATACACAATTCATTTATATTACTATGTATGAAAAAATTAACTTAAGTGCAACTGAGTGCTTAACAGAAGCGGTATGTTGCATAAAGAACTCGTTTAATTGGTAGCACTCATCTTAATCAAAGAGCTGAGAAAGGGTATGCTTTTGAGCACTGCTGTCAACCAATTTAATTTCGCAAATACATGTATTAATTTTAGTGTTTTGCCAATCCTCAGCAAATACACGACTACAAACTTTTGTGTTTTAAAGCCTCAGGTTATGCCCCACTTACGCGACTACCTAATTTCACAAATTTGTACAACTCGCAAACTCAAATCGTTCAGAATAATTTCTTGATTTAAAGAAGCTGGTTCCCTGTTTGTGCTAGCAGCTAGCTCAATATGTTGATAATGCGAATCCAGGAACCAATCCAGATGATTTTGACCCCATGGTTTGTATTCAATATCATGAGATTTTAATATTAACATCGGATTCTGTCACTAGTAATTCCATATTATCTACACTAGAGTTTTTAAATGCTTCAGCGAGTGATTTGGCGGCTGTAATATGTTCCAGACCAACAAGACTGTGTCCGTTAACCTCTAAGATCACATGACCAATCTTGAGACCACCTGACTCGTACGCCGAACCTCCGGGCTGAAATATAAAACATCCAGGTTGTATCCAGGAACTAAAAAGGCACCAAGCCAAATATTTTCTTGTGTTTATTTGACAAATTTTATTTTAAATCTGCTTATTTTGGTCATTTGTCAAATTTTCATTGATGTAAGCACTAGAGGTGTCTCAGTTGATGGTGTTTATACAATACAACCTCTACAGAATTATACCCTTTGGGAAAAATATCTGGACTGTAGAATTGGAGTCAGTTGACTGTTGTGTTTGCATATGAACACAGAACACAATATGCTTAAAATTTACTGTTTCAATGGATTTAAAGGTAATTGTTTGCTAACAAGAAAAGAACTAAGGTATACAGTACAACCTTTGTAGACCAACATCCAGTGGAACTGCAAATATTGGCCATTGTTTAGAGGTTGTTGCTCTACACAGGTTGAATTAATAGTAATTAAGATATGAGGTTCTGGAAATTTTGAGCATTTTGTAATGCACCAGTTAGTGGCGGCTGGCAATCCAGGGGAATTAGACATATTTAATTTATTATGTTTCCTGTCTAAATCCACGGGTCAGCTACATAATCACATAGTAATTCCCAGGTTTTGAAACCAACCAAAGTTTATTCATCAGGGCACTGTTTTATCAATTTACAGTCAACTTTAATTTCTTTATAATACCTTTACATCTGTAAAATGTGGTAAATGGAGCTGATATACAAATCAATATTCATTTAATGAATTCCCACAAACAATATATGTCCCCAATGTGTAGTTGTTAAATGGTTATACTGAATCTAAATCTGAATGTAAGTTTAGGATTTCCGTAAGTACGTTGATAAAACGGCACCCAGGAGTCGATAAGGTTGTCACATTCCTGCCTAGTAGGAAAATTAATCTGTCTAATTCCCCCTGTACCCCTCTGCCCCCTCCCCAGTGGGCATAATATTGACTTGTACATTATAGAGGATTTTGCTCGCTTTGGAGTGGTTTTACTGTACATCAATCATGACCTAGGCTTAAGCTTTAATTTACCTGTAAGTTGATGACTCTAGGTACTGGTTGTCTCGTGTTGGCTCCGCCCTCGATGGCCATACCTAACGTAGGTTTAGTTTTATATATGTAGACAATACGTAATGGT
The DNA here is from genome assembly GCA_963678985.1 of Spisula subtruncata. Taxonomy (NCBI): domain Eukaryota; kingdom Metazoa; phylum Mollusca; class Bivalvia; order Venerida; family Mactridae; genus Spisula; species Spisula subtruncata. Next base: position 39,037,476 of record OY787673.1, on the reverse strand, counting down.
ATGCTCCCGTACTTCTTCCTCGCATCATCGAGCTGCTGACTTTCCTGAACATAGACAATTCAACATACTGTAAAATCATTAATTTTCGTGGGGGATTAAATTTCGTGGTTCATATCAACCACGAACTTTAATCCCAACGAACATTAATTTTGACCCTTATGTTATTACCCGAAATGCAAAATCCACGAATTCAAGTCCCAACTAAATTGTCTTTTTTTCCAAAACCACGAAATTTCGTCCCAACAAAATTAAATGATTTTACAGTATACTATGAGGGATAACTTGTACATGGTAAACTGGAATTTACCATAAACTGAAAAATCATTAATATTTGATGCAGATTTAATTTTATTGATGGTCTAAATGCCAACGACTATTAATAATTCTATAGTATATGACTTAGTGATTAAGGTATCCTTGAAATTATGTCCCCAATGCAATGGTGTTTTTCACCCAAACTATGAAATTTTGTCCCATTGAAATTAAATCATTTTAAAGAATCGGGGAAATTGTCATTTGGTTATCATGCAAAAAGATATGACATAATTGGCCAGGAAGGCAACACTCAACTTAACCAAGACCATGCACAGAAAACAAAAAAATCATGGAAAAATATTTTTCTGAAGACAGGAACAATCCCTGTTCTTTCAGTGTCATCAGCGCTTTGATTAAGCAGTCAGTTAGGCCTGTAGCCTGCTGCTATTGAGAACCCTGTCCTTATTCGTAAAATTTCAAGCAAGTCATATCCTCTCACAGTTCAATGTAAGACACACTATGGACTTTGAATTCCATGCATAAATTATGAATGATAACTACTCTGCAACATTATTTACTGTACCTCTTCCTGTCTAGCAATTATGGCTAAATCCACAAAGGAATATATCTGTGGTCGAGGAATCCTTAGAATATCTAATTCCAAGAAGTTATCCATATTTGTAGGCAGTATCATATTATAGCAGGCGCGCTACTGTTCTTAATATCTAACCGTTATATTTCACCAAATATTGATTTTTAGGGCGTGGCACTTATATAATACACCAAGACCACAATGTAGTCAACTTCTGTTCATTGCAATAAATCATACACATTTAATTGTATATTCTTCCAATAAATCATACAGTAACTGGAAATTACAGATACTTTTGCTCCAAAAATTCAATTGTACAGTAATCCCAATAAGTCATACACTGATTAAATTTATATACGTTATGAATACATCACTTATAATGCTCCTAATAATGAGGAAATAATCAACGAGTCTTTTCAAATTATTGCTACGATATTGTCACATTTTATTCCGTTGATTCTCGTCAGTTGAAAGCACAACAATTGTTCCATTAAAGGTGATAGATTTATGAGTTTCAAGCAAATGTAATTCCTTTCACTGCTTTATAGAGAGCAAGTATCCCGTTAAAATTCTATTCAGCATCAGATAATGTCGAACCCCTCACGGCGATGAAGACATATCAAACCCCTCGGCAGCAACCACTCCTAGAGGCATAGCACGTTTTCGATACCTTTTGAAAATATCTCAAAGCTTAGAAATTTAAGCTCTCAGAGTCTTACTAGCATGACTGTTATTACAAGTATATCATTGAAAAAAAATGCACATATCTGTTGCCATGGAAATGTATTGGATGTGAATAGAAAATATTGATAATATTCTAGCTAATACAACATTAAAGGTATAAATATACCTGAGTGTGATCACATGACTGTGCCAGGTACAGTAATTATTGGTTTCCAATACCAGAGGAAAGTTAATACCACTGACTTAATTACTCTCATTACAAGGTCTATAGTAATTGATTTTTTATTTCATATATTATAAGTAAGCCTTGTAGATGGCATTTACATTAATTTTTGTTACTTCAGTGCCTTGCAACCACAAAGGGACTTTTTTGCAATTTAATAAAAGCGTTTATTCCATGGATTAAATGTTTTTTTAAACAACAGATTTTACCTTCAAAATGGAAAAAACTCCAGATTATTATATGAAAGGTTTCATATAAGAATCATATTTGGCACGGTGGTCTAGTGGTAAGACGCTAGACTGCTGATCGAGAGGTCCCGGGTTCGATTCTCGGCCGGGACACTTGGTCATTTCAGAAACGCTATTTAGTGTTTCCCACCCAACTAAAGATGATCCTGGTTGGTAACCCAGGGGTAGTCTCACGTGTATCAGTGCTTTACACCGGGCACGTTAAAGAACCAAGGAATCTATTCAAAACGAGCTAGGGTATCGCACCCGGATTCCTTGTATCTCACTTCTGTTTCTTCATTGATTGTCTGCCCCTGCCAGACACTGCCAATAATATCTCGGCCGTTGTGTATATGCCGAAAGGCCCTACAACGTATTTATCCAGATATCCAGATATCCAGATATTTGACTAAATTGCCCGTGTAGAATCATTGTATTGTAAAAGTTATAAGGAAATTTCTAGAATAGCGTAGCCTGTTAGTTGACCTATTTGATGTCAATTTTTACAAAAAGCAATTGAGCAACTGTCGATTCAATAAGTACCGGTAATATAGCTAAACAAGTGAGGGAACTACCCCATTGGAAAGGATAGTGGGGACTACAGTTAACCCAGTTATACCCAGTTATACCTAGATAGACATAATTTACCTGACAGACAAGCTTAAGTTTAAAACTGTTCTCATTTAACTTAGAACGTATTGACTTTGACTGTAACCTAAAATATTTCACTCACCATATCGCTTATAAAGGAGTCTTCCTCATCGAGAACTTTATCTAGTGGACTAACGTACAGATCGGAATTATCGCCGACATCATCGCCAATCATATACATGTGATCATCATCATCGTCACCTTCATCATCTGTGTCGTACATCGGCTTCCGTTGCCGTGGGTGACGATGAAATCGAGGAGATGTATCACTATTTAGACTTATGGTATCGATCGACCCATTGCCATCGTTGACCCGTATTTCCGGCGGTATTAAACTCCCTGAATTAATATTACCAGTCGACCAGTTCCCATAAGAACTTAATGTACCGTTACTGTCTCTATCCATTGAATGTCTATTGGATAATGTGTTAACACTTGAACGAGATCGTAAACTTTGATTGGTTAATGTGTTAACACTAGAACGAGATCGTGTGCTATGATTGGTCAATGTAGAATGGTTGCTATGACTACCAAGGTCATATGATGACCTACTTTGTAAAACATCGTCAATATTAACAGGATTATCGGAGGAAATTGTTACTCTGAAAAGACAAGAAACATTTAGTAAAGAATTGCAAGTAAGCAAATGTCTCCTATATCATAAAAAAGGAATGAGAAATTCCGACAGGGAAGGTAGCACTCAACTTAACAAGACGAGCACAGAAATCAGAAACACCACAACACAACTACCTTTTGATGATGTATTTTCACTATATCAACAGTGTCTCCATAGCAACCACAATTTTAATCAGAATAAGAAAATAAGTCGACTTGCATTATAATCTGCTTATTAATGCCTATCCACATACAAATTTTCATAAATCTAGCTTGGAAATAGTTTGAGACTATGGCCGGATCAAGATTTTTGATGGACAGAGGGTAAAACTACATGTTAAAAAAAGGTTGTGGAGCATGTCAAATTCTCTGAACTTGTACACAACCTAGTGAGAGCAGCAGCTTTGCTTCACTTTATACATGTATATGTGCAATTAAACAACATAATAGTGATCCAGAAAAGGAAGTTTAACCAGAAGCAACAGGTTTCAGTTTTCTAAGCAAAACGCTATTGAACGCCTTCATTATGTTACCTCCCTTTCAATTAAATATAGAAGGCATGGAAAGCGCTATGTAGCGCTTTGCTTAGGAAATGGACACCAGCTAACGTGTTTCGTACTGCGTTGTCACATGCAGGATACAACATAAAAATTGGTTTCACTTTTTTAATTATAACATTTTGGCCAAAAGCATTCATCAGAACTGAAAATAATTTCAATATTTAGAGTCATCTCTAATTATGTTCAGTTCGGAAGAAAGCCTTAATTTAGCAAAAATATTTAGCAAAGTGAAACCAACTGTAAAGTTTCAGTGCTGATAACTTTCTATGCAACATGCAATGTGTTATAACAGACTTAAACTGCGCCCAACGTAACGTGGGAAGAAAAATGTGCAAACCAGACCGCGACTCGAACACCGTGACACTTGGACTACAGGGCGAATGCTCTTCCCATCGAGCTAGCCGGCTGCTTACACAAGTTTCTCCCCATAAGTAAATAGGTTCAGACCATGACACAATATTGTAACAACACATTACCGTAAATACGCAGCCATAAGTCGCATGCAGCCATAAGTCGCAGGGGGACTTTGGAATAAAAAATCAAGGTTTTTGTCTAAACCGTTTCATAGGTCGCATGTATAGTTTTCCATTTTTGTGAAAGCTGAAATCATGTGCTCAGTGTCAGGTGTCGAAGGAAAAGTTGTCATTTTCAGCTAAAGTTGGGAAGAATGTGGTGATTTTCAGACAGAATATGGAGGAGTGTAGTAATTTTCAGACAAAGTTGATGGGAATGTGGTCATTTTCAGACAAAGTCAGGGAGATGCGGTCAGTTTCAGATAAAGTCAGGAGTAATGTAATGATTTTCTGACAAAATCAGGAGTAGTGTAGTAAACTCTTCCATAAGTCGTGAGGTGACTTTTTAATTTTTTTTGGGACTGTTTTCGCCCGACTTATGGCTGAGTATTTACAGTAAACAAACCTTTTCTGTCTCATTGAGAAGTTGGTATTGTAGGCCCTGTGAGTAAAGTAGATTGGGAAACATAGGGTAAGTAAAATCAAAGATTCTCAAACATCTTATTGTTTCTCAGAATTCAAAGAAACTGGACTAAGAATTGGCATTGCCATACAAAAACATTATTCAGAAATATTTCAAGAGCTCAAACTGAACTAAATGTACACACTCACTGGTTTGAAATAATTGCAAGAAATAGCTCCTTATAGAACGGGGGTCAAATGAATATTGCTTGTAAGAGATAGATAGAAAAATAAATGTTCAGTGCATGCAAGGGACCAATTTGAAAGATGTTTAGGCTTTGTGTTTTACAGAGGGGAGACTTTCTCACTATGCCCACGCTCGGAGTGTGATTTATATATTATTTAGAAAAAAAACATGCTTCACAGTCAACCTCAAAATCAAAGCACTGATAATGCTGAAAGAAAGTCAGAACAAGGTTTATTCCTTCGGTCAATCATTTATATTTTAAGTCACAAAGCCTGTGACACGCCCCCACCCCAAAACACCCTGTTGAAAAATTAGTGTAAACTATCAACTTACCTATTTAATGAGATATCATTACCAGCATGTCCATTAACTTCTACGCCACTATCATCACTTGGTGAACCATCTACAGGCTGTCAATATATAGATATATTTACATGCATGTATATTGTTCATCCTTGCCACTGGAAAATCCATATGCTTGAGGCCCTAATGAGAGTTCAGTCATTTTAGTTTTGGAGAAATAGTGCATGATTGAGAAGATGCACCAGTTCCTGAAGCAGCCCTTAGGCTAGTTCTTTACATGCCTGATGTACATTTGTATAGCATTATTCAGGGAACCTAAGTTATAAGTCTCTTCCGACAGACTAAGTCAGTCATTTGTTTGCAAACATTGCAATATCGTAACATTGTTTCTTTAATGTTTAAAATATGTAAACTTTAATCATTTCGGAGGTGCCTTGGAATTTCCGTATTCAACAGCATTTGGTATGATATGGCCTTAAAGCACACTGGCGGTTTAGTATCATCAACACTGTAAACATACCCTCTTCTAATAGACTACAACAAGATGTATGTCCCTTATGGCAGCCCAGTGGTCGGAAATGGCAAAGGTCACAGTGACCTTGACCTTTGACCTACTAACTTCAAAATCAATAGAGGTCATCAACTGTAACAGTTGTTTCTAAACCTCCATGTAAAGTTTCAAAGTCCTAGGACAAAGCGTTCTAGAGTTGTTAAATGGAAAACAATTGGTCTACGGACTGACCTACCAGCAGAACGACAGAAGTGTGCATTTATCAATATACATGTACACCCTAATGAATCAAAGATAGGGGTGGCATAACATTGAAGAATGCAATCCTACCCACAGGCACACAGTTTCATCGATTTAATAAACTTAATTCAAAACAATTGCCACATGGTCAATAAGAGAGAGTTGAAGTCCGAAAAATTGTTTTTCATACAAGTTTATTAAATTGATGAAAACCTGTGCCTGTGGTCATACCCTAGGTTGTTGATGGACCTCTACATGGACTACATGTGGGTCTGAATTGTGTATCTGTGAGTATGAACTACTTGCTGTACTAGCCCTCGAGTAAGATGAACTACTTCGTCGTGACGAATCTGGTGTTCGCTTCTTTTTATGAGATGAGGCCCTGAAAATATTCATATGTATAGATCTAATATTAGGCTGTAAAATCATTTAATTTCAAGGGACAGGTTTTGTGAATTGGGCTAAAAGACCATTTCGTTGGGACATAATTTCAGGATTTCAAATTTCAGGAAAATGGCAAGATCACATTTGCATGCCAATAAACTGCAAGCTGTGTAATGTTATGTTATGCTGTGCTGTGGTGTTCTGTTCTGAGCTTTGCCATGCTGTATACATCTATACCCACAATTGCTCTTTTTCAAGGTAAGATGCAAACAAAATCAACAGAAATCATTCAATCTAAACTAATTCCAAGTTCGAGGACCTTGCAGATGCCAATAATGTTTTTAAATAATAGTTTTTCAAATGTTCACCAAGCCTCTGACTAGCTACCAGCATGATGTGTTTCATTCAGTAACTTTATAGAAAATATACTGACCTCAAATCCTCGACAGATCTATGTCTTCTCCGTGTTTGTACATTGTTTGTATGTTGCCTATTCAAGTGGCTATTTGCATATCTGTGTCGCGTAGAAGCGCTATTTGATCTGGGTCGCGGAGAGGATCTGTTAGAAGACGGCAGGTCAGACGACACGTCGATGTAGACCGGTGTAAGGGTCTCCTCGGACATGGACCGTTTCATTAACATTGTCTTATGAAGGTTTGGTGATGGTGCGGCACTCTTTCTTGATCTCTGATTTGTTGTATTTGACTTTCGAGAAACATGCTGAAACAGAACAGAAACCGTTAACAAATTTAGGCTAACATTTAGAAACTGTTTGGTTCCTTATAATACTACATTGTACCAAAACTAGCCTTGAATTCAACAATTATTTCATTTACTGTAGAGTCATTAATTTTTGTGGGTGATTAAATTTCGTGGATGTCCTGGTTCACCTTCAACAACAAAATCAAATCCTATCGTACAATAATTTTGACTCTTGTATTTATTACCTTGTATGCAAATTCAATAAATTAACATCAAATTATCACTCAAAGCCATGTATTATTCTATTAATTATAGATTCAGAGAAAAAAAACCCTGAAAAAGACCACCTAAACAATGATGCCTTTTCAATATGAAACTCCAAATCTCTTGATTTTGTAAGACTTTATTAATTGAAACATGAATAAGCAAAAGGGAGTTTAGAAATGAAACTTGAATTACCCCATGTGTGTCCCCCGGTATATAATCTGACTCTATCTCTATTTGTTCTATAGCTTGTCGTAACGGCTCTAACTCCCACTCGGCTGCCTGCCGTCGTACACGTGTAGGTTTCTCCCGTAATGTCGCCGAACGAGAGGTAGGGGCCGACCTTGCCCGGGACTGAAACATACAAAATTATCATATATAAGGGATATACAAATGAACAGTCAACTCTCCTTTATAATCTCAAATATTACGAGACCTTGGAAATATCTTCGAAACGTCTAAAAATTAATATTTTCGATATCAAAGTTACATCTTCGCTTAGTTTCTGTCATTTACATTTCAATATTGTTTGTTACATCTTAAATAAGAATGTTTGAAATCTATTCTTTCTAAGAATATGGAATCTTTAGTTTCAGTGGATAAATCCAGCCTATGCAGTTATTATAGGAATGAGATACGTACCGTCCTAGGTTTGCGTATCATACCATCATCTGTACTGTAACCATGGTAACCATCCAGACTCTGTCTCTCCTGTGTCTGAAGGTAGAAAATAACACAAGGAAGATCACAATCAGGACATTTTGTTCAGACATGACATGACTCAGCGTAAATAGAAAATCACAATACAGAGTTTGTTCTAACTGTACTGCAATCCAAGAAATTATTTCGCTCACTTAAAGTTTGTGAGTGGTAGAAATTTACAAAATTCAGAAGCAGTGAAAGTGTTTATGATATCAACATAAAATGGATATCAAGAGAGATTTAAAAACCAGTAAAATTGCAGTCGCAAAATAAACCTGCGATCGGCAAAACGTGAAAAATAAGCGGAATTAAACTGGTTTATGGTATAGCAATTAAACATTATGACTAACCTCTCGTCTATCCAACAGAAGGTCAAACTTGTCAAGGTCGTGGGCTCGTACCCAATTTCTGATCTCTGACATCATACGCATCTATACAATCATAAAACAAATTCAGATACTATATACGTATGGAAGCAGCATTATCTTTATGATAAGTAAAAAAATCAAAGCGTCGATGGCACTGGAAGAACAGGGATTGTTCCTGTCATCAGAAAAATATTTTTCCAGTCACAAAGCATATGAGGGCATATGCCACCCCAACGTCATATGTATATTCCAGCATCTAGTTAATACATTATTACCTCTACTGCCTATACTACTCGCAGTATTTAAGCGTTGAGCGTTTATCCCTGACCGGATGGTAACCTAGCTTACGTAACATAATACAGTGGCTGTCTCGATATATTTACCAAGCTTCCTGCAATAAAGTGCTAAGTTATCATGCAACATTATAAACACTTTCTCGGCTAAAGATTAGGCGATAAAGTCCGAAGTCATCCCGCGGAATGCGCAAGTGGAGCTATTTTTAGCTCGTAATCATGTCTAGTGTATTTTTAACGCTAACACAGAACAGGGTTTAGCACCCTGTTCAAAAACAAGTCTGTTTAAGTTAAGTCTTTAAGAGACACAACTTAAAGAAGATGCCAACCCCTCCCGTATGAAACCCAAATACTTCTTATTTTTTCACTGTCAATCCCAGATACTTTTTTACAAAACATGATATATCAACAAAATCAAATTACATTTTTCACTCCTCTTTGCTTGTCAGTATTCAACAGTTCAAATGCGGATAGGGGTATGATTATACATATCTATGGAGTAAAGGGTTAAATTAACACAATCAAAGCACTGTAAGCACTGACCTTGGCTTCAGTATTCAACAGTTCAAAATTTGATGGCTTAGCGCAAAACTATGGTTCATTTTAAATTCATTGATTTAAAGAGGCACATACCATAGTTTTGCACTGAGCCTTTGTAAATATACTTATCTATGGAGTAAAGGGATAAGCACTATAATCACTGACCTTGGCTTGAGTATTCAACAGTTCAAATGTCGCCATGACAAGACCATCCACTGTGATAAATCCTGCCTGGTATTCATTTAAATAATATCGCAACGTGCCTTGTTCCGCCTCGTTCAGTAGTTCTACAGCTTGGTTCTCTATAGTGTCCCATTTTGGGCTGATAGACGTGTTATACATCAGCTGGGAACCAATCCCCTTTCTGAACATGGTGTTCTGGGAAATAGAAATATTATTCATAATGTCTTTTGAGTCTGGTCACGCTTAAATTGTGTCTCAATAACATTTGACAAAACATGTATTTAATTTACTGAAAAAAACAAAAAATTAAATTATTTTGTGTGATTCAATTTCACAGAGTTTGCGAGTGGTAGAAATTTGTGAAATGATGTAGCTGTGAAAGTGTTCAAAAACAATAATATGGACATCGCAGGAGACTTACAGATGCGAAAATTTGTATTTGTCAATATGCCGATTGGTTATTGCACATGCTGACTCTCTGGCTTTGTTCCAGCATAAAGCTAACTGGCAAAAAAAGGTTATGCTTGGCATTTTTCTCTATTAAGGACCCTCTTTATGGAGTGGATAAAGTTTTAATCTTAAAATAAGAAATATTACAAGATATGTTTGTAAAACACATATGCCACATAGGGGTCATCTACTGTTGCTGACCAATCTTCATGTGTTTGTTTGAAGATCTTAAGGAAAAATGTTCTTTAGTCATTGAACAGAATCCATTTGGTCTACTGACAGACAGACTACCGGTAACCAACAGATATGTGCAAAGCAATATACCCTCACATCAAAACACTTTTCGGGGCGTAATTATTTGACTCCAGTCAAACTAAAAACTGGTCTTACTCTAGAACTGGTTCCGGTCCCTGTACTGTCTGAGGTACTGAAATACAAACAACAAATTCACTTTAACAAAATTCATTAATAATAATCAATAAAGTTTGTTCTCGAAAAAGGTAAAAGCTTTAATATTGCAGGAAAAATATCTTTATTGGCATATTAAATGGTTGGTGGAATTATATCAGTCAATTCAATAGGGTCTTAACTTAAAACACCATTTTTTAAGTCCGGTACTGCAAAATCATTTAATTTCAATGGGACAAAATTTCATGGTTTTGGTAAAAAAGACCCTTTCAATGAGACGTTAATTCGTGGATTTTGTGTTTCAGGTAATAAACAAAAGGGAAGAAAATTATCATTGTTTGATGGGATTTAATTTCCACAAAATTTAATCCCCCACAAAATTAATTATTTTACAGTAAGTGATCAGCTAGAATGTGTATCTGTATCTTTAGAACAAATATCAAGAGTCATCTCCCTTGAACTGATGTCTAGTTAAGTCTATTTCTGTAATTGGATTATCTCCCCTGGTATACTGGCAGAATTGGAAGAGTTACAACATAGTCTGGCAAAGAAACACAGGCTTTATATATAATTGCATGCTTGAATCATGTTAGAATCGAAATAAAATATTCAAAAGTAAAATAGTATACCGGCTGATAAACAATGGTTTGTCATTCTAACGCTTGTTATTATTCCTATGCGTAAGAACTCCAACGCATTGTGTAGTGAGGTGCTGTACTGGTATTCAACAGTTTAGTGATGTACTGTTGTAAACATACGCAAGTCTATTATAAACTATATAGTCTATCGTATTTCAAAGTATGAAATAGAAGTCCAAATACTTGTATAAGATCTACGGATATTTATTAACTCCCAAATCACCAAATATAGATAGTCTAAATAGCTATAACACAAAAGCATGTAAGTTCTCACGAAACATTCAAAGTAGTTCTCTAAGCAATAAGTCCATAAGTGTCAGTATTTCTCTTAACATAATATCCACACTGATGCGCCACAAGTGGCAACATGGCCGCCCACTGGCGAAGTCTCCGCATCTTGTCTCGTTTCTTTCCGAGTTTATAAGGGATTCTTTCTGTGCGTCATATAAACGCACTGTACGTCACTAAATCTAATTACTTCAATCCTCATCACGATCATCATTAATATCTGTCAAGGTATATCATGAGCTTGTGCCTCCATGATGGGTTTACAGCATTCTAATTGATTACTACTAAGTATTTCGTCAGCTTGGTGTGACAGCCATGTGCGTACGTATTATATTACAATTGTATTTCAGCCGATATATCAGTGATCTTCAAGTGAATTTTTTAGACTTTTACTGAACTTTCAATTAGCTGACTATATAAAGCGCTATATAAATATTTTAAACTATTATTATAAACTATTACACATTTCACAATTTATTTATTTCTGAAGTATACATACTGGCTGCTGTGACGTCTTCTGCGTTGTTCATTGCTCACCCAACTAGTCTGATCAATCTTTGTTCTTCCATATGGTAACTTTCTGACATCTTTGATGGTAAACATGAGATGTTTGGATGTCTTCAATACATGAACAGCTTCCGTGTGTGTGATATCTAGAAAGCTGACACCATTCACGTCTAGTATCTGATCACCAACCTATAACAATACAATATGAGGTAATTGGACAGGGTAACCAGCACTCAACTTACCAACTTACACAGCAGAGCATATGTTGCTTCAGCACTCTCAATCATTATAGAACAGTTGGTAAACCATGTTTATGTGGGGATTTTTTATTTCTGAATAACAGAACAACCTCTCCAGAGCGGTACTCTGTAGAGAAACAACCATTCTGTTAAAAACCCTTCGAAAGTTTCATAAAACAGTATTTACTGAAGTAAAAAAGTTAACAGATACCATTCACATCCAGTATCTGATCACCAACCTGTATAACATCAGAACAAGACAAATAGTATATCGCGGCTATTGTTTGATGACCAGTATTGTTTATTATCAAATACTTTTGTTAAAGCCAATTTACTAATAAATTTGAAGTCAATCTCACCATTATTAACAATTGTTACCTAATGGCAGGGTTAGAAGCTTGTAACCAGAGAGAGAGGGTCGACAACGGATACTATATACCCGGATCTAGCTATATTACCTTCATGCCAGCTTTATCTGCCACAGAGAGTGGGTCGACACCGGATACTATATACCCAGATCTAGCTATATTACCTTCATGCCAGCTTTATCTGCCACAGAGAGTGGGTCGACACCGGATACTATATACCCGGATCTAGCTATATTACCTTCATGCCAGCTTTATCTGCCACAGAGAGTGGGTCGACACCGGATACTATATACCCAGATCTAGCTATATTACCTTCATGCCAGCTTTATCTGCCACAGAGAGTGGGTCGACAACGGATACTATATACCCGGATCTAGCTATATTACCTTCATGCCAGCTTTATCTGCCACAGAGAGTGGGTCGACACCGGATACTATATACCCAGATCTAGCTATATTACCTTCATGCCAGCTTTATCTGCGACAGAGAGTGGGTCGACACCGGATACGTAGATACCCAGACCGAATTCCCTCCCTCCACGTATCATCACACCAAGGTTCTCTTCACTCTCAACACTCATCGAAATCTAGAAAAAAAAAGATGTTTGTAAAACATGTATGCCTCCATTGCAACCCAATAGTGGAAATGGTAAATGTCAAAGTTATCTTGACCTACTGACCTGAAACTAAATAGGGTCACCTACTGATGCTGGGCAAAGCATTCCTGAGTTTATATTAAACAGAAACCATTTTGGTCTAGCCACAGAAAGACCAACCAACCAACATGACTAAAAAATAAAGTTATGATTTAAACAATATTTTAAAAAAAGAAAAAGAAACACAACAAATTTGTTTTTACTCTTTCACAATAGTTACCTAGGGTCTGAAAAGGTTTCAAGTTTATACTAATTTATTTTTTTCAACTCATAATTATGACTCTCTGCTCCAAGTTCATAATGAGGGCATGACAGAAAGAAGCAATGTTTCTCTAATATGACTAGTACCCAGCTATATATTTGCACTACACTAGTAAACAGCTTGCTTCAAATAAGCTCTATAATGATATCCTACTTAAAGTGAGTATGCAACTCTAGCAGACCATTGCACAGAAAACCAAAGTGGTCTGCTGCAGAAGAAAGAGCTTAATAGCACTCTTATTGGTTTTCCTTACCCTTTAAGTCAAGTAAGATAAAATTTAAAAACCACCTCTGGTTATAATACAGACCTTTCTCTCGTCAACACCTTGTAGAATATGAAAGCCAGACTTGGGTCCACCAGAACCTATTTCACGTAAATGTTGGTGCTCCGGGGGTGGTGATACCGCACGTCCGAATTCATTCACCCATTTATACATCTGATGAACTAGAAACGATCCGGGTATTCTACCTACACGGTTAATTTTCATCTCAAGTTTGGTGCTCGATTTGATTATCTGTAGATATTGCAATGAAAATTATAGGCTAAGCTATCATAAAAGTAGAGTAAAATATAAACAACATGTAATTACCTCCCTTTGTTAAACGTTCTCCAGGAAATCGAGATCAATTGACATTACGCCAGTTGTCAAACAATACCCTTTAAATAAATTATAACGGTAAATTATAATCACATGATCCAATGAATTAACTTGAAAACCTACGCCAAGCAGCCTTTGACAAACAACCAGGCGGAGCGATCTCTTCTCTGGTGTAATGTTAATTCCATACAAGAACCTTGAAATATATTCACCTATAAAGTTAAGGATCAGGTAAATGATTTCAGCCAACAAGAAAACTATAAGTCTTACAATTTGTTCAAAGTTCAAATGAGAACAGTTATAAACATAAGCTTGTCTATCAGTTAAACTATGTTTATCTAGGTTTAACTGGGCGTCATTGAGTTAATGGTAATTTTATTTAATGAGATCGTTGTCTCTTTAGTATTACTTATTGAATGGACAGTATAGCTTGGCGAATTTGATATGAACCTGACCTTTTAGCATTATTTAACAGTCAATAGATTGTCTGTATTTAATACCTCTGTTGTATGTTTTCATAGTCGGGGTTTATCAGGAAGACGCTTGAGATGTGATATACATACACAAATTCAAATACCGATCTTGCTTGATCTGTTTGTGAAAATTTATATGTTCAAAAAGCAAGAACCTTGTAATATATTCATGCATGAAGGTAAGGTTCAGGTCAAACTCATCAAGCTATGCTCATGTGTACAACAGTTACTGTGTCCAATGGGTAAAAAGTATTCATTCTCAGCTTGAATGTCATGGATATTTTGTTAAAATTGCTCAAAGAATAACATGAATATCTTGTTGATAGATGTTTACAACAGGTGCTTGGCATGTGGATATGACCCCCCTTTGGTCTCCTCAGTACAACCCAACAACAAATAAATTTTATTTGTTATTGGGTTGTATAGTGAGGCCTGTGAGGGGCCATTATTATTATCATCGGGGATCATATCTACATGTGATCTTTACTTGCTGTCTTAGCCAAAATAGCATATGGTATGTCCTTTTTGGTAAAACCCGGGACAATTAAACAAACAGTTGGATACCAAGTATAGTTAACCACTAGTTCCCAGGAGGGCAATGTTTCTACTACATAGTAATTAGACAACAGTCATTATTTATTAGGTTACTACAACATTTGGCAGCCATGCTGAAATGCACAGAGACAAAAAAGCACCGAGGCAAACATTTGTTTCTTCAAAAAATGCTGATTTTGGTAATCTCCCAAACTTTCAAGGAGGTACTTAGCGTGGATATGGTTCGGCATAGTAAACTATAGTCCAAGCTTCTTAGACGATGATTATTCCATTTCGGTGATTATTCCAATTCATATTACAATAAGGACTCCCAAATGAACAATAAAAAACTGATAATACTGTTTACATACAATAATTTAACTTCAATGGGACGAAATTTTGTAGTTTTTGTAAAAAAGACCATTTCGGTGGGATGTTGATTTGTGGATTTTCGATTTCAGGAAATAAATACGAGGGTCAAAATTATTGTTCAATGGGATTTGATTTTGTGGTTGAAGGTGAACCACAAAATCAACGAAATTTAATCCCCCAGGAAAATAAATTATTTTACAGTAAAATAATCATCATCCTCCCAAAACTCTTATACTGTAAAATCATTAATTTTCGTGGGGGATTAAATTTCGTGGATTTTGTGGTACATCTTCTACCATGAAATTCAATCCCATCAAACAATAATTTTGACCCTTGTATTTATTACCTGAAACGCAAAATCCACGAATTAACGTCCCATCGAAATGGTCTTTTTTATCAAAACCACAAAATTTCGTCCCATCGAAATTAAATGATTTTACAGTATATATTTATTATATTCACGCAATAATTTTTGACTTTACAGTAGTGAGTACAAAATGAGATTTCTTATGAAACATAACTTACTTTCACTGCATCATTATGTGGCATCTTGTCAAAGGAGACATCATTAACGTCCATCAGAAGGTCGCCGATCATAAGTCCATGTTTCTGAGCCAGACCCTCTTCTTCTATCGTCGACACATAAATCCCTATTCCATACTCAGCCCCGCCCCTAATACTGAATCCAAACCCTCGCTCGGAGTCATCCGATAATATCCTGATATATTTTAAGTCCTGCCTATTGTCTGCTCGCATAGTTTGAATTGTTTGTACAGATTGCAAACTTTTTGATGCTTTTGATGCTTTAGAACTTTCACTGAGGTTCTGTGAACGTGTTGTACCATTTTTCTCTTTCTTGCGTGTTTTCGACTTCGGGATTGACTTCGGGATCGACTTCTGGATCACTGATTTTGATGAAACAGTTGCTGCAGTTAATGGCGGCCTTGATCTTTGTAGTTTCTTCGTTTGCTTTGCAGGCATGGTATCAAACTTTCTTGTTCCAGGTTTCAAACATTGTTCAAACTCATCAATATCGATTTTAGGAATAACCTTTTTAATCAAGGGAAACAATTGTTGCTTGGCCGGCGAGTTTAGTAACAATTTTAGATTTTTCACAAATAACGGAACATCGCGACTGATATGAAATTGATTCAATATTTCAACAAAATCCGCCTTTTCTGACAAGTCTAAATGTATGTTTAACGAGTCTTGCAGTTGGCGCACGCTCGACGACATTGTCCTGGAACTTGACCGACTTCGTAAACTGTTCATTTTGAAATAGTTAATGACTTAGTGTTATCCTTAAAAAACAGGAATGTCAGAAGCAGGGAATCACAAATGGTAATCTGAAAAAAAAAAAAACATTAAATGATTATTATGTACAAAAATCCATTTAATTACCATTTAATAATTTATAAATTATGATTTCGCTGCAAAATATTTAATATAAATAACTCCCATCTTTGTAGCATTAAAACAATTGGATGCGTGTCTTGTATCTATGAGAGTTAATTGACTTGTGGTATAGCAAGGTGGATTTGATACAAACCTGACCTTTATGCATGAATATATTACAAGGCTCGTGCTTTCAATATATCAATTTCTGCAAATTGTGCAATATAGGTACTTCAAATTTGTGTTTGTATTACATTTCAAGTGTCTTCGTGATACTTCCCGGCTATAAAAACATACAATCCAGGTTATAGATTCAGACATGATATTGACTGTTAAATTATGGTAATCAAAAGATCAGGTTTGTGTCAAATTTGCCAAGCAAAACTTTGTTGAGACAACACTATGGTTCAAGTCACACATTCATTACTTTGTCAAACTACCAAAGACACTCATCAGGAGCCTTGTTCACCAATGTAAGTTAATTGTCCTCTTTCGGACAGGGAAGGCAACACTCAACTTAACCAGTCGAGCACAGAAAACATTAACAACATAACATAATACAATCACATGGAACAGCGCCCATAAATGTATCAGATGTATGTATATGAACACCCCTTCTAGTGATTCCAGACCCTGAAGTCCACAATTCTCAAATTACACTTATTGAAAATACATCCAGGTAACTTTATATATATCCAGAAAGAATCTAGTGGATTCAGTTCATCATAACAAATAAAACTTACAATCTTACACAAAACACGAAAACATCATTCTGACCATATAGAATAACTACATTATATCATAGTATATACATCTCCGTCAATTCACGAGCAACAGATTTTCCACGGGACGATGGATCAATAAATTACCAAGGTAAGATGTTTACAAACAGAAATCAATGTCCAAGAAGTTGATAGCTTATTGGAAATCGAAAACAAATTAATTATTTACGTATTGATATTAATTTGCCAATTTGGTATACTTCCTGTAATCGATTGTCTCCCTTGATCTGTAAAGTGCAGACGACATTGTGAAATTGACGAGAAAGGAATAACACGGCTGTACTGGACGTGATAATTGTGACACCAAAATATTTTGTTTGTGTGTTTAGATACATTTTATGCTGTTTTCAAGTAGATCAAAACTTATTATTGTGTACATGTGCAAAGTTCTAACACAAAAGCTGTTTTATCTGCTTGACAGAGCTCCGTGCAAAAACATGCTTCTGACGTACCGGAAGTCCATGGCCATCACGTGACTCTTCGATTCCAGGCGGGAAATATTGGTGGTGACGATAAATGAATGGTGGTGACGATAAATGAATGGTGGTAAGCAGGGTATGTATCTTATTTTATAATTTTCTATGTGATATACATGATGAAACATAAATTATGAACCAATGCACCAGTTAATTGAAATCCTGCCTCCAACACAAAGTTCTTAGCCAAACACTAGGGTGGGCGTGGATATTGGAGGGTGAATAGTCTTGGGGGTTTATCTTTCCGATGTCAGGGTATACCGTCTATTTTTAGAACTGGAAAAACTGTTACTTGGGACGGGTGATTTTCAGGTAAATAGTTCATTTTCTACCAACTTGTGACTAGCGCACCATATGCCTTAAGGGTTGCCACCAGGGACGTAGCTGCCCATACGCAAATACGCACGTGCGTACGCTGTTTGAAAAACTGACAAAATTTAAGTGATATAAAAATGCAATAAAATGCAATGCCTAACCCGGGTGAGGCATATTTTCCATGTGATAAAACGTAATTCATATAGAAACTATCAAACGTGTTTTGAATTGAAATTTTCTGACTTAATTTTTAATCACTTAAGTAGCTAAAATACAAATTAATCATGTTGAAAACGTATTTGTGTTACAAGCATAATTGCATTTTTGCTAGCTCGCTTCGCTCGCACAATGCATTTATTAGTGAACAGTATGAATTAGATATTAAGTTTGTGTGATACATCATGGACGTACATACGTACATGTGTCTATCCATTCCATGGATACGTGTTGGCTAGCCAGAGAATATGAATAATTCCGAAGCAGCAACATTACTAACTACATGTATTTAGTTTTTACGTATTAATGTTTGACAACCAAAAAGTCAAAATTCCGGGGATGCGGGTGCCTTATGACGTATATTTAATAAGCATTTTAACGCTACTAATTAAGCTTTAGCCACTTTAATTAAGAAGTGTCCATTAGTGTCCTGTCATAGTAAATACCAAGAAATATGATATACTCGAGTATAAAACGAAATCATACTAGTGTGTTTTAAAAATATAAAAAAATGGTATAGAATCAATGTTTATCATGCCATATATTACGCTATACTGTGGTCTAAAACTACTCCTGAATGCACGTACGGCTTCGTAGAAATAAAAAAAATCCCCGGGGGAGCATGCCCCCGGACCCCCTAGCAACTTAGCAACTCCCTTATCATGTGCGTACACTGAAAATATGCCCAGCTACGCCCCTGGCCACTTTCAGGCTATCATCAATTTCTTTCAAAAGATTCCTTGATTTAATAAAATAGTCGGTACAATTTCTTAATTTTCAAATAAAAAAAATGGTACCGGCTATTTTGTTTAATTGGAGAATAGTTTCAAAGTAAATGATGACAACCTGTACGTGGTAACTCTTAATGCATACAGTGTGCTAGTTGAGGTTTATGGATCATAAGATGTTAAATAGAAAATCAAATATTTAGCTCGTGAAAACCGAAAATCACCCGTCCCATGTAACTGTTTTTCCCGTTCTAAAAATAGAGGGTGTACCCAGTGAAAGTGCTGGATTAGTGTCACTGTGTGATATTGTTCCGCATAAAAAAGGATGGGACTGCATTTCACTGATTAAGGGCCTGGGCCATGGGTACATATTTTTCCTTCTGCATTATAGGCCCTGGGATATGGAAGGGATTTACCCGGTGTTTGGAAAAGCAAAAGTCCAAATCTCCGTCCTTCCTCAGGTTTTGCGGGGGGGGGGGGCTTCAATTGACTACACATGCATTGTCATATTATAGATTAACTTACTGTAAAACGATCTAATTTCAATAGGACCAAAATTTCTTGGATTTGGTCATATAGACCCTTTCGAAAGGGATGTTAATTCGTGTATATTGCATTTTAGGTAATAAATTTGAAGGTCAAAACTTTTGTTCTATGGGATTTGATATTGTGGTCGAGAATGAACCATGAAAAGTGAAAAGTCTATGCAATAGATTTATTATTCAGCTTTAAAATGGTACATCATTTATTGAAATTAGTCAAGGAATAAAACAGTAGACTCCGAAGAACCAGACCTACTGTCATTTTCATCATAATTATTGTCAAGTCAAATTTATCAGAAAATACCTGATGCCTCATTCAAATCATAATTTTCTTTATTTCATAAGAGGTAGACAAAAAATAGTTACATCGTGTAGTAGAAAAAACTTCAACATGATACATTGTACATTAAAATTGGTTGACTAAAACAAGTTTTAGGCACGATAACTGACTCTGCTGCCTGTTAGTTTGCGTTTTCTCTAAATTTTCAGTGGAGTGTCCAATCTGTGTAATTAAGGTCTTTGGTTAAACATAGTTTTGTCATTAAAGCGTCTACAAAAACATATTTTTATCATCAATATGGAGTTTAGCCCTTTATAGGTCAATTGGAAAACATCTTTAGTTTCCAGTGACATGCCATGAAAAAGCGTTGATAGGGTCGGTTAACCTTTTTTAATTTTATTTTCAAAGTCGTATGTAGAATATAAAACCACAGTGTCAGCTGTCATATACTGTATAGCGGGTATATTTCGCGGGGGTTTAATTTTCGCTATATTCGCGGTCAACATCGAATGAGCGAAATGTAAACCCCGCGAAATAATCACCAAAATTTACAAAGGGAGACAACGCATCAAGGAGCTTTAAGAAATAATCCAACATTACTTTGCAATACGTACAAAACGACACATTGTGTCGCTTTAGTAAAATACGGTGATAATAAAAAGAATACGACATGTATAGAATATGATTAGAAATTGGATATTTGTAAAGAACGTGTTTAAATCTCTATGAATGCATATCAATATCGTTTAAAGGTTTGAATTGTAAGCCGTTTCTTCACACTTGTTCAATTTTAATAACAGTTCTGTTTGCGGAACGTGTAAATGTTTGCCGAAATAATTATTTGTTTGTAAACAGATTTTCATATTTTTCTCATTTTAGCAGTTAATGATCAGTACGTTTGGTTTATAGCGTTTCTTTATCCTCGCCACCGGATAATCCTTATTGGCGAGGCCTCGAGAAGACTTTAAGTACTTTAAGTTTTTGGGGGACAGTACATGATACATAAGGGAAGATGCCCTAATTCTAGAAGCATCCCTGGTTCTTTTTGAATGCCATATGTATAGCACCCATACATGGGACCTCGGTTTAAAATCTCATCCGAAAGACTATCAGTAATTTTAGTCGGCCAGCCCGGGATTCGACCCACAACCCCGAGATCAGTAGTGACTATCATACTCGTACTCTAACGTTTACCTCCCTTTCAATGTTTACCAACAGAGGTTTTTATTTCGCGGCCAAGGCCGTTAGCGCGAAATCAAGACACCGTGAATTCAAAAGGATCCAATTAACGCGAAAATTGGACACCGTGAAATATACCCGCTATACAGTAGTTCGATTTCGAGCACTAAGCCGTGAGCCCGTGACTGCTCTTTTAAAGTTTAATCATTTCGCAGATAAAGGTTGTTGTGGGATTGACTAACTGCGCTAAATTGCCAATTAATAAATAACACATATTAGTAAGTATTATATCTTTAAACTATGACTAAATCACGGGTTACCCGCCCAAATAGACTCGTCTAAAAGGTCCTAGCTCAGGGTTCAAAATTGAACTATACCTGTATCAACTTCATATTAATTTCTTATCTTATGTCTTACAATGGTTTTACAATTTTTAGGCTATAATTATGCAAAGACCTAAATTACAGGTCTTTTGAATTATGAATTACTTTTCGATTTTTAACAACATTTGTATTACTGATTTGAAAAATAAAGGGTCAGCATAAAATCAATATTAATCAGAATAGGTTCATTGGAAACAAAAAAAAATCCTTTGGCCTAACTTTCAGGTTGATATAGCAATGGTCGAATGTGATGAGGAATGTGCCAGGTTTTTATTGCATGGAGGTAATGTTTGAATGCAACATTTTCTTGCTGTTTACTGGTATCACTGTTGTATACTGTAAAATCAATAATTTTCAAGGGGATTAAATTTCGTGGATTTCGTTGTAACTTCATCTTGAAATCCAATCTCATCTAAAAAAATTGACCCATGTGTATTTATTACCTGAAATGCAAAATCCTCGAATCAACATCCCATGGAAATGGTCCTTTTTGGCAAAAGAACAAAATTTCGTCCCATGAAAATTAAATGATTTTACAGTAGTCAGTGGACGCAGATCAATGAACGAAGAAAATGATTGTCAACCAAACTTTAGAGTTGTGTCAGCATTTGTGTGTAAAGCTGGGATTTTATAACATGGTGAGTTGTTTGTTAGTAAACCATTTCTTTCTTACGTTTTATTTTTTTAGTCATTTTAGTTTATACATTTTGGAGTGAGCATTATTCAGTAATTAGTAATTTGAAGTAAGCATTGAACTGAAATTATTCTGAAGGTCGTTGTACATCTATAGTACCAGAATTCATTTTTTTGCCTGTTAATTTAAAACCCATAAAGGAGGCGCTTTGGGACAGTCCAATATGCACAGACATCCATTGTTGGCCTAGAATTGACTTGGTACTTATTAATTTAAACTATGTTTTGTACATATGTAATTACTTGCTTGAGTACAACATGCAAATTGTTAATGCACCAGTCAATTGAAATCCCTGACCCCCAAAAAAGCCGGGGACTATTCCCCTTCTTTGCCCCGCCCTTCCCAGGGGTTGATGAGGGCCCAGGTTTCAATTGACTGGTGCATCTATAACAGTTGTATAAAGCCTAATATGTTCATTGCAACACTTGAACACAAAACTGTCAATGTGTTTGTTACAATTAACACCAAGGGCTGCTGTCACTGAGTAGACTGTTGCCATAACCAAACAATTACCGAGCATTGGAAAGCCCTATGCTAGGAAACAAAGGATTAACTTTAGAAGAAAAGGTTGTAAGTACAAAATCAATATTTTCAGAAAACAAGAAAAAAACTGTCCGAAAATTACTCTTTACTTATAAAACAAGATGTTTCAATTTCTGTTCAGTCATCATGAAAATTTCCTATTTTAATGAAAATAGGATCATAAGAAGTGCCTTGTGATACTGATTTTATATTTATCGTTCTTTTAACTAACATTACCTTTTCATTTGATGCCAGCAGAACACATTGGCAATTAAAGCGCTGCTGAGCACACACATTCTTGGGTACCAGGTAAATGAAGTTATAATACAGTGTGGAAATTGTCAGTCTATAATTGATATAATTATTGTATAATTGATTTTGTTGAACATCTGAAGTCTCCCCATCTTATAGTCCAGCTGCTGCAATCAATGTGTGTATGTGACGGCCATGACACTGTATTGATGTCACAGGTATACATATACCTGCCAAGTACAGATCTTTCAAAGTTAATCGAGAACAGTTTTTAGTCGTTCTGCAGGTAAAGTGTACTGATATAGCTTTAACTGGGTATACCTGGGTAAGGGTATACCCCGCTATTCTATCGAATGGGATAGTTCATTCATTAGTATTACTTATTGAATCGACTGTTCTCCTACTAAAGTGGAGTTACTCCTATTTAGTTGTTTATTTCTGGTTTTCCAAGTTCACCTAACTTTGAACAAAGGAACATTTGATTCATTTTATAATCTTCTGTCCCATATCTATAACCACTAGAATTAATATATTCCTTGTTTATGCATCTTAGTCCTTTTTAAATCACATTAAAGTGCATCTTGTGACATGTTTTGCTTCATAACTCCTATTTTGGACTTAACTAGCTTGGCATGTATGGGTATACAGCACAACCTCTGTAGAACAACACCCTGTGGAAGCTGAAAATATTGACCATTGTTAGGAGGTTGTTGCTCTACAAAGGGCCACTCTAGAGAGGCTGTACTGTAAAAACTAATACCTAACGGGTTTTGGGAGGTTGTGATAGCATATTTTTCTAGCTTTGAATGAGAAGGTTGTAAGTATGTTTGTTGTGTGTATAAATTATTTGATTGCAAAAAAAATGTCCTGTCCCTTGAAAAAAGAGTATTAAAAATGTAAAAAAAGTAAAATGGCTATTTGTATCAATTAAAATACTGTAAAATCATTTAAATTTGATGGGACAAAAAATTATGTGTTTTTTTGTAAAAAAGATAATTTCAATGGATTTTGCATTTCAGGTAATAAAAACAAGGGTCAAAATAAGTGGGATTTGATTTCGGGCTGGAAGGTGAACCACGAAATCCACAAAATTTAATCCCCCATGAAAATTGATTATTTTATAGTATAAATTTTACAACAAATTTTTTTTTCCCCATTTACTATTTTATTAATGATACAGTATTACCTGTGCATCCAGGCTCAGTGAGTGATTTTAGATACATTATTTATTGAACAGTAGGGTCCTGGCCCATTATTTGCTGCACACCTGTGGTAATATTGATTAGGCAGCCTCAATACTCTAGAGGGGATGTAATGTCTCAGAGATTGATGTACTGACTCAGTCGGTCATTGATTCAATCTAAGGCCATACCAAATCGCTTTTATGTTTAGCCTCAGGTGTCCGTTGCCTTACAAAAAGCGTTACCAAGCGCTTTCATTTAGTTACCTCCCGTTCAATTAAATATAGAAGGCATGTATTACCTCCGGAGGAAAGCGCTACGTAGCACCTTGCTTAGGCAACGGACACCAGGTCTGGCTTTCTAAAAACTATACTTAGCAACTTTTCTAAGTCCACACTTATATTTTTGAAGATAACTTTGTCAAACGTGAACGTAGCCCAATGAAATTTGGCTAGAACTTTTTTGGGTTATAGCTTTGCAGAATTGTAAATCAAAAAGTTGAGTTTGATTTAAATTTATTGAGTGGACACACGCATAACATAAGACTGCAAGAAAGTAAAAGTCGCAAATACATATTTTGATATCTTGGATGCCCACCATTTAGTCTTATGTTTCTATTGACAGTCAAAGACGCGAGTTGGAAGCGTTGTCGAATGAAGATACTAATTAAGTTTGACCATCTGAACAAAAAGTTGCCATGTGTCTTTGACATAGATCGAATTTACATCATGACGTCACAATAAAAATGCTAAATGCTATTGCAATCAATATAACACAAGCAAACAATACGTTTACCTTGAATTAAACACTCAAATAGGCATGTATGCGTTGAAAAGATATCAGACGTGGATGTTATGGTAATAAGTCATGATTGTCGACACTAAATGCTACTCTGTACCGTACTGACGTCACTTCATATTTTTCTAAAATCATTCAATGCATAACGGGGATATTTAAATAATTTTATAAACTGTTTTTCATACGAGGTGAGTCATTAGTCATACAATGAAGGCATTTGGAATACACTCAAGGTATATGTAAACGCGTGGCGTCAAAAAAACTCAAAACGCACGTCAGTCTTGTGACGAACAAACCACGTGATGTACGACCAGTTCAATACGGGAATTATTATGAATTTGTTGTACAAACGTCACGTGCGGAATTTTGTCACTATATTGCATATAATAAAAAAGATATGGATAAATAAAAATGAGGACTTAGAAAAGTTTTTAAGTATATAGCTACCTTATTAAATTCACTTAAACAAACGTAGCAGATTTTAAAAAAAATGCCTGGATCTTTGATCAGTATAGTTGCTTACACACCCATCAGTGGCAAAACCTGCGCAAAAGGATGTTTAGACATGGAACAAGTCAGTAAATGCATTCTTGGTAGCATTAATGTTTGCGTTACTTCGAAAGTTCAAACGAAACACAACTTTACAAGAGCAAAATTACTTTAGACCTTGAAAATCTAGAAAAATCCTTGTTTTTGGAATGTTTTTTATTTTGAAAATTGACTTCAAAACCTAGGGACACGATGACACTTAACATTAAAATCGATTGGTATGGCCTAAGCTAAGCCTGTCCCATATGTAACAATACATTGAACAGAGAGTCTGACAGATGCAGTATGTTTTAAAACAGACATCATGACTTTGTGGTTATTTTAGGATTGTGTAAAAACACTATGATTGTATAAAAAAAGGAAACTTTGTATTTTGTATCAGTTGGGTGTTTAGGATATTTGTATACTTAGTGTTAGATTTTATTCTGTTAATACTGTGATTTGTTTGGAAATGTTGGCACATTTTTTGCAAGTCTTTTTGCTGTTTTGTAAAATGTTTAGATGTGATGTTTCATGAAGGTGGGTTGAGTTTCATGACTTCAATTTGTTGATTACAAAGATCAACAATAAGGAGTATGGATTATTTGTACTATTGGAAGTTATTAAGTGAAATACATATGGCAGGTGATTACAAACTTTAACTTGTTTTTATAATTTCAATAATTAATTTATTAAATTTATCAAAGAGTTAAATAACTCTTTGAATTAATATATACCAATTTATTTGAAAAGTGTCCGAAATTACGCAGTGGAGTACAGCGTGACAGATCACATTTTCTGTAATGTACATGCCTGGTTTTCATAATATTGTATCATGCATACATGTCTGATATGTTATTAAAAAAAATTATGTCGATCGTAAATATGCCAACGTCAATGACCTCATGACATAAACATTTTTAATTACCTTTTTGTGAATGAACTTGATACATGTCAATGTTTTCACATTTTCATGTGTAAAAGTGCTTTTTAACAAATAAAACAAGGCTTTGAGGTCAATATTGAAGTTTACAGCAAAACTGAGATACATATACCATTTCAGTCCATAAACTTCCATATCGACTGAAATTGAGTATTTAGTTTTATTATACTGACGTGTTAGTAGATTCTTCTTAGAGAATCTTTTATCTAGCCATGATAGTTGAACAAATCGGTTTTTGACACTGTTGATGTTACTCTCACATTCCTATCGGATCAAGCCAGAAGCGTGCTCTGCCCTTGGGCAATATGCGTTATATGAACCAATTGATGTCACAATAATATAACAATATGCTAATGAGGCGTAATATTTTCTCTTAATCCATAGTTATCCATAGTTACGAGTGTTACCCACTTGACCACCATTTCATCCTTCCATCCTTCAGAGCTACAGATAAGCTGCTGTATTGGGGTAATTACCCAATTTATTTTCATAAAAACCCAATAGATTTTGAGAGGAGGGAGTAAGAAAAAGCAATGAAAATCTGAAATACCCAAAAAGAAAAGGATGATATAGTGAAAAACAGTACATAAAAGATCATTTACCCTTTGAGTTTGATTAAATACCCAAATAAAATTTGTCAAAAACCCAATGAAAATTGAAACTTCGGGGTAAAATACCCAATGGACTAAAACCATATCTGTAGCTCTGAATCCTTTTATTGTTTTATTTTCTATTTACTAGGGAATTATGTTGTCTAGATGATGACTGAATGGGGATGGAAGGAAATCTGATTGGTGGCTACAATGCTTATACCTTCCTAGTCCTATTTCTTCTTATTGGTAAGTCAAAACTTAGTGAAATACTTAGTTTTATTATGTTATAATAGTACCTCAGTATGAGAAATTCCAATGATCAGCAGTGCTTTTGTTTAAAGAATTTTACTGGTAGATGTGTTCAAACTTATATAGATGAAGTAAATGTAAATGGGTTAAACCTGAAATTCACACAAAGTGTTCAACAATATGTTATTAGTCCCCTACCGGTTTTCAACTGGAGGGGACTATAGATTTGCCCTCAGTCAGTCCGGACAGTACATCCGTCAAGAAATTTGGATGCTACCATAACTCAAACAAACAGTTTTCAAGCTAGGTTTATGAAACTTGGTATATGGATAGGACCCAATAAGGATTATGCGCATGTTTTGATATGATGGGGACAATAATTGTGGTTACCAATGGCAACAGAAACATTGACAACCTGAAAACCAGCTAAGTTAATTATTTGTCAGGGATTTGATTTTGTGGTTGAAGTCATCAACGAAATCCACAAAATTTAATCTCCCACGAATTTGAATGATTTGACAGGACTTGTTTAATATTATGATATCATATTGTCATATTTTAGGTTTTGGTATTAACTATACAGTTGCTGACCCTTGTACAGACAATCCATGTCAGAATGAAGCCACGTGTGTACCGGACAATGATACACAAACCTTCACATGTTCTTGTAACTCTGAGTAAGTTCTGTCTTTGACACGAGCCTAACCTATTGATTAGCATATTTTAACAGTCAATATATTGTCTATGTTTATAACAACGATTGTTTGTTTTAGTAATTGGGGAGTATCACAAAGACCCTGGAAATGTAATACAAACACAAATATGAAATTCGATAGAGCACGATTTGCTTGCTGAAATTGATATATTCAAAGCATGAACCTTGTAACATATTCTTGGATAAAGGTCAGGCTCAGGTCAAAATAGCCAAGCTATAGAAGATCCAGGGGCCTTATTTACCAGCTTTTTAAGACTAAAACTCAAATATAATACTTAAAATTGACAACATTTATTATCACAGTCAACATTCTTTGCAATTAGATTCAACCATGTGAAATTTTGTCTGATTATTTGTTGTTACCCACTTAACATGTATGTATACCCATTTGTATTAAAATAATGTTGATAAACATTGACCGGTTTAGCCTACTGTAGTAAAATGAGTAAATTGTGTACTAAAATATTACTGTTAAATCGTGCATACTTGAGTAATCAACCTCTATGGCTCTTACCACATTTTCCCTCTTTTAACAATATCCTGCGCACAAACAAATCTAAAGGACTGTCAAGGCAAGATTTGCTAATGACTGGATATTTACGTATTCAATTCAAGAACCTTGTAAATTATATTCTTGCATAAAGTGTCAGAATCAGGTGAAATGTCTTAAAAATAATACATTAAGATCAATATTCGGGATGGCAACGAGTACTAAAATGGTACTCGAGTACTCGGTCATTCTTCCGATCGAGTACTCGAGTACACACTACAGAAAACCTTATGATGCATACTATTTGGGAAATTTTATATTTGACAGATTCACTGGTGAATTATGTGAAGATTTGATTGATCTGTGTCAGCCGAATCCTTGTTACCATGACGGCACATGTGTCAAGGTCGTTGAAGGTTTCCGATGTATATGTGGCGAACATCATATGGGGACACGTTGTGAAGCAGTGAAACGTTATTGTATCAGTGAAAATCCGTGTCGAATAGACGCAATCTGTGAGGATGTTCACGATGGTAATTAGATAAGATGAATATTAAATACCACCCCTGGGTAATATGTATTACTTCATATTATATAGGGATTAGGGCTGTAACGGTATACCGCGGTATACAAAATACCGCAGACTTCAGTCCCACACGGTTCACGATACAAGACTTCTAAATTTCGGTACGGTTCGGTATTAGCTTTTTTATGAGCAAAATAATATTCAGACAATGACAACGCCTGACAACCTTCTGCATATGTATAATTACCATGTTTCACTCAATTAAATTTTTTTGAGCTATGCTTCATATTGTCTTAATTCACTTACAATAGTTGATAGGCTCATAATAATTGCTGTTATAGAAGCATTAAATTCATTATCACTTAAAAATTGTAGTATTTAAGCTGCTGTTAGAGAATATTTTATCATACCGAAATATACCGAACCGTTAGAAAAATTGACGGTACGTATCATATCGTGAGGTGAGGGTACCGTTACACCCCTAATAGGGATGTTATTCATTATTCTTCTTATTTAATTAATTTGAGTATAAGGATATCCAATCAAATCACTTGTTACTATCCATGAGTTCAATATGGTGTGACCTGATTGGATGTCCTTATCCTTAAGTCAAGTAAGATCAATATTTAATACCACCCCAGGCACAAAAAGGGCTGTATTTATAAAATTGGGATTGGGCTTCGTATTAGTGTTTGGCGGTAACAAAGGGAATAGATTTTGTAAATGTTACAAAAGATTTTAAATATTTAAAGCATCTTAAGTGAAAACTTAGAATTTTCTTTAAATTTCAATTTTTCCTTAAGTGTTTCAGCTTAACAGGAAAGCAGGAAAGCCAATATATAACACTTTATGGCAACTAAATGTGCCCACTACAGGGCGGTATAATTCAGAGCAAAAATGCACCGACACAAATGATGTGGTTTATTTGAGGCATTTATTTTAAAAAAAGACATGCTTATTTTGGTACATGTATCTAATTTCTTGATTTTTCCCCAAGGCAAGCACCTCAAGGTGGCTACGGGCATGCACTATCCTTCAAACATATGTTGATGGTCAATCAAAAAAATAACTTGAACCATAAAAAGTTTTGTCTTATTAATGTTGTATGATTGTAGGTGGGTACCAGTGTTTCTGTAGTCCAGGTTACTATGGTAACCATTGTGAGACAGAAATCAATGAATGTGACTCCTCCCCTTGTACGGGTAATGGTACATGTGTGGATAAATTGAATGGATTTGAATGCTACTGCATGCCAGGTAGGATTTCATCACTACTTTTTACCATAATCGAACAAATAAGGCACCAGTCAATTGAAACCCTGTCCCTGAAAACCTGGCAAAGGAGATTTTGGCCTTTGTTTTTTCAAGCTGTGGGTAAAATCAATGCCCCCAGGGCCATGCAGAAGGTAAGCCTTGCATCATCTGACAGTGAAGGAATATCGGAACAGTAAAATCTTGGAACTTTTTCCCAGCTGTCCCATGCCCTTCTCCAGGGTTGTGGAGCTTTTGTCTCTGATTAACAAGTTATTTTGAATGAAGCATGTGTTGCCTAACCATTAACCACCTATGCAAAGATGTGCTATCAGTGAGCAGTGCTCACCAAATGTGATAGTAGAGAAAAATATGCTAGTTATAGGGAATGCCTCTTTAATGCAGTTGTATGTTTCCATAAGCAGGAACTATCACAAAATGAAGATGATCAAGGTGTAATGCAAACACAAATCTGAAAGATCAATATTACACAATTTGCTTGCAGAAATTGATATATTCAATGCAAGAACCTGCCTGAGAATCATGTTTATATCTCAGTACTGGAAATTTGTTGCCTAGGTAAAGAATGCTACTTGAACCTTAGTCTTGTTACAAGGTGTAGATTAAAAATTGTTCTGTTTTTTCTTCAGGTAGGGTAGGAAGTAGATGTGAGACACAGGTGAAGAAAACATGTGTATCCGGACCTTGTCAGAATGGAGCGACGTGTACAGAATGGCCGGGTGGTGACGGGTATACATGTGTATGTTCACCGGGATATGAGGGTATACATTGTCATATAAACGTAGATGAATGTATCAATGCAGTGTGTGAATCCTACCAAGTCTGTACAGATCTCATCAATGACTTCAGGTAAATGTTAAACTTGTCTCATCAATGACTTCAGGTAAATGTTAAACTTGTCTCATCAATGACTTCAGGTAAATGTTAAACTTGTCTCATCAATGACTTCAGGTGAATGTTAAACTTGTCTCATCAATGACTTCAGGTAAATGTTAAACTTGTCTCATCAATGACTTCAGGTTAATGTTAAATTTGTCTTGCCAATGACTTCAGGTAAATGTTAAATTTGTCCCACCAATGACTTCAGGTAAATGTTAAATTTGTCTCATCAATGACTTCAGGTACATGTTAAATTTGTCTCATCAATGACTTCAGGTAAATGTTAAATTTGTCTCATCAATGACTTCAGGTAAATGTTAAATTTGTCTCATCAATGACTTCAGGTACATGTTAAATTTGTCTCATCAATGACTTCAGGTACATGTTAAATTTGTCTCATCAATGACTTCAGGTACATGTTAAATTTGTCTCATCAATGACTTCAGGTAAATGTTAAATTTGTCTCATCAATGACTTCAGGTACATGTTAAATTTGTCTCATCAATGAATTCAGGTAAATGTTAAATTTGTCTCTTCAATGAATTCAGGTAAATGTTAAATTTGTCTCATCAATGACTTCAGGTAAATGTTAAATTTGTCTCATCAATGACTTCAGGTAAATGTTAAATTTGTCTCATCAATGACTTCAGGTAAATGTTAAACTTGTCTCATCAATGACTTCAGGTAAGTGTTAAATTTGTCTCATCAATGAATTCAGGTAAATGTTAAAGATGCCTATCAGAGTGACTTTCCTTTGTTGAACTAACTTAACTGCTCAGATGCCTTCTAGAGTAGCTTCCCTTTGTCAATCAAATACCACTTAAATCTATAACATGGATTACTACAGTAGCTTCCCTTTGTCAATCAAATACCACTTAAATCTATAACGTGGATTACTACAGTAGCATCCCTTTTTTATAGAAATTTAAGAATATCATATATTCCAAAGTATTATTATCAAAGACCAAGCGTTTTTAAGTTCATTGAATTGCTCCAAACTAATAATAAGTCTGTTTTAGTAAAACTCGCCATATTTTGTACTAAGGCTTTCATAATAAGAAATTAATATAAAAATATGTTACTACATTAATTGTTTGCAGTATGTATACTTCTTTTCGATTCCGTAATAACTCATTGACAATAACAAAACATTCTCACATACTATTTACTATTTTCTGTATTCAGGAACGTGTTATATATGTCTTTTTTATCTTTCGTTTTTTCTGGGTTTTTTTCTTTTGCATGCATTATTTATATTATGTATATATTATGTAAGGCTATAAGCTATGTATGCTTTCGTCTTAAATAAACTTTTTGTTCTGTTCTGTCAATCAAATACCACTTAAATCAAAGACATGGACAATTAATGAATTGTTAGCATCTTTCACACATATCAGAGTAACTTCCCTTTGGTAAACTTACTTTTCTATAATGGAAAATAATATGATTTATATACTTACAGATGTGATTGTCCTACTGGTCGTATTGGGTCACAATGTGAGGATATCATCGATACTTGTGCTAGTAATCCGTGTCTGAACTCTGCTACCTGTGTTCATGATGAAGATAGATACGTGTGCCAGTGTATGCAGGTAAGTAATCCGTGTCTGAACTCTGCTACCTGCGTTCATGATGAAGATAGATATGTGTGCCAGTGTATGCAGGTAAGTAATCCGTGTCTGAACTCTGCTACCTGCGTTCATGATGAAGATAGATATGTGTGCCAGTGTATGCAGGTAAGTAATCCGTGTCTGAACTCTGCTACCTGTGTTCATGATGAAGATAGATATGTGTGCCAGTGTATGCAGGTAAGTAATCCGTGTCTGAACTCTGCTACCTGCGTTCATGATGAAGATAGATATGTGTGCCAGTGTATGCAGGTAAGTAATCCGTGTCTGAACTCTGCTACCTGCGTTCATGATGAAGATAGATATGTGTGCCAGTGTATGCAGGTAAGTAATCCGTGTCTGAACTCTGCTACCTGTGTTCATGATGAAGATAGATATGTGTGTAAGTGTATGCAGGTAAGTAATCCGTGTCTGAACTCTGCTACCTGTGTTCATGATGAAGATAGATATGTGTGCCAGTGTATGCAGGTAAGTAATCCGTGTCTGAACTCTGCTACCTGCGTTCATGATGAAGATAGATATGTGTGCTTACATTTCAAACTGTGCAATAACATTTAGCTTACTTTTCAAACTGTGCAATAACATTTAGCATTCATATCAAACTGTGCAATAACATTTAGCTTACCTTTCAAACTGTGCAATAACATTTAGCTTACATTTCAAACTGTGCAATAACATTTAGCTTACATTTCAAACTATGCAATAACATTTAGCATTCATATCAAACTATGCAATAACATTTAGCTTACATTTCAAACTATGCAATAATATTTAGCTTACATTTCAAACTATGCAATAACATTTAGCTTACATTTCAGACTGTGCAATAACATTAAGCTTTCATATCAAATTGTGCAATAATATTAAGTATACATTTCAAACTCACCAATAACATTTACCTAACATTTCAGACTGTGCAATAACACGAATCTTCCATTTTAAACTGTGCATTAATATTTAGTTTCCGTTTCAAATTGTGCAATTAAACTGTTCAATAATTCTGATAACCTGTAGGCCGGGGATATCAATCCATCAGATATGCTTGTCATATTGCTACATGATGGTTCTGTATTATAGGGTTTTGCTGGAGTCAATTGTGATGTACAGACTAGCCCTTGTTACCCTAACCCGTGCTTACACCAGTCAACATGTATTACCGACTTCACCCTTGAGTCAGGCTACAGATGTAAATGTCAAGATGGTTTCCTTGGTAACAAATGTGAGGGTAAGATAACGAGTTGTCCGTCGTCCCCGTGTCGGAACGGAGGTACCTGTTTGGAGAATCTGTACGAGGCAGGATATACATGTCTATGTGAGGATCTGTATGCTGGCAGTCAGTGTGAACATCCTATAAATGGCTGTATCGTCAGTGGATGTAATAATGGTGGAATGTGCATTGATAAAGATTCAGGTAAATGTAGATATCGATGGATTAGAATAAGAAGGTTGTAACTACAACTTACAACCTTTTATGACTCCTACATATTTGAAATCTGTACCATAAGGCGCTTCTTATGAGCCTATTTTCATGAAAATTGGAACTTGTCATGTTGACCAAAAGGAGGTTCTTAAAGCTTGTTTTACCATAAGTAAAAAGTAAATTTCAGACAGTTTTTCTTGTTTTCTCAAAATATTGATTTTGTAGTTACGACCTTCTCATTCTAAGATATCGATATATTATTTCTCATAAATTTCATATCTGCCATTCATTCCTACACCCCTACATACCAAGCTCGTTAAATCCTAAATAGGAGTGATAAAGCAAAACATGTCACACAATGCACTTAAATGTGACTTAAAAAGGGTTCAGATGCATAAACAAGGAATGTATTGAGTCTAGTGGTTATCAATATGGGACAGAAGATCATAAAATTAGTCAAATTGCCTTTAAAAAGTTTGTTCAAAGTTGAGTGCACTTGGAAAACCAGAACTTTACAAAGAAAATAGGAGTAACTCCACTTTAATAGGAGTACTTGGGAGGTATGCATAAATACTACAATTATCAATGTGAGAACAAATTATGGAACAATGTGTGTAAGAACAAATTCAAAAATTGAAAATATTAAAAGAGCTATTCAGTAACAATCTTTTAGAAACATAGTTTGGTTGTAGTACAGGTGTTGACGCATTTCAGAGGTAAAAGTTGAAGTAAATAGTTAGTTTTAAACAGTATTTATGCCAGCTCCTAGGCTGCACACACACTTTTGAAGCTCAGTTTGAGGGCATTACTTAAGACTCTATTTGAAAACACAACACCTGGTTTGATTGAAAAATGTCATTTTATTAAATGACGGAAGTGCATATATACAACAGCAATTTTTAACCAAAATTGTGAATCCTCAAAGATGGGGATCAAAACATTACGCCAATACAACTTGGATAAATTGTAAAGCTTTGTTTCCTTTGTTGATGCTCATGAATATTAATTAGCTACTACTAATGAGTTATAGAGGAATGGGAAACAAGTTTTTAAAAAAACGTAATATATAGCCTGCTTTCCTGTGTTTTCGTGAACATAAGACTTGTTTTTGGAGAATGCTCAATTGTTTGTTGATTTATAAACATTTTTCTACGATGAAACTAATGCCTGAACCCCTCTCTACAAGCTAAATACAAAACATGATGAGAAATCATTGTATTTTCCATGTAGCAGCCATCTTACAGAGTGGACTCCAACTCTTCAATCAGAAGACAAGTTTCCTAAAGGTTCGTGAATTCTGATTGGCTGGTCAGTAAAAATCATTCTGGAACTCTGTTTTTATTGGTTCACAGCGGAATTCCATTGGGGGTTCTTCTAGCATGTGTATTGACAAAATGGTGGCTGTGTGATGATTCTAACGCACATAAATGATGAAATTATAGACATGGGGTCATCTGCTTCTCTGTCTAACTGAATTTTAGGGGTATTTTATAATTTTTCCATTAAAATTTGTTTTAAGAGACGTATGCTCAAAATATTTAGGAAAACTCATTTTTTTAACTTCTTTAATCATTTGTCAATAATTTTGGACCTGCACGTTTAGCAGAAATGTGTCAAACAGGGTTCACGAAACCATAGGAATTCACGAAATTATAGGAAAGAAGGATATATTCAAAATATAAAGAAAATGGTTACCTCAAAATAAAATGATTTGTGCTTCAGAGCGCTTGTTGCTCTGTGGAGTAGAGAGAGGTTGTTGCCATGTGTAGGACCATTCAGGAGAGGTTGCACTGGACTTGTAGTATGCATGCTCTTATAAGTTATGATTACATTTGTACTTATAAAATTATTTCAATATTTCAGTGTCAGTATGTCAATGTACTAACGGATGGTCGGGGGAGTTATGTGACACGGATGTCAATGAGTGTGACCTGACACCGTGTCATAATGGCGGACAATGTATCAACATGCCGGGAACGTATGTCTGTGCTTGCCCTCTGTATTGGACCGGTGTGAGGTGTGAAGATGATATCATGGAGTGTGATACATCGCCGTGTAAAAACAACGCCACTTGTGAGGAGGTTATGGGTGGGCCGGTAAAATGTTTGTGTGTATCAGGTAAGTGTTAATGTAAAATCAGACAATTTTTTACATGAGGATAATTTTGGGAAATATTTATGTTCCATTTACTTCAACTTTGGCAAAAAAAACCACCGAAAGTATCTCCTTTTGAAATTAAAAAAAAACAATTTACATTGTAAGCTACTGGAGAATAAAAATTTGCATGTAGTTTTGACTTCATGAACATTTCTGATCAAACTCACTGTATATGGGTCTTATGTAACCAGCAAAATGTTTATGTGTATCTGGTAAGTAATGCTATGAAACCAGAATTTTATTGGAATTTCTATCAGTTCCCAAACCTTCATGTTCCTTTAACTTCAACATAGAAAGTAGCTCTTTTTCGGGAGATCGGGGGCCAAGGGTATTAAAATGGTAATATACCTTGGACATAATTGTCAGTGATAAATTATTCTAGTATACAGTGAAAATAGGGAATTGGGGTTCTTCTATCTTTTTGTAATCCACAAAATGATATCCCAAAAAATAAGATTTGACTAAAATCTACGAAATAAATAAAATATCCATGAAAATAACTGATATTACAGGAATATTTACTATCTTGTTTGTATAGGAACCAGTGGTGACCAGTGTGAAATAAGGGCAGATAACTGTAGTCCTAATCCATGTATGTATGATGGTATATGTTACAAGGAACTGGATAACTTCACATGTACATGTCAACCAGGATACGAAGGTAAACCTAGCACTTTCCTTAGAGCATCAGTATTAAGCCTAATAAAGCCCCATTAAACCCAACCTCATAAATCTGTGGTAAGTCAAGTCGCCAGACTATTCTTTCCGATGAATAATGCACTGGTAGAACGAGAATGCATTAAGCCCTAAATGGCTATTTTCAAAAAGTAATATGACCTTTTAACTAGGGATGGCAACGAGTACTAAAATCGGTACTCGAGTACTCGGTCATTCTTCCGATCAAGTACTCGGGTACTCGAAAAACAATAAATGTCCATGATATTTGGGAAATTTTGTAGGCAAACGTGCGTATTCAACTTCAAATAAAACAGCGCGTTTGCCTGTCCAGTTGTTGATCAAATCTAGATCGGTAGAAGAACTATGAAACAAAAACAATAATCAACAACGCTAGAAAATCAAATAACAACAAATAAACAACTAAAGGGGACTACTCTTATCAACCGGTGACATAATATTTACAATGCGTGACTAATTCACATAGTAATTGTTCGTTCATATACACGCGAGAATGAAAATTTGAAGAATTGTTTTTGTTATTTCTTAATCGAATGTCACCCCCAATAAACAATAACTTCCAATTAAAAATTGATTTCAATTACTCGGGTTGATGACAACGAAACAATCCCTAGCTACGTGTCATAAACTAACTAACAGACGATGATTGACAGGTCCGTGTGTTGATTACGCTTGCAATTAGCGACCTCGTGGCGGCGATTAAGGATTGATGACACGTTGTTAATTGTAAGTTAAGTTGACCAGATAACACTTGGGCACCTGCATTACACAGGATTAACATTTTTTTCGAGTACTCGAATACTGAATTTAATATTCGATAATCGGACGTTTGAACAAGTACTCGAGTACTCGGGTACTCGTTGCCATCACTACTTTTAACATTTTCACAACATTTTCTTAATATCATCCCCAGTCATTAATATAATATTTATTTCTTGATTCTTATCAAACTTTGAGTAGAAGATGCTTCAAAATAATGAATAAATTATCACTATGGTAATACGCCCGTATTTAGGATTTTTTTTAGTCGGGGGGGGGGGGAGGTATGGACACGGAAGTCGAACCCCCTGCTGTTGACCTCCCCAGAATTAAAACAAAGAAGCATTTTAGTTATATTATAGTGCTCATACGCCTGGTCAAAATTAGTCCATATGTTTTTATGGTGAGTTATTTTTAAGAAGTCACCTCTCGGTCAACTGGGGGCAGGGGGGCCACAAGCCGTTGTGCTCAGTGCCTGGATCCAAGTCTGGGTGCATGATATTACATTTGTTTGTTTACAGGTATTTATTGTCAGATGAGTGTTAACAACTGTGATCTACTATCACCGTGTGAGAATGGTGCCACCTGTGTCCATGATGTTGTCAATGGTTACCTGTGTACATGTAGGTCAGGGTTCACCGGGGTCAACTGTAGTACCAACATCAATGACTGTCAGCCTGACCCGTGTCTACATGACGGTACTTGTGTGGATGGTGAGGATGATTATATATGTGATTGTGGACCTGCATTCACTGGTGAGTCATTAACCCCTTCATTGTTCACTCACTAAAGCCATTCTAAATCGTTCCTTCGTTTAGCGTCCGAGGGCGGATTCTTTTGAGCATCTTTGGAAAGAACAAGTCTGTCACCTCTTATATCTTCAAATCCATTGCAATATTACTCTGATACGTATTCACCATTATGTCCCCAAACCCTGACCAGCAGTAGTCAATTTAACAAATTCTTTTTCAGTTATTTCAGAAAGTTATTATGATTGACTATGCTCGGAATTAAAGCTCTATTTGTTAGCCATATAATGATGAGGATAGAAGTTGTTATGACTTGTTTTCTTCGAGTGTTTTGTTTTTGACTCAGGATAGCTATAGATAGGTTAAGTTTATTGTCTGATTTAAGAGTCATTTTCTAAAAGACTATCCAAGGTTCTTTTTAAACTCAACACATTTATTCACAATCACAAGGGGAGTCCATATTAACAAGGCTGGTAACCCTGCAACGTATATTTATTGAATTATTTGCCCTTGTTACTCATAGAATTTTCAAGTATGAGAAAGTTGAACGCCCAGCAGCGGCACTCTTAGCCAGTCCACGCTGTTGTTGAATGTCATTTCAAGCTATATGAATATTTATTGCACTCTGCAATATTTCTAGCATGGGTTAATGGCTCCATCCTCATCAGTGGTTAGTCAAGTTCCCAGACTACTGTAAACCTAGAAATTATTTCGCGCAATTTAAGTTCGCGGATTGTAAAAATCCGCAAAAGTAAATAGCCGCGAACATGTCCCGGACAAGAAAAACAAAAAAGGTTTCTTGTTTTTGAATGAATTCCATCATTTTGATACAACGTTTACAAGACTAGTGCTATTTTGTCAAAATATGGAATGGTCAATAGCCTTTTCTAAATAAAAGACATTGATGATTACAGTACAATAAAGAAAACACTATAATTTTTTCTTAATCAATATACAAGGTGCATGCGTGTAAATAGCGTTGTTTATTATGTCATAATACTGAAGGACTGATAGTGTTGATATTAACATTAGGTAACTATTTACATCAAAAAGAGTTTGAGAGGTTTTATCAAAGGAGAGGCTCTAATTAAGAAGCAATTATATACGAAACGAGCAATGTATGTGACAGGTTATAATATCAATAATTTTGTCATTATGCGGAGTTCGCGGGAGACTTAAAAACGCGAAAGTTTGTAGCCGCGAATATGCAGACGATCGGCAAAACGCGAAAGTTTGTATCTGCGAAAGTTTCTAGGTGTACAGTATTCATTTCGGATGAAAAAATTCACTGGAATGGCACTGCTTGACTGCAGGTTTTGTGATATACAATGCCCACCTTTAATAAGTATACACTTTTTGACTGATGTAGAATTAAAATTGGTTCAATTATTCAATATCTGTGTATCAGATGGGCAAAACTATAGTAATTTCTAAGGATGGCAACGGATACTAAATTGGTATCCGGATATTCGTATCGCCATCCAAACGAATACCCAGATATCCGTATCAAATCAAATATGGTCATCACAAATAAGCGAATCTTACGGTGACCCCCATGGATGTGTCAAAGAAAAGAAATAAACATATCCCCCCAATAAACAATGTGTCACCGACACCAAATGTATT
Organism: Spisula subtruncata; assembly: GCA_963678985.1. Classification (NCBI taxonomy): domain Eukaryota; kingdom Metazoa; phylum Mollusca; class Bivalvia; order Venerida; family Mactridae; genus Spisula; species Spisula subtruncata. The sequence goes on along the minus strand of OY787673.1, from coordinate 38,997,254 downwards.
CTATTGTTCTAGGTGTCAATTGATGTTTTATCTTATTACAGTATCTATATTTTACTGCAGCATTCCCTTGAGAGTTTCCTCCGTAACATTTAGAGATAAAATTTTTATTTATTTTTATAACGGATATTCGGATCTCAATTTGCTATTTGGATACTCGAAACTCGATACGAATATCAGGATATTCGTTGCCATCCTTAGTAACTTCTGACACTACAGTTACTAAATGGTTTATAAATGAATAGAAATAAAGATGACTATGTTAAAAATTAAAATACCATGGAGTCAAAGGGGCTGAATTTTCGGTCGTTTTATTGCCAAATTACCTCTGAAGTCAGGCAAAGAAATAAAAAAAATACATCTAGGGTAGAAATCAATTGTTGTCTTCATATATCACATTTGAAAAAAAAAAATACTCTTGGTCTTCAAAAATAGTTTTGCCTATCTGTTTTGCAAATAGTGGTATACAGGCAAGTAAATGGAGAAATAACCTCTGTATACTTATTTTTGTTTGTCACTGTATTCACTTCTGTGTTTATAGGTAAGAAATGTGAGGTCGAGGTTAAGCCGTGTTCACCCTCTCCTTGTCTGAACAGTGGCACATGCACACAGCTTGATGTTACTAAATATAGATGTGATTGTACGTCTGGAGTTCACGGTGACCTGTGTCAATTTGTTTCCATGGCAACATTTGATGGTACATCCATAGTGAAGGTCAGAGGTCAGGAGAAAATGAAACGATCTGTGAGAGATATTGAATCCACAACATACGATGGTTATGGTCATATAGTCACGACAGAGACAGAAGAGATAACCAGTGTGTCTAGAATGAAACGACAGGCTGATTACCCAACAAGATTAAGTCTATGGTTTTCTACAAGTGTTCTCAAAGGGACAATACTTTTGATGTCGGGGGTAATTATACTGTTGTCATCCTGCTAAAAATTCATTTTATGCCGAAAATTTTAGAAGACCCTATTTTTTTTTTCTCGAAGGGACACTACTAGTTATTATACTATAGATATCAGGGGTAAATATACTGTTGCCATCTCCCTATAGATTCATTTTCTGCAGAAAACTGCACAGAGAAGACCCTGATTTTTTTAGCTCAGCATATTAATCAGTCTATCAAACTTGGTTTTCATTTACCAAAATAAATACAGTTTCTAATTCTGTCACTTTATGGGTACAAATATCTTAAAATGTTCTTCAATGTACCCAATTCTGTACACAGCTATGTTCGTTTTGAAATACATTTTGTCTGAGAACAAAGAGCGTGGTTGTGTAGAGACCGGAATAATGGTCCAAATAACACAGGTTCTACAAACTTTTTATAAATAGTCCCTATACTAACCGGGATTTGAGAAAAATCATATGATAAACAAATGTAGTACTTTATATTTCAGATGACTGAAAATGGAAGCAATTCTCACTTTTTTCTACAATTAGCAGACAATAAGTTGCTGGTATCTGGTAACCTGTATGGTGACACTATGACAGGCACGATAGATTTGGTACCTACCAATCAGATTGTTTCAAATGTCATCAATATTGCTGTGTCATCTTCTCAAGTAAATGTTTCACTAACAGACTGTGTGATTGGTCAGAAATGTCATGTGACTTTATCGTTTGATTCCATTGGTCAGATGATGGATTTAAATGGACCAATCATATTAGGCGGTGTAGATCATGTGACAGCATATCTTAGAAGTAAATTGAAGACCACTGACAGATATACTGGATGTTTAGGGGTAAGAATTGAAGTAATTATATTTTAATATCAATCAGAGTCTATATTCATTGAGACTCATTATATGAAGGTTGGTCAGCAACAGAAGATGACCCTACTGATTTTGAGGTCAGTAGGTCAAAGATTAAGGTCACTGTGACCATGACCACCATATGGTGTCCATTCAAGAACTCAAGAACGCTTTGCACTAGAATCGTCAAACTTTACATGGAGATTGGTCAGCAGCAGCAAATGACCCCTATTGATTTTGAGGTCAAAGGTCTAGGTCACTGGAACCTATACCATTTCCGACTATTGGGCTGCCATGGGACATACATGTTTTACAAACATCTACTGTTAATATATATATAGCAGAATTCCGTCACATTCAGTTGTCTATTTGTATTTAAACAAGTTCTGGATACTTTTATTGAGCTAACCTCTTGCATTAATTCAATAAAAGTTACAATGAATTGACAATGAGTGTTGGGTTCATGAATTGACAATGAGTGTTGGGTTCTTTTTATGACACACAAATTCCCTCATAGCTGGAGTTAATTCGTGAATTTGGCAGGGATAAAATCAAATGGCCTCACACTTTGACTATCTCAGTTGAAATTATTTAAAAACAAATATACACATTTAAATCAGAAAAATGTATGCTTTCTTAGAATTTAACAGTTGATGGTAGACCAGTCAGTCTGTGGACAGGTAAAACAGGGAACCAGTCTAGTTTACCGGAACCTGGTTGCCAGGTAACCAATGATTTCTGTGAAGTTAACCAGTGTCTGAATGGTGGAGACTGTATCAACTTATGGTCAACCAGTCTATGTCAATGTGCCAGTGGATTTACGGGTAATCTTTTTGGTTATCCCACTAATGTCTATCATTGAAGTATTTTTCCCCCGAGAATAGCCTTTATTTACCAGTCAGCTGTCTGCTGAATATGGCTTGCATGCATATGTGTGCCTCCACCGGTATTTGAACCCGGGTTGCGGGATAAGGCGGCAAGCATGCTAACCACTAAGCTACGGAGAACATTCTTTTTAACCACAGGTAACGGTATCATTAATAAAAAAACAAGAATTTTTATTTTTACTCTTTATCAATGTATAATTTGTAAACATTTATATCTGTAGCTATGTTATTTTCCCTGTTGAGCATCTTTGCTGTTCTTCATTGTCATTTGCCTTGGTTCTTCCATCTTTCTTACATTTGTTACAATGGCAAAGGGTCATTGAACGGCTGAACTGCTGAAAAAGGCCATGAAATTGATAATTTTTATGCTTTTGTTTTTTAACAGGACAAGTCACTTGTTAGCATTATCTTTTTCTGCCATTTGCTGACCTATTTTGATAAGTTGAGCTTGGTGCAAATCTGATCTCTTTTGCTGCTTTTAGGATAATTATCAAGAGTAAACTCCCTTGTTAAGTCCATGTCTGTGATTTGGTTGTCTCCCTTTATACTCGGAAAATATTTGATGGTTTATTTCAGCTTGGGAGAATTTGACCTCATCCTGACCTTATTGCATGAATATATTACAAGGTTCTTGCTTTGAATATATCAACTTCTGCAAGTGTATCATGCAATATTGGTATTTTAGATTTTTGATTGCTTTACACCTAAAAAATAGCTACTTAATAACCCGACACCTATGAAACATACAACCAGGGTTATAAATAAAGACAAGATGTCATAATGTTAATTCATGCTAATGAAAAGGTCAGGATCATGTCAAATTCTTTGAACTAAACTTTCTCTGAACTAGAAATGACAATCTGCTACAGGTTCAAGTTGTGAGCATCAGAATATGGCAGAGTTTAGAGACAACAGTTTTGTACATTATGGAGAATCAATGAAAGTAGATGATATATCATTATGGATCACACCAAGGTCATCCTCTGGTGTTATACTGTATTCGGTATGTATTTTTCAGTAAGTCAAAAAATGAGATTGTATGTGTATTAAGATGACCCTGAGTTTTTTTCAGGCTAACCAATTGTTTCCTGCTCGACTTTTAGAAGAAAAAAGTTGAGCTATTGTCCTGGCATGATTGTCAGCGTGTGTGTTGGTTAAGTTTATTGTCATTATCCCCGGCGAAGGCGAAGGGGATATGGTAATGGTAGGCGTCATTCCGTCCATCAATCAGTCAGTCCGCACTCACGAAAGCTACCTTAGGTGGTCGGAGGTGTGGCCTAACACAATAGAAATCTATTCAATTCATTCCGTGACCACTTAATTCTTTTGTCCTTTAAGTGGTCGTTCCTTTGATCTTAAACAATGGAATGACCACCTAAGGTAGCGATCGTGGGGGCGTCCATCCGTCAGTCTGTCCGTACTCACCCACTTGTAGTTGTGAGGTGTGGAACAATAGGCTATATTTAGATTCTATTCATTCCGTTGCTTACGGGGTGCAAAATGTTGCTTATGGGGTTTTACAAACAAAAGGATGAACAAAAGAAAACCCCACAATGTCAAGTCAGTGAGAACGTCCGTCCGTCCGTCCGAACTTCTGTGTGCAACTCCTCCTACATTTCTTAAGGGAATTTGCCAAAACTTTCACAGAATAACTACTATGATGTCCCCCAGCGCATATTGTCAGGATTTTTTTATTCAACCATTTTTGACAGAGTTATTGCCCTTTATTGTTTTTACATATAAATTCTTCTGTGTGCAACTCCTGCTACATTTCTTAAGGGAATTCGACAAAATTTTCACAGAATAAATATTTTGATGTCTCCCAGCGCATATTGTCAGGAATTTTTATTCGACCATTTTTGACAGAGTTATTGCCCTTTGTTGTTTTTGACATATAAATTCTTCTGTGTGCAACTCCTCCCACATTTCTTAAGGGAATTCGATGAAACTTTCACAGAATAACTGCTATGATGTCCCCCAGCGCATATTGTCAGGATTTTTTTATTCAACCATTTTTGACAGAGTTATTGCCCTTTATTGTTTTTACATATAAATTCTTCTGTGTGCAACTCCTGCTACATTTCTTAAGTGAATTCGACAAAACTTTCACAGAATAACTGCTATGATGTCCCCCAGGATTTTTTTAGTTGACCATTTTTGACAGAGTTATTGCCCTTTGTTGTTTTTTACATATAAATTCTTCTGTGTGCAACTCCTGCTACATTTCTTATTGGAATTCAACTGTAGTGGTCATCTTGATGAAGCTTTTGTGATGATATTTATCGTTAACCTCAATTTTTCCTTCGGCGGGGATATGGCTGTCAGTGACTGCTTCTTGTTTCCTCAAAGATTACCAAAGGTATCCACTTGAAACTCCACATAGTTATTCACATTCAAAAGTGGAGTTCATACTGACATGGCTGATAACTCTGTGACCAATATATTGAGTTACCTGCCTTTGTTGCTCTTAGAGTTTTTACTCTCAGATGAGCATGGGTACTATCAAGTACGAGAAAGTCGAGCGTTCAACACTCGTAGGCGGTGCTCATGTTTTATAACTGCTACTCAGATATTTAAAAAATACTTTTACTGGTAGTACTACCAGTACTCCATTTTTGTGTCGCCTGAAAAGGCGACATATAGGTATTACTTTGGCGGCGGCTGCGGCGGCGGCGGCACAAATTGCTTGTTTCTTTGATATAATAGCGGATTTAAAATGCACAAAAAGGTAGCGCATGTGAGAAATTTCACCTAAAAAATTCATCCACTGTCAAGCTCAGTTTTGTGAATGGAACAGAATCAATTATGGCGACTAACAGTTGTCGTCGTATCATTGTCGTCTAGATGTGCTTTCAACCTGAAAACGTACAGCAACTAAATTAGTTTACCAAACGTAGGCCTACTTGCTTCTCCTACTGCTTAACGGTTAGTAAGTCGGAAAAAATATTGTAGCTTGGCCGTAGGCCGATTATGTAGCGTGGCCAAATAAATTGTACCTATGTGCAACGTAACGTCTTTATAGCTCAAACGTGAAGTAATTTTGGATCCAATGGACGTCATGTTTACATGGATAACATAACATAAGCCTGTTCAGTGGGCCGATTATGATTATGAGGTGGCGGATTACATTGCTATTTGATTCTTTAGTATTAAAATTAAATCCACAAAATAGGCAATGCCTTAGTTCATATTACTTTTAGATTATCAAATTCATTTTAACCCTCTGGATTCTCACAGGTAGTTTAACTCACTACCGCGTATTAGAAAAATCAAGTACAAGTTAGCATCCATAGCCCCTGTTCTGGGGCGGTACATATTCAATATTGATGTAATTTAAATGGAGAATAAGGATAGCCAATCATATCATTTGTTACTGACCAAGGGTATGGTATGGTTCAATTGGTTTGATTTGATTGGTTGTCCTTATCCTTCAATCAAGTAAGATCAATATTCTGAGCCCTGGTTTCAACTTTTAATGCAAACACCAATATTTGACCTTTAACAATTTTAGTTTTGACAGATTATGATGCTAGGAATTTCTCGAGAAAGCATTTTAAGCTGCATGTCTGAGCCCCATAGCACAGTACGTGGGTATATCCAAAAGTAATGTCACTAATGCTGTAAAATCGTGTATAATGCCAGTAAAACCACGAATTTCTTCACACCGTAACTTCAGTCTGATTTGAATATGATGACCAAATTTCACAACAATGCATAGAGTAGTTCTTGAGATATGCATTTTTATATGAGACATACTTACGAACATCGCCGCAAGTCCGACGTCAACGACGTCACAATGGCGTTACTTGTCGACACCTACTCATCCAGCAGAAGTTCATACCTGGTAATTTCTAACGACTCATAAACCATACAGTCATTTCCGCGGCCTTAAAAATGTGCAACCCACCCGACACTTACTCTCTGCGAAATCAAATTATTGTTAAGTGTCCTCTAGATAATCCCACCGCAAAAGAATTAACTCGCCACATAATGATGACAGTTTTGAACGTCGAATTGAATGGACGGCGTTAAAATACTCTTGGTGATTTTTTCGGATCTACTACAAACCGTTCATATGACTCTCTATCGATAATGATATGTTGATCCATGCCCCCTTAAAAGCTTATACTACAGGTACACGAGACTATGTTGCCGCCGTGCGTAACTAAAGTTTCAGTAGGTGACTTTCATAACTTTTAGGAAAAGTGCATAATAACGCGCAGCGTCTTTTTGTCACAAATCTGCCGTGTTTTCGCTAAGTAATATGTGCGTTGAAAATATATTGCGAGTTTCAAAATAGAATGACGTCAATGAATTTTTAACAACAGGCACAACACAATGGTTTCTTCACGTCACGAAAGTATTGTCTGCTTTCGAGAATTATTTTTTGTAAAACGCATAAAAGAAAATCGTCATGATAATGAAAAAATATCATAATTTTCGTGTGCGGCGATATGACGTCATAGGTATATTTCAAATGTACTTATAATCCAATTATGAAAATAGAATAATGGAGCACCTTGTTTATTAATCAGAATTGAATTGCTGAACATTTTGATATCATATTTATGCATATTGGCCTATAAACAAATACACCACGGGAGGAGTGACATTACTTTTGGATATACCCTCGTATGTTTAGTAGATTTAGGCCTGGCTACACGCCTGAAATGCATTCAAAATAGCAATCTCCGATCAGAAATAATTTTACCTTTTTTCAAAGAATAAGGGCTTGATAACATGTGATATATTTCAGTTGGATGCCCACCCATTTGCTCTGTATATAGAAGATGATGATCTATTTATACAATTACAATTTGATGGAGACGGTCACTTGCATCATGTGGGAACTCTCAATGCTGCAGACTGGTTCTATATCATTGTGACCTTTCAGCATGATATTTATAGAGTACAATGTAAGTTTCTAATCTTGTCTTGGGGCCTTATTTACATTGAACGTCTGCAACTCAGACTTAGACTTTATGTAGTCAAAATTTGACAAAACATTTCATGTTCTATTCACTCTTATGTTGTTAATTATGTACCAATTTTAATATAATTATGTGGGTGTACCTATTAAGTAGGTAACAACAAATAATCAGATAAAATTTTACATGGTTAAATCTAAATGCAAAGACACAGCAGTGATTATATGTCAATTTTAAGTCTGAGTCTGAGTTTCTGTCTTACAATGTTGAACCTCTAGCCACGATCTTCCAAAATATCTCTATCTGAGCTAAATCTCAGCTCAAATAATAACATTGTCATACATATTTGATTTAATTTCTAGGCAAAGGCATATAATGATGCACCTGTCCATTCAACCTTTCACTTGTCCGTTCTTTACAAAATGTTGAAACTCAAATATTTTTAAGTGTGTCAAGGTGCAAACTTGGTTTACACACAATACAATACATTATCAAAGTCGTGTGCGGATGCTAAACAAAGAATCAGTTTTCACGGTATGAATCGTGTTACACTACTTCTCAGTTCGGTCAGAGAATTGTTCTGTTTTCATATGGCTCTGACAGAACTCAAATGTCATGTATCCTGAGTTCCGTTTGAGCGTTACGTCGGTTTTCAGTTCCGTCAGAACCGTATGAAAACAGAACAATTCTCTGACGGAACAGAGAAGTAGTGTAACACGATTCATACCGTGGTTTTATTACAATCAAAGTCCTACTAGTTAGATGCTATATTATTATCATGCCTCCAATCTTTGATGAAGGAGTATATTGCTTTGCACATGTCAGTTGGTACTCAGTGGTCTATCTGTCGGTATACCAAAAGTGTTTCGGTTCAATAACTCAATTATGCTTTGCCCACATAGGATCTTCAGACTTTACATGTAAGTTGGTCAGAAACAGTAGATGACATCTATTGATTTTGAGGTCAGTAGGTCAAAGGTCTAGGTCACTGTGACTTTTAACATTTTCAACAATAAGGCTGCCATGGGGACATATTTTACAAACATCTCTTGTTGTGCCCCCCCCCCTCACTTATTTATTCTTATTTATAATATAAATGTTGTTATTATTATTTTTAATATCATTATTTTTCTATTTTATTGTATTTTAAAAATTGTTATTATCATTTTTGAGTCGCCCATCCGTAGGATGAGCGAGTCATTGGAATCGGTAGATTTTGTGTTGTAAGTTGGTTTTGAAATGTGGAAAATTTTGTGGGTTCAATACAATACAACACTATCGTAACTGCCTTCTGTTTTCATATGCAGTTACCGTACTTTAGCGTTGAACGATTTTCTGTCACGCACCGATTTATTCATTATATCTGCGCTCGGCAAAGTAGTTCCAATGGTTTGTCACTGCGCATGTGCAAAACTCAAAGCGAGTTATTGGAACACTGATTCTCAATAAGTAGGTCCATTTTGGTGTTCTTGTATGATGCGATACAATATGAGGTTATACAGTTTCAAACTGATGTCATTTGTTACTCTTCACATAGTTGACCACATAAAATAATTTAATTATTCTATCTTCACGAATGAACGAGATTTGTTCACATGTCGAATTTCAAACATCCGTAAGGAACTATCGCCACTGACACATTTTGTTAGAGGCGATCAGATGCAATTTTTCACATTCATGCGGTCGTATCAACATTTTAAACGTTTAAATTATAATAACTAACAACAAGCATTAAAGGAACAGTTTGTTTTTTCAAAAATCATACTGCAAATGCTGTTACACAGTACATTGTAAGCTACGTTCGTGAATGATTTTCTATGGGATTCCATTAGTGAGACCATATAACGTTGTATTTCTTTTTTAAGTTCTTCTTGATGTATGATGGGCTCGATGAAAAAAAAGCAAAACATATTCTGTAGCCTGTTCAGAACGTTATGGTTAAGAACGTAAGATACATTATGGTTAAGAATGTAAAATACATTACAGTCGATTTTGAAATTCATTGATAATTCCCGCTAAATTGTGTTAGTATAGTTTATTGGTCACTACAATGTATAGCAGATTTGCATTGGTTGAATAACCATTGTTTTGTTTACATCCATTTTCAAGTAAATAAAAAAGCACGTACATATACGTATTACTGTTATTGGCTACAAGGCAATTACTCCCTTCATCAAAGGAATAGAAGTAACACAAAACACATAAAAGATTGACAGATGTGGTCACTGTGAAAAACAAATGCAGAATGAACAATTAATGAAAACCAGTTGACAGAATGCAAAATATTGCGTGAAATAAGAACCAATGAAAATTGTACATGTAGGAAAAGCTAAATATAGAACAGGTCAAAAGTAGAAAAAACATCTGATCGATTAATTAACTGATTTTATGTTAAGATACACTAAATGGAATCAAACTTGTATCACTTCTTACTACATTTACATGGACAGTAAAGGCTCTCTGGCCACAAATTGAAGGGGAAAATATATTCATCCCATGAACATTGTATTAACCACAATGTAATCTACGTGACTTGGATAAAATTAATTTTAATGTCATCCCAGTAACACGTTTTTGATTAGCATCATGCAGAACTTAAAATAACATACTGTCTAAAAAATGCAAAACATACTTTGTGGCCTGTTCACAAAGTTATGATTAAGATGTAAGATACATTACCCGTCTTATAAACATTGATGCTAATTGCTACTATGCTATGGAATTAGAATTGTATCATTTCTTACTACATTTACGTTGACAGTAAAGGCTTTCTGGGCACAAGTTCAATGAAAAAATGTATTCATTCCATCAACATTCTAAAACATTTCTGACTTTTGATTTATGTATTCGTGCATGAATGTATGCGTGTGTGTATGAATGCTACATTACCTTTGCAATAAAATATGATTAGAAAACATTCTAAAACATGTTATATACACACAATAAATATTTTAAAAAAAACATGCATGTATAAACAAAGCCATGTCAGATGTGAAAATGTACGGTAAAACATGAAATATGCAGTGGAAATTGTATGCTTACTATGTGATGTGTGTAGATAATATTTTCTTAAAATATTTTTTTTTCAATTTTTTTTTGCATTTCATTAGGTCAGGGGAATTTGAAATTGCTCAGGGCAAAGTCAGTGAAATTTGGTCTGCATTTTTGAGGCAACCCTGTTATTGTTTCGCCATGAATTGAATGTATACATGTCATGTAACACATAATAATAATGTACTGTACTAAGGGTGTACCAGCAGAAGAGAGAACGCAGGATTTAATTTCTATCCCGATACCAGTGAGAAGTGTTGGTCAATACATTCACTGCCCTCCAAACTGGTCAAATTTTATCCGTCATAGTGCATGAAAAAAAAATTGTGCCAATTTCGCGTTATTATTGAGACTGGGTGATAGTTGTGCCAGAATGTATTTAATTAGCCCGCGCAATTTTGATCCCGCCTACTTCACCCGTTTTCATTGGCCGAGTAAACAACGCGGATGAATTTATTCTACATCCGGGTCGTTATCGTGGTAGCGTGGAAAGTAGGTATTCCATTGTTGCATTGCCCTGTAGCACCGCACAGTGTACGTGTGATTGTGGAATCATAATATTGTAGATCTACACTTGTTTTGCCGTGCGGGCCTGTGTGTTTGTGTGATTGATATTTTAATTCTGCAAAACAGCCGCCATGTTTTGCAATTGTTGATTCGTTCATGTTTATGTGATTATTTTGAACAAAGTTGGTTACACTAGCTGTGCCAAAAATATGCAGTAAGCCATCATATAGTGGGCGTTTGTGTGTTTGCTCTCCAATATAATTGTGAACAGTCTAGATTTTCACGAAAAAATTGCATAAAGAATTTGACCTATTTTTTTTGACACTATAATTGTCTAGTAGAGGCGTCGCGAGTGGGGCGGCAGGAGCAGCGGTCGCCGCCCCAATATTACGACGAACAAAGGCAAGATTTTTTAAAAATAGATCTAGGTAACAAAATAATTTTCTAAATGAATATTTGCGATTATTTCAGTTAACAGCTACACATTGGGGAGGCAAAAAACGGCGAATGATAACACCCTGTTAAAGTTACATAAGTCAAGTCTTGAAGTGTGAAAATATGTCATATATTATCAAATTGACACTTGACACTTGCTGAATAACTAACTGACTCTGCCAATTGTAATTTACAGTACATGTAGTACACGTGGTCAGTAGTCAGCTGTACATCCTTTGTATCTAAAGGGCATGGTTTGCAGTAGACTACCAAAGAACTAGATATTGTGACAGGTTTGTCCAAAATGTGAACACAGTTGAAATCAAAAGTTTGATTAATTGAATATTTACAATGTATGTTCAAGAGTTTGAGATCTAAAGATCATTACCTGGGCGACTCTCAGGGCCTTCAGTCCTTTGATTATTATTATCTTTAATTATAATAATATTTTTATAATTATTTTAATAGTATTAATAATATTATTATTATTACAGTAAGTAATGCCACAGAGAGTATAACGGGGAATGTTGTTGGTACGGTGTCTGGTGAACTCAATGTTCGCTCTCCGTTATTCCTAGGACAGCTACACGATCACCCAACTCTTGATAAATGGAGGAACAAAAATATCACAACCACTACCAGGTGAGAGCTGTGCATGTACTATTGAAGCTAGTGGTTCAATGATGATTGAGTAGAATTGAATATTGTTGATACTATTGATATTGAGGTCAGTAGGTCAAAGGTCAATGTCACTGTGCCCTTTACCATTTTCAACTATTAGGCTGATATGGGGGCCTAAGTGTTTTACAAACATCTCTTGTTAAAACCTTCAGACTGTCCTTGAAAAACAATGTTTATGGTAAAAAAAATCCTGCACTTATTTCTAACAAAACAATTTTAAAATGAATGAGAAATGGCTATGAAGTACAGTCGAACTTCGATGCCTCGAACAGTACTTGCCTCGAACACCCCAGATGCCTCGAACCCGTTCTCTGGTCCCGTCAAAATCCCTTCTTTATTCAAACAGAAAAACCATAGATGACTCGAACAGTATGAGTGTCGATCACTCAAACTGACTTGCTGGTCCCTTGCTATGATTTACCAGTAGATGACTCGAACAATGCAAATTTTCGCACCTTTCATTCATTGTTGAAATCCATTGTTTGTCCACGGGAAGTCGGTGAAAGGTGTTATTAACACCTTGTGACAATTATTGTACTGTTTACGGCTGTATTGCATGTTTGTGAAAACACTTATAGATCCGTTAATTACTTAATGAAGGGAATTATAACTGATTTATTTTTCGTTAATTTAAATGTTTGAATTCTTTCAAACAAACTAAACTCGATTTATATTGCAATAAAGTGATAACTCGTATGTTTCTGTTTTCACTATCATTTTATTTATTGATTAATAAACTTGACATATGAATCGCTAGTTTAAAATTAAATCATTTATTAAAAAGACTACCGTACGGAGCGATTAATAGAACAGGGAACTTTGTTAACAAGTGTGAGTATTTGAAGAGCTAGCCGACGATTTCAAGTCAATTTTGTCAAACAATATCCTGTTATATTATGATTATGCATATTATTTCACTATTTGACACAAATGCATTACATAATGCATTAAATATGAAATACGAACAAACACGAAAAATGCAACAATTACACTCAATGAACAGGTACACGTACCGAGAAGCATTCGAACTTATACATATATGTGCACATATACTCGTACCCTCGATGCCTCGAACCGGTAGATGGCTCGAACTATTTCCCGGTCCGAAGGTAGTTTGAGGCATCGAAGTTCGACTGTATGTCATATTGAAAAACTGCAGCTCAATAAAATGCTTAATGTGACATAATTCAATAAAATTAACCTGTCGAAGAAGTTTAGCTGTTGCCATAAAATTACCTACTGTAAAATCATCAATATTCAAGGGGGATTAATTTCGTGGATTTCATGGGTGACCTTAACCAAGAAGTTGAATCCCACACAAATATAAATAATTCTAAAGTATCTGACTTAGTGGACAATGTATCCTTGGAATTACATCCCTCGAAATGGTCTTTTTCTCACAAAAACCACGAAATACTGTCCCATTGAAGTTAAATGATTTTCCAGTATATTCAAATTTCAGTTTTGATGGATGTCTGAAGAATTTATCAATAAATGGGATTTTAGTGAATTTGCAAGATGCTTCACCATCAGTATTTGGCAATGATCCAGAAAAGCCCCTAGCTGGTTGCTCTAGGGAGGCGGAGTGTAGCAGGTTGTCATGCCAACACGGAGGTACCTGTATCAGCCAATGGGAGGGACCGGTATGTGAGTGTGGGGAAAGTTATACCGGATCAAAGTGTGAACAAGGTGAGTTTATGCACCAGTCAACATAATTCCCGCCTTTTGGTGGGGATACAGGGGGAATTAGACAGATGATTCTTCCTGACCAGTATTTGACAACCTCATTGACACCCAGCCCAGAGGAATAGACTTTGGTCAGTTCCAAGACCTGGGAATTACTGCGTGTAACATGCCCGAACCCCGAGGATTTATACAGTTAGCATTTCTCCAGGATAGGGATTTTGACGTCAAAAATTTGAAAATGTCTAATTCCCCTTTGGTTGGCCACCATAGGAGCTCGCTTAATAAAATTTCCACTACTTGTTTAATATAAATTTATATCAATTGACAACTTGTGATAGATCCGCTGTATCTACGTTGTTTTCATGCATATAAAATTTATTATTTACCCAGGACAAGATGTGACTATGAATGGGAAGTCAAGTTATATAGAGATACGATTGGATACCACCGTTGTTCCTTTTGGTGATACTGGTGGATTCAAGTTTCGTACACGTGAACAGACTGCTACCCTCTTATATGTGGAGTTTAACAATGATACCAGTCTAGAATTCAGTTTGTATAAAGGCAGTCTACAGGCTGCTTTCTCTGCAGGTTAGAATTTTTACACTACATAAAAGGTTAGGTGCAAGTTTTTATGCCCTGGCATCTACTGATGCAGGAGACATATAGTGATTGTACTGTCCGTTTGTCTGTTACAAAATAGTGAAACTCAAATATTTTTGAAGTCCATCAATGCATTGCTTTCAAACGTGGCATACTTGTTTACCACATTATCAAAGCCATGTAACATTTCTACAGAATTATGGCCACTCGTTTACTTTGCTAGTTTTTTGGACAAGGCTTCCACCTGGGCATAAGTGTTTACTGAACGCAGACTCATTTACTCTCTAATATCTTCAGAGGCAGTAGACATATTGCTTTGATACTGTTCATACTGATTAACCATCATGATCCCAAGATATATACAAGAGCAAGACACTCTGTCAAGCATTTTGTCTGAATTTTCTACCCTTTTCGTCTTAGAAGGCCAAACCTCTACACAGAAGAGGGTATCGCTGCAGCTATGAAGCAGTACGTTAGTTCCATTAGGCTTGCATGACCTTTACCACTTTTTGGCCAAATGGTTTTTATGTTCAATAACAATGACCCTTTACCATTTCTGACTATTTGGCTTCCATTTGGGCTATTGATGTTTTATGGACATATCTTCGCTTCATTTCAGATTCTTCTGGAACATCTATAAATTTCAGTGAAATTCTATCAGATGCTTTATGGCATTATGTGACCTGGGTCAGAGGTCATGACCTTTTTACTGTCAATGTAGATTCAAGGTCATTGTCCCTAGCAACAGAGTTTGACCCCTATATCTACCATCATGTCATCAAAGTTTACCTTGGAGGAAAGCCCTATCAACCAGGTACATATCCTTCTTTCCTATGATTTCGTGAATTCCTATGGTTTCGATAACCATGTTATGACATATTTCTGCCGAATGTGCAGGTCCAAAATTATTGACAAATGATTGAATAATCAAACAAAATGATTTATCATCAATTTTTTTAGCATATTTCTCTTTATAGAATAGTTTAATGGAACTTTGATAAAATACCCCTATATTTCAACTTGACTGAAAAGTAGACGACCCCGTGTCTGTACTTTAATCATTGATTTGCGTCAGAAGCAACACAAAGCCACCATTTTACACACACATAATAATGAAACCCCCAGTATAATTTTGATGTGAACCATTTAGAAACTAAGATTGCCAAAATGCGTTTTATTGACCAGCCAATCAAAATTCACGAAATAATAGGAAACTTGTCAATTATTGCATAGGTGGAGTCCACTATGTAAGATAGTTGCTACTTGGAAAATACGAAGATTTCTCAAAATGTTTTGCATTCAACATATAGAGAGGGGTTAAGGCATTTGTTTCATCTTAAAAACTACTTTCCTATAAAAAAAATTACTGGTTATGCTTCAAATACAAGTCTTAGGTTCACGAAACCACAGGAAAGCAGGCTAGATATTTAAAAATATATATTAAAAATAAAAAAAATCACTAGTCTTTTTACAGCACACAGGAATGTATTCGCACAAATGCATTAATTCACAGAAAAACTTTCCAACTCTCAGGGTTGTAGATTAATTAATAACGACTCTTTTTCATATTTTCGAGCTCTTGCTCTTCTGCAAGCATTTATTTTCATTCATTATCCCTAGCAACAATGTAAGGATTGTGAGAAGCATATTTCCATATCTAAGTATATTAATTATTTTAAGGAATTATTTGTCTCTTTTTGAAATGAAATACATATAAAGATTTCTTCATTTTTTTCAGGCAATCCTAGTTTTGTGATTGGTCAGTTGCACGGCTGTTTCGGCAATCTTACGTTCAACGATGAACCTATACCGTACCTAGACAGTCATTCTGATCTCTCAATAGACGGCCTATCAGTGTATCAAAAAGATATAACACCCGGTTGTCATGGTGACGATATGTGTAACATTAAACCTTGTCCGGCAAACGCCATCTGTGAGGATGTTTGGAACTCTTGGACATGTACCTGTGTGGAAGGATGGGAGGGAAATTCTTGCGGAGAAAGTGTTAACGATTGCGATAAACATTTATGTAAGAATGGAGAATGTGTTGACGGGCATCATAACTACACATGTACTTGTAACCAAGGTTACATGGGAGAATTTTGTGACACCATTTTTGACCCCTGTGACCCGGACCCTTGTTTTAGGAATGGGACCATTGAATGTGTCGTGAATTTCACATTTTCAAGTAATTTTGAGTGTAAATGTCAACCTGGTTGGGAAGGAACTACTTGTTTGGTGGATGTAGATGAATGTGAAAGTAATCCCTGTTTAAATGGTGCTGTGTGTAGGGATATCGTTGATGGGTTCATATGTGATTGTGTTGGGAATTACGTTGGCGAGCGATGTGAGACTATTGGCATTTGTTCAACAGCTCCGTGCTATAATGGAGGAACTTGCGCACCCATGGATGATAATTCAAACTACACTTGTGAGTGTTTAGTTCGTTACTCTGGCAAGCAATGTCAACATTATGATTTCTGTTATGAAAACCAATGTGAAAATAATTCAACATGTGTAATAGGTTACCCTGGTTACGAGTGTGATTGTTTACCTCAGAATTACGGGGTTTATTGCCAATATGACGACTATTGTTTTAACTCTCCGTGTTTAAATGATGCAGAGTGTCATAACGGTAGAGATACATTCCGGTGCACATGTACTAAGTTTTATACCGGAACTACTTGCGATAATCCGGTCAATTTGTGTGAACGAAATAGATGCGAAAATGGTGCTACATGTTTTCAAGACAGTTCAGCAGAAAGTGGCTATACTTGTAGATGTCTGGACGGTTTCAGTGGTTTACGTTGTGAAATGGACATTGATGAATGTCGGTCCAATCCGTGCAAAAATGGTGGGACTTGTACGGATAGCTTGGATCAGTTATGGAAGTTCTTCCCAGGGTTCCATTGTGAATGTCCGCCCGGTTTCTATGGCGACCAGTGTGAAAATAATACCTACGAATGTGAAGGCATTATATGCAAGAATAACGGCACATGTGTCGATTATATCAATCAATACGAGTGTAATTGTGTGTTTGGATTTGTTGGTGACCATTGTGAGATCGATAAAAGGGGCTGTGCCTCCAGCCCCTGCTTGAATAATGCACTGTGGTGTGTGGAGGAAACAGATGGTTATAAATGTGTATGTGATATTGGGTTCGAAGGTGAGCGATGTGAAGTTAATATTGACGACTGCGGTAATAATAACTGTACTAACGGAGCTAAATGTATTGATGAAAATGGCTGGTATACTTGTTCATGTTTACCTGGTTACGTTGGTGAATATTGCGAGAATATTAAAGACGCATGCTACAAGCAACCATGTTCTAACCACGGAAGGTGCGTGTATCGAGGATTGTGTAGTTGTGATGACGTTGTCTTTACATGTGGCTGGTATAATGAGACGTGTCAAATCGAGGCTTGCTCTAAGTCGTCAGAATGCTTGCAGTACACTGAAAGTTATATCTGTGATTGTTCCGGTACCGGTTATTCGGGAAAAACGTGTAATATAGATCTCAATGAATGTCTGGATAACACTACATGTGAACATGGTGGAGTTTGTACAAATACTGTTGGGGGTTACACGTGTGACTGTACACTGACGGGATACACGGGTCTAAGGTGTGACGAGGATATCAACGAATGTGATGGACCGGACCCATGCTATAACGGAGGTATGTACCAGTTTACTGTTTTCTTGGAAATCATTTTGTGGTTTTTAAGTTTTATTTTTTTGAACCCTGATCAAAATGCTAGGATTTCAAGTAGGAGGCTTTTTGTACATTTGAGGAGGCAATGTGCCTGAGCACTGTATATGGAAGGCAGCTGATGGTAAATTTGAGGCAGCCCAAATATCATTTGAGGCAGACTTATTGGCCTTCTGCCGTTCCTAATGACAACCCTGAAAATGGGCCTTTAATTGCCTGAGTCAGCTAAGCTGAGCTTTTTGCTGAAAAAGGACAAGTATATGAGTGCCTCCACCAGTCCACCAGGATTTTAACCCAGTGTATCAGATCTACGCAGTAAGTGATTTCTGTGGTAGTCATTGACTACTTTGGACAGCATACTTCTAACATATCTGGGCACATTCCTAGCTTCATCCAACTATAGCTGAAACTATATTGGTTGATCATTTATATTGTTTGTATGAAATTGTTTTATTAGCTCACTTGTCACATAGTATAGTGACAAGGTGAGCTTTTGTGATCACTCTTGAGTCGTCCATTCGGCGTCCGTCTGTCTGTCAACAATTTGTTTGTGTACACTCTAAAAGCAACTGTTTTGATCCAATCTTCATGAAACTCGGTCAAAATGTTGTTCTCAATAAAATCTAGGCCAAGTTCGAAATTGTGTCATGTGGGGACAAAAACTAGGTCACTAGGTCAAATCTTAGAAAAACAGTGTGTTTACTCCAAAGATCGCCATTTTGATCTAATCTTCATGAAACTTGGTCAGAATGTTGTTCTCCATAAAGTCTAGGTCAAGTTCGAAACTGGGTCATGTGGGGTCAAAAATTAGGTCACTTGGTCAAATCTTTGAAAACCCTTGTGTTCACTCCAGATGTCACTGTTTTGATCCAGTCTTCATGAAATATGGTCAAAATGTAAGTTGTACTGATACCTAGACCAATGTGCAACAGATGAGCGACCTAGGGCCTGAAGCCCTCTTGTCCATTTAACTCAATATGAATTAAATTGCTTTTTCAGGTGTCTGTGCAAACTTCTATGGTTCGTTTAAATGTTTGTGTCCGGCAGGTTGGACTGGTCAAACATGTGGTCAGTTAGTTGATCATTGTAAGGTTGGACCATGTCAACATGGTGGTGAGTGTGTAAACAGTCGAGCTGTAGGATTTATGTGTGATTGTACGGGTACAGGTTTCCAAGGTGACCTTTGTCAGGTCAACATCAATAACTGCATCGGTAAGTACAGTACATTCCTCTGTATAGCAACACCCTTTGGGAGCTGAATATATCGGCCATTGTATAGAGGTTGATGCTTATCAGAGGTGAAATTTAGATTAAATATCAGCTTTGGGTATATTGATGATGTTGTTATACGTAGAGAGGTTATATCTTAGGAGAGGTTGTTTTGTACAATTTATTTATTTAGCATCCCCTTCTGGAAAAGAGCTCAGTTGTTAAGAATTCATTTTGAAGGAATGTCCATATAAGTTTAGTATTTGTCAACAAATAGTAACAAAAAACATCAGTAAGTATTTTATCGTTTTACTGATTTGAATCAGACAAGTTTGAACCTCAAACCAAGAATCAGCACAAATTGTTACCATGCAACTTGATATTTTTTAAACAGGTCACAGTTTTTGCCCAAAACCAACTCAACTGCATGGATAGCATTTAAGTTTTGGATTTGTTTGATGACATGTATGTTTGTTTTTCTTACAGACGGGAAATCTTGTCTGAATAATGGAAGATGTATTGATGGTGTTAACACATACTCGTGTGACTGTTCGGGTACTGGTTACCATGGTGATAGTTGTGAACTAGAGATAGATTATTGTGCTGGTTCCCCGTGTGAGAACAATGGAACATGTGAAGATACGGGTTTAAGTTTCACGTGTCAATGTGCTCAGGGTTTTTATGGTGACACATGCATCTTGGACGTAGATGAATGTGACGGTGACCACGGATGTGTGGAGATGTCAACGTGTGTCAATACTCAAGGATCGTATGTCTGTGTTTGTTCTGATCAGTTTACAGGTAAATATAATTCTGACACTGCAGCAATCTCGACTAAAGCACTGCGTAATGCCATGTTTGGCAGACCCCTTTGTGTGAGATTGGTGATGGAAATGCAGGGGATTTCATTAAAATGAGTGAGACTTTCTTTGCTAAATCGTTAGTTAACTTAAATTAATGATTTGTAATAATTCACTTATTTTTGTCTGAGTAAACGTTTCTTACAAACAACTTTCTTACAGCTCAAAAAGTGTCCGCTTACAAAAATAATGAACACTTTTTGAATGGAGTCACAGGGCATGTCAGAGTGTTATGAATACCACTCCTGTTTCAAATACCATCCCTGTTTCAAATACCATCAGGTTTGTTTAATTTATTTTATGTTTCCTATTATTCCTATTATTCCTATTATTGTAGGTCAGTTTTGTGAAGTGAAGACAGCAGTGTCAGCAGCCTCAACATCTCCAAACACGGTCGCCATAACAGTATCATTGATCATTTTACTCATTATCATTCTTATCATAATTATCTATCTCTGTTGGTTTATCAGAAGGTCTCGACGCATGAAGGGAAAATATAAACCTTCACAAATGGAAAGAAGCATGCCTGGTATTTCTCCGGGAATACCATTGCATAAAATCATTGATCCGTCCAATGGGGAAAGACTTGTTTGATCATGTGACCAAAGTAAACCAATGGGAGAGATTTATTTGATCATGTGACAGAAGTGAGCCAAAGAGAAGAGACTTGTTTGATCATGTGGCCAAAAGTAAACCAATGGGGAAAGACTTGTTTGATCATGTGACCAAACGTAAACCAATGGGGAGAGGCTTGTTTTATCATGTGACAAAAGTAAACCATTGCAGAGAGGCTTGTTTGATCATGTGACAAAAGTAGACCAATGGGGAGAGGCTTGTTTGATCATGTGACCAAAAGCAAACCAATGGAGGGAGACTTGTTAGAACATGTGACCAAAGTAAACCAATGGGGAGAGACTTGTTTGATCATGTGACCAAAAGTAAACCAATGGTGAGAGACTTGTTTGATTATGTGACCAAAGTAAGCCAATGAGAAGAGACTTTTTTGATAATGTAACAAAAGTATGCCAATGGGAAGAGACTTTTTTATCATGTAACAAAAGTAAGCCAATGGGGAGAGTCTTGTTTGATCATGTGACCAAACGTAAACCAATGGGAAGAGACTTGTTTGATCATGTAACAAAAGTAAGCCAATGAGAAGAGACTTTTTTTATCATGTGACAAAAGTAAGCCAATTGGGAGAGGCTTGTTTGGTCATTTGAATGAAATTGGAGGATAGAAGCATTCACAAAAGACGAGGATTTTTCATTGCATTGCATCTTTTCTTTTCTTCAGGTAACTTCTCCCAGTTGTATTGGGACATTCAATCACTGTGGTGATGATAACTTTTCCTCATGAATAAACTGTGATCCAATAGAATCGCGAGAAAAACAGTACATGCACATGCCTTTTTACAACATATTATTATTACTGGTAGCTTATCGCTTAAAGTTTGTCTAATTCAATATATATACGTATGTCCGTGAGTTTTTAACGCGTTATATTTATTTATTGATTATCTTAACGCATTAGTGGTCTGTCTATCTATATGGGGTTTTAATTAAGTGGACTAGGTGTGAGCAATTGTACTCTTGTTCTATGCATATGGTAACAGAAAGCTTGTGTGGCTCGCTCTACTTGAGTCTTGTCTCTGTTGGATAGCTTGATGATCCCCGCTAGGCTGATATGCGTACAATCAAGAAGTATCTGGAGCATCTTCCCTTCCCGGTTAACTAGATTATAGCTGTTCGGTTGTATTTTTTCTAAGAGTGCTCTGAGTGAGTCAACGCCTCTCGATCGAGGCAGAGATAAACTGGGACATTTGAGAAGAAAGTGTTCTAGGGTTTCGTCAGCAGTTTTACACATTAAGCAAGTCGGACTGACGTCAGACTTGTTGTACTTAGATGTGTTAGATTGTAGACTTCTGCCTGCTGGACCTCGTTAACGCTAGGATTGATGGCTCTCCATATGTTATGTGCCCTGTGTACAGGTTCGTCTTGAATCTGAAGATATTTGAGTGTGGACTTCTCGAAGATACCTTGGGTCCATTCACGATGCCAGTAGCTGTTGACAGAGGTGTTCACAAGAGATTTCCATACGGTCTTGTTTGGTGGGTAAATGAGTAGTTCTCTGGCATTAGGTAATGAGTATTTAGTAAGTGCTTTTTTGGAGGTGCTTGCCAATGAATGACTTTCTGGGTGTGCCATGGTTAGTTGTCTTGAAAGAATCTTGTGTTCGGAGGAACCCTGAAGTCGGCAGATGCTGATAAACTGAGACAGCCTCTTCTTGTCAATTATGGTTTCAGCTGGTTCAGCGCCCATCAGAATGTATACGCCTATGGTGGCTGTTCGTTCTGGAAGACTTTGAAAGTGTTTCAACATTGACCGCTGTAGCATTTCGAGTCTATTGACGTCACCTTTGTTGATTTTTAGAACCTCAATACCATAAAAGCCTCTTGTGATTGCATGAGATCTCCATAGTTTGTACGATACAAGTGGAGTCAGTCCACGTCGCGCATGTAGACCAGGTCCTAGCATGGCGTAAATAGCCTTTCTCGCTGTGTTCACACGGTCGCTAGTGTTGATGCTATTGTTAGAGTTTCGGACAATCCCGAAATGTTTGACATTAGTTGACTGTGGCATTTCCTTGTTATTGAGGTATATCTTGTCGAGGGACTTGGCTCTAATAGGTAGAACTTCAGATTTTCCTGGATGTATGGTCACTTTGTCTTTCTTAGAGCAGAACTGTACGATATCTGCCATAGCTTGTAGGTTTTCCTTCGAGGTTGCCAACAGAGCGATGTCATCAGCGCATGTCGGGGCTGCAACGCTTACTTCCCCTACATTAGTACCAAGATTATTGGATGTTAGGCAGTCTAGGGTACTATTGTTGTAGCACTTGCATCATCAATCCGTCCAATGGATAAAAACTGATTTGATCATGTGATAAAGTTAGCCAATGAGATTGCTTGCATTAGAATGGTGAATTTCTGTCTTTATCAATGTTGAAATGTATACCTGATGTTGGTGCTGGGATACATTGTACCTGAATGCATGAATACTAAAAAAATATCCGTCCAATAGCAGAATAATTACAAAATAATGTAATCTTTGATCATGTGGTTTTGTCTTAACCAATGAGATGGCTTGCAAATATATACTACAAAGCTCTTAGCCAATTGGATGATTTGTTTCAAAGGAAAAATTTAATTTACTTTAATCTTGAAAAAAGTGTTGGGAATGTTCTCTCTTGACAGAAATAGTTCAATGAAATACTTTCATAAGATTGCTGACTGCATGACTTTACCCTTCATTTGTGTTTGTTGGATGTCACAAAATGTTTTGCAGTAGTTTTCCCTAACCATTGTTAATGAAACTTCATTATGAGTACTTGATACCAAGCCTAGTTGTCTTGAGGATATTATCAGGTATCTTTCGTCCGATGACTTTGTGAGAGACATATCGCTGGCTCGTAACTACAAAATCAATATTTTGAGAAAAAAAGAAAACTGTCAGAAAATTAATCTTTACCTATGCTAAAACAAGCTGTTTTAACTTCACTTTGGTCACCGTCAACATGACAAGTTCCAATTTTCATACAGAATATGAATATGAATAAGATATGAATCGTGCATGGATTATTATTGTTACTTCGGGTACAAGGAAATTACTAATTCAAAGGATCTATAAACAAGGCAGACCTGCCTGTGCACCAATACTAGTGGTGGAAAATACCTGAAGAAGAAGAAGAAACAGGCTCATAAGAAGCGCCCTGTGATGCTGAATTTAAATATGAATCAGTGTTGAAAGGTCTTAAATAGTAGTTACAACCTTCTCATTCTAAGCCAGCGATATGTTTATGTGTCCAATTAAACTTCTGTTTGATATCTTTAGTTGTATTGCCATGGTTATGTATTTTTCACGTGTACAAATTGCCATTTCATTATAAAGTACTAGTACATAGATTGTAACATCATATTTTTATATTGTTTAGTGTCATACATAAACTTGCATAAAATGTCAACAATGTTCTCAGGGAACAAAATAAAATGTTCTAAATATGTGTGGTGTTGCCAATTTATGTTGTTCACAAACCCTCTTCTATTGGCTGAGTTAGGCCCTATTAGATCTCTGGTAATAGACCAGTCTCGGACGAATGTAAGTTAAACACTGTTTCTCAATGATGCACTTAACCAATTTTAACCTGGACTGTTTTCTAATCAGTACTAATTGACTGACCAGCCTACAAGGAAACTGCAACTTTAGCAGTGGTGGAAAAATTTAACCTAGTAGGGAGCGGTGGCCTGGAGGTAGGGCGCGCGCTTCGGGACCTTGGTCCGGGGTTTGATCCCCCTCTGGACCACTGGTTAATTTCTCTGAGCAAGACCCACATGCTCCACTCCACCATGGTGTAAAATGGTACCTGTGAGGGCAGTCTATTCGTGAGCGCCGCAGTTCCATGTTTGCTGCCACACCCACAGGAGAGAAATAGTCTCCCCAGGGAGACACGAGTGTAGGTTTACATAGGTAGCCCAATGATCAGTGAAATGTCAAAGGGTGCTTGAGCGGCCCATCAGCTGAAAAGAGCCCTAGAAAATTGGTAACTTTTTAACTTCCCACCTTGTACGAAATTTCAATGAAGGACATGACCTGTCGCAACTGAGAATCCAACCCAGATTGTCGAATCACAAGTCCAGTGCACAAACTGGGCCGGTATTTATAAAGCATCTTAGATCTAGTTGAAAACTTAATTTTTTTTTAACATTGAAATTTACTTAAAGAGGCATTCCCTATAACTAGAATATTTTTCTCTGCTATCACATTTGATGAGCTTAATGTACAAAGCACTATCAATTATCATAATTTGTCAGAAGAAAGTGTGCGCAAATATGTCTCAATAATATGGTCAAATCGCCAATAATAATTTATTGCTTCCAGCTATTTATTATTGTGTGGTCAAAGGGAAACAACTTGTGACTATTTTGGCTCGTTCGTAAATATATTTTCATTTTTTCTCGGTAATTGGTGGGAGCTTTTGGTCGAAGATTTGAAGAGTTTAAGCAATAATGATTCTCATTTAATGTATAATATTCCTGAATCGATTTAAACGATCAAAGTTATAGGGAACGCCTCTTTAAAGCACTATGTAGAGAGCTACAATGTACCATACTCAGTATGAAAACATGGATAATTTTTCTATATGCTGGAAAAATGTGCAACACAAATTTTGAACTTAAGTCAAGATGCTTCATAAATACCTAGCGGACATGATCTTTAATAACAACAACAACAACACTGTGGATATATTTCACCTTTTATTAATGTGTTAGAGTACAAATAACACAGAATATTCCCCTCCTGTACAGTTATACCGTATATGTAAATATATAACAAAATAACTTCAGTGATATCACAGTAACAAATTTAACATGCAGTTGTATATTGCTGGCTTAGAATGAGAAGGTTGTAACTACTACTTACAACCTTATAAGACTATTATATATACTGGAAATCTGTATTATAAGGTGCTTCTTATGAGCCTATTTACATGAAAATTGGAACTTGTCATGTTGACCAAACTGATGTCTAACAGTTTGTTTTACAATAGGTAAAGAGTAATTTTCAGGCACTTATTTCATGTTTTCTCAAACTCACGTCCTTCTCATTCTAAGCCAGCAATATTATATAGAAGATCTGTCTTAAGTTGGCAATTGATATTAAACGAGTTTTGGAAATTCAATTTAATAACTATCTCGGCCTTTGGCGAAATATCAATTGGCAATGAGTGATAGATTCTTTATATCATATGACACTAAAATAAAAATACTCATATCTTCTGTTAAAACTATATAACGACATAATTTGAACATTACACTACACATGCGTAGTATAAGCATATACATACTTGTTATAATAATCTGGATATACGAGGGTTGTCCGGGCTAGGTTTTATCCCACTATGAGGTTTGGTTGTTTCGACCAGACAGCTTTTCTATGGTGCATTCGATAGTGATTGGTTCGCTAATGCGTATCAGGAAAAACTTTAAATGCTATCTAAGCATGTTGAATACAAGGAACAAAAACTTAAGATATATTGATGGCTTAGAATTAGAAGGTCGTAAGTGCCTATTTAGAATAAGCATCACAAGGCGCTTATTATGAGCCCATTTTCATAAAAATCTGAACTTGTCATGTTGACCAAATTGAAGTTGTAAAAGTTTGTTTTACCATAAGTAAAGAGTAATTGTCAGACAGGTTTTCCATGTTTTCTCAAAATATCGATTTGGTAGTTACGACCTTTCAATTCTAAGCCATCGATATATAGAGAAAAATTGTTCCGCAGTATGACGTCACTGTGCGCCGCACTTGCATACCATGTGTATTAGCAATTTAAACTGACAATTTAATTATTTCTTAATATATTTTCATGAAATTTCGGATACCTTTTAGAAACATATTCATTAATCATCAGTGAAAATTTGAAACAGATATTTTGGCTACTTTTCATGTAATGAGCAAAGTACACGATTTACTGGGACAACCCTCATAGAGACGGTCATGTGGTATAATTTGATATCAAATGAGACGAGAAATTGATCTTTATACCATATGACTGATAATATGGAACACAAATCTGTCTTGAAGAAAACTTGAGATTGTGTTAGAAAAAGAAAAATAAGTCAAAAATAACCTCAATTACAGCATAAAATTATGTCACATTGGAGATTGAAAGTTCATGAGATTCTACTGAAAGTAAAATTCTTTGGTCCAGCAAAAATGAAAATTGCAAGAAAAAATTACTAGATTAAATACATTTTCTACATATTAAATTTTAATACCAAACATTATAGTGTAAACTAACCTACTGAGTATTCTTAATAGATTGTTTTTGTATAGCTTGGCTATTTTGACCTGAGCCTGACCTTTATGCAATATTATATTACAAGGTACTTGCTTTGAATGTATCAATTTCCGCAGGCAAATTAATCGTTCAATATTGGCATTTAAGATTTGCGTTTGTATTACATCTCAAGCATCATTGTGAAACTCCCTGATTATGAAAACATAAAATCAGTGTTATAAACGTAGACAATATATTGACTGTTAAATTATGGTAATCAATAGGTCAGGCTGATGTCAACGTGGCCAAGCTATATATAAAAGATAATATAAAAGTAGTTTGCATATTACTTTATAAGTGCAGAACATAAAACTTATCACAAATGTGTGGTAAAGTACGGAGGATTTGACTTGATCCAGACTTCAATACATGAATATAATTCACCAAGTTCTTGCACATGCAATGTCAATCTATCAGATTTATGTTTTTATGACACCTCATGTCAGGAGTGTCTTTGTGAACCTCACCGCTTATGAAATATACCACCGGGGTTATAAATATAGACAAGACAATTATCATCTGTTAAATTACTAGTATGCTAATTAATGGTTGGGGATTGGGTCAAATTCTCTGGACTATACAAAACAATGATAATATTGGAATGTGTGCAAGTTACCTGAGTATCACAATTATGTTATTACAGTGTTATTAATATAAAGTGGCAAGCGTTATATAGACATTGACACTTTTAACTGGAATTGGATATAAATTAAAAGACAGTATAAAATACATTTTTTAATGATTTAGAATCCTAAAGTACAACCTTTCAAGAGCCGCCCTTTGCTGAGAAACAACATCTCTATAACAAACACCTTCAAAACTTCCCAAAGGCTATATTTACTCTAAATTTAAAGAGGCATTCCCTATAACTAGAATATTTTTCTCTACTATCACATTTGATGAGCTAAATGTACAAAGCACTATCAATTATCATAATTTGTCCGAAGAAAGTGTGCGCAAATATGTCTCTATAATGTCAAAAATATGCTCAAATCACCAATAATAATTTATCGCTTCCAGCGATTTATTATTGTGTGGTCAAAGGGAAACAACTCGTGACTATTTTGGCTCGTTACGAAAATATATTTTCATTTTTTCTCGGTAATTGGTGGGAGCTTTTGGTCGAAGATTTGAAGAGTTTAAGCAATAATGATTCTCATTTATTGTATAATATTCCTTAATCGATTTAAACGAGCAAAGTTATAGGGAACGCCTCTTTAACCTCTGCAGAACAACAAACTAACTCTAAACAATGGCCAATGTTTGTACCTCACAAATGGTGTTGCTCTACAAAGGTTCTACTGTATGTGGAAAAAGTCCACATAATTTTGCCAACATGATTGTGCTTACCACCAAATGTGTACCAATCAGAATCACCTCTGAATGCTATTTATAGACAATCCGAATTTCGGCGATTAGAATTCTACTATTTGTAAATAAATATAAAATAGTTATACCAAGACAGATTCACACATATTAGGCTTTCACTATATAAAAGTCATAAAAATAGTGAATTTACAGCGGCAACTTAATGTAGTGAAAGCTCGCCCATATGGGATTTCCCCGTGGCGAGGGTCAACAAATCCAATATGTCAAATTCCACATTTAAATGAGTTGAGGTGTTTCAACAAGGATAAATAAACATTTCCTGTCAGCAAGAGCTGCTAGTGAATATAAAGCCATTAAAATCCCCGGATTTACAAGAATACAGCATAGTATAATTATTATAGCCAGTCAGCATTGAGTACATGCCTATTTATAATAAATACATTGTTAAAGAGGCTTTCCCTATAACTTTGATCGTTTAAATCGATTCAGGAGTAGTATACATTAAATGAAAATCATTATTGCTTAAACTCCTCAAATCTTCAACAAAAAGCTCCCACTAATTATCGAGAAAAAAAGAAAATATATTTCCGTAACGAGCCAAAAAGGCACGAGTTGTTTCCCTTTGACCACATAATAATAAATCACTGGAAGCGATAAATTATTATTGTCTATTTGAATAAATTTTTGACATTATAGAGACTTTGTACATTTAGCTCATTTAATGTGACAGTAGAGAAAAATATCTTAGTTATAGGGAATGCCTCTTTAAACAGCATAAAATCAAGCAATCATAGTACATGTGTTTAAATTAATTGCAAGCAAAAACTAAGTGTATCATATTCCCCAACAATTACAGTAAAACTTTATAATATCGAGGAGTAATCGGAACAGGTAAAATGCTAGAGATAAACAGATAGCTCGAAATAGCCAAAGGGCATGTATTGATATTACAAACGGATAATATTTAAAAACTTGCTCGAGATAGGCCAGTTGCTCGTAATATCGATGCTCGTCATAACAAAGTTTTACTGTACAGTAAGGAGCAAATTAATAAATCAGGACCTAAAATATAAATCGTGATAACAAAAAACTTCAAGACAATCAAAGATGGGAACTATTGTTAAATCTGTGTTCATTAATTGAATGCATTCCAAGAATTGGTCGAGAACAATGTAAAACAAGAGGGCCATGATGGCCCTATATCGCTCACCTGATTATAAACCCTGCACAATTTTCACCCAAAGGAATAATTTGAACATCTTGGTAGAAAACCACAAGATGATGCTACATACCAATAATCAAAATTCTAGGCAGTGTAGTTTTAGGCAAGAAGATATTAATATGTTTTCCCTATATATAAGTCTATGTAAAACGGTGACCCCCGAGTAGGGCCAATTTTGACCCCAGGGGCATAATTTGAAAAATCTTGGTAGAGGACCACTAGATGATGCTACATACCAAATATCAAAGCTCTATGCAGTGTAGTTTTAGACAAGAAGATTTTTATATGTTTTCCCTATATAAGTCTATGTAAAACGGTGACCCCCGGGGTTGGGCCAATTTTGACCCCAGGGGCATAATTTGCACAATCTTGGTAGGGGACCACTAGATGATGCTACATACCAAATATCAAAGCTCTTAGGCATTTTAGTTATAGACAAGAAGATTTTTATATGTTTTCCCTATATAAGTCTAGGTAAAATGGTGACCCCCAGGGTGGGGCCAATTTTGACCCGAGGGGAATAATTTGAACAATATTTGTAGAGGACCTCTAGCTGAGTCTATATACCAAATATGAAAGCCCTGGCCCAAGCAATTTCGGAGAAGAAGATTTTTTAAGGTTTTCTCTATATAACTCTTTGTAAAACTAAGGGCCCCCGGGGCGGGGCCAATTTTGACCCTGGGGGCATAATTTGAACAATCTTTGAAGAGGACCCTTAGCTGAGTCTACGTACCAAATATGAAAGCCCTGGGCCAAGCGGTTTCGGAGAAGAAGATTTTTTAAGGTTTCCCCTATATAACTCTATGTAAAACTAAGGGCCCCTGTGGCGGGGCCAATTTTGACCCCAGGGGCATAATTTGAACAATCTTTGTAGAGGACCTCTAGCTGAGTCTACATACCAAATATGAAAGCCCTGGGCCAAGCGGTTTCGGAGAAGAAGATTTTTAAAGGTTTCCCCTATATAACTCTATTTAAAACTAAGGGCCCCCGGGACGGGGCCAATTTTGACCCCAGGGAGATAATTTGAACAATCTTTGTAGAGGACCTCTAGCTGAGTCTACATACCAAATATGAAAGCCCTGGACCAAGCGGTTTTGGAGAAGAAGATTTTTTAAGGTTTCCCCTATATAACTCTATGTAAAACTAAGGGCCCCTGGGGCGGGGCCAATTTTGACCCCAGGGACATAATTTGAACAATCTTTGCAGAGGACCCCAAGGTGGTGCTACATACCAAATATGAAAGCTCTAGGCCTTACGGTTTCAGAGAAGAAGATTTTTAAAGTTTCCTTTGTGAAAATCTATTTTTAGCCTGTGTGACCTAGTTATGCGACAGACCGGAAATTTTTTAACAACTTTGAAAGAGGACCACCCAAGGATCATTCCTGTGAAATTTGGTTAAATTCCATCAATTGGTTTAGGAGAAGAAGTCATTTAAAGGAATTGTTGACGGACGACGGACAACGACGGACGACGACGGACGCCGGACAGCCACCTATCCTAAAAGCTCACCAGTGAGCACTTCGTGCTCAGGTGAGCTAAAAACAAAAGAATTAAATTAATTGTGCACCAAGGTTGCCAATCTTTTAATAAGCTAAGTACTAGCAATATCCATGTGTAACTAAATGTTTTTAAATGAAAATACATCCAGTATCATAGGAACCTGGGGACTTCATTCACCTCAATTCATTTCATCATTCATTCATTTTTCATGTTGTAAGTCTAAAACTTAGACTTTATATTGCAAAATGTTTTATTCGTTCTCATGTTGTATAAATGTGCAGATTTTGATATAAATGGATATAAATGTTCAGTGGGTAATCCTAAAAATCAATTTTTGTGAACCTGTGGTATTATAAACTCTCACTTTGTATACATCAGTTAGTTTTTTTGCAGTTTCTTTAAACCCTTGACTCCATACATCAAAGCACTTAATTCTACCACAGGGGGTGTAGGCATACCTGCCAAGTACTCCTAAACAAGAGGGCCATGATGGCCCTATATCGCTCACCTGATTATAAATGAAGCCCTGCACAATTTAGACTAACAAAGGTAGAGCGTAAATATAGAAACTGGTGACCCCCGGGGCGGGGTCAATTTTGACCTCAGGGGCATAATTTGAACAATCTTGGTAGGGGACCACTAGATGATGCTACATACCATATATCAAAGCTCTAGGCATTGTAGTTATAGAGAAGAAGATTTTTATATGTTTTCCCTATATAAGTCTATGTAAAACGGTGACCCCCGGGGCGGGGCCAATTTTGACCTCAGGGGCATAATATGAACAATCTTTGTAGGGGACCACTAGATGATGCTACATACTAAATATCAAAGCTCTAGGCATTGTAGTTTTGGAGAAGAAGATTTTTATATGTTTTCCCTATATAAGTCTATGTAAAACGGTAACCCACGGGGCGGGGCCAATTTTGACCTCAGGGGCATAATATGAACAATCTTGGTAGGGGACCACTAGATGATGCTACATACCAAATATCAAAGCTCTAGGCATTGTAGTTTTAGAGAAGTAGATTTTTATATGTTTTCCCTATATAAGTCTATGTAAAACGGTGACCCCCGGGGCGGGGCCAATTGTGACCCCAGGGGCATAATTTGAACAATCTTGGTAGGGGACCACTAGATGATGCTACATACCAAATATCAAAGCTGTAGGCATTGTAGTTTTAGAGAAGAAGATTTTTATATGTTTTCCCTATATAAGTCTATGTAAAACGGTGACCCCCGGGCCGGGGCCAATTTTGACCCCAGGGCCATAATTTGAGCAATCTTGGTAGGGGATCACTAGATGATGCTACATACCAAATATCAAAGCTGTAGGCATTGTAGTTTTAGAGGAGAAGATTTTTATATGTTTTCCCTATATAAGTCTATGTAAAACGGTGACCCCCGGGGCGGGCCAATTTTGACCCCAGAGCCATAATTTGAACAATCTTGGTAGGGGACCACTAGATGATGCTACATACCAAATATCAAAGCTCTAGGCATTGTAGTTTTAGAGAAGAAGATTTTTATATGTTTTCCCTATATAAGTCTATGTAAAACGATTAGTAAGGTTGCATAAGACTATAATTACAGCTTAATAATTGTTTAATAGTTTGTAAACATACAATCACTGTAAACGATGATAACCCTAATATCCACATTCTGCATTTAATTTAAATTAAAGCCTCAAAGCTGCTAACAAGTACACATTTCGTAGTTCTACAAATAAAATATAGTAAGAGAGACAACTCTTACATGATCACAACCAGTATAATTACAGAGTACACTCCCTTTGATCAAATGAAAAACAAGGTTTTTCTATTACTTGACCTAGTAGCCTAATTTTTGACCTCAGATGACCCAATATCGAACTTGACCTAGATTTTGTTAAGATGATCATTGTGAATAAGTTTCATAAAGATTAGGCCAAAATTGTGACCGCTAGAGAGGACACAACCCAATTGTTGACGGACGGACGGACGGACGGACGGACGTCCGTACTCATGAGACGGTATTTGTGGGTTTTTCTTTTGTTCTTTCTTTTGTTTGGTTGCAACCCACAAGTAGCATTTTGCACCCCACAAGTGACGGAATGAATGGAATCTTAAAATAGCCTATTGTTCCACACCCCACAACTACCGGTGCATTCGTACGGACGGACGGACGGACGGACGACGGACGAAGAGTGATCACAAAAGCTCACTCTGTCACTTTGTGACAGGTGAGCTAAAAAGTGGAGTTACTCCTATTTTCGTTGTTAATTTCTGGTTTTCCAAGCTAACCTAACTTTGAACAAAGGTACATTTGATTCATTTTATGAAATTCTGTCCAATATTTATAACCACTAGAATTAGTACAGTTCTTTGTTTATGCATCTAAATACCTTTTGAATCATATTTAAGTGCATCTTGTGACATGTTTTGCTTGATCATTCCTATTTTGAATTTAACTAGCTTGGCAGGTGTTGGTGTAGGAATTCAAGGCAGCAAAATCTACTGATTATTTGAAAATACTATTCGGCTCTTTTGGTAATTTTCTTCTTTGGTACTTTAAGTGATCTTTCAAACCACCTGCCTACTTTTGAAGATTCACTGAAGATGAAAACATTTCTACACCCCGATACGGGCACAATAATTAAAGCCACGGTCCCCAATAATCGCCCAAGTTAGCGGGATCAGATCTGCGGTCTACAGGGGGATAATTACACGGAACAGCCGTTTTCTGATAGTAGGTAAGTCTATCCAACATTCGGCCAACAACCTCTGGACGTTTCTTGGATAAATCGTTCCGTTCATTTGGATCACTTCCAATGTTGAACAACCAGACATTTTGTGTCGTGTTTTCCTTATCACCAAACATAGGCTTCTCCATATATGGAGGTGGCACCCAACTTCCATTTCCTGAAGAATAAAATAAATTTAAATAGAATACATTATTATTACATTTGAATTATTATTATAGTCAATGGAAGCTCATCAGAGGCTGGTTTAGTAAAATTTCCGGAACTTGTTTAATATAAATGTGTATCAACTGACAACTTGTGATAGATCCTCTATAATTATACCGACTGGTTGGTCAGCCCTTGTGATGTACATGGACCAAAACAAACTACATGTATGTAAAGAAATTTGCCAATATTTCCAAATCGTAACTTAAACCAATCATACTGTAAACAAGACCTTGTTCAGTAAACACAGATGTCCCGATGGAAGCCTCGTCCACAACAAATAGCTAAATCATTCAGGGCCATAATTTTCTTTTGAAATGTTTGATAGTATTACATTACATTTAACAATGTAATGTGTAACATTTAACAATGTAATGTGTAACATTTAACAATGTAATGTGTAACATTTAACAATGTAATGTGTAACATTTAACAATGTAATGTGTTGATGATCATGGTAAACAAGTATGCCAACTTTAAAACCAATGCATTGATGGACTTCAAAAATATTTGAGTTTCAGCATTTTGTAACGGACAGACAAATCACTATATGCCTCCTGCATCAGTAGATACCGGGGCTGGAAAATACCAACCTGGATATCCAGTTATAATCTTCCATTCACCAACCCTCAATGCTGCTCTCATTGTTGTATTAAATGTAGTGTTTGCCATCGGAACACCCCACGGCTCATACAGGGGATCTATGTTATGTAATAATTCCTTTCTGGGACTTGTTTCTCCGTAACTAAAATATGAGCATACAAATATACGATTACCTGATAAAATATTGTGAACTAATACGGTGAACCAAGAAACTATCGCATGCCACAATTTAATTTGAACTTCGAAGATTGAAGAAATTTGCTAAAGTAAATAGCCGCAAAAATGTTCAGAACAGTCAATTAAAACGCTAAACCTTTTATTGTTTTTTCGGTATGATGTTTACTAGACAGTATCAGTTTTAAATACTTTTCTTAGCAATGAGTTTTGCCTATCAAGTTGAAAATTGTTTTTTAAGTGTATAATTGTGTGAATTTGGAACAAAACCTTACATTAGTTGTTATAAATTGTATGTTTTAACAATGCTATCATTGTTCATCAATTTAAACTACCTATCACAGTTGCTGCACAATTACATGGTCACCGTCATTGAACATTCATACCCAGTAATAATAGTTTTGAGTTTTTTAACACGGTAATGATGTTGTTTATGACAATTGAGATAAATTGTTATAGGGACAAAGGATTATGATCAGGTGAGAACTTAGATTTAAGTGGCAATTATATAAGAAACGAGCAATGTTTATAGCAGATTGTTATAAATTTGTCACTATATGCGACTTAGTTTTTGCTTTAGACTTAAAAACGCGAAACTTTGTAGTCGCGAATATGCTGACGATCGGCAAAACGCGTAAGTTAGTATCAGCATAAGTTTCTCAGTTTTACATTAACTATATACTTAATTCTAAGTATTTCATGGGCGATATGGTTCAAAGCAAGTAAGATGCAAGAAGTTGTTCCCGATTTGCTCATCCAAGACTTGGAAAATGTAATAAGCCATGTAAATTAAAGATTCATCCAAAATTTTGGTGAAGTTTCAGAGTTAATAAAAGTGCTGACAATACTTGAAAACAGCAGAACTCTCTCTTATTTTGACGAGTAAACAAACATAATACTTGATGCCCCTTACCTAGTCTCTGTAAATAAGACTTACTTTATAGTGGACCACTGGTCATATCCATCGAGGGGCTGGGTACCGTTGAGATCACCACCAGCAAGCTTCACCAAGGTCGGGTACCAGTCTGTTACATGCATCAGCTGAGGGGACGCTGATCCGATCACTTTCTTATCTAGAAGACCGCTATGAACAAACCCAACACCATGCATTCCTCCCTCCCACAGGGAAGCTTTCCAGCCCCTAAGGGGCCAGTTGTTACCCCCTGCATGAACTTGACCACCATTATCTGCAAACATGAAAATATGGCCTCAATTCTCTATGGCCTTTTGCTTTTCCAGATATTTTTGTTTTCTTCAGTGAATTCACTTCATTTTACTTCTAAGTTCTAGTAGTGCAAGGCGATAAAGCCCAAAGCCATGCACCGAAATGATCAGTTTTATCTATGTCTAGCACCAAAGAATCAATGAGTGATCACAATCGCGTTCCAATGAATAAGGTTGCTAAGCAACGACGTCTCCACATTCAGACTGTGTAATAAATTAAAATTGGCAAAACCCAACAATTTAGCCAATCCATGGTTCGGTGGACCCAT
The DNA here is from genome assembly GCA_963678985.1 of Spisula subtruncata. Classification (NCBI taxonomy): domain Eukaryota; kingdom Metazoa; phylum Mollusca; class Bivalvia; order Venerida; family Mactridae; genus Spisula; species Spisula subtruncata. The sequence continues at coordinate 38,960,776 of OY787673.1, read as the reverse complement.
GATGTCAGGTGTCCATTGCTTATGCAAAGTGCTACAGAGCTCTTTCATTCAGTTATCTGCCTGTACAATTAAACATAAATTGCATGGATTATCTCCCAAGGAAAGCACTACATAGCACTTTGCTTAGGCAACAGACACCAGGTTTATGCCAACTTCATCAAGTGTCCTTTTAATTTTGGTTGAAACATATCCAGAATACATAATCATTTTGAAAGAAAATTGATCGTTTTCTAAAATTTTGGGATAAAAAGAATAATGTATGTTTTAACTAATTTTTGTAATTTCCACTTTTTTAAACTTGTTTGTAATTAGTGCTCATGAATGCAAGATTATCTTTTTTACTGTAGTCCAAAGAATTTGACTTGCTCCTGAGCTTAATGAATGAATATAATACCAGATTCTATTGATCACTGAATAGATAAATTTCTGCAAGATGAGTCCTTTGGCTTTTGTTCTACACCTCAAGCATCTCTGTGATACCTTCTGCTGATAAAAACATATACCGGCATCCCTGATTAGAAATAAAGATAATTATCGAGAAAGCTGATAAATTATGCTTATGAAAGGTTAAGGATCATGTCAAATTCTCTATTGTAACACTACCTGTAGTAAAGACAAGCACTGTATTATCCCATATTCCTTTCTTCTTCATTGCCTCGGTGATATTACCAACCGCCTCATCCATACATGTCACCATACCTACAAAATATACATCCAGTTATTGTTTTGGCTATTTTCAGTGTTGAAAATTGCAGCTGCACCTTGCAAAATAACTTCCATTTTTCACAACAAGTTATAGTTGAGTTTTTCCAAAAAGAATGCATACTTTCCTCTTACGTTCCCGTTCTAAAAACAATCAATTGAATAATTTCCCGAGTTTGTGATTAAATGTTCCCACTTTATAAGTAAAGGCAGTTAATATTTAATACGAACCATATTCAGCATATAAATATTTCTGCAGTTGGAAAAGATAAAGTTTAACAATAATTTTGCATGACCATTGTATTTAATTTCTACGATTTTGGTTAAATGTAATTTGAACATAAAATATCTTAATATGCACAGTTAAACAGAAACATCTACATAAAACATACTTGACTATACTAGAACTACCGGTCATTACTTGACTACGACTACTAGAACTACCGGTCATTACTTGACTACTACTACTAGAACTACCGGTCATTACTTGACTACTACTACTAGAACTACCAGTCATTACTTGACTACTACTACTAGAACTACCGGTCATTACTTGACTACTACTACTAGAACTACCAGTCATTACTTGACTACTACTACTAGAACTACCGGTCATGACTTGACTACTACTACTAGAACTACTGGTCATTACTTGACTACTAGCACTACCGGTCATTACTTGACTACTACTACTAGAACTACCGGTCATTACTTGACTACTACTACTAGAACTACCGGTCATTACTTGACTACTAGAACTACCGGTCATTACTTGACTACTAGAACTACCGGTCATTACTTGACTACTAGAACTACCGGTCATTACTTGACTACTAGAACTACCGGTCATTACTTGACTACTAGAACTACCTGTCATTAGTATGGTCATACCTTTTTGCACCTTATAGATTCAGTAATTTTATAGAGTACCATATTACCTTGTATTATCGCCCCTGGGGGCAATGCATTTTATGAAAAAAAAAATCCATACACAGTCGGACCTCGTATAAACGCCCCCCACGGAAAGGTACCGTACAGTACAGCACTTAGCCGTTACCTTAACCAGTACAAATTACTTCCCCTTCTTAAAAATACCGGACTTGGTTTTTTTTGCCTATCGTATGCAACAATGGCTAATAAACGTGTAGACTACGCTGTTCATACCGGTATTTAATTACTCAGCAGTAATTAATTGTTCGTTTGAATGGATTATTTATCACCCGTTATTGTTTTATGACCTTTATAGATATATAGTGTTCAGAATGCACCAGATATATACCCACGAGATTTATTGAGTAAAGGGCAACTGCTACGTGAGTTTAAAGTCAGTTAAAGAGGCGTTCCCTATAACTTGATCGTTCAAATCAATTCAGGAATATTATACATTAAATTAGAATCATTATTGCTCATACTTCCAAATCTTCAACAAAAATCTCCCACCAATTACCAAGAAAAAATGAAAAGAGAAATATTTGCACACACTTTCCTCTGACAAATTTTGATAATTGATAGTGCTTCGTACATTTAGCTCATTTAGTGTGATAGTAGAGAAAAATATGCTAGTTATATGAAATGCCTCTTTAATCATCAGTAGTACAATAAATAATTACAATCAAGCATAGGTAATGGAACAGCACAGAATAGGACAGAAAGTTTGTTAAAGATAATACAGTAGGTCACAGAAAATCCAAAACCACATAAAAAGCATACATAGATAGTCGTGGACATATCACATGGTATAACTCTAACGCGGTATTGGGACCTGTGCCACCTAAAGTAAACAGGTAAATCACCACATAACAACATAAGGATATTGGAAAAGGGATTATTTTTTCAATGTGTACCGTTATTTTAATTTACTTGGTGAATAAAAGTGAGCAGGTAAAATAAACTTCTGTTCTCCCTAAATCGATGTAATGGTCAGTGATTTCTGTTTATATTGACATTGCAGAATATCGCGTTAGAGTTATATCAATGATATAGAGTGCCCAGGATAATGTGATGTTTATAAACATTGACCGGTCTAGCCTACTGTTGTAAAATTGGTTGCTTAGATAAACATGTACGGTCAATTTTGTACTAAAATAACACTGATAAATCGTGCTCACTCCAGTAATTCCACCTTTATGGCTCATTCCATTTTTTACTGCCTTTCACATTATCCTAGGCGAACTATACCATGCAGTAAAATAATACAAATTTATGAAAAGAGGCCAGAAAAAAAATAGGTAAACACAAAGTTTAAACAGCAGTTTGTATTTATTCTTTTACCAATTTAAATGAGATATCCTTGCCAATCAAGCTTAGAATAAGTACTATTTAAACAAATTAGTAGTTTTCTATAAAAGGTCACATTGTTTATACAAAACCAACTCAACAGCTTGGATTAAAGTTTCAGGCAAAAACCCCTGTGAGTTGTGGTACTAAAATATTAAGTGAACTTGTTTAACAAATACAATACTTAACTTATGGTAGTTTTAAACTTTGCATTTACTTATTTTTACTTGCAGTGTTAGCCAAACTTTACGTCACATACCACATGGTTACATAAATGTACATCTAGGAAGAATAAACATTGTGTGCATATGGAAAAGAGATTATACAGTAAAATCATTAATATTCAAGTGGGATTTTATTTCGTGGATGTTTTCAACCACCACAAGTTTTGATAATTCTGTAGTTACATATAGGACTTAATGGATATGATATCCCTGAAATTACGTCCCCACAAAATGGTCTTTTTAAAAAAAAATCACAAAATTTTGTCCCATCGAAATTAAATGATTTTACAGCATATAACATGGAACCCAAAGACAGACAAAACACACAGCAGCTATATATATATAATATTATTTGCATGCAGTTTCAACCTGCGTATGTTCTTCTATGAGGATCTCTAATATTCTTGTACTTCTGAGAATAGCTTTTTGGTACTTGGAGAGGGCCATGAACCGCTTGAAACGGCAGGTAAACAAATAAGGGCTGAAAACAGAATGATACATCATATAGGCAATTAGGGGTAACACGATTAGTTTTCACCTGCATAAGTTCTTCTGTCTCTGTCCCTTATATTAAGATATCTGTCTTCGTAACTCTTCGGTACTTGAAGGGGAGAATGTACTGCTTGAAAGGGCAGGTACACAAAAAGTGGCTGAAAATTCAAATATATTTACATATCAATATGCCAATGCTGAGCATAGCCTTTCTTTGCCTGCAATATTTCAGTACAAATAAACCAAATAAAGGCTAATACTCGATCAGTCAGCTTTCTGCTGAAATAAGGCAGGCAAATTGAGTGCCTCCATCAGGAATCGAATCTGAGTCACCAGGTAAGGTGGCGGAGCGGGCAAACCACTGAACTACTGAGGCAGATTACCATATACAGTAACTGTACATTCTGTCCAGGAGCTGCCCTATATAGAGCAACAGGATCTCAATAACAGCATTTTCAATATTTCGCTTAGCTGATATTTACTCTAAAATTCTACTCTGTAGAGAAACTACCTCTCTATTACATCTTCAATATTTCAGAGATTTCCCCAGGGCATTTTAATGTCTGGGCCCAGTGCGCTTGGATTCCAAAATCCAGTTTGCCAGTGCGCTTACAATTTGAATTGCGCTTAAAATTGCACTTAAAAAGTCATAAAACCTCCTTAATTTGCACCATTTCATGATTTTCATCCCCCACATTGATTTTTTTTTCAAAATACGGGACAGGACACCCCTCCAGTTCCCACCATTATTGCGCTTAGAATAAATTCTGGGGAAATCCCTGTATTTCCCCAAGTTGATATTAACCCAAAACTTCATCCCTGTCAAGCAACAACCTCTATACAGCAGCATCTGCAATCTTAAATGGTCTTATTTCACCACTACTGGGATCTAAAATAAAGCCAAAGTCTATTTCTATAAGTTTTCGCGTTTGTTTTAAGTCTCGCACTACGTCTATATAATATATTTATTATTTTAATGTTTCCTGGCTACATAATTTCGCGTATTTCTATCATTTGCGAACACCACGAAATTGTGTGAAATTATTTTTTTGATTTACAGTATAGCTTGGCCAATTTGACACGAGTCTTACCTTTTGATTAGCATAATTTAACAGTTGACAATTTGCCAACATTTGTAACACCGATAGTATGTTTTCATAATCAGGGAGTATCACGAAGTCGCTCGAGATGTAATACAAACACAAATTTGAAATACCAATATCGCACGATTTGCTTGCGAAAATTGATATATTCAAAGCAAGAACTTTGTAATATATTCTTGCATAAAGGTCAGGCTCAGGTCAAAATAGCCAAGCTATAGTACAATATTTACCTTCTCTGTATCATGGTTATTGACCACATCAATCACTTTGTCAGCAAATAGGTGGGTGGAGTACTTCCCGTTGTACGTAACATTGTCGGCAGGTTTTGTGTCGTCACGGAGATCGTATCCACACATATCATTGTAACATCTATAATGTGTGTAGTATTCCTCGCTACCAGTCAAATAACCTGTAATTGTGATTAAAATATGATTGTATAAATGAACCCATGTGTGAACTGTTTCCATCTCCCTGTACTGAACACAGGTGGCAGTATCAGTGTTTGGAAAATAAAATAAAAAATATATAAAAATTCCCGTCACTGCCACCTGTGGTACTGACATATTAATTAGAATACAGTACTGACATTTTCATCAGCAAGCAACCTGGCTAGTTTCATCCAATGTATAGCTTGGCTATTTTGACCTGAACCTGACCTTTATGCAAGAATATATTATAAGGTGCTAGCTTTGAATATATGAATTTCCGCAAGCAAATCATGCAATATCTGTATTTCAAATTTGTGTTTATATTACATCTCGGGCGTCTTCGTGATACTCCCCGGTTATGATGAAAACATACAATCGGTGTTGTTACGTATGATCATAGGTAATATATCAACTGTTAAATTATGCTAATCAAAAGGTCAGGCTCGTGTCAATTTAGCCAAGCTATAGTGGATTGAGAACACTCTTAAACACCAGATTACCGCAATTGCCTAAAAGTAAACAAAAAGTCATCTAAGGCGAAAATAAATGTTTGATTCTTTTTAACATGCTAAAATCATTATGATCATTTTTCCATTCATTTATTCACCAGACATATGCCACAGCGAGAGTCAAACTTACCAAAGTATGAATCAAAGCCTCTACTTGTAGGCAGATACTCATGTTTATAAAAGCCTACATGCCATTTTCCGACAGCATGAGTGGAGTAGCCAGCCTCTTTCAGTTTTTCAGGCAGTAAGGGGTTATTCAGCGGAATGCCATTAGGTTGTGGTGGCCTAATAATGCCATGCTGAAGGCCGGTATGTATCTGTTAAATAAGTATACAGAAAGCAGAATTAATATATCCATTCTTGGATTGGTCAGGCGTGGTATTCCAATATTGATCTTACTTTACTTTAAATTAAGGACTACTAATCAGATCACGCTGTATTATATAGTAATCTCAGTCAGGTACAGGTGATATGATTGGCTATCCTTATTCTCCAATAAAATAAGATCAATATGGAATACTACCCCTGAAAATTTTATCAAAATGCAAAATGGTATCATGGTCTATCATTTTGCTTTCACTTATTCACTACACTACACACAGGGTGAAGCGAACTTACCAAAGTACGAATCAAAGCCTCTACTAGTGGGAAGATACTCGTCTTTATAAAAGCCGACATGCCATTTCCCGACAGCATGTGTGGAGTAGCCAGCCTCTTTCAGTTTCTCAGGCAGTAAGGGGTTATTGAGAGGTATACCGTTAGCTTGAGAGGGCCAAATAATACCATGCTGAAGGCCTGTATGGATCTGTTGAATGAATATACAAACAACCAAATTGATTACTGTAAAATCATTTAATTAAGATGGAATGAAATTTCATGGTTTTGGAAAAAAGACCATTTCAATTGGATGTTAATTCATGGATTTTGCATTTCAGGTAATACGTAGGAGTCAAAATTATTGTTTGATAGGATTAAATTTTGTATTTGAGGTAAGGCTGTATATAGAGACAAAAAGCTTGACTGAGACAAATCTGTTCTCAAGTCTATTTGATGCACTATTAAATTTTTCTTTAAATCTTTGCTTATTTTGGCAATTTCTCAAATTTTCAGCCAGCACTTTTGTGACAATTAAGCGCCTCCACCATCGGAGTGCCTCAGTTATAATGGCTACTGGTTTTAAAATCCTAAATTCACAGACTGTAAATAATCATCCTACAAATAGCTTACTTGATATCTTCCGGACAACAGCTGGCTTCTGGTTGGTGTACATATTGGCTGTACATAGTAATTCTCCAGCCGGACACCACTCATGGCCAGTTTATCAAGATTTGGTGTTTTTATCTCGGAGCCATGGTAACCAATGTCATGGAAACCGTAGTCGTCTGCCACAATCAGTATAATGTTAGGCTGCTTCTTGCAGACAACGGTTTTCAAAATTACCAGAAGACAAAATCCAAGCACTGAACATCTTCTGGGTTTTCCCATTTTGCTCTTGGACCTGCAAACAGAAACCTTATGATGAACTGATCAAATGAACTTATGTCACAAGTTTAGGCCTACAGGAAATCTTGTGTAGATTGTTTATTCATTAGGATCAAAGTTCTGGTATTATAAATGTAGGCAAAAATAAATTATTGTTTGTTTTCCCCATTCCTGGTCCTGGCCTCTGGGTTTCATTATAGTGAGGTAGGTAAATAATAATTTTTTTTAATTATCAGCTTCTTCAAAGTACCCATTTATCTTTCACATCATAGATGGGAGAAGGTCAGGAAACCATACCCTCTTCCTAGTCCAGAACCTAGATGTTAAGGATACTGAGCTACTTCGGTATGAAAATGAATGTCAAAATGTTAAAGTACCAAACCCAAAGTCTTATTTGCAGGACTATAACCCTCTTCCCACCTTACAATTGAGTGTTTTTTATATAATTTTAAGGTCAATAAATTTTAATATGTTTCGCCTATACACTTTCAAAATACTAGTACGGTAGTAACACTGTTTTGATTGACTGTATTAGTTTTCAACACTGTTTCATTGCGACTGTACACAATCCATCCATTCCAGGGCTTAATTGACACTATTTTTGGTCGCTGGTCCCCCAGCAAAGAAACATAAAAATTTGTAAATAAAACTGTTACAGTTACTGGTCCTTAATGATTTTCACTTGCCTCGGACCAGGGGACCAGTGTTAGTGTCGAGCCCTGCTTTTATAATTTACGGTATCAAACTTTTTTGTACAATATTTTTTTTTCAAAGGTTCAAAAATATTTTGGGTAGGGAAAATTTTGCTAGGGACCATACTAGATAGAAAAAGGGAAACAAACAACATTTTATTTTCAACTCTTTTTCACGAAAATGAAGATGATTACTATTGTATGTGACCATGAAACTGTCTCAATCATTAGTTCAAGTGTTGTGGTCACAAAACCAAGGACAATGCTCACAATTAACTTCATGAGCATGTGAAGTAGCTGGGTACAGTGTACTTATATTAATTGTGATACAAATCTGACCAACAATTTTTAACTGGACAAGGGTCAATTGGTTTAATAATTATGGTCATCCACAGAAAACCTCATAATGAAGTTCAAACTTGTATGCTATGTATAATCATAGAGCTACATAAATTTCAAACTTTGTACCAGATTGAAGTTACATAAATTGAGCCAATTAGTACTGTATTGCACTAATTAATTGGAAACTATAGGGCAATTTAAATATATAAAACAGCTGAATATAACCATAATCATTACAGATCTATGGTTGCGAAAAACATAAACAGACAGATGACTCAAAAGCAGATGCTACTAGTCTTTTGTTATGCTAAATTGATCATGTGATTGCAGCAGGAAATAAATCACAAAATGCAATTTCAGTTTACAATGTCATTGGACAAACTAAGCAATGTCCAGCGAATTATTCTATAAATGAACCTCTATACTACATTAAAATAGACTGCATCGCTGTTGATTACCATGTACATAAAGTTTTAATTGCAAATCAAATAATTTGACTCACCTCAGCAACCTCCTTCGGTCAGCAACCTCAGATTTCAGTCACTCGAGAGTTACCTACCTTTTGTTTTGATTCATTCGGAATGAATCGGTCATTGTCCTTTATACTTAGTGTCCAAGATAAATAAGAACGCCTGGAGAAAAGTTCACTGATAACACGAAAGTAAATTAGTGTTCTGAATTAATCGGTAGGTTGACACGCTTAAACTTTATTTGCAATGTATTAAGAAATAACTGTTTTACAAGTGTTTATAACCGTCATTCAGATTTTCTTCTGTTTAACTTGATAATTTCCATGGTTTGTTGCCAGTGCTTTTGCCTGTTCATGAATCATACTCATAATTCATATATAAATAGGCTCTGACATAGCCAGCCCTGAGCAATTCCCTCTGTGGGGAAATGTCGGTCAAATTAGGTAAATACTCGTAAGGTGATTTTGTATGAATTGGTTAAAATCAAAGAAAACTATACAGTTATTCACAAGTCAGTTGCATCCAAGGCCCTTTCTTTCTTCCTTCCTTCCTTCCATGTAATATGCAGGGCCAATAGATGTGGGGCAATCTGCTAGAAGATTTTTTAAGTTCTGACCTTTATCTCAACAGTAGTCTCTAAGTCGAGATTGTTTGACTAGCAGGGCCGACTGCACAGTGGTCGAGTGGTAAGACGCTTGATTCCTGATCGAGAGGTCCCGGGTCACTTGGTCATTTCAGAAACGCTGTTTGCGATAATGCCCCAGAGTGGGCCCTGCTAATTACGTGGAAGAAAGAAGAAGAAAGAAGAAGAAAGAAAGAAGAACTCTGGCAGTCTGGGGCATTATCTCAATTTTTTAGAGACAAAGGTCAGATACAAGGAATCCGGATGTGATACTGTACTAGCTTGTTTCGAATAGATGCCTTGGTTCTGTAACGTGCCTGGTGTAAAGCACCAATACACGGGATACTACCACTGGGTTTCCTACCAGGATCATCTCTAGTTGGGTTTCTGAAATGACCAAGTGTCCCGGGACCTTTTGATCAGGAGACAAGCGTCTTACCACTTGACCACCGTGCCACCCCCTTTAAAAAACCTGCTCTGCTGGTGATAGCTGACGGTCAAATCCCCCCTCCAGTGACAACTAAATATTGTCCCCTAGGTATTGGTTCGGAGAAAAAAATTCCAACATTTCCCCAGCAGCATGGTGGAATTGCTGGAAGGTAAAAACATGGGCTATTTCCCCAGCCGTCTACTGCTCAACCTCGGGGTAGGGGGCTGTGGATGCAACTCACTGGTGCATTAGCTCTGTTGACGTCTTGAAGGCTTCAAGACTGCCAGGATGCAGTGGCATTGAAGCTCTCTGACTTTGGTGGTAGCTTGTTTCACAGTCTGATTGCTGAGGGGAAGAATGATGTACGACAGTAGGGCAGAGAGCATAGCTGTTCCCTCAGGACCGGTCAATATGGCTGTTGAATTTTAAGGTGGTCAGTGTAGAGCTTAAACCTGCAACCTCTGTTCATCCATTTATAAAACTTAATTAAAACACAGCCCTGGGAATCGTTGATGATTTACTTACATCTGACCTTGGACATTTATATATGGATGGTTGATATTATTATGATATTGGATACTCTGTTGGACATTCATCAGGTCTTAACTTATCCTGATGTAAATTATACAATACTAGTAAACCAAAGATAAAATGATTTTAAAGAACTTCTTTCGCTTTTATCCTTCAGTTAATGACAGCTAGACATATCATGCGGGCTGTGCTTGTTGCACAATTTGGTGGGCCTGAGGTTTTGAAAGTGGATACAAATGTTCCTTTACCTAAACCATCATCATCACAGGTAATGTACATAATTAATTTGCTATTAAATAATTACTTGAAGATTATGTACATTTATAGTGATACATAAGTCAAGTCTGGGTTTTATGCTGAGAAAAAAAGCACTTGGGCAAATATTTTCTATGGTACCGTATAGCTGGTTATTTCTGCGGGTGTAATATTTTGCGTTTTTGCCCCAAAAATGGGTGTGTTTATTTCTGCTGGTTTCAATTTTTGCTGATTCACAAAATGGCAAGAGTAAATTTCTGCAGTTTGCTTAAATCACACCTTTGTAACAATAGACAAACTGCAATAAACTATACAATAATCAAGTTAACTTGTGAATATGTACCAATTGATTATTATTTTTATATAGTGGGGATAATATTCTGCGTGAAAATTTTCTACGGATGATAAAATTCTGCGTAGATTTAATTCTGCGAATTGATCTTGGACCGCAGAATGGCAGAAATTTCCACCCCGCAGAAATAACCAGCTATACGGTATTTTTAAGACGATTATTTTCTCTGAAAACATGCTTATTGTTGGTCATTTCACAAATCTTCACTGATACGAGGTGCTTGCCAAGGTGTGCCTCTGTCTGGCAGCATGCCTATTTATGCTAGGAGATTTAAAGTTAAATTATTTGCTGCACACAAAAACAGTATAGAAAAATAAAAATTGATGCTCATATTCTCTTGGGGCATCACACATCATATTACCATCATTGATCCCTGATGAAGACTATGAGTATTAGTCGAAACTAGTTGGAATAAATAAATTGAAAAAATACCCGTTGTTTTGTGGTGTGTTCCACTATACTCCTTTATTATTGTATCATTTACCAAGTATAGTATATAGAACTTTAGGCTGTTTAGACCATCCAGAGACTTGCTATAATTATCTACGGCCCCTTTAGTACTTTGAGTCCTAGACATCAAAAGGTATGAGCCTGACTAATGGGAATGCCGATTTAGAATTAACAGGTTGTCTTCAATCTCCTTGGTAAATGCATTTATAGCACATTGTATATATAGAGGATCTTACATGAGTGACTTTTCATATTGAATTTATTAAACGAGTAGGATAAAAGTGCTAAAATACGAGGCTCTGCCGAGTATTTTATTACTTTTATCCAACGAGTTTTATAAATTCAATATGGAAAGACACGAATGTAAGATTCTTTTTATCACATAAACAAAATAAGCCATTTAAATGTAGAAAACTAAAAATAGTAGACCCGCTTCCCCTTAAGAAAGAAGAATATTGAGGTGAGTAATGCGGTTATGAATAAATGAGCATCTAAACATAGTGCAACACAGTGGCTTTATTTCAATTACATTTAATTCAATGTTGAAAATGAAAATGAGCCCAAACGGGTATATTTGAATGGTTATAACGTCACAGACCTTTTTACTAGGCCCTATCCAGTCTTGAAATTAGTTAGGTAAGGGGAACATACTCGTACTAAAAACGGGAAACGTCACATACATTGTGACGTCATGTTTATGTTTTGTGACATACTCACTACTTCGAATATCCGGGATGAGATCAATGAATTTTAAAGAGATGCGATTTTGAAACTCAAAATGCATTAAAATTGTGCAGGAAGAGTTAGCCTATGCTATGTTCAATAAATAAATGTAGGTTTTTGTTTATTTATCATATTTGAATTGAATTGCCTTTGTAAATTCTGCATGATTTTCGGATTTGCCTTGTCTATCGATCTTACCTGTACCGCTGACGATAAAATCACGGTCGGCCATATTTGTTTATTTTTTTGACAGTGAGTATGAATACATAAAAATAGTGATTACCGTTAAACCCCCTCATTTGCATAGTTATCATTAATTATTCAGTAGTGTAATATCGTTTTTATGTAATGGGCTTTATTACACTCCCACACCATGGTTTATGTGATAAATTCAAATGTTTCTTTGCTGATTCAAACGTCTGTCCATTAATTATGGTCCATTAATTATGGTAAACATTTTTGGTGTAGAAATATTGTAAATATTTTATACCCTAGGTACTGGTTGAGGTGAAAGCGGCTGGCATCAACCCAGTAGATACATATATCCGTACTGGTACATACGCTGTCAAACCTCCGCTACCCTATATACCAGGCTCCGATGTCGCCGGCATAGTCAAAGATGTTGGTGATGGAGTTACTAAATTCAAGGTTTGGGAAAATTTAGTTGCAGAAACATTTGAACCCATTTCTTAATTTATTGACGCCCAAGACATTTATATTCTTTTCTGGACCATATTGAAAATTGTCTAGAACCAAATATGTTATCCACTATAAATACAGTTGTTTTAGTATTATTATAATATGCAGTAAATGAGTATTTTGATAACGGAATAAAATGTAATGTGATGTTGCATTTTCGACGTAATGGTTATTTTGGATTATATACAAATAGTGACTATCCTGATATTTAAAGAGTAAGTTTCTGAATAGCTTAGTGGATAGAGCGCACACGTTGTTTGGGGCTCGAATTAACCTAAGATATTTCTAAATAAAATGTTTCAGACCAAAATAGTCCACTTTAAATATTAAGAAGAACACATACGGAAAGATTAATTTTAATTAAGAAATATTAATTTGTATCTAACCTAAATATCACATTCTTGTTTTGTACTAGCCAGGTGACCGAGTGTTTGTAGTGAAGAATGTATCTGGAGGTTATGCCGAGTTCACCGTGGCCGAGGAAAGTCTGATGGGGCATCTTACAGAGTCTCTAACATTCCAGCAGGGAGCAGCCATTGGTATACCATGTTATACCGCATACAGAGCATTATGTGTCAAGTATGTGTCAGCGATTTCTTTCCTTACAAGTTTGGTGCATTAAAAGGGACCATTTTCCAATTGAATTAACTGACAGTTTTCCCAATTTTCCAATAAAAAAATCCCAAAATGAATGCAAAATGAAATAAAAAAAAAATGAAATGTTAATATAGATTATTGAAGGGAGTTGTGCCTCTTGCCTCCTGAGCAAATTAGGACTGGTCCATTGTATCTACAGTTTCTTTGAATTTAGTTATTCCTGAAAAATTCCTAATTTTTGAGGAAACACTGGGATTTTCACAATTTATCCAGTACCAGACACATTCCCAAAATTAAAAAAATCGCTGTGTGCGTTAGGGAATTACTAAGTAAATCAAAAGACAAGTGAAGTGCAACCTCTTCAGAAGGACCGTATGAAGAACAACAACCTCTTTACAACAACGCCTTCAACGCTCATGACGTTTACTATAATTTATCCTCTGTAAAGCTTCAACCTCTAAACAACAAAATATTTGCTGCGCCAACAGGGTATTGCTCTACAAAGGTTGCACTGAATTGACGATACATTTATATGTGTTGATTGGTACCTAAAGACGAACCAGTTACAGACTCGTCAGTTACAATTGATTATTCACATATTCAACTGTTATATATGTCAACTACCGGTATATACATTGGGAACAGTATTTTATATTCAGCTTTCAAAAATACTTGACTAAGGATTGGTTTGGGGTTAGATTTGAATGGTTTTGACAATTTAACGAAGACCAGTGTAAAGCTTAGGTCCCTTAGAGCATTTTTTGTCATGGCGATGTTCTCCTAATGGAAATAAAAGAGCATTTATCGACATCTTGTGTATTTTGTGAAATTTCAATGCATGTATTGAATTTTAAATCCACATTTCCAGTGATAATTTCCTCAGTGTGACCTAGGCTTAAAGGATGAATTTTCACTGTGTCTATTTTTACCAGAGTTATGGACCAATTGTTGTTTTTGTATAATATTTATGCAAAGGGCTCTAGCTATGACGTTGTTAATTTATAAATATCCGAAATATGAATTTCTATTACAGAGGCAGAGAAAAGATGAACTCCTCAAATTCTGTACTCATACATGGAGCTAGTGGTGCAGTGAGTAATTTTAATATAATTGTCAATCATTTTTATGCCCTAGCATCTATTGAAGCCTCTACTGATGTGGGAGGCTTATAGTGATTGTCGGTTAGTCTGTTTGTCAGTCTTTTGCTTGGATAGTTGTAACTAAAACTTTCAAGGTCTTGAAACTCAAATATTTAAACAGTCCCTCAAGGCATCGCCATTGAGACTAAAGTGTCTGTAGGAACTGATATAAGTTGTAGAATTTAATGAATAGCTTAATTGACTTGAAATAACGTAAACTAAAAAAATGAAGATTTTTTTTATATATTTCAGGTAGGACTTGCGTGTGTTCAGATTGCTGTTTCCAAGGGTATGAAAGTTCTAGGGACTGCTGGGACACCGGAGGGGCTGGAACTTGTACGTAATCAAGGGGCTACAGCTGTGTTCAATCATAGAGAGGATGGATATCTAGATAAAATAATGGTGAGTAACCTGTTTTCTTTATATAAGGGAGATAATTCACTGTTAAATAAGATTTTTTTTTTAGAGAGATTAGTTTTCGCTATATTTGGGCATCCTGTATGTTCCTGACAATTTATGATTTGAAACTAAAATAGCAGTAAAAAGTTATACTCGATAACCGATTCAAAGATCTAAAATGCAGTCTTTGCCCCCATTGTTTAAGCTGTTTAATATTCAATATTTCCGCTACTGATACTAATTGTAAACATGTTAAATATTAATTGTCCTGAAATAGTGATTGATGGTGTATAACTGTGTTTCAGGAGAGTACCGGGGTTGTGGACCGGATCTTACAGGAAAGTACCGGGGGTGTGGAGCGGATCTTATCATAGAGATGTTGGCTAATGTTAACCTGGTGTATAACTGTGTTTCAGGAGAGTACCGGGGGTTGTGGACCGGATCTTATCATAGAGATGTTGGCTAATGTTAACCTAGTGTATAACTGTGTTTCAGGAGAGTACTGGGGGTTGTGGACCGGATCTTATCATAGAGATGTTGGCTAATGTTAACCTAGTGTATAACTGTGTTTCAGGAGAGTACCGGGGGTTGTGGACCGGATCTTACAAGAGAGTACCGGGGGTTGTGGACCGGATTCACAGGAGAGTACCGGGGGTTGTGGACCGGATCTTATCATAGAGATGTTGGCTAATGTTAACCTGGTGTATAACTGTGTTTCAGGAGAGAACGGGGGGTTGTGGACTGGATCTTACAGGAGAGTACCGGGGGTTGTGGACCGGATCTTATCATAGAGATGTTGGCTAATGTTAACCTAGTGTTTAACCGTGTTTCAGGAGAGTACCGGGGGTTGTGGACCGGATCTTATCATAGAGATGTTGGCTAATGTTAACCTGGTGTATAACCGTGTTTCAGGAGAGTACTGGGGGTTGTGGACCGAATCTTATCATAGAGATGTTGGCTAATGTTAACCTGGTGTATCACTGTGTTTCAGGAGAGTACCGGGGGTTGTGGACCGGATCTTATCATAGAAATGTTGGCTAATGTTAACCTAGTGTATCACTGTGTTTCAGGAGAGTACCGGGGGTTGTGGACCGGATCTTATCATAGAAATGTTGGCTAATTTTAACCTAGTGTATAACTGTGTTTCAGGAGAGTACCGGGGGTTGTGGACCGGATCTTATCATAGAAATGTTGGCTAATGTTAACCTGTTGTATGACTGTGTTTCAGGAGAGTACCGGGGGTTGTGGACCGGATCTTATCATAGAGATGTTGGCTAATGTTAACCTGGTGTATAACTGTGTTTCAGGAGAGTACCGGGGGTTGTGGACCGGATCTTATCATAGAGATGTTGGCTAATGTTAACCTGGTGTATCACTGTGTTTCAGGAGAGTACCGGGGGTTGTGGACCGGATCTTATCATAGAAATGTTGGCTAATGTTAACCTAGTGTATGACTGTGTTTCAGGAGAGTACCGGGAGTTGTGGACCGGATCTTATCATAGAGATGTTGGTTAATGTTAACTTAGTGTATAACTGTGTTTCAGGAGAGTACTGGGGGTTGTTGACCGGATCTTATCATAGAGATGTTGGCTAATGTTAACTTAGTGTATAACTGTGTTACAGGAGAGTACCGGGGGACGTGGACCGGATCTTATCGTTGAAATGTTGGCCAATGTTAACCTAGTGTATGACTGTGTTACAGGAGAGTACCGGGGGTTGTGGACCGGATCTTATCATAGAGATGTTGGCTAATGTTAACCTAGTGTATAACTGTGTTTCAGGAGAGTACCGGGGGTTGTGGACCGGATCTTATCATAGAGATGTTGGCTAATGTTAACCTGGATGCTGATATGAACATCATCAATAAGAATGGAATCATTGTGGTAGGTATCTTACTGTAACATCATAAATATTTGTGGGAAATTTAATTTTGTGGTTTTCGTGGATGACCTCAACCAAGTCATTGAATCTTCCTTGAATATAAATGCCTCTGGGTTATGAGCCGAATAATCACAGTTGTAATGCTAAGTATTTCGAATTGTGATGTTCCCTCATTGTTTTGTCAAATGGAAACTGTTATATCTATCAACGAGAAAAAGATACTATTAATGTTTATTCAAGGTCCCGTTGTTGTTTTTGGGACACCCTGTATATTTGTGTCCAGGAAGTTTAATCATTGCTGTAAATTCCATTTTTATCCTGTTTAAAAAATTTCTGACTACACTTATAAATGTGTTAAGAACTGTTTAAATAATGGCGACATTCACTTCACCCCAGAGAGATTGTTAGTTTGTTACGTTAGTAAAGTCTGAGGGGTCCTGATTGTGAATACACGTCATTTCGCAACCAGGCTTAATCGTAACCAAAAAAGTATTGGTGAACTTGTAACCGCTGATTTATTTTATACTGTAAAATAATTTAAATTCGTTTCGTGGTTTTGGTAAACAAGACAATTTCGTTGGGACTTGAATTCGTGGATTTTACATTTCATGAAATAAAACAAGGGTCAAAATTAATGTTCGTTGGGATTAAAGTTTGTGGTTGAGGTGAGCCACAAAATCCACCAAATTTAATCCCCCACAAAAATTAATGATTTAACAGTATATGCTTATAATATCGTTGAAATGTGATTTAAAGTGTTAAAATAGTTTGAAAATGAAATAATAATTTCTTTAATATTTATAAAATGAATAGCAAATTGTAGTTCAAGCTATTTTGAGGTAGGTTATGAATCAGCCGATATATGGTTACGAAAGGTTACAAAATAGCCGAAAATGAACGGTTATGATTAAGCCTGGTTACGAAATAGCCACATACCCTGATTGTTATGTTATAGGGCAGATAACTGACTCATTTATGGAATTTTAGAGAGAAACAAGGGGAGATAATTCATAAAAGTATATCACAATAAAACCTCGTTATCTCGAGGACTAATCAGGACAAGCCAAATGATCAAAATAAACCGGGAGCTTGACATAGAGTTGTGATATAAGTATACAACATATATTTAGCAAATTCGCTGTGATTTGGAAATCTGTCGAAATAAGCCAGGTGCTCGTAATATCGATGCTCATCTAAACGAAGTTTTACTGTATATAATATTAAATTTAATTTCAGGTGGTTGGTAATCGAGGTCAAATAGAGGTGAACCCTCGATTATTGATGCAGAAAGAATCAATTGTTACTGGAATGATACTGATGAATGCAACACAGGTACTTATTATATAACTTATAGTCTTATACTGGCGTTATAATTGGGAGAATTTGACAAGTTCCTGGGGTGGTATTCACAAAGAATTCTTCAGGGAAAACTTCGATTTTTTTCAAAATATTGCAATTTCTGTTTAGAAGTATTTCAGCTAAACAGTAAAATCAATGTATTGCTTTGTTTTGAAATGTTATGTAAAGCACTAAAATAATCACCAAGAAAATATGGGTTAATCTTAGTTCTTGCAAAATATTTAAGTTTTCCCTTAAGATGCTTGGTGTATACTGGCCCTGACTTATAATTGTCTTAAGTAAACAGTTGATATCTTAGCTTTGTTTGTAATCTCAGTAGTATGTTTTCATAAGTTGGGAGTAACAAAGATCCTTGGAATGTAATACAAACACCAATCTAAATTACCGATATTGCAAGATTTTGCGTGCAGAAATTGGTATAATTTTTTTATTCAATGCAAAAACCTTGTAATATATTCATGCATAAAGGTCACGATCAGGTCAAATTCTCTATGCTTTATGTCATCTTAAAAATGAATTTTGTGTTTTGCCCATCTGTCAGTTAGTATTCTGGATATCAACATTAACGGATAAAGTAAAAATTAACTTGC
This sequence comes from Spisula subtruncata, assembly GCA_963678985.1. Taxonomy (NCBI): domain Eukaryota; kingdom Metazoa; phylum Mollusca; class Bivalvia; order Venerida; family Mactridae; genus Spisula; species Spisula subtruncata. Next base: position 38,942,028 of record OY787673.1, on the reverse strand, counting down.
GGCATTGATTAAACATCTTGGACAAAGATATACTCTTAACTTAGCATGTTTTCTATATTAATGTTCTTTAAAACATCATAGCCTACATATGTAATGAGTATGTTATGGTCTATTTTCTTGTAAGCTGCATCACACATGATTGTATGTAACCACATAACCCGTGTGGAAAGTTTCCTCGGTTTCTATTCTACGTACATCTGGGGAGCTTCCGGATTTAACACTGAAAGACCCGAGTAGTTACGATCTTACTTCTACACTTCATACGTACATCCGAGGAAGCTTCCTGATTCATCACGGAAAGACCCGAGTAGTTCAGATCATACATGTTATTTACTACGCCTTCTTTTCAATTTCCAGGAGGAGTGGTCAGAGATGCATGCTGGGATAGGTGAAGGTTTACAATCTGGTTGGCTGAAACCCCATGTATGCAAGGAGTATGCCCTTATTGAGGCCCCTGCAGCACACGATGAAGTTATAAACAATTCAGGGGCTCTAGGGAAAAGGGTTCTCATTTTGTGAAGTGGTGCTGTGTTGTAAATTGTGATAGTTTCCAACGGTTACAACAGTACGGTACATACTTGGTTACACTACAAGAAAAGGGGTACAAGCCTGTGACCCTTTGAGAAAAGTGTCCATATAACATCAAAAACTGCCTTAGAAGTTAGTTGAATACTGTGTCTTGCCAGGGGAGATATATGTCTTTGATCAATATGTAACTAGATAAAAATATCTTCAACTTTTGCCATAACTTCAAGTGCCAAAATCACATGTATAAATTGTGTGTGTTTAATCGACAACTTATGAAATAAAAATCAAAGGTATGAGTAATGCAATAGAGGTCATTTGAACCAATAAAACCCTTATTTTGTTTGACACTTATTTGGATAATTAAGATTTATAAATTTAATATTGTACATTGTATATTGATATATTCAAGAATATTTTGTGGTAAATTAGATTTGTTTAGAATTATATATCCCTGGCTTAGAATGCTAAGGTTACGTACAAAATCGATATTTTGAGAAAACAAGAAAAAAATGTCTGAAATTTAATTTTTACTTATGGATGAACAAGCTTTTACAACTCCATTTTTGTCAACATGATAAGTTCTGATTTTCATGAAAATAGGCTCATAAGAAGCGCCTTATAAATTATGTAAATGATGTATATTTCGAATATGTATCAGTCTTAAAGGTTGCTAGTACTCTAGAAGTAATTACGACCTTCTCATTCTAAGTCAGCGATACATTACCGTATAGCTGGTTATTTCTGCGGGTGTAATATTTTGCGTTTTTGCCCCAAAAATGGGTGTGTTTATTTCTGCTGGTTTTAATCTCTGCTGATTCACAAAATGGCAAGAGTAAATTTCTAAATGGTAAGAATTGACATACACCAGTTTCATTGGCAGTCTGATCTATGTACATTGTAATTAATTATTATAGTCCAAACTGTGGATCGCACTATGACATAATTATCATTATACATGTACAAACAATGCTCGCTTAAATTAAAAACACCTTTGCAACACTAAACAAACTGCAATAAACTATACATTGTAACAATAATCAAGTTAACTTGTGAAAACCCCTCGATTATTATTTTTATCTGGTGGAGATAATATTCTGCGTGAAAATTTTCTACGGATGATAAAATTCTGCATAGATTTAATTCTGCAAATTGTTCTTGGACCGCAGAATGGCAGAAATTTCCACCCCGCAGAAATAACCAGCTATACGGCAGTTTGTATCAGAATGATGTCTTACTAGTCATTATCCTTATGACTAAGTCTTATTGAATTTTATCCGCCATCTTTGATGAGGGTGTATATTACTTTGCACATGTCTGTCAGTCGGTCAGTCAGTTGGTAGATCAAATGGTTTCCATTCAATAACTCAAGAATGCTTCAAAAGGATCTTCAAACTTTACATGGAGGTTGTTCAGCAACAGAAAATGGCCTGTATTGATTTTGAGGTCAGTAGGTCAAAGGTCAAGGTTTTTTGTGACCTTTACCATTTTTTACTTTTTGGCTGCCTTTGGGGATAATTAATTATTTATTATTATTGACACTTGTTGTTTTATTTTGGGAATAAACTGTTTCAGACTATTTGGAGTCCATGGGGGCATACATGTTTTACAAACATCTCATGTTTAATAAATTATTTGATACAAAACTGTATTTACATGTTAATACGATCATGGTGATTTTATAATATAAAATTAAAAATAAAACATTTTAATCTAGTGTTTTGTATTTTTCTGATAATTTATGATCTTCCGGACCATCTTTGATTGAGTTCTCTTCATAATGCACCTGTCCATTGACCCTTCCACCCCAGAGAAGGGTGGGAATATGTGGGAAAAGTCCTGGATTTAACCATTCAGGTTTCCCCACACTTATATGTATACTGGGTGAGGTTCTATTGATTTGTGCCAAAATTGCGAGCAAATTCAGCTGCACGTATATTTCACATGTTCAGGGAGGAGGCAATGGCAAGGGTATTTTACCTTCTGGGAGACAGGGAGTTTATGCAGCATTTAAAAAGGCAAAAGTCAAATCTCTGCCCTTCCACAGGGTTTGGGTCATGGGGTTTCAATTGACAGGTTGCAAGTTAAACTATGGTCAAAGTGTTTGTGGCCACAACCTCCGCCATTCCACAGGGTTGGTGGGTCAAGTCAGGCACGGATCCAGGCGGTGGGCACGAGGGCCCGTGCCCCCCCAGTTGCTTGAGATTTTTTAAAAAAAACTTTGAATAAATAATAAAACAGATATTGAACAGACACACTTTATTTTGTTCCTGAATGAAATGGAAGAAAATAACTTTAAATACATATTACGACTAGTCTAAAGAAAATGAAGTTATTAATATGCCCTATCCCCACCTAAATCAAAGTTTGCGAATGGTACTTCTTACGACAAGCCCAGATTGTTCATTATTGCCAAATATTTATGTCACATTTGTGGTTACTTGTGACGTCTACAACATAACCACTGGTGGCCGTTACACTGATTCACGGGGTCCCCAAAAAACCTAAAGAATAATGTGTTGAAAGCGACTGCCACAGACTTTATAGATGTACATCAACTACTATTGTTTGAAATGTGTTTTTATTCTGTGCCCTTTGAAGACTGTTATGACTCTGGCGATAAAAACAACGTTTCTATAAAACGGAACTGATATAATTCTGTCTGAAAGGCATATGTACATGTACATAAGAACAGCATAGGTATCAATGTTCTATCGTATTATGTGGGTTAATAAGCTGACAGTATGTCTTCAAAACCTATACTTATGAACTGTAAATATATTTCACCAGAAAGAAATTGACTATTTTGACTAAGCGAATGAGCACTTACAATATACGAAAAATGCTTCTGAATGTCACAATTCATGGGTGAAGGAGTCATGTGACCTGCAGGGGTCAGGTCCCCAATGTCAGAACAAGGAGTCATACATAGTTTTGCCTCCTCAATAATTCATATCAAATGTATAATGTTCGGCCTAAACTAGTCTTACATATCTCTAAATAATATGGGTACTTTTTCTTATGTTCTAGATGAAAAAGTATTTGTAAGATGGGCATTTTTCGTGCTCGCTTCGCTCGCAGAATATTTTTAATATACAATGTACATGTATGTGTTAATACGTAGATTTTGCATGACAGAAAGCAATTACAAGAGAATTTTTGTCCTAGCTCATTATATTACCTTTTGATTTTTAAATAATCATTACTAAACCTTTAAGGTTAAATCGCGGAATTAGGAAAAAAGATATTTCAGGGCTCCAAGATAGGCTTAGAATGCACTAGATACATCCATTGTTTTGAAAATTTTCCCGGGGGAGTATGACCCCGGACCCCCCTACTTATGTTTTAATATTCCAATGGTCAAAGGATGAAAGCTACTATATAAAATACTGTATCTGAACACTTACTAATATGAACGAACATACACAATGTACATGTTGACGCTGATAACATAAAAAGGTAACTATGGATTCCCCCACATATCCCCCTTCATGTGCATTTTCACACACATATTAAGCAATTACCCTCCACCCGGAATCCCGTACATACCTCGTGCCCCCCCCCACTCAGAAATTTCTGGATCCGGGCCTGCAATTGACAGGGGCCCTTCCACAGGGTTGGGGGTCAATTGACAGGTTGCAAGTTAATCTATGGTCAAAGTGTTTGTGGACTTCATTATCCTGAAGTTTATCAGAAATCTCATTATTGTTAGCCTGTTTGGTTTGTAAGCGGTGTGTATATCAAGGATCTTGCATGCATGCTCATTATATTTTATTAAACAAGTGGACAAAGAATATGTCACAATGATTTGCTGAGTTTCATGTTGTTTTTGTCAATGGATTTTATAAAAATTTAATTCAAAGACAACAAATGTGAGATTCTATTTATCACATAACCTTAGAGAACGTTTCTATAGACTGCTAAGGGAGGTAACTCGTGTCGAACATGTGAACAAAAAACGGGACAGACCGGATACTGGATTTTAGCTATTTCAAGAGGAAGTGCATGGTTTCCAATGTAAACTATCAGATTTTCCTGTGTTATTATGATGGTAAAACAGTAAATTAGGGGTTATTACTACGATATATGTGTTTCTCAATGAGTCATTATTACTATCTTTAGAGTTTGCTGGTTTATATTGGAACAAATATCTACGAAGTTGTCATTTGAGGTAAAAATGATAAAAAATCATTTTCTTTTTGACAAAATTTTGTTTTGATAATTTTACTTTTCAAAATTCCGATTCTAATGAAGAAGAAGGTGCTGCTACTTTTTAAATGCCTTATATATGTATGAAAACTGCGTATCAAGATTACTGCTAACCTGTCAAACTAACATGAATTGACGTCCTCATGTGGGTGCTTAATTGGCATTTGTGCTAGAACCTTTGCACCTTTCAATATTTTGGTGGGCTCAGGGGATTTTAATAGACATTTTTGATATCTGAATCCACACCCTGGAGACGATGTGGCTAAATCATCGGTTATCTGTACACATAATCACATAGTAATTCCAAGGTCTTGGAACTGGACCAAAGTCAATTTCCTGGGACTTGGTGTCGATAAGGTTGTCAAATTCCTGCCAGTGTTTGGAAGGTTGGTTTCTATCCCTGTCACCCTGAAGGCTATATCTATCTTTGTATACTGCTTAAGCCCCTTTCGGGTAAACTAGCAGGTGCGCGTCAGTGCAAGATAAAAGTAATAAAAAGTGATGAAAGAAGACTTCAAAGTGAGAAAGTGAGAAGAATAAAGTGTGATAGTGTTAGATAAAAGGTGAAATATTTATAGTTTAAAAGCTGATAAAAACACTGTTTTGGCTACTCAGGGGCGATTTGAAATGAGAGAGGGGCTAAGATGAGTCTTAAACCCCTCTAGGTCTGGCTGGAGGACTATATATGTTGCTAGGTAAACTATTCCAAAGCACGACGGTATATGGGAAGAAGGAGTATTTAAAATAGCTAGCTGTTGTGTGTATTTGCCTGTATGAAAGGGGGTGCATGTGGCGTGTCATTCTCATAGGTGCTACAAGATATGTTGGAACTGGCACTGCCACTAAGCCATACACTATTTTATAGAACATAGTCAGTCTGGTGAGGTCTCTTCTGTCACGTAGGGTCTGCCATCCAAGTTCATTCTGCATTTTTGTGACACTTTCATACGGGGAGTAGTTGTTTTTTACCCATCTTACGGCTCTACGTTGCACTTTTTCTATTTTATTAATATATGTTTGGGTATGGGGGCTCCACACAGATGATGCATATTCCACCTGGGGTCTTACCAGTGTTTTATATGCTACTTCTTTAATTTTTTGATTTTTTGTTATTATATTTCTGCGAAGGAATCCAAGAGTTTTAGCAGCATTATTTGTTATTTGATTTATGTGTTTATTCCATGAGAGGTCATTTGATATATTTACTCCAAGGTATTTGGCACTGTCAACTGATTCTAAAATATGGCCATGCAATACATAGTTATAGGTAATAGGATTTCTCTTTTTTGTAATATTTAGGACAACACATTTACTAGGATTGAACTCCATTTCCCATATTTCTTCCCATTTCATCAGTTTATTTAGATCATTTTGAAGAGTTTGGCAGTCTTGAGTGTTATTGACAGCTAAATATATGGCAGTGTCATCAGCAAATAAGCGGACTTGTGAAGTTATGTGATCTGGTAAATCATTTATGTATAAAAGAAACAGTAATGGGCCGAGTACCGATCCTTGGGGCACCCCAGACGTAACAGGGACCTCTGAGGATGAATCACCTTCCAGAACTACTGTTTGTGTTCTACCAATTAAAAATGACCTAATCCATAAGATTACTGTATTATTTACACCATGTTCTTGTAATTTGTATAGAAGTATTTGTATATGACCTTCAAGGTCCTGTTTACAGTGAGTAACAGCTCAAAATCAAAATCTTTTAAATATGTATAGGGGTTTTGTTAGATGTGGGGCAATCTGCTGGGAGATTTTTTAATTTCTGACCTTTATCTCCATTGCTATAGTCTATTACGATAGTCTCTAAGTCGAGATTGTTTGACTAGGGTTTCATGAAATCCATTCTCATCTAATTTACCCTTAGTTATCATACACTTGCGTTGCACCAACGATTCAACATCCCAATTTATTTCTGTTTATTAAGAAGTTGAAGTCTGTAGCTATGGAGTCGATATAGATCTCCTTGATGTCACTGCAGAAATTTAAGCCAGATCAATTGAAGTTGATTTCTAAGTTATAAGCCTATTAGTCGGGGGAAAAACTGAGTGACTACAAATGTTAGTCAAGCTATACAAATACAGTGCTGTCGGGTAATTCTGCGCACCTAACGGGTATTGTCTTTCTACATTTGAGATTATTTTATTTTTAGAATAAATTATGGTGCTGTTTGGATAGAAACAACCTTCATTGACAAACGTAAACAATTCAAAACACCATACCTTCGCTAAACTAGGTCAAATGTCGTCACAAAACAAGATGGTTGCCGGTTTTCATGACGTAAATTTTTTCGTCTAATTCTGCGCAGGTGGAATTGTTTTTTTGTATAGTCTGTTTCAAAGATTTGTTTCACAAGAAATTTATCACAGTATCGAAAGAATAAGTCATTAAGACAATGTTGACAAAAAATGAAAAGTCATTATCCATGACAAATGTGCGTTTATTCAAATTATGTGTCACGTGGTATGTCAATTTAATGAAAATCGCCGTTGACACTCATTTTGGTCAAATTTTCGTAGAAATGATTTTCCGATTTCGTTGAAATGATTATAAAACCTTACATAAGTAACATACATCTACAAAAACACTGGAAGACCGAAGAAAAACGACCCAGCAAAGTCTGTAAGAAATAGAAAGATAAGGTGCGCAGAATTACCCGATGCGCAGAATTACCCGAAACGACTGTATCTCCCAAGTGTTTTTCTTCATCATGAATCAGTACTGACGTGGTTAGTCAATCAAGTCCCCAGTCATTCACATGAAAAATGAATGGTATTTCTACACTACGGCAAAAAAGAAAGGTACAATGTATTTAATAAATAAAAATAAGCGTATAAAAATACAAAGTGATAATAATTTATTATTCCTGATTCCTTTTAGAGTTTGAGAATGGCTACTGGTTAATCTAGGAATATCTTCGCTCATACAGATATGTTCCGAGGACCGAGAGATTACTCTCAATTAGATCTGAAAGAGTTTGGAGGACACAAAGATGAGGTGAGTAATAACATAAAATGATACAATATATCGATGGCTTAGAATAAGAAGGTCGTAACTACAAAATTGATATATTGAGAAAATAAGAGAAAACTGTCTGTAATTTAGTCTTTACCTATGGAAAAACAAGTTTTTAAAACTTCATTTTGGTCAACATGACAATTTCCAATATTCATGAAAATAGGCTCATATGAAGCGCATTGTGAAGAAGATTGCAAGTAAGTATGAGTCTTATAAGGTCGTAAGTAGTAGTTACGATCTTCTTATTCTAAGCCAGCGATATATTTATTTAGTGTAACCCAGATATTATTGAGAATTTTTAAGGAGTTCTCAAAATGGTGTAGCTATATGTTTTGGAATGACAAACAAATTAAGATCTGGCACTGCTCATTTGTATAAGTTAGATATGCAATGCTCATTATATGAATTGCTGGGTTTTAATTCATATAATGCAGTGGTTGTCATGACAACAGAAGTTTTAACACACAAGTCGTAAACATTGTAAAGTTGAAGGTTCGCATAAAAAGCCTTAATTATTTACACCCTTTATTTTACTTAAGGCTAACACTAAATGGCCACACATTAGTAATCAGCAAAGACATGGACGTTACCTGCTATGTGAACCTGAAAATTGGATGCTTTAATCACTTATCAAGTTGGCCAAAATAGACTCGAAATGTACAGTATTGATTTGATATTATTTTGCAGGTCAACAGTGTGGCATTTTCTCCGGACTTTCAAATAATGATCACAGGGTGCGATGACGAGAGAGTGCGGGTATTTAACACATCTACCGGCGGTCTTGTATGTAAACTTAAAGGCCATACAGGTAAGGCTGATTGTCTACAGGTAGCAAGTATTATTTATCCTATTCTTTTAAGTATTGCCCACAGTTTCATCAACACAGAATTATAAACAAAAATTGGATTAAATTTTGCTCTTTCCTTACACCATGTGCTTAAGGTATCTTCCAAGTCCCTGATCGCATATCTTCGGAACAGCCATTCCTTGCCTAATTGTCTTGATATTTTATCTTTCTATTTACACCTGGGACGAGAACACAACTACATGCAATACTGCAATGACTATTTTGACAACATGTACTGCGTTTATAACTGTTTTTGTTAGTCATTAGCAATTAGGGATAATTACATAATTACACTCGGAATTAAGGCGATTATGTTTATATCAATTGGACTGATGACGCTATTTTAAATTTCATTGTAAATAGGTAGCATGTGTATTTCAACACTTTATACGAAGGGTTAGCAATGACTTATGTGTCTCTTTTTTAGCACAGCTAGGGTTGTAGAAATGAGCTGGAAAGCGATAAAATCCACTGGCTAATTGAATATGCTTGCAGACTTCTTTTAGTATTTTTCTTCTACATTTTTGGGATTTTAAATGAATTGGTTATTCATAGGTATTTGAAGCTCGGCAAAATAATTAAAAAAAATAATAGTGAAAAGCAATTTAGGTTTGAAAATGTCTGAGTGTAATACCATTTCTACCTCCTATTACAGGGGCTGTGAAGAGTGTCAGTATCGCACCCAACAGTAAAACATTTGCCAGCGGTTCGTACGATAAAACTGTACGTATTTGGAAAATGAGCGATGGAGAGCTGCTTCATGTTCTAAGAGGTTGGTATCAGCTAAAAGACCCCAGTGCTTCTACAATACAGTAAAGCTTCAATATTACCACCATCCTTGGGGGTTGGGACCCTTGAAAACTGGTATTTTTATGCATAGAATGTGTTTAGTATTTTGTATCCAAATCTACCGTCACAACGTGGTGGGATCATGAATGCTCTTATAGCATTTGAAAATGAAAATCCATACTGTAAAATAATTTAATTCCAATGTGCTACAATTTGGGGGCATATTACCAGAATTTTTGTATGCCTTTTCAGCAATATCGACCTTTGCTGTTTCTTTGAAGTTTTACTGTATTCTAGTAGTTATGGTTGTAGCTCATTTTCTTTAATTTGGTGGTCTTGTTATTGGGGTGGTTTTAGATGAGGGTTAACTGGTGGAGATGGACACTGTATTATTTTAGCTCTATCAGCGAGGAAGCACCTTTAAGGCAGGGTGTTGATATATGGAGGTCCGTACTGGAGAGGTTGCTCTGTACCTTCTCTTTAGTTACTATTCTATTAATTAAGTATAATATCCACCAAACCGAGCTGAACTAAAAAATACTGTTAACTTTATTACTCCACTTTTTAGCTCACCTGAGCATGAAGTGCTCAAGGTGAGCTATTGTGATCGCCCAATGTCCGTCGTCCGTCGTACGTCGTACGTCGTCAACATTTTGACTTGTAAGCACTGTAGAGGTCACAGTTTTCATCAAATCTTAATGAAACTTGATCACAGTGATTGTCTCTATAAAATCTAGGTCAAGTTCGCAACTGGGTCATGTGGGGTCAAAAACTAGGTCACTAGGTCAAATCTTAGGAAAACCTTGTGTACTCTCTAGATGTTGCCAGTTTGTTCCAATCTTCATGAAACTTGGTCAGAATGTTGTTCTCCATAAAATCTAGGGCAAGTTCAAAACTGGGTCATGCAGGGTCAAAAACTAGGTCACTAGGTCAAATCTTATTAAAACCTTGTGTACACCCTAGAGGTCACCAATTTGATCCAATCTTCATGAAACTTAGTCAGAATGTTGTTCTCCATGAAATCTAGGCCAAGTTCAAAACTGGGTCATGCAGGGTCAAAAACTAGGTCACTAGGTCAAATCTTATTAAAACCTTGTGTACACCCTAGAGGTCACCAATTTGATCCAATCTTCATGAAACTTGGTCAGAATGTTGTTCTCTATGAATTCTAGGCCAAGTTTAAAGCTTGGTCATGCCGGGTCAAAAACTAGGTCACTAGGTCAAATCTTAGAAAAACCTTGTGTAGACTCTAGAGGTCACCGTTTTGGTCTAATCTTCATAAAACTTGGTCAGAATGTTGTTCTCCATGAAATCTAGACCAAGTTCGAAACTGGGTCATGTGGGGTCAAAAACTAGGTCACAAGGTCAAATCTAAGAAAAACCTAATGTTCACACCAGAGGTCGCAATTTTGATTGTACTTTCATGGAACTTGGTCAGAATGTTGTTCTCTATGGAATCTAGGCCAAGTTCAAAACTGGGTCACGTGGGGTCAAAAACTAGGTCACTATGTCAAAATTTAGAAAAACCTTGTGTTCACTCCAGAGGTCGTGGTTTTGATCCAATAATTATGAAACTTAATCAGAATGTTGTTCTCTATGAAATCTAGGCCAAGTTTTGAACTGGGTCATGTTGGGTGAAAAACAAGGTCACTAGGTCAAATCTTAGAAAAACCTAGTGTTCACACCAGAGGTCATAATTTTGATCCAATCTTCATGAAACTTGGTCAGAATGTTGTTCTCTATGAAATCTAGGCCAAGTGCAAAACTGGGTCATGTTGGGTCAAAAACTAGGTTACTAGGTCAAATGCTTTGAAATTCATTGTGTTCACTCCAGGGGTCACTATTTTGATCCAATCTTCATGAAATATGGTCAGAATGTAGGTTGTACTGATACCTAGACCATTGTGCAACAGGTGAGCGACCTAGGGCCTGAACTTGTTTTTATTAATTTTACTCAACACCATCGTTTAGGATTTATTTCATGTTACTTCAATGATCATGTTTATTTCTGTATAAGGCGTTTTGTTTGCCCTGGAAATTGGAACGAAATATCAGCAGACTTATGGCCCTTCTTTGAAAACTGGAATTTCATGAGAACCTATATAATAATTCAAAAGCTTCGGTTTTTTCACATCGTTTATATTACGGCCTATGGCCTTCTTCAGAACAACTGAAAACATGTAAAAACAAACTTTTAAAAATACATACATACATAATTAATCTAATTACCTAAAACAAACATACATGTACATAACACTTTATATGACACATAATAATTATTGTAAAATCTAGATATGCTTTTCCCCCCCGTAAATTTAATAAAAAAGTACATTGTTCATTTAGTTTTATCTTCCAACTTACTTATTTATCCCGTGTAAGTTACATATTTAATCTTCTTTTAATATTGTGACTGTTCAAAAATATTCAAACGTTTTTTTCTCTATATTGTTGACCGGACGTTACGTCATGGGACGTCATTCAGTAACCGCGCCAACTAGCGACGTCATTTTACGCAAACAAAATCGTCGGGACGTCAGCGTCCTTTACGTTACAACCAGCAGGTCTAACCGTATTCATCCTTTTGATCCACATAGACTCCCTTATTTGTCGCTCGGTCCTCGTACCATTGAAAAGCCTCTCTAGTGCCCGAAACTGCAAATCTGTGTGCGAATGTAGGCTGTCAAAATGTGCTGCAATCGGGACGTCGTGTCTCAATCGAATCGATCTCAAGTGCTCCGTCATTCGTTCCTTTAACTGCCTCCCCGTTTCCCCCACATATGCAACCACATCACACCTCGTACATATTATACCGTACACTACGTTTCTGGTGCCACAATTGACATCTTTTTGAGTATTATAAGAGTCACATTTATTTGTGTCCTGTATAGGGCAACACAATATAATTTTACAGTAATTATATCGTGTGGCCCTATACAGGACACAAATAAATGTGACTCTTATAATACTCAAAAAGATGTCAATTGTGGCACCAGAAACGTAGTGTACGGTATAATATGTACGAGGTGTGATGTGGTTGCATATGTGGGGGAAACGGGGAGGCAGTTAAAGGAACGAATGACGGAGCACTTGAGATCGATTCGATTGAGACACGACGTCCCGATTGCAGCACATTTTGACAGCCTACATTCGCACACAGATTTGCAGTTTCGGGTACTAGAGAGGCTTTTCAATGGTACGAGGACCAAGCGACAAATAAGGGAGTCTATGTGGATCAAAAGGATGAATACGGTTAGACCTGCTGGTTGTAACGTAAAGGACGCTGACGTCCCGACGATTTTGTTTGCGTAAAATGACGTCGCTAGTTGGCGCGGTTACTGAATGACGTCCCATGACGTAACGTCCGGTCAACAATATAGAGAAAAAAACGTTTGAATATTTTTGAACAGTCACAATATTAAAAGAAGATTAAATATGTAACTTACACGGGATAAATAAGTAAGTTGGAAGATAAAACTAAATGAACAATGTACTTTTTTATTAAATTTACGGGGGGGAAAAGCATATCTAGATTTTACAATAATTATTATGTGTCATATAAAGTGTTATGTACATGTATGTTTGTTTTAGGTAATTAGATTAATTATGTATGTATGTATTTTTAAAAGTTTGTTTTTACATGTTTTCAGTTGTTCTGAAGAAGGCCATAGGCCGTAATATAAACGATGTGAAAAAACCGAAGCTTTTGAATTCTTATTTCCCTACGGAATATATATGAAGTATATAATAATTCTTTACTTTATTTATTCAGGTCACCATAAGAGTGTGGAAGTAGTTGTTTACTCAGCAGATTCCAGTAAATTATGTTCTGGATCATGGGACAGGACGGCCATTGTGTGGGATGTTCAGGTAAAATGATTTCCTTATAAAAACTATAGAGGTATATTAACCTTGGGGCAGTTCCTCTGCACAGTCAAATTTTTATACAGCAGTTATTTTTGGAACCTTCTTTTTGGATGGGAAAGAACTTTTCATTAGCCTTAAACATGTGTTTTGTATATTTCTTCTAGTTTTGACCTGTGAATATAAAGGTACCTTTAACTTGCATACATTTGTATGAGCTCTCCTTCTAGAATGGTTTGGGGTAAACTGTTGTAATAGTTTCGTACAAGGAATATCTATGATAGAGTTTTATGGAATAGCCTTGCTTTTTAGCTTGACTTTTCCATAGAAAATAAGTTGAGCTATTGTCGTAAAGGGATCTTCTGCGTTGGCGTAGGTAAAGTTTATTGTTACAGTCATTTTCTCAAAAGACTAGCATAGGTATCTATTATTATTGTAATTATCCTCTTGAAACATAGCATAGTTATTCACCATCACAAGAGGTGCCCATAGTGTCAAGGGTGATAACTCTGTGACCAAATTGAGTTAATCTGCCCTTGTAACTATCTAATACGAGAAAGTCGAACATAAGCACTCCTAGGCTGTGCCCATTTTATCTTTACACATTACAACCATTTTCCTCCACATGTGGAGAGCTGCTGGTTTCATGTAAAAGGGTAGGTAAGTATGATACTGGTTATGATAAAATTATACATTCCTGTGGTGGTATTTAATGTTGATCTTACTTGACTTAAGTACAACCAATCAGATCACACCATATAAAGCTCTTGGTCCGTTACAAGCATTGTAATTGGCCTTCGTAAATCAGTGGTTAGCGCGTTTGCCTAAACCGGCAACCCAGGTTCAAATGCGGTTGGAGACACACATATGCTTGCCATATTCAGCAGAAATTTACTTACTTACTAAAGCTGACTGGCAAAAAAAAATAAAGGCTTTGCTTGGTTATACTTACTTAATTCTTTCATTAAGTAAGATCAATTCGGAATATCTTCCTAGGAAAACTGGTTGGTGAATCTGCTGCTGTTATTGATATATTAACTGAAGATGTGTTATGTATATTTTATCTATTTCAGAAAGGGTATTTACTAAAGGTTCTGCAGGGTCATGAAAATTTGGTGCAATCAATTGCTTTCTCAGCCAATGGCTTATATTTGGTGAGTTGAGTTTAAATAGCTATGGCCCTATTGAAATTGCTATAATTATGTTGCTAGTGTTGGAAAGTCAGTGGTATCTGCAATTTACAACTTCTTGAAACAGCATTGCTGCAATTAGGTTTACATCGTCATCAGTGCTTGCCCTATGTCACTAGTTTATACTGTAAAATCATTAATTTTTGTGGGAATAAATTTGTGGGTATCTTGGTTCACATTCAACCTCGAAATCGAATCCCATCAAACAATAATTTTGACCCTTGTATTTATTACCTGAAATGCAAAATCCACAAATTAATGTCCCATCGAAGTGGTCTTTTTTGCAAAAACCTCAAAATTTCGTGCCATCGAAATTTAATGATTTTACAGTACATAATAATTATGTATCCATGCTTTCAACTATTTTACTCATGCTTTTTTGACTTGTATGCCTTAATACATTTCAAGTAATTTTAACCATGTGTTAATGTCCTAATTACCCCATCTTGCTTCCCTTCGACTATAAATCATGCAGTCATTATTATGTCTACATACCAACTAGGAGCTTCCCACCATCTTTGTTGAGGGGGTACATTGCTTTGCACATGTCAGTCAGCCTGTTGGTCGGTCTGTCTGTTGGTAGTCCAAATGGTTTCTGTTCAATAACTCAAGGACGCTTTGCCCTAGGATCTTCAACCTTAACATGAAAATTGGCCAGCAACAGTAGATGACCCCTATTGATTTTGAGGTCAGTAGGTCAAAGGTCAAGGTTGCTGTTACCTTTACCGTTTCAGATGATTGGGCTGCCATGGGGGCTGGCATGGCTTACAAACATCTCTTGTTTTTGTTTGCTTCCAATTTGTGGTGTTTTCCACTTTAATAACTCCTATCTACTAAAATGCTCGAAATGCTTTAAATATTTACAGGCAACCGGTTCATGGGATTTTACTGTGAGATTATGGACAATTGGTAGTAAAGATGGTAATGATTCGGTGGCCATATTACAAGGACATTCAGGAAATGTTCATGCTGTTACGTTTTCCAAAGATGGAATGCTGGTAAGACGTATAGTGTTTTATTTCCACTTCAGTTGTGTTTTAAAGTGTTCCAATGTATTAAAGTGTTCCAATGTATTAAAGTGTTCCAAAATGTGACCATGGTTTGCTAATCTCAGGGCAAATCATTGGCCACTTGTTGGGTATATTTAAGAGAACACCCCCCCCCCCAAAATATTGCCAATCATGAGTACATGATACTGTAAAATCATTTAATTTTGATAGGACGACATTCTGGGTCTTTGGTAAAAAAGACTGTAACAATGGGAATATTTTTATGGATTTCCATTTCAGGTTATAAATGCAAGGGTCAAAGTAATTTGTTGTTGAAGGTGAACCACTAGAGATCCATGAAATGTTATCCCCCACAAAAATGAATGGTTTTATTCAGTACTTGTTGTACCATGTTGGTTACTTTGTAAGAAACACTCAACGAATGGCCATCCATCAATACATATATGTCCGTTTGTCTGAAATGCAATCCAATACTTTCATGTTGTAAAAACTAAAAAATATTTGATCCATAAAGTTATTGCTTTTGCATACATGTATTTCAACTATTCTATGAAGATTGGTATGTAATCTTGCAGGCCTCAGGATCCTGGGATAAAACTGTGAGACTCTGGAATCCTAGAACTGGTAAACTACTCCACACATTAACTGGACACGAAGGCTGGGTTCAAGCATTATCTTTCTCTAATGATGGTATATATGTTGCAAGTGCTAGCGATGATGACACTGTACGGGTATGGGATGTAGTGTCCGGGTCCTGTATCAAAGTCCTCGAGGTACGTAGTTTATAGTTAGAGCTCACATGTGTCAATTTTTTCGGATTAAGCCGGAATACTGGATTTATCATTCCTGAAAGAGCAATGTCTTCTGACCAAAGTCAAAGTTATTTCATGAAAATATCTCAAGAAATGTCAAATTTATGGTAAATTGAATCTACCCTGAAGGATTTCCTGTAATACAGACTGTGAAAATTTGGCAATAATGTCATGGAATGTCTCTTGTTTGTTTAGCAAAAATGCTCAGCACTGCTTTGGAATTTGGCCCTGTTGACATAATCTTGTGTAAACTCCAGAGGTCGCCATTTTGATCCAATCTTGATGAAATATGGTCAGAATGTAACTGCAAGTTGAATTGATACCTAGACCAATGTGCAACAGGTGAGCGACCTAGGGCCCTTTGTGCCCTCTTGTTGGGTATTTCAGACTGTCATTGCTTTTTCTTACAATGTACTTCCTCCTCTCAAAATCTATTGGGGTTTTGAGAAAATTAATTGGGTAATTACCCCGATACGCAGCCTATCTGTAGCCCTGTATAGTCCTTTATGTACAAAATACAGTAAAACCCTTTCCAGAGCAGTCCTCTGTAGAGCAACAACATGTTTGTAACATCACCTTCATCATTTCCAGAAAACAGTATTTACAATACATTTAACCTCTGTTGAGCAACAACCTCTTTGTAACATCACCTTCATCATTTCCAGAAAACAGTATTTACAATACATTTAACCTCTGTAGAGCAACAACCTCTTTGTAACATTTCCGGAAAACAGTATTTACAATACATTTAACCTCTGTTGAGCTACAACCTCTTTGTAACATCACCTTCAACATTTCCGGAAAACAGTATTTACGATACATTTAACCTCTGTTGAGCAACAACCTCTTTGTAACATCACCTTCAACATTTCCGGAAAACAATATTTACAAAACATTTAACCTCTGTTGAGCAACAACCTCTAAACAACAGTCAATATATGCTCTCACAATGTGTTGCTCTATTGAGGTTGTACGGTACCATCAAAACAGAGCAACACCCTTTGGAAGCTGCAGATATTGACCATTATATAGAGGTTGTTGCTCTACACAGGTTAAGTTTATAGTTAATACCAGCTTAGAGAATTTTTCCAAGGTGTTGTTATAGAGAGGTTGTTTCTCTACAGAGGGTCTTCAAAGATCACACTGACAATTCATGACTATCGGGCTACCCTGGGTGGCAAAGGTGTTTTACAAACATCTCTAAAAAAGATCTGAGAAAACTGGATAGAGAAGGCAGCACTCAGCATTAACCAGCCGAGCACAGAAAACATGAAGAATCCTCACATAACACTAATACGCTGCACAATGCTAACAATGGAAAACTTTTTGTATGCCGACATCTTTGATGTCTGTTGAGAGAACATGACCTTTACAATTTTCGACTATTGGGCTGCCATTGGGGCATACATGTTTTTACAAACATCTCTTGTTGTATTTGTGTTTCTCTTGGTTTATTTCAGGGACAGACAGACACAGCACAACATTGTGCCTTTACTCCTGGTGGTGCTTTAGTAGCGTCTGGTGCTGCTGGTTTAACGCTTGCATTGACATGATCAACTCTCATCCGCTAATCTACACAGAAATCAGGGCCCTATCTTTTGAAGCATCTCAAGTAGAAATTACAACTCAATTTGATACTTCGCTAAAATCAAGAGTTCTGTATATACTGTAGTGTAGGTTAGGTTTCTACCCATAGATTACAATGTCAGTAGCCAGTCACTGCGCACACTATACCACCAAGCATTTATTGTGTACAGGCATGGTGGTATGTAAACTTGAGATCTGTGAGTCAGAGCACTGTCCCAAAAGCCTAGGTTCCAGTGAGGAAATTATTCTGGTTCCCAGCATCCAATCTGTTCTGTATTAGCGTTAGGATCAAAGGGAAGGAACTCCATACTATGAGGATCGATCGTAACTACTTGGGTCTTTCCGTGATGAATCCGGAGGCTCCCTCGGATGTATGTAGTGTAGTGATACGTGGAACAATTCCACACGGTGATTCAGTCACACATGTGTGATGCGGTTTGCCCGAAAATAAACCATAACATTTCCATTGCATATGTAAGCTATGATGTTTTAAAGAACATAAATATATAAAACATGCTAAGTTAAGTGTATATTTATGCCCAAGATGTATAAACAGTGCCGCAAGTTCCATTTTTAATCTGTTTACAAAACCGTTCTGGCTTCGCTAAAAAACGTTAAGAACCGTTTGAATAATGGGACGTTCTATTTTACGTCCGAGAGCCCTGATTGTATGAGGATATCCTCATCTGCGAAGTGGAATTAACGTTAGATACATGCATTGCACTTTAGTGACATACTCGCAAAGTCAATAAATGGCTAATGACTTTTCAAGAAGCTTCCCATTGACCAGAAAATCATGTTATAGGTAGCTTTCTTGCATATAATTAGCATGTAATAAAACAATTACCCTACATATCTGTTTGATTTTTGAAGGATTTCTGATATGTTAATATTGTCTTGACATTTTTCCTGAAATCCCAAAACCTTGAAATTCTGCTCCCACAAAATGGTCTTTTTCACAATGTCCACAAAATTTTGTCTCATTGAAATTAAAATGATTTTACAATATTTCTTGTAGGTATATCTTTTGCCATTGACACAAATTTGACGGATCTCAAGTTTACTTTACCATATAGCCTTGTTTGTTAACTAGTCACTTAAAGTATTGTATACATGTATTTTTGTCATATTTGTTTTTTTATTCTTTACAAATATTCTAACTGCTGAATATAATGGCCGTCTTCCTAGATTAGTGCTTTTATTATCCCCCCACCCAATGAGGCAAAGGATATATAGTAATGGTAGATTTCATTCCGTCCATCAGTCTGTCCGCCCGGGCTCCTGTGTACAACTTCTCCTACATTTCTGAAAGGATTTTGACCAAACTGTCACAGAATAACTACTATGAGGACCTACAGGATATATTGTCAGGATTTTGTGATTTGAGCATTTTTGTTTGAGTTATGGCCCTTTTGTCAAAGACGGTTCACATATTTTTACAGACTCGCGTACAGTTTCAATTTTGGTTTTACCCTATGTGCTACTTTTGCTTTGGTAAATATGCCAAAATATTCAAATTAAAACAGTTTGAACTGTTTTTAGTACTTCACCTTCATGTATACACTGCAGTTAATCTCAATATTAAGATGATTCTAGTTTCATTTTGTCAAGGAATATCACCATTTCCAGTGAAACAGAAGTTTTCGAAAGGACTTTTTGAGTTTATCCGATATTTAGCTTGTGTGCATGCATTTAGTGTTTTTTACCTTTATACAGTGTCCGATAAATCCACTGCCCGGAGCCCGCTGTATTGGAAGGCATAAATGAAAGACTTGAGCAGTAAAATATACAAAAATGTCTTATTTAAAAGAATTTGCTATCATTGATCACTCAAATGACGACAATTTGAAATGTCATATGTTTTCGCGACCTTCACATACGA
The DNA here is from genome assembly GCA_963678985.1 of Spisula subtruncata. Classification (NCBI taxonomy): domain Eukaryota; kingdom Metazoa; phylum Mollusca; class Bivalvia; order Venerida; family Mactridae; genus Spisula; species Spisula subtruncata. Next base: position 38,922,289 of record OY787673.1, on the reverse strand, counting down.
TTTTGGTCCAACTACGAAAATTCGAAATGTCTGTAGTCAACAGAAACATTAAAATACATACCAGCAGATGTTAAATTAACAACAGGAGTGTTTTACCCTTCATATTGAATTAATCATGACACTTTTGTCTTCCAAATCTACATTATGTTTGTACATGTGCAGCAAGGACTACAAGGGAAGTAACTCTGTTCTGACTGACATTAAGAATAAAAGCACTGGATGCATTTAGAGGCAATACACACAATTAAATATAGTTATACACATAGGCCTACAGTCTGGATGGAAGTGGTATCAATTTATTCATTTTACTAGGCCTTATGATATTAAAATGACAGCCAGCAAAACATATAAAGAAGCCAAGTGTAAATTACAAGATAGAAAGGAAGGAGAAAGAATGGACATGTTTTCTTCAATTTGTGCATGCAATTTATGTATTAATGGTGCCTGGTTCAAGGGAAAGCCCTAGCACAGTACAATATGTAAAGCTATTTACCGACAATACAATGAATATGAAATAAAAATATATACTGGCCTGGGTATCAAGTTACCAGGAACTAGACTAAGTCATGTTTACCAATCATATGACAAGTACATTTGAGAAACATTGCCATATTGACACATCTATCAAAATTCACTGCCAATATGGAGCAACTTTATACTGGTACTTCCGCAGTTGCAATTTCTGGGCAACTAGAAAAAATTCCGGGCTACCAGAAAATAATTCTGGTAGCCCAGTGGGCAACCAGCGAATTTAGAAATTTGTCGGACACTGCCTTTATAGCATTATTTTTGTGTGTTTCTGCAGAGTTTTGTCCCTTGTTTGAAAAACTTTCGCTTTGCTGGATTTCCATATTTGTCTGTTTTTGTTCAGATCTTAATCACAGGTAACTGTATCATTGATAGAGACTTTAACAAAAAATGTATTGGTTTTGTTTAATGTTATATACATTCTGTATTTCTATATAGGTCAAAAACAACCAATGAAATATAATTGTTCTTTAACTCAATGTTTTAAAAATGTGACCAACGTCTGTCAACAAAAATGTCAACTTTTTGTCCATGGGGCCCTCTCAAAATCTTTTAATCAATAGAAATCCAGCTTCAAGAAAAGAAAAAAGTAGGGGTCATGTATCATATCTGAGAAAATTTTGAGTCGTCAAACACGGTGACTCTGTTGGCCCCAACCCCACTTTCATATTAAAGCCAGAATGTCAAATATTTCTGAAAACAAAACTTAACCACATCACATACCTGCATGCAAAGCATTTAAAGCTGATTGCATGATTCTGGTACAGATTTGTCAAGACTTAGCCCCATGTCCAGTCGATTTTTTAACTTAACGGGACTATTTGAATGTATCCGATTTTCATCTGCGTAGGAATTTAGTGGTTATTAACCTATACTATAAATTTTACAAAAAGTTTTTATTTATTTGTTTGTGATCTGTTTGCTGACAGCATTTTAGCATTATAAAACAGCATTTGTATGTGCTTATGTACCAGGTAATTTACTCATTGTACATGCATTTGTAAAATCGGAGAATCAGATAGAAATACAAAATAACAAAATAATCCTTATTTGGTTGACTTTGCCCATGCAAAATATGAATTGTTTAACTTAGTTCAATATGAAAAGTGCTTTTACTGTAGATTTAGATTTTTGTATTTTTAAATTTAGATGTTTTTTGTTGTTGATTTTTTCGAGATTATTTATATGCTTTTTCTGATATTATCAATATGTACATATAACATTTCTATGCTCCCGCATCTACAGATGAGAGATCATATAGCGATTGTCATGTCCGTCTGTTTATTCTCCACAACATTGACAATATTTCAAAAAATAAATTCAAAGTTGTTCAATTCATTGCTTTCAGATTTGGCATGCTTATTAAGCATAATAAACATCTTATATTCTCAAAGGTCACATAACACTATCCAACAAGTCATGTGACCAGAATTATGGCCCCTGATGGAAAATGTCAACCAAAACTTTTAAGTTTTTAAAACACAATTGTTTTTAAAGTCCATCAGGTCAGGCTGTCCTTTAAAAACTTGGTATACTTGTTTACCATCATAAACACCTTTCAATGTCAATGCCATGTAACACTATCCGATATTTCTAAAAATAACTGTGGCCCTTAATTGACTTGGGTGGTTATTATGGACAAGGTTTTCACCAGGGCATAAGCATGTATTGAACACAATGTCTATGTAGACTACTGTTCTATTCTGCTGAGGTATTGTAGATATATACTTATACTGAATTATAATCTCATGTATTTTGTATCAGAGCAAAATAAAAGTTTGAAAACTTGCTGAGGTGTTTTTTTGTATTTGTTGAAACTGTTTGGAGGTGAAAACTGAATTTCATCAGAATTATTTCCCTTGATTCAAAATGGAGTTTCTGGAGTTACACCCTTGTTTGGATTCCTTTTTAGTTTCAGCAGAGTTGCGACGTTTGAAAATTTTTGAGATTCACCAGAGTAACAGTGCCTTGTTTGAAACCCTGAGATTTCCAGCACAGTTACTGACCTAAGTTTAAAAATTTTACAAGAGATTTTACAAACATCTCTAAAAAGATATGAGAGAACCGGACAGAGACGGCAGAACTCAACTTAACCAGCCAGGCACAGAAAACATGTGGATCAACAATTCATCACATGACACAAATACACAGTAAACTGTCAACAATCTAATTTTCGTTGTATTTTAATTTTTTAACACAATAAATAAATACAAGGAACTTTGCAGAGTTACTGTTCTTGAATGAAAACCTGGGAAGTTCAGCAGAGTCACTGTCCTTGTATAAAACCTGAAGTTAACCAGAGTTACTGTCCTTGTTTGAATACCTGGAGTTTTATCAGAGTTACTGTCCTTGTTTGAATACCTGGAGTTTTATCAGAGTTACTGTCCTTGTTTGAATATCTGGAGTTTTACCAGAGTTACTGTTCTTGTTTGAATACCTAAGTTTTACCAGAGTTACTGTCCTTGTTTAATTACCTGGAATTTACCAGAGTGACTGTCCTTGTTTGAAAACCTGGAGATTTACCAGAGTAACGGTCCTTGTTTGAATACTTGAAGTTAACCAGAGTGACTGTCCTTGTTTGAATACCTGGAGTTTTACTCGAGTTACTGTCCTTGTTTGAATACATAGAGTTACTGTCCTTGTTTGAATACCTGGAGTTTTACCAGAATTACTGTCCTGGTTTGAATACTTGAAGTTAACCAGAGTGACTGTCCTTGTTTGAATACTTGAAGTTTTACCAGAGTGACTGTCCTTGTTTAAATACCTGGAGTTTACCAGAGTGACTGTCCTTGTTTGAATACCTGGAATTTTACCAGAGTGACTGTCCTTGTTTGAATACCTGGAATTTTACCAGAGTGACTGTCCTTGTTTGACCACCTGAAGTTATACCAGAGTGACTGTCCGTGTTTGAATACCTGCAGTTTTACCAGAGTTACTGTCCTTGTTTAAATACCTGAAGTTTTACCAGAGTTACGGTCCTTGTTGGAATACCTGGAGTTTTACGAGAGTTACTGTCCTTGTTTGAATACCTGCAGTTTTACCAAAGTAACGGTCCTTGTTTGAATACCTGCAGTCTTACCAGAGTGACTGTCCTTGTTTGAAAACCTGGAGATTTACCAGAGTAACGGTCCTTGTTTGAATACCTGAAGTTTTACCAGAATTATTGTCCTTGTTTTTATCAGAATTTCTGTCCTTGTTTGAATACCTGGAGTTTTACTAGAATTACTGTCCTTGTTTGAATACTTGAAGTTAACAAGAGTGACTGTCCTTGTTTGAATACCTGGCGTTTTACCAGAGTGACTGTCCTTGTTTGAATACCTGGCGTTTTACCAGAGTGACTGTCCTTCTTTGACCACCTGGCGTTTTACCAGAGTGACTGTCCTTGTTTGAATACCTGGCGTTTTACCAGAGTTACTGTCCTTGTTTGAATACCTGGAGTTTTACCAGAGTGACTGTCCTTGTTTAAATACCTGGCGTTTTACCAGAGTGACTGTCCTTGTTTGAATACCTGGCGTTTTACCAGAGTGACTGTCCTTGTTTGAATACCTGCAGTTTTACCAGAGTGACTGTCCTTGATTGAATACCTTAAGTTTTACCAGAGTAACTGTCCTTGTTTGAATACCTGCAGTTTTACCAGAGTTACTGTCCTTGTTTGAATACCTGCAGTTTTACCAGAGTTACTGTCCTTGTTTGAATACCTGCAGTTTTACCAGAGTAACGGTCCTTGTTTGAATACCTGAAGTTTTACCAGAGTTACGGTCCTTGTTTGAATACCTGAAGTTTTACCAGAGTTGCTGTCTTTGTTTGAATATCTGAAGTTTTACCAGAGTTACGGTCCTTGTTTGAATACCTGAAGTTATACGAGAGTTACTGTCCTTGTTTGAATATCTGAAGTTTTACCAGAGTTACTGTCCTTGTTTGAATACCTGAAGTTTTACCAGAGTTACGGTCCTTGTTTGAATACCTGAAGTTTTACCAGAGTTACTGTCTTTGTTTGAATACCTGAAGTTTTACCAGAGTTACTGTCCTTGTTTGAATACCTGAAGTTTTACCAGAGTTACGGTCCTTGTTTGAATACCTGAAGTTTTACCAGAGTTACGGTCCTTGTTTGAATACCTGAAGTTTTACCAGAGTTACGGTCCTTGTTTGAATACCTGAAGTTTTACGAGAGTTACGGTCCTTGATTGAATACCTGGAGTTTTACGAGAGTTACTGTCCTTGTTTGAATACCTGAAGTTTTACCAGAGTTACTGTCCTTGTTTGAATACCTGAAGTTTTATCAGAGTTACTGCCCCTTGTCTGAAAACCTCAAAATGTTGCAGATTTACTTTCCTAGTTTGAAAACCTGGTGATTCAGTAGCTTTCGGCACTTGTATGAAAACATGGACGTTTACCAGAGTTACAGATCTTGTATGTAAACCTTGAAGTTTACCAGAGTTCCTGTCCTTGGTTATTAACATTAATTAGGAGTAAATAATTAGTTGTTATTTTCAACATTGAAGGATATTTTCGAGAACAAGCGTTTGATGATAACTCGGCCTTGGTGTGCTGCTATGATAATTGACATGGCGCCAGCTGTCAATCAATACCCTTTAAACCAATTATAACGTTAAATTATAATCACATGGTCCAATGGATTAACTTGAAAACCTCCAGCAAGCAACCTTCGAAAAACAACCAGGCGGAGCGATCTCTTCTCTGGTGTAATGTCAATTGATGAAAATGAATGATCAATTATTTATTTAGCCAGGCCATATCAAAACGTTTCTTCGTTTAGCGTCCACACTAAGTTCGAAAACCTATCTAGCTACCCTGGGATAAACAAAAACACTCGAAAAAAACAAACCATAATAGGGGAAGACAGCCTGAAAAAAGACTAACAATTTCCCCAGAAGGCAAAAGGTAGACAAAAGGTAGGTATAATGACAGTCCAATGAATCCTCACCATTGTATGTTTGTGGACCATAATGAAAATTGGTTTACAAATAATGTTATCACCTGAAAATAAAGATGTTATTATTATTATTATTATTATTGTGGCTAAGAAATATAGCTTTCATGCATTGTCAGTCATAATAACTCACTAAACTAACCGATAACCTGTTTGTGTGAAACCTATGCATGTGTAGGGCCTGGCGACATGATGGTAAACAAGTAGGAAAAGTATAAAATCATTATCTAAATGCATTTTAATCCTATCCATCCTCTGACGCTAAAAGGAAACAACGATTTGATATGGCCTTTGACAGAAAACACATTTCAACTGTGTGTAAATGAATTATTTTTCCTAGTTACTGATAGTCCAGTTCGTTTTATGTATAACTATTGTGTTGGTGGCTAGGGAATGGTGTCGTTTCCGTGTGGCTTTGCATTGTATGTGTGCTACAGTGAAAACAAGCAGACCACATAAAACATTATTATAACACAAAAACACGGCACAATACCAACATATATAACGACCTGAGAAATTGAAATGACCTACATTGTGACCTAAAGCTAATGTCCACAAAAATGTATGTGCTCCATTTGAAGCTATTGACGTAACAAATTAGCAACATACCTATATAGATCTGCAACAAGCACTCGGGCGTAAATGTACTTTTAACTTTCGAGTAATCCAGGTTATAGGGGTGTATTTAGTAAAAAAAGGTGCATTAAGAATTGACAAATGAAGTAGAGTGCATAGCGCAGTCGGCTAAACTACTGTGAATACCTAAACTACAAAACTGAGCGAAAGAGTTCGAATCCCATTCCACTATATTTTTTTTTAAATTTTTGCTCGGCAAACATTTTTCGTGCTTGTCTATTTACAAAGAGATGCTTAATTATAAGACTTCCAGTGCGTAAAAAGCACATAAGAAATACGTCATAGCTGGTATATAGATAAAGCGACGACGCGAAAGATCTCATCGAGAACGTACATGGGTTTTGTATGGATGAGAAGGAAATAGGACTGAAGTTTTCCGCTTGTCAGTGTGTGAGAGGGGGTTGTCAGACTGACAAGAGCTAACAAATCGACTGCATATAAGGTTGTCTCAGCGTCGTAACTTGTAATTCAGTTGATACTTACACTGATTCTGACACATTGTACATGTATAATTGATACAATGAATATTTGAAAAAAGAATAACGCAAACTATGAATAGAAAAAATATAATAATATGTGATCATAATCAGGTAATACAATGTATGTCATATAGCGTTAATGTAAGCATAAGTTTATTAAATACAAAAACGGTTCGTTAGTGGGTCTTAACTCACACAGGAAAGAACAAAATAGACGATTGATAGCGATGTACTATGACTGTTGCATCACACAGACAACTGGCATCATACACCATTAGCTAATTCTGACGTTTCTACTGAAAATTCTTAAAATGGCGATTGCAGCGAAGCCAATGACGCAATAAATACAATATCCAGACTAAATTAATGTAAAGGAAACAGAACGTTTTTTATTAGTTATAAAACGTAAAATTAATCAAATATTAAGAAATAAAATATTAACGTAAAACGATAAAAAAATTGAATTAGAAATTTAATTATTGAAAATGAGTATAGCAGAGGACTCGAACCCACAGTCTATATAAAAGTATGTTCCTGACAAGAGAACAGTTTATCCACTAAGCCACGTTGCAAACTAGAAGTAAAGGGAGATTTTCTCAAAACTATCCGCATTTTTCGTAAAATAACGGTAAATATCGTTTCAGCCTTGGTATATGGACTGGTCCAGGGGTCATATTTCGAAGGTCGTTGTAGATCTATAGTCCAGTCATTTTAACTTTTATAGCATAAAAACGGTGATTTTGCTCATACTTAAACGGGGAAAAAGGGTACGTTAATGTAAAGATTCTCGCGCGCACGCGCTGTTGGTGTTCAGTTTTAATTATGCTCACTCCAGGACCAAGCCGACGAAAATAAATGATGTACAGCGTTAAATGAACTGTGCATCACATTCTAATTGTAACTACAAATAAATTTTCTATAATAGTAAAATAATAAACGTAAACAAACCCCAAACGTCACTTATTTCTTGGTATTTGACGGTACCGGAAGTCGACGCTCATAACAAAAACTTGTATGTGACGTAACGTTTGCTAAGCGACGTCTCATTTGTTTTCCCAACGTCGCCCAAAATATCCCGCTCAAATGTCATAATTTTGAAAAACATACTAATAAAGTGTTGTTTTTATGCTATAATAGCGTTTACGCATGCTTTTTCGTGCTATTACATCTGCAGAGTCCCTCGGGAGTGTTGGTGCCCTCGCCCTGACGGGCTTGGGCACCAACCGTCCCTCGGGACACTGCAGATGTAATAGCACAAAAAAGCATGCGTTAACCCTACAAACTAATTGCAAAACAAACAGTTTTGTGTTTATATGGTGCGTAGAGCTATCCTTAGCAATGTACAAAATGTCCTAATTGAATATTCGTGGGACTTTTTGAAATATTTACAAATATATTGAATTGTCACATGTTTTTGCGATATTTGTCACTTTTGATGTAAATAAATCTGGACTTGTATCAGTAACTTATTTTTACACCATGCTTAGAGATCGCAATTTTGGTCTGATTTTTATGAAACTTGGCAGCAATGATCATCGGAAGCTAATCTAGGTCAAATAAAATTTTGAGTTAACCGGAGCCAAAATCTAGGTCACTAGGTTAAAACATAGAAAAAACATGATATAGTCACCAGGGGTCGCAATTTCGACCTTACATTTGTGAAATTTAGTCACAATGATCATCTCACAAAAATCAAGGTCATGTGTGAAATTGGATTACGCTGAGGGAAAAACTAGGTCACTAGGCCAAATAATAGAACAAATCTTTAGAAGGCGCCCTTTTACCTAATCTTTATGAAACCATGTCACATGGATCATGAAGACAAAATGTAGGTCAAATTCAATATTTACTTATCATGAGTTTAAACTAGGTCACTAGGTCAAATAATAAACAAACCGTCTTGCTCCAAAAAGTCGCATCATTTATTTTAACATATTGACCTAATTTTGACCCAAATTACTCAATAGCGCACATGTCTTAGATGTTTTGAGATGAGCATTGTGATCAAATTGCATAAATATTAGACCAAAATTGTGAATGTTGTACCTACACAACGTTTTACTTTGATTTGAACTAGCGATCTGCTTTTTGACCCCGGATGACCCAATTTATAACTTTGACCTAGATTGTGTTGATGTTATTATTGTGACCAAGTTCCATAAATATAAGGTCAACATTATGACCTCTAGCGACAACACAAGGTTTTGCTACAATTTGACCTAGTGACCTAGCTTTTTACCCTTGATCATCAATTTCCTACCTTGTCCTAAATTTTGTTCAGATGATCACTCATTTGTGAATACAAATGCAAATATGGACGAACAGACAAAGAGAACAATCACTTTTTCTCCCGAATCAATAGATTCGTGTATATTATCATTATTGTATACTGTCCAAACACAAATATCCGTTTTCCATTAGACACACATGTATACAACACATGATATGTGAAAATTTTAAACTAGTTGGATTAATATTAAAGAAATGAATAAAACTTTTGTTTCCCCTTCCAAAAGCTATTTTGAGTCATTTTGTCGACATTTGAATGGGTAGTATACCAACACGTAGACTGGCATATATATGAAAAGTAAATTGTCTGATGATAAAATCAATATTTGTATTCGATAGAAGAAGGTTGTATCTTTCAGAATATATAAGCTTTAAGGTACAATAAGTAAATATTTAACGACTTACACGGGAATTACCAGAACTTAAAATTCCCCATGAAATAAGGAAAATGCTGAAATTGCTACCAAAAGTGACATTAAACATGTCGATTTTTTTGCATTTTCCCCACTGAACTCGCATATTTGACGTGTTGTCTGTAGTTGATAATAGTCTGTAGATGATGAAAATGCAAAGAAATTCTGTTTTGCAATTTGTTTGAGGTTGACCATATTTTTAGCTTCAATGACTGGACTACTACCACAATAACACGTCTATTTCTGGAGCGGTGGCCTAGAGGTAGGGCGCGCGCTTCGGGATCGAGAGGTCTCGGGTTCGATCCTCCTCTGGACCACTGGTTACTTTCTCTGAGCAAGACCCACATGCTCCACTCCACCATAATGTAAAATGGTACCTGTGGGTGCAGTGTCTATTCCTGGGCGCCGCAGATCGATGTTGGCTGCCACTCCCACAGGAGAGAAATAGTCTCCCCAGGGAGACACGAGTGTAGGTTTCCATGTGTAGCCCAATGATCAGGGGAGTTAAAATGTCAAAGGATGCTTGAGCGGCGTAACAGCTGAAAAGAGCCCTAGAAAATGGATAACTTCTTTTTACTTAACTTAACTTATCCCACTCTTTTATGGTGACATAATCAATAAAATCGACTTGTACCGTATTCCATTAACAGCATCACATTAATGAAACACATCACGTTAAGCGAAACATCATGAAATGGTTCCACAAGGAATTGAGTAGAACAGTTAATGTTCAGATCACAATTAATCAAAGCTTCACCAACAATACATATGTTTGAATGGCTCAATGGAGGGATACAGGGAATGACGTTTTATTAAATCTAATACTTATTTCCATAGCAACACGCACCACAGGCATCCGGTGTCATCAATTTAATAAACTTGCATAAAAAAGAACGTAGAACTAGTGTTAATACCAACTTATACCTAGTTATACGTTCTTTTTTTCTTGCAATTTTATTTAAACGATGACAACGTGGGCCTGTGACATGCACATTATAATCATAAGTGGAACACGTTGGATATCATTGCCAAACTATAGCTAAGGAGAATACTATATTCAATGATTGTTATAGGTTTATACGGAAGTGATCGTCACAAAAATGGAATTACATGTATACATAAATAAAGTACTTCTAATGGTGTGTATTGTGTTAATGTCCATGAATCGAATAGAAGGTTATACTTACGGCGATATGACAAGCTTACAGGGCGTTTTGTTGTCAACATACAGTACATCTGTAAGACCAGTCCTGAATCATTCAGTTACTTTAAAGAGGCGTTCCCTATAACTTTGATCGTTTAAATCGATTCAGGAATATTATAAATTGAATGAGAATCATTATTTCTCAAACTCTTCAAATCTTCGGCCAAAAGCTCCCACCAATTACCGAGAAAAAATGAAAATATATTTCCGTAACGAGCCAAAATAGTCGCGAGTTGTTTCCCTTTGACTGCACAATAATAAATCGCCGGAAGCGGTAAATTATTATTGGTGATTTGAGCATATTTTTGACATTATAGAGACATATTTGCGCACACTTTCTTCTGACAAATTATGATAATTGCTTTGTACATTTAGCTCGTCAAATGTGATGGTAGAGAAAAATATTCTAGTTATAGTGAATGCCTCTTTAAACATCAATATAACGTTGGTAGTATTCAAACTACCTAGTGTTGATGTAGATCGAGGAACGTATGAACTTGTATTACAAGTGTAAGCAACATGGAAAGATAAACGCATGATATGGACACCATCTGATTATGGAGGTTTGAAAATGGTCACAATTGATATAACGAAGGTGTTTTATCCAAGTATCATCATAGGAAATGTCTTAGCTGTCCAACCACAGCCAAAGGAATTCATGAAAGTCAAATATAACGACGGTGCCGAACCAAAACCACGTAACTCAATTTTGGCGCGAAATCTTTTTTGCAGCATCCGCAACTGCTAGACGTCCCGCGCATTTCTGTCTTGTCGCCATTTAAATAGACAATCGCGTTACTTGGATGGCGACAAGACAGAAATGCGCGGGACGTCTAGTAGATGCGGGTGCTGCAAAAAAAGTTTTCGCGCCAAAATTGAGTTACGAGGTTTCGGTTCGGCACCGTCGATAACTATGATAGAAGTGCAGTCTTTGATCCTGGAGAGACAACTATTTTAACGTGTGCGTTTCATGTGAAATATTGGCCGTTTGATAAACAGGTATGTTACATAACACTACTCGTGTATGGATTTGAAACGGATCACGTATCTCTATTTGCCAACAATCCGTCTGTGATAACGTCGTACTTTGTCCAATCTGGAGAATGGTGTGTAGATATAAACTCCTTTGATATCCAAGTTGACAAATCATTTTACAGGGTGATCATTAATATATGGTAACATAAATAACTTTAATAACTTTGTCAGTTTTTATGATAACATTTGTTGTTATATGTCATTGTTTAACATATAGATGTAAGTTTTATTCAGGACATAACTCACTTTCAAGTGTTACATATTATTTCCTCAGCAGTTGTTTGAAGCGTTTTCCTTGATTTTGAAAAACAACCAAAATCAGCAGCAAACGACGACGTAAATTACCAATTAATTCATTTCATTTTACCCATTGATGCTTCCAATTTCACTTTGTATTGTATTCTTCAAACCAAGTAAATGTACTGGTTTTGTATTATACACGCCTTTGTTTAAGCATTCCCATGATCAGAAATCCAAAGGGTTTAAGTTCAATAAGTGTAGGAGGCAAATTTAAATACGGTCTTCAGCGAATTGTTTCCAGATCGCAAAATTTCCTGGAATCACTAAAATGTCAAATTTGTTAAATGATGTTATTGATATAAAGTTCAATTAGCATGCATTTATTTTCCACATCTTATAAAAATTTGGGCTCATTAGCTTTGATATAAGGATCAAACCACTTCTCAGTCATTAAATTTGAAAAAGTTATTAAAGTTATTTATGTTACCATATATTAATGATCACCCTGTATGTACCTCAAATTCATTACAAGTTCAAAATGAGTCGCCGACCAACGTACTACATTCTGGCAATATTTTTACCGATCTTTCTGTTGGGTTTCAGTCAGTAATGGCATTTTTCCTTCCAAGCGATGCCGACACTAGAGTGAACTACATACTGACTATTTTGCTGTCCATAGCTGTATTTCTTGGAATTATCCGTGACGATATTCCGACAGGATCCGAGAGTGAACCAATCTTTTGTGTTATTAGAACAGGCGAAATCCTATTAGATGTTGTACTGACAGTGATTCTGATTATAAATGCGAGAATTTTCGTGCGCAGCAGTGACATTCCCGTGTCAAAGTTTTACAAACAACTTGTGAGAATCACTCAACTTCGTAAAGGGAAAATTGAGAGTACGGAACTAAAAGGAAATGGCAATGGCGAGTCGTTGTCAATTCATGAAATAAATGAACAGGCTCTCACAAGTAATGACGCACCCAATCCAGCTACAGAAGATAGTGATACAAATTTATTTCATGCTTATCGGTGGTTTACGGCGGAATAACGGTGGATTATTCCCATATAATTTCACTGTTCATAATTTCACAGTTCATAATTTCACGCAAACGGACTATTTAAAAAAAAAAAAAATTTCCCCGCCGCCAAAAATAAAATAATAAGCATTTTCACTTGCTCTCTTAATCAATAACAAATAACAGAACATTATATGTACATAAATGTAAAACAAATGGACGAAATTGAAGCCATTGCAGAATAACTATTTGATTGCAACTCGACGCGCGCATTGCGGGAAAACGACGTCACGCAAAACATTACAGGCGTATAGTGGATTGTTTTAATCATTTAAGCTATTTGAAGCATGAAATTAATAGAATATTAGTATTTTTCCGTGAATGATAGTTTGATAATTCACCTCGTGAGCAGCTGGCTTATATTTTCACTCGTGGCTACGCCACTCGTGAAAATATTACATCAGCTGCTCACTCGGTGAATTATCAGCCGATCCACAGGTCCGTGAAAAGTGTCCTAGGGCATCCTTATTTACATAATATAAAAAAAAATTAGTTGACCTAAAGTTACATCATCACTTTTGCCTTAAAAATACTCCAAGACACATTCTTTGATAAAGAAATATGGAAAGAACCAAAATGGCCCAATAGAATAGTTCAAACTCAAAGATTTTGATATTTTTATCAATTTTGTAAAAACAAGAGCTGTCTCCATAGGACGACACATGCCCCCGTGCATGCTTTGATAGTAACGTAACGTTAAGATATCAGCACCGTCACAGATGTGTCATAATATATTGGGCAAATGTGATATTGACATATTTTTCTTTGTGTAAAGGGCCATAACTCTTAAGCGTGTAGGTCAATTTGAAATCTTGTTATCTAACATGACCTAGATCTTATGGCCGTACACCTTTTCATGTTTCAAAAGGTTTGACGAAGATCCGATGACAAATGCTTGAGTTATTGAGCGGAAACCAAAAAAAAACGCCATTTTCCTACGTGTCAAGGGCCGTAACTCTAAAGTGGCTACGTCAATTTGACTGGTTATCAAACCTGACCTAGATCTCATAGCCTTTCACATTTTCATGAGGTTTGGTGAAGATCCAATGACAAATGCTTAAGTTATTGAGCGGAAACAAAAAAAAACGCCATTTTCCTACGTGTCAAGGGCCGTAACTCTAAAGTGGCTACGTCAATTTGACTGGTTATCAAACCTGACCTAGATCTCATAGCCTTTCACATTTTCATGAGGTTTGGTGAAGATCTAATGACAAATGCTTAAGTTATTGAGCGGAAACCAAAAAAAACGCCATTTTTCTATGTGTCAAGGGCCGTAACTCTAAAACGGCTAGGTCAATTTGACTGGTTATCGAACTTGACCTAGATCTCGTAGCCTTACACATTTTCATGAGGTTTGGTGAAGATCCGATGACAAATGCTTGAGTTATTGAGCGGAAACCAAAAAAAAACGCCATTTTTCTATGTGTCAAGGGCCGTAACTCTAAAGTGGCTACGTCAATTTGACTGGTTATCAAACCTGACCTAGATCTCGTAGCCTTTCACATTTTCATGAGGTTTGGTGAAGATCCAATGACAAATGCTTGAGTTATTGAGCGGAAACCAAAAAAAACGCCATTTTTCTATGTGTCAAGGGCCGTAACTCTGAAGCGGCTAGGTCAATTTGACTGTTTATCGAACTTGACCTAGATCTCATGGCCTTACACATTTTCATGAAGTTTGGTGAAGATCGGATAAACACTGCTTGAATTATTGAGCGGAAACGAATCCGGACGGACGGACGGACGGACGGACTGACGGACGGACGGACTGACGGACGGACGGTGCGATTTTAATATGCCCCCGAACCATCGGTTCCGGGGGCATAAAAATACTGGCAAAAATTGGGTCTGTCGTGGTAGCGGAAACAAGCATTTTTTGGCCTTTAGAAACAAGTGTTGTGAGTTTCAATGGCGGTGTTCATAAAGGCACACACTTTAAAAAAATTTTTATCACAATAATATTTTCTTCTAGCAAAAATTCAATCTTAAATTAAACTAAGTTAAAGGAGTCTTGACACCACCTCTCTGGATCCACGCACGTGACATGATGACGATGGCTTAATCACTAATTCAATATACCTTCATAAGATTACATAGTAAGGTTGATTCTATGTAGTGATATTCAAACAGATTGTGTGGGAATAACTTATTCAACAAATGTCACCCACTGAAACAGTCACTTCCGGGTCAAACCTGCAGTGCAGCTCGACATCAGCAACGGCTATTTTCATCATCATTATAACAGTATGCAGAAAGAAATAATACTTACTCGCTTGAACATACGTACTAACACATCATGCAACACCATTGTTTACACCAAACCATCTATGCACCTTCCAATCTCTTAAAAATCGTGTAAGATTGTCATCTTTTCACTTTTGTGACAAGATTGTGTACAGTTTGTGATGACGTAATATGGCGCTCATAATAATCTATTTCTCGTGATGACTGCTTGACATAGGTCACACACCACGAAATCTGAGTTGTAGACGATTGTCGAACGCGTAGTACCAGCACTAACAGGACCTATAATTTCTTTTCACTCTTCATGGCGTTTTCATGAACGTTCAATCACAAAGTAAGGTGTGTCCAGAATACGTACAATCGATTGGCTACCCCCGTTATCGGACGGCCCAATGAAAGGATATGTTACAATGAGACGTTCACGTGGTACCATTCTGCGATTCGCTGCGGATCTGTAAAATAATGAATGCGGAAGCGAAAGTAATTTTCGATTCTTCCAAGTCAAAAACCCGATTATTGGTCGCTGCATTGTTTCTACGAGCATGCTAACGCGTCGTATAGGAAGATAACTATTTCTTTGTTACGGGTTGCAAATTTCAGCTTCCAGAATTAATTTATATCGTCGCAGCACATCAAATAGGGTGAAAAAACACGCAAAATCGTCACGTTCAAGGGGACAGGTTTAGAGCAATCGGCGATAATTGGCCGCTCTGAGCGTCGTACGGCGAAATATTTTCGGAGAAAAATGCGTTTGAGTTAGGGAATTGTTGTTGTAACATTGGCACGAATGTATTACGAGCATTTTGCAAAAAACCCTGTGAGATTTGATTGAGAAATAGTTGAGTTGTGAATGTTTCTGTAAGGCAAGTGTGTACACAGGGACATGCCCCGTTGCAAACCTTCTATTATATTATGTATATAAGGATGCCCTAGGACACTTTTCACGGACCTGTGAGCCGATCATACACGGAAAAATACAAATATCCTCTATATCTCATGGGAAGATGTCAGTCTAGCTATAGACAGAAGTGTTGCAGTTTTGTTAATGATATTTGCATACATACCATTTACAATAATACTTGCATTGGTTGTGGTTTTATCTGATTACAGTGATATGACATCATTTTAAAATATGATAATTGGATATCACGGTCAACATACAGGGGCCTTTTTCACCAACGTTGTAAGTCTAAGACTTAGACTTAGACTTGACGACATTTATAATCACTGCCATTTCTTTACGATTAGACTTAACTATGGGAAATTTTATCTGATTGTTTGCTGTTACCCAATGAATATGTTTACCAATTTGCATCAAAATCAAATTATTCATAACAATATGAGAGCAAACAGAACATCTGACATTATAAAGTATAAATTTTAAACTTAAAATGTTGGCGAATAAGCCACCAGGCCTGTTTCGGACTTTCGGTTATAGCTTGAATAGAATTATACAAACAATCGGGGCTGCGTCTTTAATTGGTCTTAGATGTTAACCAAGAAAAAGTGAACAGTGAAACACACATCACAAACAATTACAAGAGGATCACAATGGGGATGTATAATATTCACCAACACACGCACCATTTGAAATTTGAATCTATTTATATGTGAGCCGTTCTCCAGGACAACCGGGCTTAGTGACACAATTACGAAACCATGATAAAATATTTATAGAATGATAAGAATCTTTTGAACAGTTCCTGAAAATTTGAAGTTATTATAACGTAGATTAACATAGTTATAAACATTTATTTCATGCTCACCTCGTGAGCAGCTGATGTAATATTTTCACGAGTGGCGTGAATTATCAGCCGATCATACACGGAAAAATACAAATATCCTCTATTTATTACTAACCAATTGCGCGAAGGTTTTGAGTGACGCTATGTACAAACGTCATTCTAACGTTATTCGACGTAACGTTAACAGTGATTTCATAAAACAAACAGTATTTGATAATTTATAGACAAAAGCTTTTCCAATTTTTGTCTCATTTTAGAAAAATATTCAATTTTTAATAAATCACGACAAAATTGTAAGCGTTTGCTTAAACGAGAAAAGAAGCTGCTAGTTTCTAGAAGCTACATGTCGGCATATCGCGGTCGGCATTCCGATATCGGACGACGACGGACCGATATCGACGAATACACTGACATCGGACCGACATTGGACCGATATAGTGAGGTTTACAAATATTGTAATTTGTAGATGCATCATTCATTATTCACTAGTTTGGTCAGTAATGTCAGTATTGACTTTTTGGCAGTAAACGGGATGACAAAATACGCAGTACTTGGATAACTAATTAAAGTAAAATTTCTTTATCTCGAGGAGTAATCGGGACAGGTAAAGTGCTTGAGATAAACAGGGAACTCGAAATAACCAAAGGGAATATATTGATAATACAATCGGATACTATTTTAAAAATTTGCTCGAGATAGGTCAGATGCTCGTGATATCGATGCTCGTCATAACGAAGTTTTAATGTACCATACATTTTTTACAATTCATTGTCCTAAACGAAACCGCTTTCTTGTCACGATTTTATAGTATAGTACTTCCCAATTAAAGAGTCAGATTGGATGATACTAAAAAGCTGAAGTTTATATGAAGTTTATATGTCACCAACTTCAAAGACATTTATAGCAATATCGAGTAACAGCTTTTAAGATTAGAAATATCAAATTTACTTATAAAAAAACAAAAAATGCATGATCATTGTATGACAAGTGTTATCTAAACAATTGACATAATTAGCTTAACTGTAAACTATCAAACGTTTGCTTTAAAGTGGTTCTCTATAAATAGAATATTCTTCTCTACTATCACATTTGATGAGCTAAATGTACAAAGCACTATCAATTGTCATAATTTGTCAGAAGAAAGTGTACGCAAATATGTCTCTATAATGTCAAAAATATGCTCAAATCACCAATAATAATTTATCGCTTCCAGCGATTCATTATTGTGTGGTCAAAGGGAAACAACTCGTGACTATTTTGGCTCGTTACGGAAATATATTTTCATTTTTTCTCGGTTATTGGTTAGAGCTTTTGGTCGAAGGTTTAAAGAGTTTAAGCAATAATGATTCTCGTTTAATGTATAATATTCCTGAATCGATTTAAACGATCAAAGTTATAGTGAACTCCCCTTTAAACAGATATATACAATCGGTAGATGAGTAAAAATTACACACATTTTATCCTAGAGACATAAACATGAAAGTTTGTTGGTATGAAAATCCCAAAAAGATGTTGAGGTTAAACTTATTGACAAGTTATCGTGGGTATTTCTTCAACAACAATGGGATAAGAGTAATAGCGCAATTGGTCAAGAACCAACCTCTTGTAATTATTCGACAAGGATGTCTTCCAAAATGCCTCCAATGCAGTTAGTAGTTGGCTTAAGAATGTAAATGGGGAGATAATTTAAATGCGACTAAGGCTATACCAAATCGCGATCATGTTTAGCGTCAAGTCTTGTTTTAGATCTACCTATTAAACAGTTTAAAAAGACACTGCATCACTTGAATAATTTGACTTCTTATCTTTTTTTTTCTCGAAGATATAATTTTAACGTAGGCGCACGACAACGCTAAACATTTAATCCGATTGGTATGGCCTTAAATGTTGTAAATGCTGTTCATTGCCTCGGGACATACGAAAAGTATATCATATGCACCAATGCACACATTAATGATTTACTACATGTATATAACAAAATTTGAAATAAGATTATACATCAGTTACTGTCGTTGATTGTATTTGACCTCGGTTCAATAATTTAGACGTTTAATGAGAAGCAATTTTGAGTGTATTTTTGTATTTTTACGACAAAACCATTACCGAAAGCATATAATCATCTGAAATATCATTAATGATGTGAACATGCATCAATGAACTGTGTGTTTGGGAACTGAAGCGTAGGATGCGTACCGTATACACTCTCTTCGATATTTATAGCTTGGAGATTTTGACGAGATCCAGACCTTTATGCACGAATATCTTACATCATTCTGGCTTTCCGCAAGCAAATCGTGCAATATCGGTATTTCAATGTTTGTGTTTGTATTTCATGTCTTCGTGATACGTACAGTCAGAACACTAGCCAGTCCGTCAGGTAAACTAGGTTTATCTAGGTTTACCTGAGAGTAATTTAGTCAATTGTAGTCGAACGGGATAGTTTCCCAATAAGTATTACTAATTGTATCGTCAAAATAGATACAACCGTGCTTTTAAACATAGACAATGCACCACCCATAAGTGCTAATCCGGCCGCAATTATATATTTCAGTCCTGTCGTATCAAAAAAATATATACTAGTATTCATATTAACTTTCACATACCGATACATGTTTGGTGTATGCAGCTGATCATTAATTTATTTTGGTGGTATCTTGGCGAACCTCCGTGCAATCGGCTTATTGCGAAATGAAGCATATTTTGCACGTGCGTTGGATGTGCACCGCAGTTTAAGTATTCATGAACAAATCCGGCATTATTGATGAATGCTCATCTTGAAAAACACTTCACATCCTGCGAACACTCACGGGATCACAATTCGTAGGTGTCAATATCTAAAAAAAATAAATACCTTTTTTATAATGCATTTATTCAAAACAAAAAATCGCATACATAAGTAACAAGATGCAATAAGGCCCATTATGTGATTATTGTTTATGTTTTACCTACTTGCAGTTGAATTCACCATGTTAGACCTATTACGTGAATTTAGCATGTTTACGCGTGTAAAACATACACAGCGAAAATCACCTGTTCATGAACGGTGTTGAACGGTTTTGATAGAATGGTGAATTTTTTATGCGACTAACAACTTACATGCTAGTCGGTGGCCAGACAAATAATCAGGCAGAGAGTGTCGAGAGTTGTTATCGGCGTAAGATAAGATAAGATATGTTTATTTCCAATTAAGGGTCATATAATTATAATACGACATATTAATAAAGATTATAACTAATGACAAACATATAAATACAGAAATTAAATGGTTCTAAAGAAACTAAAGCTTAGTTCTGATTGGTATAAACACAATTAACAAAAGCTTGAAATGTAAAACAACCTGTTAATCACATTTCCCATAAAAGTATACATGTAACCCCCCCCCCACTGCCAGAAATGTTAACCATGAGTCAGTATACAATGTACTAACATATATGTAATAGATACGGTACTAGTTTTTTTTATCAAAAGTGTCTTCTTTTCGCCTCGGACAATTATGTTGTTTGTCCTTCCAAAACTGTACAATAACGCTTGTAAGAAGACACTTTTGATAAAAAAATTAGTTCTTTATCTGACTTATACTCCGATAAAAGGTAAAATGATCTCCAGAGAGACAATGGTTATCCCAAAAGTTCATTGCACAATCCATGAACAGAGCATCATTTGATTCATCGAAAATATAGTTCTAAGGTAAAAATATGCTTGGCCTATAATGTACCAAAGGGATTAAGTTAACTGTCCAAAAATGTCCATTCATAGGTTTAATTAGCTTGTGATTAAAATTCAGGGTGTCAATGTGTTTATAGACCTTATAAGTGCTTATAATACACATGCATCTAGTTTTCCACATTCGTTGATAAGGATTTGGAGCACAAAGGTAAAAATTTATGCATTAATTATTAATTTAACAATTGTCATATTTCCATGACAATATTCATATTATATTATTTCTAAAAAGGTTTAATAGACACTTCTAATACATCTAACAAGGTTATATTCATGATGCCCATGTTGACGCTCACAGTCGTATTAATATATAGAATAAACTTCACCTGATAGACTATAGGAATATTTTGATTCGGTATATATTCCGGTTTCTTGTAGTTAATGTATTTTAAATGAAATCTTAAATTTGCTTCAATTGCTACAGATACTTAAAGCACTGTTTTCCTTGGGTATAATAAGATAATGAATTTTGCTCCCATACTGGGTATGAATATTGTGGAGCGTCGTTCAATTGCTATAAATAATTTCTACTTTTCTTCGTCATTAAAAGAATATACATTCTGCTCCCAATTTTGCAGATCACAAAATAATAATCAATTTCTCTAAATTGTTTCTGACCTGAATATTGGAATTCATGATTTAGTTACATTTTGTTGCTACAGATTTTAGACTTTAGACTAAAAAATTATTGAATTTTAATGTAACAAAATTTTGTGGATTTTGTGAAAACGACCATTTCATGGGAAAGTATTTTCAAGGATTTTCATGGTTGAAATCATCCAACAAATCCATGAAATTAAATGCCTCACGAATATTATTGATTTTACGGTATGCTATTATTTATTTAACTGTTCATGTAGTGATAAGCAGATTTGTCATGATTGACCAATTATTTTCAGAGTAAATGTATTGTACAAACAACTTTCTTACCGCTCAAAAAGTGTACACTTACGAAAATAATGTACACCTTTTCAATGGAGTCACAGGGCGTATCGGAGTATAATTATTGTAAACGCGTATGCTGTAACTAAAACCTGTATGCACTTGGAACGATAGTATATCATCTCTAAACCCTTATTATATAACACGGCTACGTTATACATGTATCAGTAACATAAGTCACAATAAATATGGATTTACAACAAGACACACGACGTATCATAAGCTTAGTGGTAAAGGAAGATTTTCGACACAACTTCTTTGATGTTTATCTTTGGCATATTGTTCAAAAAGTCTTTAGGTTTAAGCCACAATGCAGCCCAATGATGAACTGTAAAGGTGAACCGCCTTCGCTTTCTGACATCCTTGCGGATTTTAAATTCCAAACATGCTCTTTGAAGAAGCCAAGATAGTTTAGGTATATTTTCAACTGCACACTTTTCTGTTAAAGTTCCATTGTCAGTCGGACCTTAATTGTCCATAAAGTATTGCGAGTTCGGTACATATGTAGCATTAATGTGGTCTTCCGGTAATTCCCCTTTGTAGAAATACGGCGAATTGCTTGTGGATGCTGTTTTATTCTTGTATTCATTTTCTGAAGTTATTTCATTGTATTTTTTAAATTGGTTCGTAACATATCGTGGTCCGGTGACGAACCCAGCGAAGCCTTTAGGGTCCGCATACCGGAACCCGTCCAAAAGTAATTTGAAAAATGGATGTTTTGGACGTGAGAACATAATTCCATTTACTACCATATAAGGCATGTTTGAAAACGCTGCAATTTCACATGGAGCCAGTAGCATGATACAGGCGTACTTCATTGTTACAATGTCAAGAGGTCTTAGGAATTCCATATCCAAGTCACTATAAAGTCCACCGAACTCGTACAAAACAACCACACGTATAACATCGGCTTTCATAACACTTTCACCAAAACTATCAAATACATTAAGCAAATAGGGATGAGCTTTTTCAATCAATTTTCTGCCCGAATCATACGTCCAAAATCTGTACTCCCAATTCGGATTCTGTTGCAGGAATGTTTGAATATACGGTACATAGCTTGTTGGGATCATTTCGGTGGTGAAGATTTGATGTAGTACATGAGGTATTCTTGGCTCGTCGCCATCAATGGTTGGAAATTCTACTTCATTTATCGGTTGAAACGAGCCGGGTATGTATCCTGTCCATGATGTGTTGGCGTTCCCACGTAGTAGATAGTCAACCGGAACTGAAAATAACAACAATTTTAAAGAGGCGTTCCCTATAACTTTGCTCGTTTAAATCGATTCAGGAATATTATACAATAAATGAGAATCATTATTGCTTAAACTCTTCAAATCTTCGACCAAAAGCTCCCACCAATTACCGAGAAAAAATGAAAATATATTTCCGTAACGAGCCAAAATAGTCACGAGTTGTTTCCCTTTGACCACACAATAATAAATCGCTGGAAGCGATAAATTATTATTGGTGATTTGAGCATATTTTTGACATTATAGAGACATATTTTCTCACACTTTCTTCTGACAAATTATGATAATTGATAATGCTTTGTACATTTAGCTCATCAAATGTGATAGTAGAGAAAAATATTCTAGTTATAGGGAATGCCTCTTTAAAAAGAGCTCAAGTTAATTTTTGGTATAAACATGAACAACTTTCGCTATCACAAAACAATTTTAAAGGTCTACGTTAATCTGTCATTAAAAGCTACATTAAAAACTAGTAACAATGTTTTTTTGAAAATGCAAATTCTCTGTAATCGGAGAAAACCGAACATCATTCGAATTACAATGTACAAGATATGTCCGGATTCGCGAAAGTTCGGTATAGCCAAACTTAAAAGTGTTGTGCATGTAGTTACAGTTATATCGTAGAAAAAGAAAAAGAAAAACGAAAAAAAATTTTTTTTTGCAAAATTTATATTTTTCTATTTTTTTTTTCATTTTCAACGATACAGTTACCTGTGGTTACATAGACTTATAGATGTTGTTTGTTAACAGTCTACAATCTATGGCCTTATTAATCTTTAGGGTCTAAAATATAGTTATAATATAATTATATTATTGTAACATTCTCAAAAAGATGTGTCACTACACTCGGTGACAAAAGAAACGCAAAACATATAATAAAATGGTATTTTCCAAAGTTTTTTTTTCAAATTCACTGCAATTTTGCACAAGCATGTGTGAACTATAAATGAAGTTTAATTTAAAATTCCATTCATTTCTGTAAATGAATAACATTTTACATAGGTTTTAATCTAATAGTCCAGCATGCCAAAATTCTCATATTTGGCATATTCAATATATGAGGATATAGAGAAGCATGATCCTGGTTTCGCCTAGAACACTTTCTTATTTGCACATTTTTTGTATAACGCTTGTTGTTACAAGAGGACACTTTTGATTTAAAAAATGTACTGTTAGTCCAGTCATTGAAGCTGAAAAATATGGTCAACCTCAAACAAATTGCAAAACATAGTTTCTTTGCATTTTCATCATCTACAGACTATTATCAACTACAGCAAAACGTCAAATATGCTAGTTCAATGGGGAAAATACAAAAAATCGACATGTTTAAGGTCACTTTTGGTAGCAATTGCAGCATTTGCCTTATTTCATACTACATGTGGAATTTTAAATTCTAGTTATTCCCGTGTAAGTCGTTAAATATTTACTAATTGCACCTTAAAGCTTTTATTTTCTGAAAGATACAACCTTCTTCTATCGAATACAAATATTGATTTTATCATCAGACAATTTACTTTTCATATATATGCCAGTCTACGTGTTGGTATACTACCCATTCAAATGTCGACAAAATGACTCAAAATAGCACTTGGAAGGGGAAACAAAAGTTTTATTCATTTCTTTAATATTAATCCAATTTATTTAAAATTTTCACATATCATGTGTTGTATACATGTGTGTCTAATGGAAAAAGGATATTTGTGTTTGGACAGTATACAATAATGACAATATACAAAATGTACACGAATCTATCGATTCGGGAGAAATAGTGATTGTTCTCTTTGTCTGTTCGTCCACAATTGCATTTGTATTCACAATTTTGACTTTATGATTATGAAACTTGGTCAGAGTGATCATCTGAACTAAATTAAGGCCAAGGTAGAAAATGGATAATCAAGGATAAAAAACTAGGTCACTAGGTCAAATTGTAGCAAAACCTTGTGTAGTCGCTAGAGGTCATAATGTTGACCTTATATTTATGAAACTTGGTCACAATAATAATATCAACAAAATCTAGGTCAAAGTTATAAATTGGGTCATCCGGGGTCAAAAAGTAGGTCGCTAGTTAAAATCAAAGGAAAACGTTGTGTAGGTACAAAATTCACAATTTTGGTCTAATATTTATGCAACTTGGTCACAATGCTCATCTCAAAACATCTAAGACATGTGCGCTATTGAGTTATTTGGGTCAAAATTAGGTCAATAGGTGAAACTAATTGATGCGACTTTTTGGCGCATGAAGGTTTGTCTATTATTTGACCTAGTGACCTAGTTTTAACTCATGATAAGTAAATATTGAATTTGACCTACATTTTGTCTTCATGATCCATATGACATGGTTTCATAAGGATTAGGTAAAAATGGCGCCTTCTAAAGATTTGTTCTATAATTTGGCCTAGTGACCTAGTTTTTAAGTAAATCAAATTTCATACATGACCTTGATTTTTGTAAGGTGATCATTGTGACCAAACTTCACAAGTGTAAGGTCGAAATTGCGACCCCTGGTGACTATATCTTGTTTTGACCTAGTGACCTAGATTATGGCTCCGGTTAACTCAAAATTTTATTTTAGCTAGATTAGCTTTCAATGATCATTGCTGCCAAGTTTCATAAAAATCAGACCAAAATTGCGACCTCTAAGCACGATGTAAAAATAAGTTACTGGTACAAGTCAAGATTTATTTACATCAAAAGTGACAAATAACGCGAAAACATGTGACAATTCAATATATTTGTAAATATCTCAAAAAGTCCCATGAATATTCAATTAGGACATTTTGTACATTGCTAAGGATAGCTTTACGCAACATATAAACACAAAACTGTTTGTTTTGCAATTAGTTTGAGGTTAAAAGTTAAAATGACTGGACTATGTATCTATTACATATTGAGTGTTTATTACCTACAAATTGCTACAAGTATCTACAAAAATGTGCATGCACGTTTAAGATTTCGGTTGGTAGAAATTTAAGATGCACTAGACCTAGGAGCCTTGTACAAATGTTAGAGATATATTAGTTTTGTCAATGTTTATGATACAGTTGGTAAAATATTTAACAGGTGCGACGTTTATTGGTTTAACATAAACGACTGTGTGAAGTGAATCGTTGTCGTCTTTAATCTAAAATTATGGCTGACCGGAAGCGGTCCCTGCCATATAGCATATTATTACGAGTGTAGGACAAAATCCCGGGTGGACAGAATACCGGCCCCTCATTTTTGACAGGGTGGACATAATCCCGTCCATGTTTTTACAGGGTGGACAAAATCCCCACCCTATAAATTTCAGGGTGGACATAATTCCCATCATGCCTATATATGTATATATGATATAGTTGATAGTATGCATGTTAAATAAAAAATGAACCTCTATTATTGTAACATAATCATAGAGAAGTTCCTTACAAAATCACACAACCACACAATAATCGTTAACAATGCAGCAATAACCCTCTACATAAGTCAACGTCATGATGGGTATTATGTCCACCCTGATTTTGTCCGGATGCCTAGTATTACACATGGTTCTGTCTTGTCGTCTTGTCGTCATGTTGTTACCCTTGGTCTCCCTGTGTGTTTGCGGCCCTTCACAGTTTCAGAGACCTGGTATCGTTTATGTAGCCTGGTAATGGTTGAAGGGTGGCAATGAAATTGGCCGACAGCATCAGAAGGACTCAAACCCATTCGGAGCATTTCGACTGCTTCAGATTGAGTGAGTACAGGCAGACATGGCATATGCTTTTGTGTGATGAGTTTAATAGATAACCTTGCATTCGGCAATAGAAATGTCCGGCTTTTCGATTTTTCAAGTGATCCACATGCGAAAAGGGTTTTTTTACATTTAACAGATAAAACCGGTTAAAAACACTTATAATTGTGCAGACAAATGTTCATGTGTCAAGGTATCATGTATCATTTGCAAACAATGCATCACACTTTAATATGTAATTATTTAAAAAATATGCCCTCCCCCGAAAAGGTGTTGCGTTTCTTTTGTCCCTGAGTGTATGTAGGGCAATTTAGGGGTGGGGGCACAGGCCCGGATCCAGAAAGTTCAGAGTGGGGGGGGGGCACGAGGTATGTACGGGATTCCGGGGGGGGGGGAATTGCACACAATGTGTGTGGAATGCACAGGAAGGGTACATTTGTAGATGTGGGGGAATCCATAGTTACCTTTTGATGTTATCAGCGTCAACATGTACATTGTGTATGTCCGTGCATATTAGTAGGTGTTCAGATACAGTATTTGTATATACATGTACCAGCTTTCATCCTTTTTGCCTCTGGAATATTCTAACCTAAGTAGGAGGGTCCGGGGTATACTCCCCCGGTAAGGAAATTTTTCAAAGCAATGGATGAATTTAGTGCATTCTTAGCCTATCTGGGAGCCATGAAATAACTTTTTTTTTCTTAATTCTGAGAGTTACTAGTAACCTTAATGGTTTAGTAATGATTATTTAACAGTCAATTTAAAAGGTAATATAATGCGCTAGGGCAAAATTTGTCTTGTAAGTGATTTCTGTGATGCAACAGCTAAGTATTAACATATAAAACATATTGTGCGAGCGATGCGAGCACGAAAAATGCCCATCTTACAAATAATTTGATCATCTAGAACATAAGAAAAAGTACCCATATTATTTAAAGATATGTAAGACTAGTTTAGGCCGAACATTTATTCAAAGTTTAAAAAAAATCTCAGCCACAACTGGGGGGTGGGCACGAGCCCTCGTGCCCACTGCCTGGATCCGTGCCTGGGGGCATATCCTTTGGTCTCAACAACCTAATGTTGTCACAAATATTATTCTGCAGTCCCAACTTCTATCATGTCATTAAGTGAAACACAAATAAATTGTGGTTAATATTTTTTTTAATAAATACATTACTAGTACATGTAACGTACTTTAAGTTAGTTGTTTATGGGAGCGGTGGCCTAGGTAGGCGCTAAGCAATGTATCTTATTAAGATATCCCACATGCTCCTAGGGTTGGCAAAGTATTGACCGCCCGGGAAAAACCGGTCAATACTCCAAAAGTTGACATAAGTGGCAATACTGGGCAATACGAAATATTTCATACATTTTAATAAGATTTTATTGCATCAAAGGAATTATTTTCAAATTGTAAATAACACATTTGTAGTATACATGATGTAATGTATTGTATTTGATTTAGGAGTGCAGGTAGAACAGAACAGGTACAGTCACCTACCATTCAGTCCCCTTCTAGTACTGTTAGATAGTATGATAATGGGGGAATTTAATTCTTTGTCTCCATGTTTACTGTTGTACAAGGCACCGGTAATAATATCGTTGGAAAAAAACGAAACTACCTTGATAGTGTATTAGCTCAGTGACGGATTTTTTTTCCAAACACTGATACTGCCACCTGTGGTTTCATTAGGTCTCCCAATGACCAAGGAGGAGGGGACGTTCAAGTCAAAAAAGTGGTTGAACGGCTTAACTGCTGAAAACTGCCATCGAAAATGGGTAACTTAACTTAACGTAACTTAACTTAGTCAATATTGATTATTGTAAAGTTTAGGTGTAAAATCTACCCACCTCCTTCAAATACTGGACGCCGGGTAATCCTGTATTGGTACCAGACTAACACCAAAAACAATAAACACAATACGCACAAACAAAACCGAATAAACTCATATCGCCAGCTGAATATGCAGTGTGTAGTCCTCATAATTTACGCATTGCCCAAGGCATAAAGCTTGCTCACTGACGATAGATCGACCACGAACACCAATATTGTTAAAACAACGAAACACGCAGCCAAACACCATTATCATAGTACATGTATATACACTCGATTGTCATGCAGCACGCGTAACGCAAAGACTATGGAAAGCCGTGACTGTCTTAACTATTGAACTAAGTCGTATACTTGCTCCCAACGTTAGATAATTATATAATGACCGTGTCCGTGGCCTAGTGGTAGGGGCGTCCGCGTCAGGAGCCGAAGGTCAAAGGTTCGACATTCGAATCCCGGTGGAATCTTTGTTAGAACAGATACGACCGGTTGGTGAGCCGCCTGCTAGTCAAAGAATGGTTACAGTAGACCCTCTGCTGGGCAATACGAGAAGGGATTGATTGGGAAGGTACTATGTCCAGGAAAAAAGGGGTCTCATAAGTCAAATTGGCAGACCCTTTCAATAGGGGTGACACTATATACATGTATATAATAAACAAACGCTTTGCCTTTTACTGTATCAATACTGTTCAATTGACCCCAACCCCGGGGAGGGGTGATAGCGGGGAAAAGCGTCGGGTTCTTACATTTCCACGCCGGAGTAGCAAGGACATAATAGTGTTCTCATATTCTGTTCAACTTAGGAGACCAAACTAACTTGTAACGTTAGTAAAAAAGCAATGCGCATATGATAGGCTATGTGAAGTTTCGATATAGAGGATAGAAGACATATAACATCAAGAAAAATAGGTACTTACCGAGGCTGAATGTCCGCCATTATACGTGTTTCAGACTAGACGAAGTCACGTGATTACCACCCGTGGATATGGCTATGGACACATTTGAATTTAAATCTTTTTTTTTAGTTTTTCTTTGAAAGCCAGACGGGTTTGATATTATGAAAATGACATAATCAGTTATAACATAAACAACATATCAATAAGAAAATTTACTTTCTTAAAAGAATGTCAACACTTTAATCTGTTAATTCAAACGCTATGGTGACATTATTCAAGGGGCACAGACACCTTGATCCGCATTTCAGACGCTGTAACACATATACGAGGGTCATTCAATATATTCGTAGACAACCGTTCTCATTTTATTATATTTATGATTAAATAGTAATTTCTTATATCATTATAAACATTTATCTATTACCTACCGTAGATAAAAAATTATCTTTGATTATGTCACACAGTATCATGTCATCGGCCGTTGTATTACCATAGTAACGCGCTACCATCCCCGACCGACGTAACGTGTCCTTTTCACTTGTTCAACTAAATTCAGAATTAATAATGTTACATTCCCATATGTTTGTCAGATTATTGCAGGATATTATCATACTATTTGGTGAAACTATCAAGTTGTTTGAACGTTTGAGTTTAAATTAAGAAGTATTTGATCTATGCCTGTCACGTTTTCATTTACGTCAAAATGCCCATGAATTTACGCTAGGAAATTCATGCAACTATTAAATCGTGCACTTGTCTTGGAAATACACAACAAAAGAACATACGCTGCTAATGAGAGCAAGCGGAGAACATACAGTGTGCAGTGTCATAGTGTTTTTAAAAGTGGTAAAATCAAATTTCTGAAGAGCAACATGGTATTAAAATTATTCAGGGATCGAACAAAATTTGCAAACGTAGGGACGTTTGAGGAAACGCCAGTCAAAAGGATCGAGGCATATCAATTTAGCATACAACCATTAAGTCTAGCTTAATCCTTTTACTTTGAATACATAAAATGTTGTGGTAGATCTATTTAATAATAGACCACTTAAATACTTATGTTTAATTCGATATGAATGACATAATTCAATTTCGGGTTTACCATTTGAGAAATAGCAAAACGTCAGTAGCGTCGCTGACGTCAGAATATATTTGTGTTGTCTGGTGGTTGTGATAAAGTGATAGTTTTATTTGAGCCATATTTTCTTTAAAAATGCGTCGATTCATGCAATATTTTCTGCACTTGTGTCAGAAAGGCTGTAGTTTAGTGTGATATATTTAGTTGTTCTCACTGTCAATGTGCATTAAAATGACGAGTCCAGTCCATGAATTTATTGAATGACCCTCGTATCTGGACAGGGGCGTAGCTAGGACCTTAGCCATGTGTAGGCCCGTAGGCAAAGATGAAAGAAGTAGGGGGTCAGGATTTTTTTTTATTCCTTGAAAGGTACTGGTGCGTTTTGACGTATGTTTAGGAGTTCAAATTTCAAGTTAAACTTAAAAAATATATATGCTGTCGTCTCGTATCTCCGTGCTCCTTAACAGTTTCAGCCACGCATGTGCACTAGCTCATACAAGTTTTAAAATTGTTTGCATCGTTTTCGGACGAAAAAATGTTAACTTATGTTATAAGAAAAAGAAAACTTAAAAATGATCACGAAAACTCGTAAAATCATAACTTTTAGATGTCTAGGTGGATGCTCAGAATCCTGGTGACTGTTTCCCATTCGTTAAAGACCTGGTCAGTGGAGATAACGATCCAAAGAAACTGTTCACGTACGTCAAAGGCAAGAGATGTGACAGCAGTGGTATTGCACCTTTGAAATCAGAGGGGATGACCCACAGTGACCCAAGGAACTAATGGGATCAGAAAGCTTCTACTGGGCTTGGACATTCACAAGGCAGCCGGCCCAGACAACATCCCCACAAGATACTTGAAGGACTACGCAGATGAGATAGCCCCAGCCCTTACTCTGGTTTACCAAGCTTCTCTACAACAAGGTGAAGTTCCAGCAGACTGGAGAATAGCCAACGTGACACCAATATTCAAGAAGGGGGACCACAGTGTACCTGCGAACTACAGGCCCATATCCCTAACCTCCGTCTGCTGTAAACTCCTGGAACATGTGATACACAAGCCAAATCATGGAACATTTTGACCGGTTCTCCATCCTAAGTGATGCACAATATTGCTTCAGGAAGAAACGCTCAACGGACAGCCAGCTTCTCCTCACACTGCAAGATCTTGCCAAGGCACTAGACGAGGGTGAACAGGTCGATGCCGTGCTTCTCGACTTCAGCAAAGCGTTTGACGTAGTCCCACATGAACGACTAGCCGCCAAGCTTCACCACTATGGAGTCCGGGGAACGTGCTCAGCTGGATCAGAAGTTTCCTGAGCCACATATCACAACAGGTCTTGGTGGAAGGTTGCAAATCTGACTCCACCGCAGTTACCTCTGGAGTTCCCCAGGGATCTGTCCTGGGGCCCTTGCTTTTCCTTGCCTACATCAATGACCTACCCGATCAAGTCAAGTCCACCTCACGCTTGTTTGCGGACGACAGCCTCCTGTAAAAGAAGATACGCTCTACATCCGATGCTATTTCTTTACAAGAAGACCTAGACAAGCTCCAGAAGTGGGAGAGCGATTGGATGATGTCATTCAACCCAAGCAAGTGTGAGGTTATCCGTATCACTAAAAAGAAGACACCAATCAAGTATACCTACAACATCCATGGTAGAGACCTAAAAACAGTGTCAAATGGAAAATACCTCGGTGTCAACCTTTCGGATGATCTGTCCTGGAGTACCCATGTATCGGCAACTGCGAAAAAGGCCAACAACTCACTGGCCTTCCTCAGGCGAAACCTTGCTAGCTGCCCAAAGGACATTAAAGCACAGAGCTACCAGTCACTAGTGAGGCCGATGCTTGAGTATGCCAGTACAGTATGGGACCCACACACCCAAGCGAACATCAACCAACTTGAGGCTGTTCAAAGACGTGCTGCAAGGTTTGTCAATGGAGATTACAGGACCACCAGCAGCACCAGTCAAATGCTGAAGGACATCCATTGGCAACCCCTACAAGAGCACCGATCCCACTCTAAGCTGGTGATGGTGTACAGGATAGTACATGGGCTTGTCGATATCCCATGTACATACTACCACCCCTCAACCCTGAGCACTCGAGGCCATTCTCTGAAGTTCCTGGTACCTTTCTGCAGACTAGACATTTACCTGCACTCCTTCTTTCCCTCGGGCATACGACTGTGGAACAGCCTACCAGAGTGCATCGCCACGGTCGACTCCCTAGAGGCCTTCAAGGTAGCACTGGCCAACATGCTGTAGAAGGACACTCGGATTTTATTTGCTTTTAGCCCATGTAAATAGTTGCGTCACATTTTAACCTAAATTGTACGACGATGCCCCAGAGGGGATTTTGTACTTTATCGGAAGAAGAAGAAGTGCCTCCGTAAAAGTGGGTTTGTATGCCATGGTGCCCAAAGTGATGGAATTTCATATTTGTAGTTAGATTAAATAAATTTGGAGTAGTGCTTATCAAAATGCATATTCGGTTTGAGTATTAAAGCATTAGGTGATAAAAATAATGCGTAATGAAAACGGGATGCAAAAAAAACATTAACAACAGTTGAAAAATATCAGTTGGAATAATTACTAGGTGTATCGTTCCTGGTCGTCAAGGTGCCGGCAATGGCGTCTCATCCAAAATAATGGCCTCAATTGATGAAGGATGTTTGTTGGATGATTTATTTGGCTAATTTCACCAAAATGACTATGTAGGACATATACAAGAGTTTAATTCAACTAAGCACGGTTTTCATAAGAAGGCACGAAATTATGTGTAGGCCCGGGCCTAATGGCCTAGCGGCAGCTACGCTACTGCTGGATGACTAGATCAAGTGTGATCTGGGCCTGCAGATTACACAACAGGGGCACATTTTATTGCCCTCGCTTCCGGAATTTGTATCCATACATTAAATTTGTCTATTTTTGCAAGTTATTTTTTTCTAAAACGTAAGGGTGCAACAATTTTCAAGATTTTTTTTAAATGATCTGAACCTGTAGGCACTAGATATAACCTCTTAGTTATAACCATGCATGTTCTATATAATACACCAATCAGTTGCACCCATGGCCCCCACCCCGGGGATGGGCGATAGATAGCCGTACACGTTTTTACTTTCCAGCTTCACCCCACTGCCGGGAATGGTTGGGATTTCTTTCTCCGAACAAATTCCTCGGGGAAGGGCGGGATTTGACAACTCAAAAGTTAAAATCCCGGCCCATCCCCGGGATGGGGTGGATGCAACTGACTGGTACATAATTATTTCACGACTGGTCTTCAAAGTTCAGGCATTATTTATGAGTAGTCTGGAAGTTCTTTTTAGAATATTGTGTAATTCATGTTATTTTTTGATGATTTTGCAGTTCAAATTTTATACGTTAACTTTTGATTTTAAAAACTGAAAGTGCTTTTAATTTTAAAAAAAGTGAGAAAAAAAATCGTCGCCGGGAGGGCATTCCTCCCGCACCCACCCCAACTTACACTTCCAAAAATTTTGCGTCCCCCCACTCCTAAAATTTTTTGGACCGGGTCTGATTGGGTCATGGAGCTAGATAGACAAACGGTCCATGATCGAGTGAGTGGAGACGGCTGAGAACGCGTGTAGAGACGGCTATCTACCGATAGAATCACAAACAAATGTAAGTAAATCGATTGCCATTTTTGCAATTAAGCCTCTAGCCGATTGAGATAGATCTACGTTCGGACGAGGATGATCTCTAATAACTCCATTTTCATATTATTATTTTGAAAAGTATCAATTCCTCGTAGTTTCATAGAACATTCGTGTCAAATGCGCTAGAAACAGTGATTTTTTCTTACGTTCAACATTTAACTGTTCTATCTCTCTGAAAAAAAAACACATTTTGGTCAAATGATTTGCCATGTTTGCATCAAATATATTACTACACGTGTACCATAACGTTTTACAGTTACATAGTTGCTAAGAATTCTAGTCGAAGGGGCTTTGACGATGATGCTTGCATTACATTGCAGTTCATCAAAATGGTCAGCAAGACGAATTAAAAAAGACCAATTTAGAATCTAGTTATGGGACCCAGAACTAAAATGATTCCATTCTCTGATAACATGGACCGTATACATATATTGAATCTATCTAACTCCATACTGATAACTAAGCAGAAGAATGAGTTTAAATCAGGTATGGGTCGAGTACTGATGCTCAGTACTCGAGTTATACTCGAGTATTTGAAATTTAGTACTTACTCAAGTGAGTACTGAGTACTATTTTTAGTCCACTACTCTCGAGTTTTACATACAGAACTCATACGTACAGAATGAGTACTTTTGAGTACAGCAATGTAAACATAAGCTTGAATGTTACAAGCAATTACACACTTACAAAACATGTACTAGTTCTGTTCTGTTGGTTGGTTCCCCCTTTCTCTTGGAGGCCTCTCCTATCGAATAGGACGATCAGGTCAAATATTATGATGATGATGATGATGAATGATGAATGATGAATTCATTAAATGATAAAATGATAAAAACTTGGCGAAACATTACTATCTTCAAATAGTTAAAATTGTCATTCACACATCTGATTTAACAAGTCAACAGCCAACTTATAACACAACATATTTACATTACAGTTTGTACTGTTTATATAAACGTGAAATTCCATTGAAGGAATGTATCCCTTATAGGTTATTTGTTTTAATACTCTTTGAACTAGCAAGTCAGGAGGAGAGATCTTTTGCAGTGCAGCTTGTAACAGAGAACTTGTGAACATCTTTCTACGTCTCGGATCTGGTCGTGTGATAGCTGTACAACATCTTGCAGTTTGGTGTGGGTACAGTCTATAATAAGCTGGACAAGGGTGTCGCAGTCATTTGCCGAGATCGTTGATATATGGAGAAGTTTCTGAAGGCTTTCACTTCTTACTGAATGCAGTGATGGGCATCTTAGCAGAAAGTGTTCTACTGTTTCATCCTCAACTGAGCAGAGCTTACAAGTCTTGTCAACTTCCTTGTGGTTGAACTTCACAGTATTGGCTTGAAGGATGTAGGTTCCTGTGAGAATTCTACTTTTCACTTCAGCTCTCTTCACTTCATGGCTCCTAGGTCTAATTGCAATCCAGATATTGTGGGCATTTTTGGTAGGATGTTTTTGTACTTGTAAGTATTTAAGTGATGATTTTGTAGAAACCTCATGTTTCATTCTACTTTCCCAGTATTCATTCACATTTTGTTTAACTATACGTTTCCAGTGTTCTTTTTCAGGTGGAGTATTGATTAAATTTTCAGGTGTCGGAAGATTATACTTGTTCAGTGTAATTCTGATCTCACTTGGAAATGTACTGTCATCCGGGTTGTCATAAAGGAGTTGTCTCTTGAGCACTTTACATTCCACTGAGTCTGGTTGACTGATGATGTTGTATAGAAGTGATATTCTATTCTTGTCGATGATAGCTTCAACGGGTTCCGCACCGATGAGAATATAAACTGCAGCCGAAGCGACTCTTGTGGGTAGTCCCTGTAAATGTTTGAGACATTTGCGTTGTTGAATAGCGAACTTCTCAGCATCTGTTTTAGTTAATTTCAACACTTCTATTCCATAGAGGTACCTTGGAGCAACATATGTATTCCACATCTTCAGGGTAGTGATTGGTGACATGCCTTGTCTGGCGTGTAAACCTGGTCCTAGGAGTGAGTAGAGCGTCTTGTTAGCCATTTGTAGTCTATTTTCTGTATCAACCGAGTTCCTTTGGTTTCTATTTAGACCTAAATGTTTAATTGTTTTAACAGTATCTATCGTCTGATTATCGAAGGTAGCATCCACACTTTCATTGCATCTGTAGATTAGGATTTCAGATTTGTCTGGATTTATTTTGACAAGATCTCTTCTGGTGTTGAATTCAACTAGATGTAGCATTGCTTGGAGTTCACCTACACTGTTCGCTAGTAGTGCTGTATCATCAGCGCAAGTTGGTGTGCTTACTGAGATATGACCTACTTTTGCGCCTAGACCAGTTTCAGCTAATGAATCCAGTAAGTGATTATGATAACATTTGTATAGCGTTGTAGACAGGGTAGCTCCTTGCTTAGTGCCCTGAAGTAGCTCAAAGGGTTCTGAAGTTGAGTTTTCCCATTTCACTTTAACTGTAGTTTGACGGTATAAATTTCTAAGGAGCATCCAGAGCGGCCCGTTAACTCCGAGGTGGAACAATTTATTAAATAAGATTTCATGGTTTACCGTGTCGAATGCCTTCTGTGCATCTAGTGTGGCCATGAGAAGAGATCTAGATTGTTTTTTATGGTAGTCAATAGTTTCAGATATTATGTATGCAGCATTCATTGATGAACTTCTACTAGTAAAGCCTCGTTGTAGTGGGTTCTGTTTACATTCGAAAATGTTATCCAAGCGATCTTTTAGTACACTTTCAATAATCTTTGCTATGGTGTTTGAGACAACTATACCACGGTAACTGTTTGGGTTGAACTTGTCCTTTCCCTTCTTATGTACAGGTGTCAAGACACCACATTTCAGATAGTTGGGGACGTCTAGGTCATTGAAGATTGAGTTAACGATATCTTTGACTAGTATAATTTAGAATACTATACATTATATATATTACACAGTCTACATAGTGACACAAATAAATAAATCTATGTTCAAGGTTACTTGCCCATATGTCATTTTTAATGGGTAAATCATATTCTCAAATTTGACAAATATTAAGTGGCAGTGCCGTACCCAGACATGAATTTTAGCCGAGGCAGTCTTGGGGCTGGACAGGACCGTAACTAGGAATTTTCCAAAGGGGTGCGAAATCGGGTCTTGATTGTGTGACGGGGTATTTACAGGAGGAGACGTCAAAATTCGTTCGGTACATGCTATTTTGAATATTTATATTTGTATTTTGCGAGCGAAGCGAGCCAGAAAATGGGACTATTTGTGGAAGCTGACACAAGTAAATTTCTTCTCTACATGATATTAATAATCGCATAATTTATTGCAAATAAGCACTATTTGGCCGAGCCCACACAAATGTTTTTTCTACATGATATTATTGATTAATGCTCATAAATTATTTGGCGAGCGCAGCGAGCCACAAAAAATGCACTACTTGTGTCAGCCCACATATTTCGTTATCTACATGATATTGAATGGTGATAAATTATTTGGCAAGCGAAGCGAGCCCGAAAAATACTATTTGTACGAGCCCCCCACGAAATTCGTTGTCTACATGATATTATTAATGGGTATAAGGTATTTGGCGAGCGAAGCGAGGCAGAAAAAATGCAATATTTTTCAGCACAAACTTACCCCTTAAAGACCTGGATTTTGGCACTGGGCCAACCAAATTTGGTCATAGTTTTCTCAGCATGTGGTTACTGATTTTTAAGATATCTGACCATATTGTACCCTATTACATAATATTATGCAACATTGCACAGCATGTTAATTAGTTTACAAGAGGCCCTAGTATTAGATAAGAGACAAAAAGAGTTCCCTTTATAAAATATCTGTAGGCCTATAGTAAAATTAAATTGATATATAAGTTTTTGTAATATTTTATTTTGAAAAAAAACCCTGAACCATCAAGATTGACATAATTTTGTTTATAAAAACGTTATTTTTGATTTTGGTTTTGTTTTGATGTTTTGAATTAAAAAATAATAATTTATTAACTAGATCTATGAGTATTATGTTATCTTATATTTTATAAAAAAAGTATATTCACAGACATACAATCAGAATTGATATTGTGTACCTCTTTGGTATAGTTGCTTAGTTTTATTTGTAGCTGGTTTGGGTGTGTATTTAATTAAATAACTCTTAGGGAATATTAATAACTAAAATAGTAAATATTTTGACAAATAGTTTTTACACACTTAAACCAGATGGAAACAAAAATCAAAGAAATATATCTAGTTATACAAATTAAACAAACACACAATGGTAACACATATTTTCAAGGGTACATATTACAGTAGCACATTATTGATTATCAGTAGCTATATGGGCCTCTGATCCCTTACACTGACCAGTTACAGTGTTTTAAGACCCCCAGATAATCACTGATAGTGATCTCATGGTAGCA
Source organism: Spisula subtruncata (assembly GCA_963678985.1). NCBI lineage: Eukaryota > Metazoa > Mollusca > Bivalvia > Venerida > Mactridae > Spisula > Spisula subtruncata. The sequence goes on along the minus strand of OY787673.1, from coordinate 38,883,943 downwards.
CAATGCTGGCATCATGCTGATCCCTCTATAAAGTTCTGGACCAGAAGCAAAGAAGGGAAAATGTAGGGCTTTAAAGATGCATGCTTTGCCCTAGCTCACACAAACTCGTTCTCTAAATGGTTTGATCAATCCTCCCACTATTTCCCCGAGCTGTATGCCACATAAATTCGTTCTCTACACGAACTTATGAAAGAATGATGTTAGGTGACAAGCAAAGCGAGCCAAAGAAAATGCACTGTTTCTCCAAGTTGCATGTCATGCAAACTAGTTCTCTACATGATATTTCAAACGAGTAGTTATTAGGCAAGCGAAAAGATCATGATTTATCTGAGGTTCAGGTAGCACAAACTACTCTCTACATGACATTTTTAAATATGTGTTAAATTCATTTGGCGAGCGAAGCGAGCCGAATTTATTTACAAATGTAAAACATTGCACTCCTAACAAGGACCACTTAAATTAGTGTAAAAGGGGTACGTTTGCGCCCGATGAAATCATTCGTTATGACCATGTAGTGGTCCGGTTTATTTGTTATCCTAGAAAGTTTCTGAAAGCACGCTATTAAACCACTGAAAACACTTTCAACATTGACATAATCAGAAAAGTAGAATAGCGAAGCGAGCTAGACAAACATTATTTATATTATTTGAACAACATGCCAAAACATATTCTGTATTTGATAGTATTCACTTATAGCTTTATCTATGTAGCTTATAGAAACTGTTTTTCTAATTGATAATAGTCACTGATACAGCTATTGTGAAGGCGAAGCCAGCTCGAAAAAGCATTATTTTCTGAAGAGAACCATTGGCGACAGGATCGTTTTTCTATTCGAGACAACTTTCATCAGCATATTCTACGAACTCATAGGCTGCACATTTGTGTTAAGGAGAAGCTTGAACGATTTGAATGCAAGTAAATTAAGGGATCAATGTCATGCTCCACGGGACTTTTAAAACAACAAATTCATCTGCTACATTCTTTGGTCCCTTGTTTTGGTATTGAAACGGAACATCAAGAAATTCATAGCAAACAAGAGCTCAAAGAAGAAAATACTTATATGCACATGCTTATACTCTTAAGTGTGTAGCCAACCTCATCATTAAATTGATTGTAAACAGTACCAAGTGAGCGTAGCGAGCGAAAATTGGCATATTAACAATTTTTACTCACAGAACATTGACCTGGATTTTGGCGATATTATGGGGAGGGTGTGCCGGTGCCACTTTCTTTCTATATTTAATAAAGGGAAACTGTCTGGTATACTACCATTAAGGTGCAAATCTAGTGCCTCAAGTTGCACTAGGTATACTACCAGTAATGTGCACATCTAGTGCCTCAAGTTGCACTATATATACTACCATTAAGGTGCAAATCTAGTGCCTCAAGTTGCACTAGGTATACTACCAGTAATGTGCAAATCTAGTGCCTCAAGTTGCACTATATATACTACCATTAAGGTGCAAATCTAGTGCCTCAAGTTGCACTAGGTATACTACCAGTAATAATGTGCACATCTAGTGCCTCAAGTTGCACTAGGTATACTACCAGTAAGGAGAAAATCTAGTGCCTCAAGTTGCACTATGTATACTACCAGTAGGGTGCAAATCTAGTGCCTCAAGTTGCACTATGTATACTACCATTAAGGTGCAAATCTAGTGCCTCAAGTTGCACTATATATACTACCATTAAGGTGCACATCTAGTGCCTCAAGTTGCACTATGTATACTACCATTAAGGTGCAAATCTAGTGCCTCAAGTTGCACTATATATACTACCATTAAGGTGCACATCTAGTGCCTCAAGTTGCACTATGTATACTACCATTAAGGTGCAAATCTAGTGCCTCAAGTTGCACTATATATACTACCATTAAGGTGCACATCTAGTGCCTCAAGTTGCACTATGTATACTACCATTAAGGTGCAAATCTAGTGCCTCAAATTGCACTATGTATACTGCCATTAAGGTGCACATCTAGTGCCTCAAGTTGCACTAGGTATACTACCAGTAAGGTGCAAATCTAGTGCCTCAAGTTGCACTATATATACTACCATTAAGGTGCAAATCTAGTGCCTCAAGTTGCACTAGGTATACTACCAGTAATGTGCAAATCTAGTGCCTCAAGTTGCACTATATATACTACCATTAAGGTGCAAATCTAGTGCCTCAAGTTGCACTATATATACTACCATTAAGGTGCAAATCTAGTGCCTCAAGTTGCACTATGTATACTACCATTAAGGTGCAAATCAAGTGCCTCAATTTGCACTCTTTGTTTATAACTTGCGACAGCTTGTAATATTTTTTGTTATTCAGACATTTTATTTTACATTTAAGTTGAAGACAAATTTTCCACGTAAAGGTTAGGTGTGCAAATTTTAGCCGAAGCAGCTACAGTGTAGTTACGGCGCTGCATACTAGATAACCGTAGTGCCTCAGAATAAATTGCCTCATTGTCTATTACATGCGACAATTTGATACATTTTATTTTAAATATAAATCAGGGATATTTTATTACAGGTATATATTAATAACAAAAAAAATGTTTGGTCCGCAAATTTTAGGCGAGGCATCTGCCTCGCCTGGCCTCAGTGTAGTTACGGCGCTGAGTGGTGACAGTGCCAGCGCTTTCCTCTTACTTCTCAAACAGCACCGCTTAGTAAAACAAAGTGCTTGTTAAGAATCGATTTGAATGTTTAACCAATAATAACTGATATTGTATTTGCAGCAATGGACTAAAGATATAAATGAAAAGGTACCCAAAAGTCCTGTATCAGGATTCATACAAGGGTACTTATGTTAAACAGTGTTATCTATTTTATAAAGCAGGCTCTTGATTTTGGATGGCTGTAATTTAATAAACGCATCTAGTGACCGTGCTTTATTATTTTATATTTTTTATGGATAGGTGAAAGTCAAGTAAATTTTTATATTATTTTGATACTAACATTGCCAATTATTCCCATTTAGCAATATTTGTATATACAGGGTGATTCATAATATCTGATACACTTTTAACAAAATGCTATAAGAAAACGCTTGATGTCATTCAACATTTATATATACCAATGGAAAGCTAACATTTCAACGTTTTATTTCAAATATAACATGATATGTTACTATCAATCGAACACAAATATTTCACCAGGAGAATCAATTTTGAACAATAATCTCCTTTTTTTTATAAATGTTATGTTTAAATTTTATACCAATAATTGATAAGTAAAAATTGAATGAAGATTAACAATGTTAGATATATATTCAGTGATAAAAAAGTCATGAGTATTCACATGAATACTCATGAGTACTAAGTATTTTAGGTATGGTACTCGAGTAAGTACGAGTACAAGTACTGATTTTCAGCTGAGTACTGAGTACAAGCGAGTACTGGAAAATCAGTATTTGTACTCATAATACTCGAGTACAAGTACGAGTACCCCATCCCTGGTTTAAATAGAGTGATGTTCTAGCTCAAGGGGAGGGAACTACAGACTACTAAATTTTACTGTACTGGCAAAGAAGTGAATTTCATAACGTGTTATTAGTACGATGTACCGTTTTTCGTTTTCCCGCGTTCTTCGAAGGTAAGGTAAATAAAGAACCGTAAGGCTTTAATTTTGCGTTTTTGTGATATTTACGTTAATAATACGTATAATATTTAATTAAAGAATATTATTATGATATGTCGCCTGTCATTTTTTAATTAAAATCAATTTGATTTGTAGGAGTAACGAGAAATAGCGGCTTCGCATCCGATTGATCAGACATTTCCCTCTCTGACTCTAGTGACGACAACGACAATGATTGAGGCAATGGAAACCGACGCTCAAGCTCCTTTGAAGTCTCCAACAACGAGGAGAAAATATAAACCTGACAGATTGCCATGTAAGTAAATTATTGTACACTAGTCAATAACCAGATATCAACCAGATATAAACTGATCAACCCTTGCCCGCAAACCCGTGGAATTTCCCTGGGGTATTGCTTCAGAGCAAACATTTCTAACATTTCCCCGGCAGTGTATGGGAAGGTAAAAACATGCTGTTGCCCCGGCCCTCCACGGTGGGGGCTGTGGATGCAAATGTCAGACTGGTGCATATAATATAACGACTTGAGTCAATCAAATTCATTACCACTAGATAAGCATGGATATATAGATCTATAGACTATAGCTTTTGTTAACCAAAAATATGCAAATTAATACTGTTAAATTTAAACCAGAACCAAAGCTAACCATTACACATGTACTGCCCAGCACATACCTGCAATGTAAATACCTTGACGTTTTATCACAGTGCCTAATTAGTCAATGACCTAGGACATGTATCTAATTGAGTGACAAACACTAAAAATAGATTTAAACCAAGCACGTTCAGGGGCACCTAGAGCTGGATTGGTTGTCAAGAGTCAGACCTTTTTTTGGAATTGTGTGAGGCCGAATTTCGGCCTCAAATTCCATTCCCAATTGGTGAAAAAAATTCCCAATTGCTGAGAAAAATCCCAATTGAAAAAAAAATCCCAAAAAAATATGTCCAAAAAAAAATTTTTTTTTACTCTAGAGCGAAATATGTTTATTACTAAATATAACACGATATACCAAATATCTAAATATATTTTGTTAAAGAGAACTTATTTATGGCTATATAAGCATGGTTTTAAGATATTTTAAAGGGAAAAAAATCCCATTCTTGTCATTTAACCGCTTATTTTTTTCCCAATTTGTAAGAATCCGCGACGCAAAATTCCCAAATTGGGCAGGGACCTTTTTCCCAATAAGGCCAGAAAAAGGTCTGACTCAGAGTGCTAACCAATCAGCCACAGATCATGTATTTAAATTCAATATTGCTATGCTCTGTTTCCTTTGCAGTGGATATACAAGAAGAAATTGAATGCCTGTATGAATTTGTTCCTGAAGTTGAAAAACATTTTGAAGTTATTGACAAAATTGGTGAAGGTATGTAGTCCTGGACTGTGATTCAGACTCAGAGTTGAGGAAAATAGTATATAAACAAACTGAAAGGAGAATTTTCACTGAACATTGCAGGGTTCAACACAGGGGTAAAAGTTTCCTGTCAACATACTGGTTTCCGTGTTTTTAGAAAAAATTGCTCTATGAAATATGAAAATCATCTAGTTCGGTATATTGACAAGCAGTTAAACTGTTTTTAGTATTTTGAAAATTTTGAACTTTTACCCATGTTCAACACTAACACTGGTCCCCTGGCCCGAGGCCAGTTTAAACCAAGAAGGACCAGAGAAAGTCTTGAAGGACCAGTAACTGTTTCCTTTACAAACTTGACTCTTTTTCTGTCGAACCAGTGACAAAAAGAGTTAGTGTCAACCCCTGAACATTGTTTTTATCATTAAATTAACTGTATTGCTTGCAATTCCTAATTACCTGTTAGCATATATATTTATAAAGAACTCAATTCACCCAAAAAAACATTGTACTCAGTAAAAGCTTCGCTAATGATAATCAATATATGTATAGGTTCAGGCAGTCAGGAATTGTTGCAAACATCTTTTGTTGACATATACTCTGATACTTGCATAATTAAAATTCCAAAGGTTGAGGATCTATAAAGGCAAAAATAAATTAAATTGATTATTATCTCGGCCAAAAAAAAATCGGCAAGGATATGGTAATAGTCTCTGCCCGTCCTTCTGTACGTCTGTCTGTACATCTGTCTGTCCTTCAAAAATTTTGTCCGGAGCATATCTTGAAAACTATTTAAGACATTGACTTGAAACTTGGAATATAAATAAATGGCAACTTGGAGAAGTGCAGTTACCAAGATCCATAACTCTGTCTGTCTGTCTTACGTTTTGAATTATCTCCCCTTTTAGTATTTTCATATTAATTGTTTGTCCAGAGCAATTATTATCTTGCAAACCATTTAAGATACTGACTTTTTAGAGTAATGATTATGCCGTAGGAAACAAATGTTCCCATACACAAGCAAGTTCATTCGGCGGGGATGGACATGTGATCATGGCTCTTGTTATTTAAATAGTATCCACTACATTTACAGGTACTTTCAGTTCTGTGTTTTTGGCAAGATTAAAAGGTTATCCTGATATTGAGGAAATGTTTGCTTTGAAGCACATTATACCGACGAGCCATCCTTCTAGAATCGAGGGTGAACTCAGATGCCTCTTAGAAATAGGGTAAGGATGCAGTGATTCCCCCCTCCCCCTTTGGGAATGGGTCCAGGTCCGATCAGATTGGGAATTATTGGGAATTTTCGAGTCGTGGTAACTTGATAATTGAGAAATTTCATGGGCAAGCAGTGCCAAATGAAATGGAAATAAAGATTAAATGTGCCTGTTTACTGGTTTCTTTGGACTTCTATACTTAACATTTTGTCAAAAAATGTACATAACTTTCCAGGGCCCTTTTTCCAAAAATTGGGAAGAGGCCTTAGCCTGTCAGTTTGGGAAATTCAAGCGCGATTTTTGGCCAAATTGGGAAAAGGAAGTCTGACTCAAGATACATCAAAAAGGAAACTGCAGACAATATACGTGTTAACATACAAGGCTTTCATGTTTTATTATAAAGTTAAGAGGTCCTAACTTTTCATGAACAACAAAAGCCCCATTATAGCCCACAACTGTCACCTTGAGTTTCTCTTATTTATCATTCTTTCATTAAAGTTCTTTTTCAAACATAATATACCTTTCCATTGTATGAGGCTATGAGCTGTCAATTACTTGTACTTTTTTGTCCTTGATATTTCAATTCCGAACATATTTTCGGCCCGGATACGAACGGTACGGTCCCGTAGAGGAATTGGCCATTCTGCAAAACAATATGGCGGACGCTTGCAAGTCACTTTTCATGCTCGTAGTTAACAAATGCATTATTGCTTCCGCGATGTCGCACTCGTAATTAATGTAAAACATAAATTGACAGCCGTTCTTTTAGTTGATTAGTAATGCCAATCGAATGATACATATTTTTTCTTCATTTTACCTGAACAATGGATAAACGCCACGCCGTTACGTACGAACCGTTCCGTACGAAATTTCAATACATTGGGAATTTAGCATTGTTTTTTTTGAAATTCTTTTACGAAATTGGGAAAAAAAGAAGCTTTTTGCGATTGGGAAGTCACCGAAGATCGGCCTCAGTTTTAGAAGGAAAAAAGGCCCTGCTTTCTCATTTTATGTCGATTTTTGAAAATTCTTTTTTTAAATGTTCGTTTGGAAATACTCCATTCAATTTTTGGAATATTATAGCCTTTTTGCTAATGGAAAAGGGTCAGTTTACCGGACCCGTTTAAAGAAGGAAAAAATCTCTGGGATGCTGTCTAAACTTCCTAGTTATATACTATTAATCCGGGAATGAGGACTTACTGCACTATAAAGGACTATTCTGTCTGCACAGTTTTTTGATGAAAATATTCCAAGAATTGACAAAGTTATGGTCATTTGAATTATAAACAATGTTAAGGCATAGGAATGTTTGCTAATGTGACCTGAAGCAGACTTGCGACTTGTTTTCAGTAGTACCTCTGTATAATCACCCAGGGGTTTCTTTTGACTTGGAAGTAGGGATTTGACCTTTGGAATTTCCAAAAAGCTACATTTTTATATATTCACACAAAGGACTCAATTCACCAACAAAACGAAAACACCAGTGTAAATAAAACCCTTTTTTACCCTCAAGATTTTGGTTTGTATGGTCTTATTTTGTCTTAATTATTATAAAATAAAAAGTTGTTTTCCTACAAATTTATGAACTATAGTCAGAAGTATTAAAAGGGCCCTTCGGAAGCTATTGGAGCCCCTGGGCCCAAAATTACAACCAATACTATCACTCTGCACTCAGCACTCAGAAATATAAAATGTTAAATAATGAACTATAATTTGTTCTAGATTGCTAATTTACATGGGGAAATGTATATAGAATTGTTAATTGTATGTAGCAAATAATAATTTGAAACATATTTTTGCTATTTTGTACTATTTATGAGGTAAAAACGTAAGTATTGTATCTGAGTGCACTAAGACTAGTAAATTACACTTAAAGCTTACAAATACACTAAATTTCAATTGGAAACAAGCAAATGATAATATTTAGCACCTATTTCACATATCTCAAACTTCTTGTTCTCAAAAATGTCGCTCTGACCTTTGAAAGGTGAAATTTCAATATTTGAGTGCCGAGTGCAGAGTGTCAGTACTAGTCTTGAGTGCACTCAGATACAATACTTAAAAGGTTTTTACCGCATAAATAGTACAAAATAGCAAAAGTATGCTTCAAATGTTATTTGCTACATTCAATTAACAATTCTATGTACATTTCCCCATGTAAATTAGCAATCTAGAACAAATAATAGCTCATTATATAACATTTTATATTTCTGAGTGCTGAGTGCAGATTGTAAGTATTTTTTGTAGTTTCGGGCCCAGGGGCTCCACTAGCTTCCGAAGGGCCATTTTAATTCTTTTGACTATAGTTCATGAATTTGTAGGAAATTTTTTTTTTTTAATTTTATAATAAGACAAAATAAGACCATTCAAACCAAAATCTTGAGGGTAAAAAAGGGTTTATTTACACTGGTGTTTTTTTGTTGTTGGTGAATTGAGTCCTTTGTGTGAATTTATAAAAATGTACAACAACATCAAAATTGCATTATATTACAGTGGATGTGACAATGTGATGGGTGTGGAATTGTGTATACGTAATAAGGATCATGTAGTTATAGTGATGCAATATTTCCCTCATGAAAAATTCCAGGTAATTTCTATATTACATTTTTAGCTCACCTGTCACAAAGTGACAGAGTGAGCTTTTGTGATCACTCTTCGTCCGTCGTCCGTCCGTCTGTCCGTCAACAATTGGGTTGTGTCCTCTCTAGCGGTCACAATTTTGGCCTAATCTTCATGAAACTTGGTCACAATGATCGTCTTAACAAAATCTAGGTCAAGTTCGATATTGGGTCATCTGAGGTCAAAAATTAGGCTACTAGGTCAAGTAATAGAAAAACCTTGTTTTTCCTTTTTGTCAAAGGGAGTGTACTCTGTAATTATACTGGTTGTGATCATGTAAGAGTTGTCTCTCTTACTATATTTTAGTTGTAGAACTACGAAATGTGTACTTGTTAGCAGCTTTGAGGCTTTAATTTAAATTAAATGCAGAATGTGGATATTAGGGTTATCATCGTTTACAGTGATTGTATGTTTACAAACTATTAAACAATTATTAAGCTGTAATTATAGTCTTATGCAACCTTACTAATCGTTTTACATAGACTTATATAGGGAAAACATATAAAAATCTTCTTCTCTAAAACTACAATGCCTAGAGCTTTGATATTTGGTATGTAGCATCATCTAGTGGTCCCCTACCAAGATTGTTCAAATTATGGCTCTGGGGTCAAAATTGGCCCCGCCCCGGGTGTCACCGTTTTACATAGACTTATATAGGGAAAACATATAAAAATCTTCTTCTCTAAAACTACAATGCCTACAGCTTTGATATTTGGTATGTAGCATCATCTAGTGGTCTCCTACCAACATTGTTCAAATTATGCCCCTGGGGTCACAATTGGCCCCACCCCGGGGGTCACTGTTTTACAAAGACTTATATAGGGAAAACATATAAAAATCTACTTCTCTAAAACTACAATGCCTAGAGCTTTGATATTTGATATGTAGCATCATCTAGTGGTCCCCTACCAAGATTGTTCATATTATGCCCCTGGGGTCAAAATTGGCCCCGCCCCGGGGGTCACCGTTTTACATAGACTTATATAGGGAAAACATATAAAAATCTTCTACTCTAAAACTACAATGCCTAGAGCTTTGATATTTGGTATGTAGCATCATCTAGTGGTCCCCTACCAAGATTGTTCATATTATGCCCCTGAGGTCAAAATTGGCCCCGCCCCGGGGGTTACCGTTTTACATAGACTTATATAGGGAAAACATATAAAAATCTTCTTCTCTATAACTACAATGCCTAGAGCTTTGATATATGGTATGTAGCATCATCTAGTGGTCCCCTACCAAGATTGTTCAAATTATGCCCCTGAGGTCAAAATTGACCCCGCCCCGGGGGTCACCAGTTTCTATATTTACGCTCTTCCTTTGTTAGTCTAAATTGTGCAGGGCTTCATTTATAATCAGGTGAGCGATATAGGGCCATCATGGCCCTCTTACTTACAATATCCTCTTTGTTTCAGGAATGTCAATTTTCCAGATTTATATCCGGAATTCTAGATTTATATTTCTCGGAAAAATATCTCAAGAAATGGCAAATTATGGTTCTTTTGCTCTATGATTTTATTCAATACAAACTCGCTTAAATAAATTATGTTATGGAAACAATGTGATTGAAGGCCTCATGTTTGGCAGCAAAAATGGCCTGCCACTACTCTTGAAACATAAGACGGCCTTCAGCTGTAATAACAAAGCTACAAATAAGGTTTTATTCAATTGGGTATTTTACCCCCTTGTTTCAATTTTGATTGGGTTTTGACAACTTTTATTTGGATGTTTAATTAAATTCATAGGGTAAATGATCTTTAATGTACTAATTTTCACTGTATCATCCTTTTCTTTTTGGGTATTTCAGATTGTTATTGCTTTTTCTTACTCCCTCCTCTCGAAATCTATTGGGTTTTTAAGAAAATTAATTGGGTAATTACCCCAATACGCAGCTTATCTGTAATAAAAAAGATTCTATGATGTCACATCAATAGCTTGATATTCCTTATAACATATTTGTTGTATATTTCAGGATTATATTTTACATTTAAGTATACGTGAGGTCCATGATTACATCAAACATTTGTTGATAGCTTTAAGGAGAGTTCACAGATTTGATGTCATACATAGAGACGTGAAACCAAGTAACTTTCTCTTCGATAGAAAAACTAAAAGGTAAGTATTTTTATTATGCCCTCCCCCCCCCCCCCCCTTCCCCAGAGCTTCAGATAAGCTGCATATTTGAGTAATTACCACTCATTTTAAAACATTTAACTTAGTTTGAAGGAGAAGTCAACCTTCATGGAAAAGTCCCTTTATAGCATTTCTGAATGCTAATTCCATCCCCCCATCTCCAACGGGCCATGGCCCTTTTCCCCAAAAAGTTAAAATAAAGACTGCAGTTCACCCTCCTTAAAGATGTGGAAATGCGGATATATGGTTTAAGTTCTTTTAAGGCTGCTAGCTTTAAGCTCTCGGCAATAAAGTAAAAAACAAATTATTATTTGACTGCCATACAAATCATACAATCATGTTTTAAGATGTTTTTTTGCCATACGAATCAAACAAGTTTTACGATTTACTTAATATTTTTATCAACTTGTTCACATCTCCAACATTACAAATCGTTATAATATTTACATGTCACATAATCATTTCACATTTCATTAAATTATATATATTAAGGACCGCAATGGAAATTAATAAGAACTGCATGTATGTGTAGCTCTTTTTTGCGTCATCCTTTACATGTATTGTTGACTTTATTATTGCTTCTATGTTAGTTTATTGTTATTGGTATGTTGCGATATATTTTGTCATGTTTAATTATGCATTATATGTAGAAATAAATCTATCTATCAACGATGGGTTTCTTTGTTTATTCAGGTACGCTTTGGTAGATTTTGGTCTGGCACATAAAGCACCAGTGAGCCGAGCTTTAAATATTGACCCGTCAGGTTTTGAAGGATCACCAGTTTCCCCTCTTACCAAGGTATGTGTTGTTAGTGAGCTGATATGGTATCTAGGGGTAGTGGAATTAGAAAATATTTTCCAAATCTGTCATGATACTGTAAAATCATTGAATTTTGATGGGACAAAATTTCGTGGTTTTGGTAAAAAAACCTGTCCAATTGGCCGTTAATTTGTGGATTTTGCATTTCAGGTAATAAATGCAAGGGTCAATGCACAAAAAATTGTTGTTCATGGGATTTGATTTCGTGTTTGTAGTGAACCATGAACTCCACGAAATTTAATCCCCAATGGAATGTAATGATTTTACAGTAGATTTTCTTTGCTCAGTGGGTGAGTGGATAACCCTCTGGATTAACGCTCAAGAGATCCATGGTTTGATTATTATTTCGTACCATTGGTGCAATAAGGTTGTTTCTGGCTTTACAACATAAAGTAAGATTCAACCTTGTTGCAGGAAAGGGACAATTTGGGGCATATGATCATTCCTGGAACCATTTCCAATGTGTACCACCCTACTAGAGATGAACTGGTTGGTAACTTAGAGAACACGACCTTGCAATTCAATAAATGTATATCAATCCATAAATTAACTACCCCTGCTCACACACACAGAAGTTAATATTTTCACTCAGGAATGAAACCGAAAGTACCCGCACCGTACAAATCGTTTTTTTGACAATTAAGCCATGTCGTAGTCTTGACAGTTGAACTTCATGGGGTTAATAATGATACAGAATATGGTCATCCATTACCGTCCAGTAACAGCTTTGAACACAAATTTCTATGAAGTTTGTTGTTTATCATAATTCATTGTCTATAAATTTTATTGAATTGCAAGGTCCTGTCACAGTGGTAGTCTTGCAATTATCTGTGCTGTATATCGGGTACTATTATAAACTCACATGGCTTAAAGAGGAGTTCCCTATAACTTTGATCGTTTAAATCGATTCAGGAATATTATACATTAAATGAGAATCATTATTGCTTAAACTCTTCAAATCTTCGACTTAAAGCTCCCACCAAATACCGAGAAAAAATGAAAATATATTTCCGTAACGAGCCAAATAGTCACGAGTTGTTTCCCTTTGACCACACAATAATAAATTATTATTGGTGATTTGAGCATATTTTTGACATTATGGAGACATATTTGCGCACACTTACTTCTGACAGTTATAGGGAATTCCTCTTTAAAGTGGTCAGTGATTATCAGGATTGCTTTATGTTTACAGGTTATCTTTATTTTCCCTGTGTAAATTGACCAGGATTTTTTTCAAAATTTCAAATTTTTACCCATCATGGGCCATGCACTTGTTATCTACTTTGAGTCCAGCCTTCTATGGAAATTGACTTATTTATAACATTATTTGAATTAACGAGTTAACTCAGATGGAGATGATTGTAAAATTCGGACCCAAATTCTCAATTCGGTTCCAAATTCTCAATTCGGGCCCAAATTCTCATGAATCCTTAAATGACAAATAAGAACATGATAAATAATTGTTGTCATAACTCTATATTTTTAGGGATGTGACTATTTGGTCATATTGCTAACCGGTTAACCATTTAATCTTCTGAATGGTTAACCGAATGACGCATCGTATATTTCTAATATTTTTTCTTTACAGCTCGGGTCTAGTAACACTAGTACACCAGTTCATAATGGCGACCAGACGTTGGATAAAGCAACTCCGAGTCCGGACTACAAGACACAACAATATACACCAAATTTAAATAACTCTGTATTTGCTAAACGAGTAAAATCACCACGTCGATTGTTGCTAGCCAAGCGAGCGTTACTTGCCAAGGAACGAAATGTGGATAGTGCGTCGGGTAAAAGATCACTGACCAGTCACTATCCACCGACAGCTTGTCAATGTTTTGGTAAACCACAGATCTGTTCATTATGCTCAGCAAGGTTAGTACTTATATCTGGTGTCGATGTCTTTAAACATCTCAATCTGAGCAAAATCTCATCTCAAATTTTGCCATGCATCAATTAGATAAATTCCTCGAGTCTGGACTCAAAATTTGCATCACAAGACAGAATGCATTATTCTTAGTTTATTAGCGTAAAAATTTAGAGATCCTCAACTTCAGATTTATCTAAAATTGAGACTCTGGATGGAGCAAAATCTCAATTTGAGATGAGATTTTTACTTGAGATGCTTTCGGAGATCGGGGCCTGAGTGGATTTTTCTGAAAAAAAAAGAAACTACTTGTGCGTATAAATTTGGGGACATTTAGCATGAAAAACAGTGTGGGAATTTTTAAAAGCGTTGTTTTGGGTATTAATTTGTTCATGTTAGGTCTTTTCTATTGATTCTACTCTACTGATGTAACAAATACCTCGGCCAGATTAACAAAAAAATACGGTTTTGACTTTTAAAAATACACCCATACCAATAAGTTGCTTTTATGACGAGGGGAACCATTGGGAGAAAGTATGCCTTTGTTTTGGGAAAAAAGGATTACTTTTTGAGGAAAATGGAGGTTATTTGGCATGGGGAAAGTGCCTTTATCAGGCAGTTTAACTAGCTAAAAATTGTCAAAAGCATTTTAATCAAATACTTTCAAAGGCATCCGCTTGAAACTCAACATAGTTATTCACAATCATTAGGGAGTATATATTGATATCTTGGACTATATGTTGATAACCCTGTGACCTATATTATTTGATAGTTATCCCAAAAACCCTAAATGAGGGATTTTTACCCCCGAAATGCTTGCTGTCACCCCCAGTTATGATGCACTCGACTATATAACTGTGACTCAGGGGGTACGGAATTGTAAGAAGACCTGTGTTTGTACCTCCAAATAAAAATGTCATTGGGAACACTGATTGAGTTATCTGCCCTTGTTCCTCATAGAAATTTCACTCCCAGGTGAGCGTGGGTAATATCAATGGCTACCCCAGATAAGCCTATGTTTACATTAGAATAATCGATGGTAGCCATAAAAATCGATAGTTACTTAAATCTTATCAAGAATGAGAAAGTGGAGTGTCCATCACACATAGGCAGTGCTCTCGTTCTTGGTTATGGCCTTTCGATCTTTGATTTTTATTTAATCCCTTGTACTATCACGAACGAGAATGGTGAGCATGCAGCACTTGTAGGTGGTAAAATGCACCCAGAATAACAAGAAACGCGGTGAAAATTGGAATAATCCTAGGGGTGTAACGATACGGTCACTTAACGATACGATACGTATCGCGATATAAGGGTGACGATACGATACATATTGCAATACAAACATACCTAATTTCTCCTATAAAGTATTGATACTTTTCGGAATATAGTTGACATTTTACTTATTAATATGAACTATTTAACTTGATCATTTTAATTCAACTCGAAGAAATTGTACACTGAGCTTGTTGAAACAACAGTGAGCAATATTTTGCATTCAGTGTTTAAATTTTTCTTATAATTGTCAGACATTTACAATATTATTCTAATATCACTTTAGGTGCAAATCCTATCGTGATCTGCTTTATGTCACGATACATATTTTATTGTGGGCTACGTATCATGATACGATATGATACGATATATCGTTGCACCCTTAAATAATCCACATAGGTGGAAAAATTGAGTGTGCACGATTTATCTGTAC
The DNA here is from genome assembly GCA_963678985.1 of Spisula subtruncata. Classification (NCBI taxonomy): domain Eukaryota; kingdom Metazoa; phylum Mollusca; class Bivalvia; order Venerida; family Mactridae; genus Spisula; species Spisula subtruncata. Next base: position 38,868,634 of record OY787673.1, on the reverse strand, counting down.
TATTTTAGTATATAACTGAATGTGTTTATTTAAATAACGGTAGACCAATCCTGTCAATGTTTGTAAACATCACATTATCCTGGGTGCACTTACTTGGCGGTGCTCTTGATGAGAACAAGAAAGTTGAGCCTCTGGCACTTGTAGGCTAGAAAGTTGAGCGTCCGGCACTGTAGGCTAGAAAGTTGAACGTCCGGCACTTGTAGGCTAGAAAGTTGAGCGTCCGGCACTTGAAGGCTAGAAAGTTGAACGTCCGGCACTTGTAGGCTAGAGAGTTGAGCGTCCGGCACTTGTAGGCTAGAAAGTTGAGCGTCCGGCACTTGTAGGCTAGAAAGTTGAACGTCCGGCACTTGTAGGCTAGAAAGTTGAGCGTCCGGCACTTGAAGGCTAGAAAGTTGAACGTCCGGCACTTGTAGGCTAGAAAGTTGAGCGTCCGGCACTTGTAGGCTAGAAAGTTGAGCGTCCGGCACTTGTAGGCTAGGAAGTTGAACGTCCGGCACTTGTAGGCTAGAAAGTTGAGCGTCCGGCACTTGAAGGCTAGGAAGTTGAACGTCCGGCACTTGTAGGCTAGAAAGTTGAGCGTCTGGCACTTGTAGGCTAGAAAGTTGAGCGTCCGGCACTTGAAGGCTAGAAAGTTGAACGTCTGGCACTTGTAGGCTAGAAAGTTGAGCGTCCCGCACTTGTAGGCTAGAAAGTTGAGCGTCCGGCACTTGAAGGCTAGGAAGTTGAGCGTCCCGCACTTGTAGGCCAGAAAGTTGAGCGTCCGGCACTTGAAGGCTAGGAAGTTGAACGTCCGGCACTTGTAGGCTAGAAAGTTGAGCGTCTGGCACTTGTAGGCTAGAAAGTTGAGCGTCCCGCACTTGAAGGCTAGAAAGTTGAACGTCCGGCACTTGTAGGCTAGAAAGTTGAGCGTCCCGCACTTGTAGGCTAGAAAGTTGAGCGTCCGGCACTTGAAGGCTAGAAAGTTGAGCGTCCGGCACTTGTAGGCTAGAAAGTTGAGCGTCCGGCACTTGTAGGCTAGAAAGTTGAGCGTCCGGCACTTGTAGGCCGTACTCTTGATATGATCTTTTTTATGCCCCCGTATCGATAGATCGGGAGGCATATAGTAATTCACCTGTCCGTTTGTCCGTCCGTCCGGCCGGCCTGGTTAACCCAAATTGACCGTTTCTTCTAGCATCAATATGGCTTGCTACAAAGTTTTCAAACTTGCATGGATGTTGTATATGACCACTCTCCACACGCCTGTATCACCTGCCTCCATTTTGACCTTCACCTTGACCTAATTTTGGACTTAGACTTATTGAAATGGCTCCCACAGGGGGCATAAGCGTTTATTGAACGCAGTCTTGTTTATAGCATTTAATTTATCGTTTATCTACATTGTTGTATTGTAGATGTAACCAGAATGCACCTAGAGCAGGTACTCCAGGCTTCCGAGCACCAGAGGTACTCATTAAATGTCCCGATCAGTCTACTGGTAAGTGCTTTAAATATACCTACCTAACTAACTACCTATTGTCTTCGTGCCGGCTGGTACATAATGCTGCTACCAGGGTTCTCCATTGCTTCCTGTCTTTGGCAATCTTTTCAGTCTCTATAAATGTCTTCCCCGTGGTCTTAATCTCAGTGTTGATTGTTCTTCTCCACGTCTCTTTCGGTCTTCCTCTATTTCTTCCCCCCTGATGGTGTCTATTTTAGTGAGGTACTCATTAAATGTCCCGATCAGTCTACTGGTAAGTGCTTTAAATATGCTACTCTTTTACTATTTAATTATATTAATTATATTTTTATGCCCCCGGAACCGATGGTTCGGGGGCATATTAAAATCGCACCGTCCGTCCGTCCGGATTAGTTTCCGCTCAATAATTCAAGCAGTGTTTATCCGATCTTCACCAAACTTCATGAAAATGTGTAAGGCCATGAGATCTAGGTCAAGTTCGATAAACAGTCAAATTGACCTAGCCGCTTCAGAGTTACGGCCCTTGACACATAGAAAAATGGCGTTTTTTTGGTTTCCGCTCAATAACTCAAGCATTTGTCATCGGATCTTCACCAAACCTCATGAAAATGTGTAAGGCTACGAGATCTAGGTCAAGTTCGATAACCAGTCAAATTGACCTAGCCGTTTTAGAGTTACGGCCCTTGACACATAGAAAAATGGCGTTTTTTTTGGTTTCCGCTCAATAACTTAAGCATTTGTCATTGGATCTTCACCAAACCTCATGAAAATGTGAAAGGCTATGAGATCTAGGTCAGGTTTGATAACCAGTCAAATTGACGTAGCCACTTTAGAGTTACGGCCCTTATCACGTAGGAAAATGGCGTTTTTTTTTGGTTTCCGCTCAATAACTCAAGCATTTATCATCTGATCTTCACCAAACCTCATGAAAAAGTGTACAGCCTTCACACATAGAAAAATGGTGTTTCTTCCCGTTTCCGCTCAATAACTCAAGCATTTGTCATCGGATCTTCGTCAAACCTTTTGAAACATGAAAAGGTGTACGGCCATAAGATCTAGGTCATGTTAGATAACAAGATTTCAAATTGACCTACACGCTTAAGAGTTATGGCCCTTTACACAAAGAAAAATATGTCAATATCACATTTGCCCAATATATTATGACACATCTGTGACGGTGCTGATATCTTAACGTTACGTTACTATCAAAGCATGCACGGGGGCATGTGTCGTCCTATGGAGACAGCTCTTGTTTTATTTTTTTTTGTATTTTAAACCCTGATGAAGGCTTAATTGTAAAGCTGAAACGTTGGTTTCAATAAACAGATAAACTCATCTCATCTGTTGTTATAGTCGTGAGATCCATATATATATATTTATTGTTCTCAATATTTTAATAAGGGTTAAAAATCAATATTCATGCCAGTCTGATTTCTAACGTTAACAAATCATGGTTAAACGTTAACAAAACATGGTTAAACGTTAAAAAAACAAGGTTAAACGTAAACAAAACAAGGTTAAACGTTGAACTTTATCATTGTTTATATAGGTACATGTATCATGTTTGTTCGCAGATACTTTAAAATCATTTCATTTCGATGGGACAAAACTTCTTGGTTTTGGTTAAAAAGACCATTTCGATTGGACGTTAGTTCGTATATTTTGCATTTCAGCTAATAATTACCAGGGTCAATTATTGTTCGACGGGAGTTGATTTTTTGGTTGAAGGTGGACCACGAAATTTAATCACCAACGAAAATTAATGATTTTACAGTAAACGTTAGTTTATTCATGTGTATGGCCCCTTTTGTCTTCCTTGAGGCAGAAATCTTTTGATGTTGCCAGTGAATCTTCAAAAATTTGGCAGTTGATTTGATATCTCATTAAAGCAACAAAGATGAAAATTGCAACAAGTTGCTGGCAAAAGTGATTATACAGCCAGTCAATTTTTCTGCCTTTTGCCTCATTTTTACACGCCTGATAATCTTTAGTGTTTATGATTACTATTTCCTGCCGTATCAAAGGAGGTATGGTAAAGGTGGACATCAGTCAGTCCATCCGAAACTTTCACAGATTTAAAACTACTGCAGCAGACCTGTAGCGCTTATTGTTAGAATTTCATGATTCAACCATTTTTGTCCCGAGTTATTCCCCTTTGTTGATTATCTTCTCTTCAGCAAGGATATGGCTGTCTATGAGTGCTTTTTGTTTGCAGAGATTTTTAATTGTTTCTTTGGCTTATATGTATGGACATCGCTAAGTGTAGTTGTGTTGTGGTGTTTCTGATGTCTGTGCTTGGCTGGTTAGGTTGATTGCTACCTTCCCTGTCTGATTTCCTCATACCCTTTTTAATCAAGATTTATATTATGATATTTTTCAGCTGTCGACATCTGGTCTGCAGGTGTGATATTTCTGTCCTTGATGAGCGGACGTTATCCTTTCTTCCGTGCTAACGATGATATGACGGCACTAGCACAGATTGTCAGTACATTTGGTTGTGAGCAAGTCAAGTCCGCAGCCAAAGCTTGTGGTAAGCAGTCTTCGAATTTGGCCACTAGCCCAAAGCCCGAGGCTAGTAAAATCTGGGTCGGGCTAGTAATTGTCTCTAGGTGACTAGTCCGAATGGCTAGTGAAAAAATCCTGAGAACACAAGCCAAAAGACTAAAAACATTCAAACGATTGTGAGTCGGGACAATGAAAATTCTGCATTGTAGTAAACAGTATTAAAATGTTTACAGATATTAATATCCACTTTTGATCATTTAATGTTCGGACTAGTAAATTTATTCTCAGGCTAGTAAGTTCTGCCTTGTTGGTAGCCCGACTGGCTAGTACTTTGAAAAGTTTTTCGTGAAGACTGAAGTTAAGTGATATTATACTAAATTATAGTAAATAGCTTAGTGATAGTCCGGGGTTCGGCTGGTTGGTTGGAGTGCTACCTTCCTTGTCGGATTTTCTCATACCCTTTTTTTCGACAATTTGGAATAATCAAGAAATCCGGTAGTTCAGATTTGCTGTTCTCAAAAAAAAGACGCATGTCACGAATGTCTGTCTGTTTGTATGAAAATGTTGAAACTCAAATATTGTTTAATAATGTAGTCCATCAAGGCTTTGCTTTCAAATTTTGTGTACTTGTTACCATAAAAAAATCACCAGCATCTACTAATTATGAATCTTTATGAAACATATAGCGATTAGTTTGTCCTTGGTTTGTTTTTCATTCATCCGAAAAGGTGACAGCTGAATATTTTTAAGACCATCAAGGCCTTCCTTTAAAACTAGGTATACTTGCTTAACATTATAAAGCCGTGTGACACTAATCAACATTTGGACCGAATTATGGCCCCTGCTTGCTAGCTATATGTACAAGACTACCATCAGGGCATAAATAGAGGATCTTACATTCCTGTCTTTTCATATTGAATTTATTAAACAAGTTGGATAAGTGATAAAATACGAGGCTCTGCCGAGATGAGATGGATGAATTTTAAAGAGATGCGATTTTGAAACTCAAAATGCATTAAAATGGTGCAGGAAGTGTTAGCCTATGCTATGTTAAATAAATAAATGTAGGTTTGTGTTTATTTATTCTATTTGAATTGAAAGGCCTTTGTAAATTCTCATTGAGATTTTCAGATTCGCCTTGTCCATCGATCTGACCTTTACCGCTGAAGAAAAAATCGCGGTTGGCCATGTTTATTATTTTTTTGGCAGCGCGTATGAATACATAAAAATAGTGATTAGCCGCCTTATTATACCCCCGCAAACAAAGTTTGAAGGGGATATACTGGAGTCACCATGTTGGTCTGTCGGTCTGTTGGTATGTTAGCATCGTGTCCGCTCTGTAACTTTGTCATTTCTTACTAGATTTTAAAATTGCTTGGTACAAATGTTCACCACATCAAGACGGTGTGTCATGCGCAAGACCCAGGTCCCTATCTCAAAGGTCAAGGTCACACTTACATGTCATAGGTTGTATAGTCATGCAAATCGTGTCCGCTCTGTAACTTTGTCATTTCTTACTGGATTTTAAAATTGCTTGTTACAAATGTTCACCACATCAAGACGGTGTGTCATGCTCAAGACCCAGGTCCCTATCTCAAAGGTCAAGGTCACACTTAGAGGTCAAAGGTTGTATAGTCATGCAAATCGTGTCCACTCTGTAACTGTGTCATTTCTTACTGGATTTTAAAATTGCTTGGTACAAAGTCATGAAGGCTTTAAATTTAAATAATATTCCTGTGTCAAGACGGTGCTGCGGGGTATGATTCATCACTCCTGTGATAGCTCTAGTTTGCATAAATATTATATTGCTGAGTAGTGTAATATCGTTGTTATGTAATAGGCTTTCTTACACTCCCACACCGTGATTTATGTGATAAACATTAATTTTAATGAACACAGTTTTGTTGCCCTTTGATTGTAACTTTTGCCTTTACTCTTTCTGTGTAACCATAGGTTTCATTTGCTGTTTGTAAACTAGGATTTGTTTTTATATTTTCAGGAAAGAACTTGATCTGTAGTCCAACTCAGGGAAAAGTTGACCTAAAAACAATGTGTATGAAATTAAGAACTGCTCCATTAAGCAAACAGGCTTCCAAAAAATCACAAAAAATAGATGCTGAAGCCGAGTTGTCATGGAAACGAATTCCTGATTCAGCGTTTGATTTGTTATCCAGGTTATTAGACTTAAACCCCTTGACTCGAATCACAGCAGAAGACGCTTTAAAACATCCGTTCTTTATGGAAAAGGAGTTTGTTGGTTGAAGGCTTCGAATGAAATTGGGAAGTTTTCTGTGTAATGAAAGTACCACGGACTGTGTCTTTGTTCTTCATAGTTGATTGTATTCAGATATATGTTCCACTGGTTTCAGCCGGAATAATCTGGAACTCCAGATATCGATGGCTTAGAACGAGAAGGTCGTAACTACAAAATCAATATATTGAGAAAACAAGAGAAAACTGTCTGTAATTTACACTTAACCTATATGGAAAAACTAGTTTTTAAAACTTCATTTTTGTCAACATGACAATTTCCGATAATCATGAAAATAGGCTCATAAGAAGCGCGTTGTGAAGCAGATTTAAAATATGAATGAGTCTTATAAGGTCGTAAGTAGTAGTTACAACCTTCTCATTCTAAGCCTGCAATATAATGCACCATATAGAAATATTCTGCCTTTCATCTGCAGGGGTTGAATTTACCAACATCTACAATGTACTAGTTACAATAAGCTTGTGCTGTTTGGGTTCACTAGCTAAAAGGAAAAGCTACTAGCTTAAAAATGTATCAAAATTTTTTAACCAATCATTGAAAATTAAGTGCTATTCCTTGATCACTTTGCCTGAAGCATGAAACAGATAAATGAAAAATAAGATACATCAAAAAGCAAACTGAAGTCACAAAATAACTTTGTATTTTGTTGACCCCTTTGAGAAATGTTGATCTCCGAAGACAAATCTAGACAGATCCAATTTATACACTCTTTAGGCTTTGTGAAGAGGAAGAATCATGTTTGGTCTTTGAATCTTCTTTGTATACAAATAAATCTCTGGCTTAGAATGAGAAGTTGGTAACTACTACTTACAACCTTATAATACTGATACATATTTGAAATCTGCATTATAAGGCGCTTCATGAGCCTATTTTCATGAAAATCAGAACTTGTCATGTTGACCAAAATGAAGTACCGGTATTAAAAGCTTGTTTTTCCAAAAGTAAAGAGTAATTGTCAGGCAGTTTTTGCTTGTATTCTCAAAATATCGATTTTGTACTTATGACCTTCTCATTCTTAGCTAGCGAAATAGACTAATAAATGTCAGACTGGTTATGAAATAATCTGTTTTAGTCTTTACTTGACTTGAAAAGAACAAACCCAAAAAATGCAACAAAACTTTGTAACCAGTCTGGTGTTTAATTGTCACTGCATGGAATGTTTTCACTTTTTCAATAGGGGCGATTTCAGGGTGTGTCTCAGAATGACTTGAAACTTTGCATGAAAGTACATCAGTTGGCCAAACAAAGATTTTTATTATATATGATATGATATTTGAGATTGATATTGTCGCATATATGAAAAGTTTGAAACTATCATGGCTAAAGAGATTATTGTCAGGAAATAATAGTAATATTTGTTTATTTGTACAACAGATCTTCAATATAGATATGATCATTAATTGTGGCAAAATGTACATAGATAAAATTTGTGGAAAAATAAAAAACATCTTTTGGAAAGACGTACTTTATGCTTATAGTAACACTATAGAAGTAGCAACAATCGAATCAACCAACGACTTTTTAAATTTACCTTTATTTTATAACCATAATATTTTGATAGACAACCGTCCTGTATTTTACAAGTCTTGGTATGATAAAGGTATCAGATATATTAACGACTTAATGACTAAAAATGGTAACTTTATTAAAAGAACAGATTTAGAAAAGAACACTGATACAAGCATAAATTTTCTGCAGTATGGAGGGATTGTAAAATCCATTAAACGTTTGATAACATCAATGAAAATTACGTTTGACAAAAATGAGAAAGGAAACAATATTTTTCCAATTATACCAATACTCTTTAAACCTATAATACTAAACAAAAGTGAGGCATATTCAAAATACAATATATTAATAAAATCAAATTTACTACCAACAAGTCAACATAAATGGAACGAATTATACCTTTGTAACCAAAAGGAATGGAAAATTATATATAGTTGGGTCTTTAATATAACAAATGATACATATTTACAATGGTTTCAAACTAGAATCAATCACAGAATTTTAGGTACAAACATTATATTAAATAAAATGGGGATTTCACCTTCAGACAATTGTACTTTTTGCAACAAGGAAAAGGAAACACTTATTCATTTATTCTGGGATTGCCCATTAGTACAAAATATTATTTCAGAAATAAAGCAGTATACTAAAGACTTAGATAAAGACATTAATAGTAAAAACTTCATATTAGGCAGTAAACAAAAATGTAACATGCTATATTTACAAACTAAGAAATATATTTACTTATGTAAAAGGAAAAAAATTATTCCAACAGTAATAGGATTAAAAAACAGTCTAAACCTTGCCTTGACAATTGAAAGAAAAACATACTCCAAAGAAAAAACTAAAATATATTGGTCAATTGTAGCCGACTTTATTAATTAAGTCAATAAACTGATAGTAGTTTTATACCTCATGGTTTCTATGTCTATCTATCATTCTCTTCTTTGCTCAAACCTCTTATCAAAATTACTTTCTTTTCTCTTTACCTTAATTTTGCAGGGGATATTCTTATATATATTATATTTATGACATACCGGTAATGTGGATGTATACCACTACATTAAAAACTTATTTAGTTCTTTAGTTAGCATTATGTGATGTTATATAATATAGTTTTAGTAACTACTAACAATAATTTGTTGTAAGGTATGTGTGGGATGACCTCGACCCACACATATCAAATGACGAGGAAAATAAAAGTATCTCCTAAAAAAAAAAAAAGATTTTTATGCATCTTTGACTCTCTGGTACTACCGTTGCTATGGAAATCTGAAAAGAATATTTTTGCCTAAAAATGAACTCAACAATTTTTGTTTATTTAAGCTGTAGCCTCGTGTCTTCATGGAAGTTTTCTCGATTTTCAGGGATACGTTTTTTTGACGACGGTTGCTAGGGAACCAGATGATATAGAAAAAAATGTTTGTACCAGACCCCAAAACATGGGGCCCCTCTATACATTTATGGTATTTTTAGCTCACCTGACCACAATGTGGTCATGGTGAGGTTTTGTCATACCGAGATGTCCGTCGTCCGTCGTGCGGCGTGTGTCGTGTGTCCGTCAACAATTTCTTCAAACAACTTCTCCTCCTAAACCGCTTGGCCAAATTTGATAAAACTTAACAGGAATGTTCCTTGGGTGGACCTCTACCAAAGTTGTTAGAAAAATTCCAGTCCGTCGCATAACTAGGTCACACAGGCTAAAAATAGATTTTCAAAAAGGAAACTTCAAAAATCTTCTTCTCTGAAACCGTAAGGCCTAGAGCTTTCATATTTGGTATGTAGCATCACCTTGGGGTCCTCTACTAAGATTGTTAAAATTATGTCCCTGGGGTCAAAATTGGCCCCGCCCCGGGGGCCCTTAGTTTTACATAGAGTTATATAGGGGAAACCTTAAAAAATCTTCTTCTCCGAAACCGCTTGGCCCAGGGCTTTCATATTTGGTATGTAGACTCAGCTAGAGGTCCCCTACAAAGATTGTTCAAATTATGTCCCTGGGGTCAAAATTGGCCCCGCCCCCATAGTTTTACATAGAGTTATATAGAGGAAACCTTTAAAAATCTTCTCCTCCGAAACCGCTTGGCCCAGGGCTTTCATATTTGGTATGTAGACTCAGCTAGAGGTCCTCTTCAAAGAATGTTCAAATTATTCCCCTCGGGTCAAAATTGGCCCCACCCTGGGGGTCACCATTTTACTTAGACTTATATAGGGAAAACATATAAAAAATCTTCTTGTCTTAAACTACAATGCCTAAGAGCTTTGATATTTGGTATGTAGCATCATCTAGTGGTCCCCTACCAAGATTGTGCAAATTATGCCCCTGGGGTCAAAATTGGCCCAGCCCCGGGGGTCACCGTCTTACATAGACTTATATAGGGAAAACATATAAAAATCTTCTTGTCTAAAACTACACTGCATAGAGCTTTGATATTTGGTATGTAGCATCATCTAGTGGTCCTATACCAAGATTTTTCAAATTATGCCCCTGGGGTCAAAATTGGCCCCACAAGGGGGTCACCGTTTTACATAGACTTAAATATATAGGGAAAACATATTAATATCTTCTTGCCTAAAACTAGACTGCCTAGAGTTTTGATAATTGGTATGTAGCATCATCTTGTGGTTTTCTACCAAGATGTTCAAATTATTCCTTTGGGTGAAAATTGTGCAGGGTTTATAATTAGGTGAGCGATATTGGGCCATCATGGCCCTCTTGTTGTTAAATTCTGTGACATAGCCTTAAATCAAAAGTGAAAAAATTTCATGCAGTGGCAATTAATTTGTAAGTATTTTGATTGCTGGCATATAAGTAATTTTAATCAATCCGGCTTACAATAGAGCACATACTATATCTATAGAGCGTCCATCTATAGAGCAACAAATTGTCAATAAAATAGCTTCAAAATTTCCCAGAACTGATATTTATGCCCCCAATCTTTTATGAGGGTTATATTGATGTCCACATGTGACATGTTAATCAGTTGATACACCAAATGGTTTCCTTTCAATAAAATAAAGCTTTGCCCTAGGATAGTTAAGCTTTTACGTGGAGGTTGGCCAGCAACATTTGATGGTCCGTATTTAGTATTGTTTTAGAGGTCATTGGTCAAGGTCACTCTGCCCTTAACCATTTGTAATTGTTGAGCTGCCTTGGGGCATACCTGTTTTACAAACATGGCCTGTTACTTGAAAATTAACCTTTGTAGAGTAACAACCTCTGTGCAACCACTAGCTTCCACCGGGTGCTGCTCTACAGAGGTTGTATTGAGTACTTGCTTACTATTGATAAAATCAAATATGACCTGAAATGTTAGAATTTCAAATGTACTTATTAAAAAGGGCCTTTTTAATTTCATTCTTAAATCTTTTAAATCTTGGCAGAAATTTTGAAAATATGTGTAATTGATTATACTCACGTTTGAAAACTTGCTGTAGATTAAAGAGGCATTCCCTATAATTAGAATATAGTTCTCTACTATCACATTTGATAGCTAAATGTACAAAGCACTATCAATTATCATAATTTGTCAGAAGAAAGTGTGCGCAAATATGTCTTTATAATGTCAAAAATATGCTCTAATCACCTATAATAATTTATCGCTTCTAGCGATTTATTATTGTGTGGTCAAAGGAAAAACAACTCGTGACTATTTTGGCTTGTAACGAAAATATATTTTTATTTTTCTCGGTCATTTGTGGGAGCTTTTGGCAGAAGATTTGAGGTTAAGCAATTATGATTCTCACTTAATGTATAATATTCCTGAATCGATTTAAACGATCAAAGTTATAGGGAACGCCTCTTTAAAGCATAATGTATTTATCAAAATATAGCTCATCTTGTTCAAATGTATGAGTTTATTTTATAATATATACAAAATAAATTGGAAATATGTATTGATTTTGTTGTTGTCGCAAGGGACCGTGTGAAATAATGGGGTTTACACCTGACAAGGTCACAGTTGAAGGTCAAATTGAAACTTGACCAGACCATAACTTTGTCATGCATTGTCCAAGCTTTCTTGTGTTTTGGCTTGAACGTGCACCTTCAAAAGCGGAGTGTAATGACCAACACCCAGGTTCCTATCTCAAAGTTCAAGGTCACAGTTTGAGATCAAAGGTCAAATTGAAGTTTGTACTGATCATTTCCGCTTACACATGATGTGATTAGATACCTTGGCACATTAAAGTTTGTGCATCATTTCAACGTGTGCTGTGGATCGACATAATTTACACATGGGCACAAATTTCTAGCTTAAAACACAAATGGTGTCCGTTCAATAACACTTGTCTAGGATCGTCAAAATGTTCATGACGGTTGGCCAGCAACAGTAGATGACCACTATTGATTTTGAGGTCAAAGGTCAAGGTCACTGTGACCTTTGTCATTTCCAACTATTTGGCTGCCATGGGGACATACGTGTTCCACAAACATCTCTTGTTACTGAACTGCTATACCTTGGCTATTTTGACCTGAGCCTGACCTTTATGCAAGAATATATAACAAGGTTCTTGCTTTGAATATATCAATTTCTGCAAGCAAATCGTGCAATATCGGGATTTCAGATTTGTGTTTGTATTACATCTCGAGCGTCTTCGTTATACTCCCCGATAATGAAAACATTCAATCGGTGTTATAAACGTAGACAATATATCGACTGTTAAATTATGCTAATCAATAGGTCAGGCTCATGTCAATGTGGACAAGCTATACATGACATGCCAGTCCAATAGCCATATGTCGCATTCTAACAACTCTGGTGCAAGACACAGAAGGCTACAACAGATCACTAATCTATAAATAACTCGGGTTGTCATAGCAACCGATTGTAAAAATACAAAAGTAAATCACTGGTCACTCAGCACAAAGACAAACCACGTACATGTACCACTTTCGACGAATTCATTGTTGGAGCGGTGGCCTAGAGGTAGGGTGTGCGCTTCGGGATTGAGAAGTCCCGGGTTCAACCCCCCCCCCCCTCCGCTCTGGACCACTTGTTTATTTCTCTGAGCAAGACCAACAAGCTCCACTTCACCATGCTATAAAATGGTTCCTTGCGAGGACAGAGTTTATTCCTGGGCGCCGCAGATCGATGTTGGCTGCCACACCCAAAGGAGAGAAATAGTCTCCCAAGGGAGACACAGCGTAGGTTTCCATAGGTAGCACAATGACCAGGGAAGGTAACATCTCAAAGGGTGCTTGAGCGGCCTAACAGCTGGAAAAGCCCTTAGGCCTTAGTAGGCTAGAAAGTCGGGGGTATTATTAACTTTACATTGCACATACACCGGAAAGAAGCGAAACAGAATACCCGACTACGAAATTATTATTTTCCATACACTTAAAAAAACTGTTGCCTGTTGTACATGGGTGTAGTAGCCATTGATGCCCCCTCTCCAATGCAAGGCCAGGGGGAGGGCAACACATCTTTTGTTGATACGCGAAAATGGAAATAAAATACATTAATTATTTTTCTTCAATCTTGTGCATAATTACTTTGAATGCCTGTACTCGTTCAATTTAAACTAAAAACAAGCCTCCATCAGCCCTCTGTCGTGTGTTGTCATTACTTATGTATTGTTAGGATTGAAGACTATCCAAGAGTTTTTTGTCGTCGGCGAACTACGAGGGTTGATATATATATTTGAGGACTTTCCTTCTAATTTTTGAAATACTGGAACCAATTTTTGAAATATTGGAACCAATTTTTGAAATATTGGAACTAAAGTAATGAAATTTTACAAGAAGATGTAGATCAATCAATTATCTCGCGTTTCGTCTAATTTCGTCTTGCTGCCCATCTGAAATTGCAAGATAATAAGTCCTCGAATATATTGATTACCCCTCGTGCTCCGATGGGTTATCCGTAAATTTAGCTCGACGGGGATGACTCTCAAGCGGTGGTCACAACTGAACGTGCGAGCATGTACGTGTCGTGTGCGTGCGAAAACGCAGGTGACACGTAGGAATACATACGTTTTTTTTCGGAGCACACAGACAAGACGCAGCACTTTTCGTGAATGAGGAACTTTCACTGCGTTCGATCGAGCTGCATTCTCTGAACGTGTTCCATACCGTGTGTGCGATGTGCATACCTTCTACAGCCAACTTACTACACAAGGGGTCTTATTCACAAATGTTGCACGAGGGATGTTTCATAAATAATGCAACTGCACCGCGTATGCGGGCTGGATGCTGAATTAGACAGAATTGTTCATTGCATTCAAACATGTTATCTTTTATTGACATTCCCTAAATGTATCAGCAAAATATGTTGATATATAAAGCCTGTGGTAGGCTCTACTTAGGGTCCACTCGCACCCACAGTGCTAAATTCAGCGATGCAGGGATAGACAAATCATGACGTTGTCCAGTTTTGAATGACCTTTAAGTGATGTTTTGCATCGTAGGATTTTACTGAAACTAGCCATGTGTCTTGGGTAGTGTCCTTAGGATACTATGCACTGTTTGCTGATGCAAAAGCAAATGGAAATTTCAGATTAACCTGCATTTTCTATGTAAAGCAAAATCCATAAAAAACAATCCATTTTTTAAAAAAAAGTACTTTTCAAAAAGATTTTAAAAAGGTTAAACATATTGTATTTCTTCTTTATTTTATACATATTTAGAAAGCTGAAAATAGTTTCAACAACATTCTTATTTGCTACATGCATTATTTGCACATGGAACCACAATATTTCAACTATGAAAAGCTACACGGTCATTTCCACATATCACTTAACGAAACTATAATAATAGCCCGCAAATACATTTTACAATCAAAGTTGCAATATTTATGAAACACCCCTCGTAAGTGTGAATTTATTCATAATCACTGCCATTTCTTTGAAATTAGATTTAATCTTGTGAAATTTTGTCTGACGATTTGTTGAACATGTATACCAATTTATATCGCAATCGGTACGTATATATATAACAACATGAGAGCGAGTAGAGCATTTGCAAATGTAAAAGTATTTTAGACTTACAGCATTGGTGAATAAAGTCCAAGGACAACGCACGTGAGCAGTATGTACAAGTACGGTGTACGTACCATTACTTGGCAGTCGTCCTGAGATCGTACGCTGTGTGCACGTTGTGAGCACCTACATCTTACTTGTCAAGTGCGCAACGACGATGCAAGCAGTCACTTACGGTCAGGGAAACATTACGTGCATCGACGAACTTCCACCGTACTTCCCTCGTTTTTTTTAAAAAAGAACGTATCGACCGTAGCCTTACAGCACGCACGTCTGGTTGTGACCTAGCCTTAAACACGCACGTCTGGTTGTGACCTAGCTAGCCTTAAACACGCACGTCTGGTTGTGACCTAGCTAGCCTTAAACACGTACGTCTGGTTGTGACCTAGCCTTAAACACGCACGTCTGGTTGTGACCTAGTCTTAAACACGTACGTCTGGTTGTGACCTAGCCTTAAACACGCACGTCTGGTTGTGACCTAGTCTTAAACACGCACGTCTGGTTGTGACCTAGCCTTAAACACGCACGTCTGGTTGTGACCTAGCCTTAAACACGCACGTCTGGTTGTGACCTAGCTAGCCTTAAACACGCACGTCTGGTTGTGACCTAGCCTTAAACACACACGTCTGGTTGTGACCTAGCCTTAAACACGCACGTCTGGTTGTGACCTAGCTAGCCTTAAACACGCACGTCTGGTTGTGACCTAGCCTTAAACACGCACGTCTGGTTGTGACCTAGCTAGCCTTAAACACGCACGTCTGGTTGTGACCTAGCCTTAACCACTGTTCAACTGGCCGATTAAAAAAAATTCAGTGTAAATTGAATGAGTAGGTTTTATATGTATGTGCATTCAACGTTTAGTTTATTAATGTACTTGTTTTGCTACATTGCTTACAGTTGACAGTCACGTTAAACAACATATGTATTGCTTCAATGATTTCGTTGTGTACAAGTATATATAGTATACAGTTTGTACAGTACACAGATTGCAATATGTAGTTTTAAATATTTGAATGCTTTGATGCATGCAAACATGATTAATTGACTTGATATTCACGTCTCGATGCATATAAAGCTGGCTTAATATAATGAGAAGGTCGTAACTACTACTTAGTACTTACGATATTGTAAGACTTATAAATGCATATTTATTAAAATCAGCATCACAAGGCGTTTTTTATTTATAAGCATATTGTCAGGAAAAATCGGAACTTGTCATTTTGACCAACCTGTACTCCAAACAGTCGTTTTTTCCAAAAGAAAACAGTAGTTATCAGACAGCTTTTGCTTGTTTTCTCAAAATGTCTATTATGTACTTCGTATAACTTGGCCACATTGACATGGGCCTGACCTATTGATTAGCATACTTTAACAGTCTATTTATTGTCAACGTTTTTTACACCGATTGTATGATTTCATGATTTTCATGATTATCACGATGACACTCTGGATGTAATACAAACACAAATTTGAAATACCGATATCGCACAATTCGCTTGAGGAAATTGATATATTCAAAGCAAGATCCTTGTAATATATTCTTGCATAAAGGTCAGGCTCAGGTCAAAATAGCCAAGCCATACGTAGCGATATATCAACCCTTTACTGGAGTACTTAGGCTAGCGTGATGCAGTTACATCGATAGTAAAATAGTAGATGACTTACAGGGAAGACTGAATTTGTCCCACCGTGTCATCTCTTAAAATTAAACTGTTGAACATTATCGTTATTTTTTTTCTCCTCGAGGGTAAATATATGTTCGGTAAGCTTTCTACCGTGAAATTGAAAATACTTTGAGCCACATACACGCATATTGTCATTATTTATAAACGTATTTTTTTATCAAGATGTAGAATATGAAACCAGGTTTGTGATGATGGAGTATATAGTTACACAGAACTACAATGAAGCTGAAATATAAGTGGATTTGAAGTAACTTTGGATGTATGCGGTACTAGACTATATGAATATAAGTACATGTACACCGTTCCGGTTTACGTAAATTTCTTTTTTTTTTGGTTAAAATTAAATCTTTAAATCTACTAAAAATATGCGTAGAAGATACAAACAATGTGGAAACTGCATCGTAGTTTTTATTTTTATGTTCATGACTTTAATAATTGGAATGCAAACATTCTCAGACAAAACGGGATTAATCGTCGATACCGAATGTGGACGTGAGTTTGAGCTGCCGGAAACCATTCACAGATTCTCGTGCGAAATGGAAGAGCCATTATCAGGGCACGAAGTCCCAACGGACCGTTTAGAATTTCCAAAACATATTCATCAAATGTTTTTCTACGAAACAGACAGAACTATTCCCAAGCGATTAGAAACAGCGCGCAGAACGTGGATCAACAATCAACGTCACTTCCGGTACACGCTATGGAACAGTTCAATGGTGGAAACTTTGATAAAAACGAAATATTGTGAATTATTCGAGTTGTATCAGAGCTACGACCACTGGGTTCGACGAGCCGATATGGCGAGGTATATAGTTTTGTACGAATACGGTGGAGTTTATATTGACATCGATATAAAGTCGAAATACGAATCTCTAACCAATCTTATCTCCGGATTGAAGAATACAAGCGGAATTGCGCTCTACGTCACACAACCTGCTGTTGTGACAAATGATTTCATGATAGCTAAACCAAAACATCCTTTCATGAGGTCAGTTCTGTGCGGACTGAAATCATCCAACCACTGGTTATTATTTCCGTATCTCACGACTATGACGTCAACAGGACCGCTTTATTTACATCGCAGGTACATGGAACACAGTCCAACAGTCGATATTGAAATCCTGAATTCCACAAAACTTTCGGATTATATAACACATATACGGGGTGCAGCGTGGCATCAATGGGATGGGAAGGTAATATGGTGGATATTCCAAAACACGACTTCCTTCATTAAGTTATGTCTAGCTGTAATATGTTCTGTGTTGGTCCTATTTTGTCTATGGAAACATGGTGACAAGTTAAGTAGGCTTAAATCTGGCTGTGCAAGACTTCGAAGATAATTAAACATAGTACATTGTGCAGAAACTGTGATATTTTGTTGACATATCGCTGGCTTAGAGTGATAAGGTCGTAAGCAAGTGATGGAGTATCACGCTATTTATGTGATAAAAATAGTTAATACAACCCTTGCAAAATATTGAAACAAAACAAGTTTTAATCGAGTGTCAAAACAATTTCAACGATCGATTTTTTTTATAATTTGTAAATTCTATATAGATTTAAGTTGATAATCAATTTAGTTTAGTAAAATGACTAATGCTATTATACTAATACAAATTTTGCATAAATTAACATAATTTGCATAATGGAATGAAACAAATTTGATATAATGTATTTCAAACAAGAGTCATTGGATGGCTATCCCCGCCGAATGAACTTGCTTGTGTATTGGATTATTTGTTTTCGAGATCAGAATTATTTCTCCGTAAATTGAATGTGTTGTGAAATGAAAAGGAGATACGATGGTAGATAATTAAAACAATGAAATATGTAAAATGATGTTTCTTGGTCGCTGCACTTCTCCAAGCTGACACCTAATTTTC
Organism: Spisula subtruncata; assembly: GCA_963678985.1. Classification (NCBI taxonomy): domain Eukaryota; kingdom Metazoa; phylum Mollusca; class Bivalvia; order Venerida; family Mactridae; genus Spisula; species Spisula subtruncata. Next base: position 38,850,349 of record OY787673.1, on the reverse strand, counting down.
ATTTTAAGTTGCAAGTCAATCTCTAAAATGGCTTGCAAGATACGCTCCAGACGAACAATGATTATGAAAATACTAAATGGGAGATAATTCAAAATGTAAAACTTACAGTGCTGTGGTTCTTGGTCACTACACGTCTCATTTTTTTCTTTCCCAAGATGCACAAACCTATCCGTCCTCGGGCGCTAAACAAAGACACATTTTGGTACGACCTTTTGTTAACAGATAAGTTGTGCTGAATTTGATTGATTAAACGCCATTTCCCAACCTTTTCATGTAGTTATATTTTGCAGTCGATTACCATATTTACCAGTTTCCCCCACAGGTAACCGTATCGTTGAAAACGAAAAAAATAATTGTCAAAAAACTTTGTTTCGTTTTCAACGATACAGTTACCTCAATCGTAAAAGCTCGGCCATTTCCGTTTGTCTCCGGTAAGTTTTCCATTGGATAAAAAACGAGGTGATCAGAATGACAGTTACCTGTGAGTTCCCCTGTACTGTAACGAACAGTAGTAACTGTTGTCCTTCCACAGCGATCCAGTATAGCTTCTCTATTATAATTACCCAGAGTTGACTTTGAGATTTGAACTTTGTGTTCGCGCATGACATTTCATCTCAGGGATATAAACATTCAAACCTAACACAAGGACCATCAATATAATCTTGTGAACCGCCTCTTCGATAGCCTAGTGGTTGAGCGTTCGCTTCGAGTGCGGGAGGTCCCGGGTTCGATCCCAGGTCGCGTCATACCAAAGTCGAAATAAAAATGGTACCAGAAGTCCCTTGCTTGACGCACAGTATATTAGGGAAACTGACTTCTCTTCTCTCATACTCTCGTGGCGATGAATAACTTCAGGTGTCGAGAGTGACTCAAATAAGTTGGAAAACTTGTTTCACAATTGACCTTAAAGAGGCATTCCCTATTACTAGAATATTTTTCTCTACTGTCACATTTGATGAGCTAAATATACAAAGCATTATTAATTATCATAATTTGTCAGAAGAAAGTGTGCGCAAATATGTCTCTATAATGTCAAAAATATGCTCAAATCACCAATAATAATTTATCGCTTCCAGCGATTTATTATTGTGTGGTCAAAGGGAAACAACTCGTCACTATTTTGGCTCGTTACGTAAATATATTTTCATTTTTTCTCGGAAATTGGTGGGAGCTTTTGGTCGAAGATTTGAAGAGTTTAAGCAATAATGATTCTCATTTATTGTATAATATTCCTGAATCGATTTAAACGATCAAAGTTTTAGGGAACGCCTCTTTAAGTTATAAGATAATAGTAATAAACTATTTCGTGAACTTATTATACGAGGGCCCAATAATTTTTTGGTGAACTATTTTTACTGTTTTATAACGCTTTGACATAGCTTATTGAAAGTTTGCATGGTTAAAGATAAGTTATTCTCCAATTATTTCAATTAATAAAAGGTTCTTTCAACGTGATTGCCATCCGTGAAAATACAGCCGTTGATTAAAAAAAACAAAAAAAACAAAGAACATGATTTATATTTGTAATTGTTAGTTTTGTGGTTAGTTCCGTTTTATTCGTAGCTAGGAAACTTTCATTTGTGAATTCATGTGTATTAACATGCAGGCAATGTTTGAGGGCAACATTAACACTTCATTGAAGAAGCCTTTTTGAAATATGTAGTAAGATTCATACTTAGCTTTGGTCGGTCTTGGATCAATCTCGGCATCAAGTACGTGTTGCAGGGGTGTCTATCTTCCTGATACATGTCCTGAAAGAGCCATCATTTCCGATCAAAATAAAAGTTATTTGATGAAAATATCTTGAAAAATGGCAAAGTAATGGTCAATTTAGTCGGTTTTGAAGAAATTTCTTAATAAAAAAAAAATAGTAAGGCATGTAAACAATGTGATGGAAGGCCTCTTCTTTGGTTTAGTTAAAATAGTTGACCGCATAAGATTTTCCTGATTTTAATTTTGGCTCTGTTGACACCCTGGCGTTGTTTCGAAGACGACGTGCAAGCATAAATAATGTTCAAAATAACAAACACGTTTTTGTCATGCATTGAATTATCAAGTTTGAACGTATTTATGAGCAATTTTACAATATCAATGAACATGTAAAAGTATGCTTCGTAAAGTCCCGTTCTCACTGTCCCTGTGCAGATGCCGACCGGTATCTGCCATCTGAGATATTTTGTAATATTCTCACATTCCCGTTGTTACTCCGGTGTAGACCCGCCCGGTCTGACAGAATATTCGATCAGTTTGACGCCGGAATGGCGACTACACGGTTTCAGTACTGTGTCAATATGGTGAATTGCGGTAGGACCAAGAAAATGCCCGCTTTGGTCCCGGTTGATGCCGGTTATGTTCCGAGGTCCGGTGATCGTCGGTGTCGCCACCATATACCACGGTTGTGTCCCGGTAGTAAATGGAGATGATAGATAAAAATCAAGTTTCGGTGCACAGGATCTTGCAATTCAAAATGGATCACTCAAAATAAATCATTCACACACAATATAATTATAGAGAAATGTCCTTTTACTGTGTGTGAATGGTTTTTTTGAGTGATCCTTTTTGAATTGGAAGGTCCTGTGCTCGGTGTAATGATATTAAATCTTACAATGAAAACACAGCCCTAAAACTTAGGCGTAATTCCGCCCTACTGACCAGCTGTTCTGTGTACTGTACAACTCTTCCTACATTTCTTAAAGATTTCTGATAAAACCTTCACAAACGTGATGCTATAGGTGTTTCAGCTCACATTGTCAGGATTTTGTCTAACTTTCCAGACATACATTTAACAGTGTGTAGAATCACGTGATCAAATGAATGCCGTTTTACACTCAAAACTATTGCGATTTTGTCTGCTAACGGTTTGTTTTTTCTTGATTATAACGAGCGTGCATTTAATATGGTTATATCATATAGCCTAAAGTACATTCCGTATATGTCAGAATACCCGGCAAGTACCGAGTTCGCTCTATCTTTAGCGGCTTAATTGATGCTCGACCAAATGCAGTTTCCAACCGAGTGTAATAATTTGGTCGAGCATCCATTAAAACAGCTATAAAATTATGAATTATGAAACAGATGACATGGTATATAAAGAGTTATTGGCGTTTTTTGATCTCTTGGTTGAAGGGGAAGGGGGGGGGGGGGGTTAATACTTATTGATTTAAATGCTATGCTAATTTTATTCTGAAACAGGTTATATTTTATATAGATGAGTGTATACAAAGATAGAGTTAGCCCGGCAACCCTTTTTTTATCCATCCCCTTTATGGATATCTGAAATTATACACTGGTATATATACACACATAATATTTCATAGTGAAACCTCGTTATCTCGAGAGCTAATCGGGACAAGCCAAATGATCGAAATACACCGGGAGCTCGACATAATGGTGTGATATAAAGCATACAACATAGATTTAGCTATTTCGCCGAAACTTTGAAATTTACTCGACATAAGGCGGGTGCTCGTAATAACGATGCTCGTCTTAACGAAGTTTTACTGTATAATATGCATGTATATATAATGTATGAGCAATATCACTAGTACATGTACAAGTTTACAATTTTTATTCAGAATATATTCAACATACATGTATATCACTATAAGATTGCTTAGTTAAAATAACCAATGAAAAAACAACATTACTAGTATATAATGACAAATGTAATGGTTCAATAAAGCTATATTTGTAATGAGTGTAATATAGTATATTTTTTCAAGTAAATCGCAACTGAATTTTTATTATACCTATATAAACACAGACCTAAAAGAATACAGTAAATGTAGTGTAGGTCTTTGATATAAATTATGGATAACTACTAGAATGATATGATAACGAATAAAGGTTGCATCATTAATAACGAGTTATACTCGTATATCAATCTCATTAAAATCAGACATGACCCGATCTCCCGGAACACCTCAGGTAGAAATCTCATCTCAAGTTGAGATTTTGCGAAAAGCAAAGTCTGCATTTGAGATTAGTTTTAAGTCCAAACTCTTTATATCTTGCTGTAATAAATTCGGAATAATGTTTTCTGTTGTGTGATGTCAATTTTTAACCCAGGCCCTCATGAAGTTTAACTACATGTATGTCGTTATTTGAGATGAGCTTTTACTCAGATTGTGATGTTTCGGGAGATCGGGGCCGTTACTATTTTTTGTTCTGACTCCACGAACTTCTTCACGCTGATATATAGGATCTGACTACATCCCGTATGGGGTCAAGTTCATGTGTACTTTACATCATCCAATCATATCACTACTTTCACAATTATGAAAACGCAGAGAAAACTTCTCTACTGTACTACATCATGTACTTAGCATTAAACATAGAGTTATACTTGCACACACAGGTGACAGTATCAGTGTTTGGTCCGCAAACGATCAAAAAATGAAACAAGAGGGCCTGAAAGGCCCTAGGGCGCTCACCTGTTGCACATTGGTCTAGGTATCAGTACAAGCTACATTCTGACCATATAAATTCCATGAAGACTGGATCAAAATGGTGACCCCTGGAGTGAACACAATATTTTTCTAAGATTTGACCAAGTGACCTAGTTTTTGACCGCACATGACCCAGTTTCAAACTTGGCCTATATTTCATAGAGAACAACATTCTGATCCAGTTTCATGATGATTGGATCAAAACCACGACCTCTGGAGTGAACACAAGGTTTTTCTAAGATTTGCCTAGTGACCTAGTGTTTGACCCCACATGACCCAGTTTCAAACTTGGCCTAGATTTCATAGAGAACAACATTCTGACCAAGTTTCATGAAGATTGGGTCAAACTGATGACATCTAGAGTGTACACAAGGTTTTTCTAAGATTTGACCTAGTGACCTAGTTTTTGACCCAACATAACCCAGTTTTGAACTTGGCCTAGATTCAATAGACAACAACATTCTGACCAAGTTGCATGAAGATACGATCAAAATTGTGACCTCTGGTGTGGACACTAGGTTCTCTAAGATTTGACCTAGTGACCTAGTTTTTGACACCACACATGTCCAAGTTTCAAACTTGGCCTAAATTTCATGGAGAACAATATTCTGACCAAGTTTCATGAAGAGTGGATTAAATTGATGACATCTAGTGTGTACATAAGGTTTTTCTAAGATTTGACCTAGTGACCTAGTTTTTGACCCCACATGACCCAGTTTCAAACTTGGTTTAGATTTCATGGTGAACAACATTCTGACCAAGTTTCATGAAGATACGATCAAAATTGTGACTCTGGTGTGAACACTAGGTTTTCTAAGATTTGACCTAGTGACCTAATTTTTGACTCCACATGACCCAGTTTCAAACTTGGCCTAGAGTTCATGATGAACAACATTCTGAGCAAGTTTCATGAAGATTGAATCAAATTGATGACATCTAGAGTGTACATAAGGTTTTTCTAAGATTTGAACTAGTGACCTAGTTTTTGACCCCATATGACCCAGTTTCGAACTTGGCCTAGATTTTATAGAGAACAACATGCTGATGAAGTTTTATGAAGATTGGATCAAAACGGTGACATCAGAGTGTACACAAGATTTTTCTAAGATTTGACCTAGTGACTTAGTTTTTGACCCCACATGACCCAGTTTCGAACTTGGCCAAGATTTTATAGAGAACAACATGCTGATGAAGTTTTATGAAGATTGGATCAAAACTGTTGTCTCTAGAGTGTACACAAGCCAATTGTTGACGGACGACGGACGACGGACGACGGACGACGACGACGGACGGACGACGGACGAAGAGTGATCACAAAAGCTCACCTTGTCACTCTGTGACAGGTGAGCTAATAAAAAAAATATTTAAGAAATTCCGTCACTGATCTTATATACTATCCTTCCTAGTATACTTAGCTCAATGACGGAAATTCATTTATTTTTAATTTTTATTTCCCAAACACTGAAACTGCCACCTGTGCTTGCACATACATGTGAATACATACACTATAAATGTACTAGCGAGGTCAATTGAACATGACATCTAATGTAGTGTTGTCAGATCTAACTAATATCGTAATGAAATGTAGCAAATGTTAGGATCTGATTTTTATGTGATTGATTATATGTGTACAACAATTATATTTATTTTGATTTACAATTAAAACAGCCCATTGAATATACGTATCGCTGGCTTAGAATGAGATGATCGCAAGTGACACTTATGACCTTTTATGACGATTGTATACTATTATTTGAAATCTACATCATAAGGCCCTTTTTTAAGAGCCTTAGATAATTTTCATGAAAATCGGAACTTGTCATGTTGACTAAACTGAAGTTGAAATTGCTTGTTTTACATTAAGAAAAGTGTAATTATCAGAACGTATTTCTTATTTTCTGAAAATATTGATTTATTAGTTACGACCTTCTCATTCTAAGCCAGCGATATATAGAATAATGATTATACATGTAAATCAAGTGATAAAGTACCAGTTCTCTCCCTTTATATCATTCAAAAACATAGTTAAAAGTGTATAGAGCTATATCGGACGATATTTTAAAAAAAAGTTTCAAAAACTGAAAAAACAATTATGCTTTCATATCCATTAGATCATTTTTCGTTTCAGTATTAACAGAAACCCTCTGTGTGATTTATTGGACATGTGAACTGTCCATTTTCATACGAAAGTGTTCTAGAACACCCTATGAAATTATAAGAATTGTCTATTTTTCGACGATTGAATAAAAGTACCCTGAACCCATCCAAAGTTTTAATTTGCAATTAAGGTAGTCTAGTATCATACTAAAAACCATGCAAGTAATTGTTTTGACATTAATTAAATGACTGTTAAAATATAGCTCTATACATATTAAACACTACTGACCACGGGCACACGGTTTTCATTGATTTAATAAACTTGTATTAAACACATTTAGTCAGTCTGTCTTATGTGGTAAAAAATTGTTTAAGAACCTGTGGTTCTAATCGCACTTAACGCGAGATATCAATTGTACATCACACTTAGTGAGTAACAATACACCTTGTTCAGGTACAATCAAGCAAAATGTTCATGTATTTCGATAAGTGAGAATAATAATAACAGTTATATTGTCTTCGTTTACAACACCGATTGAATATTTTCATAATCGGGGAGTATCACGATGACGCCCGAGATGTAATACAAACACAAATCTTAAATGCCGATATCGCACGAGTTGCTTGCGGAAATTGATATATTCAAAGCAAAGAAAAGAGTAATTATCAGAACGTATTTCTATTTTTCTGAAAATATTGATTTAGTAGTTACGACCTTCTCATTCTAAGCCAGCGATATATAGAATAATGATTATACATGTAAAGCAAGTGATAAAGTACCAGTTCTCTCCCTTTATATAATTCAAAAACATAGTTTAAAGTGTATAGAGCTATATCGGACGATATTTTTTTTAAAAAAAGTTTCAAAAACTGAAAAACAATTATGCTTTCATATCCATTAGATCATTTTTCGTTTCAGTATTAAACCCTCTGTGTGATTTATTGGACTTGCGAACTGTTCATTTTCATGTAGTATACGAAAGTGTTCTAGAACACCCTATGAAATTATAAGAATTGTCTATTTTTCGACGATTGAATGAAAGTACCCTGAACCCATCCAAAGTTTTATTTTGCAATTAAGGTAGTCTAGTATCATACTAAAAACGATGCAAGTAATTGTTTTGACATTAAATGACTGTTAAAAAATAGCTCTATACACTTGAAATACTTCTGACCACGGGCACACGGTTTTCATTGATTTAATAAACTTGTATTAAACACATTTAGTCAGTCTGTCTTATGTGGTAAAAAAATTGTTTAAGAACCTGTGTTTCAAATCACAGGTTCTAATCGCACTTAACGCGAGATATCAATTGTACATCACACTTAGTGAGTAACAATACACCTTGTTCAGGTACAATCAAACAAAATGTTCATGTATTTCGATTAGTGAGAATAATAATAGCAGTTATATTGTCTTCGTTTACAACACCGATTGAATATTTTCATAATCGGGGAGTATCACGATGACGCACGAGATGTAATACAAATACAAATCTTAAATTCCGATATCGCACGAGTTGCTTGCGGAAATTGATATATTCAAAGCAAAATCCTTGTTATAAATTCTTGCATAAAGGCCAGGCTCAGATCAAAATAGCCAAGCATACCACGAGTTCATATCTCTAAGGCAGTATATAGAATGTAACAATATCAGGTCAAAATAGCCCAGCTATATATCAAACTGAAATATCAAGTTTATCATAGTAACGTCTTCTTTTGTATCACATCTTTTCTATGTCTTATATTAATCGGAATTTCATTTCGACGTATTTCAGTGAATAATACGATCCTTTCCATTCATACCAATTTAAACCATCTTGATTATCATCCTTAGAAGAGCTGTGGTACAGACCATTCAGATTTGAGGAATGACATGCGTTATACCACCATGCTCCTTTATGGTCCTTTGAACAACTACTGTATGGCCATTGATCTAAATCTACATCTTTTGTTGAAAATTTCTGACCATTATGATATTCAAGTGCGTCTCCAGCAGTGCCACTAAATCCACTCACGTGTATGGTATAATGATCTGATTCAGGGCCAATAAGGAATGAGCTATATTTAGCATACGCTCGAGTCTCGTTGAAATCTTCCAAATCTATACGTAGCTCATGTTGTCCGTTTCCAAGTATCGAACTCAAATATTCATTTCCAAGCCAGAAATTACCGGTCAAATCTCCGAATCCCATTTTGTAACTCTCCCAATCTCTGTAAAAGTCCTCATCACCATTCACACGGCGTTGGAAAACAGTCCAACCGCCTCCTTCAGTCGTCTGGTCGCAATATACCTCCTGTTTATTACCATTATTATACACTGTATACACACCACTGTGACGGTTGCCGTTTTTATATTCATCCTTACAGCTTGTTATATCAGTGGGCGGATCCTGCGTCTTCTCAGCAGAGTCTGGTATACTAGTTGTTGTCGGTGATTCAGTGGAAGTCACCATAAACTTACTGAAGCTATCGATATTGCATCGTTTATTAAGCAAATCTTCAAGCTGATTTCCTATTTTCTCATATTTGTCATTAAGGGTTGTCACTATCACATCAATACCACGGGTAATATTTCCGAACTGTTCATCATTACGTTTCATTGATCTGTTTAAGGTATTACTCAACGTTTCAATGTGAGCATTCGTTCCGGTGATTTCTGATTCCATTTTCGATAGTTTATCGTTCTGTGTTGTCTCAATTAAATCAATAGATCGGCTTATAGTTGTGTACTGTTCGTTGTTCCGTTTTGCAAACTTTTCAAAAGTTTGACTTATCGTTGAAAACTGTTCTTTGGACGTCGAACTGGTTTCGATAATTTCTGAACCTAATCTCGATAGTTCTCTTTTCACTCGATACTCCAGTTTTTCTAATGTCTGTCTTGCTATTTCATTTACTTTCTTTTCTGCAATAATTCCTCTTGTTAAATATTGTAACGTGCCATCAATACGTGACGCAATATTATCACTCACTTCAACTGCGATAGTTTTATCGATACTGTCCTCTCCAGAGTAAGCGATACTCGGTTTCTTTTCAATGTTTTCCAATTTCGTCGTCATTTCGTTTAGTTTCGACATTATGTTCTCATAATCTTTATGCCTTTGTTCATTTTCAAATTCAAGTCTTGATTCTAAGGAATCTATTTTGTCATTTAAACGTCTCGATGTTAATCCTGACGCAAATTTATTTGACGAGACACACACCAAAGCAAATGCTAGAAGTAGCACAGTAAATTCCATTTTGTTTAAATAATACAGAGCTGCATAGCAATGCATGTGTATTCAACAGTAGCACAAGCGAACCTCTGCGGCGAATATGTTTTATACCATAGATTTAAACATCGCTAGCAGCCTGGAAGTGAAGTTTATTTTTAGCTGAGACCATTTACCTGTCTGTAGAAATATTATTTGCTGGGTTCTCATGCATGTTAGTAGTAATAATGTGTATATAATGTAGATAAATCTTTTATATCATTCTAGCAAGTGTTCATGTTCCCGAATAATAATTGGAATGGTTTAGTTATACTACTCGTTTTGACAATAATTCTGTTGACGCGGTTTACTGTACGCTCGTCCATCTACTAATATATCAGTTTTTGTTATAAGTATAAAAACAAATTCTCGGTTTGCGATAAGTTGTATTCACCTGTTATAGGTGACTAATGTATAGTGTGGTTACGGTATAAAATCCCACATACTCACTACTTCAATGCAGCGTAGTTATCACTATATGATTTATGAGTTCCTCCCTTTATTGTTAATATGTACAAAATTGTTTTGTTATAAGTATGTATTTTATACACCTAGCATATAAAAGAAAGAAGGGTGCTTCTGGAATTGGGACATCCTCTATATCATGCACAATTTACCAAAACCTAAAATTACTAAAACTCTTCTGGAGGCCTCGCCAACATGGAAAATCCGGTGGCGAGGATAGATACACGCAAAATAATACATAAACCATGTTTGAAGATTTGGATGGTTAGTTCTATGTCTCTTGTGTGGTAGGCTAGGCGATGTCGCCGTTACAGTGTGGCTTTGAATTGTCTGTGCACTACTGTTTTATTATTGTTAATATTAATAAAACATGTATACATGTATCAGCTATTGCATTATACTAACAAAAGGTCGAAAGCCGTGTCAAATTGTCTTTACTATACAAATAAAACACATCCAGATGTACATTCCGTTTAAAAGTGAAATGATAATGGTTGAAAACAAAAGCTCGTCTGTAAGGTAAACAATGTTTATTTAGTTTTAACTGAGTTCACGTAATACCTGTTATTATTTCGAATGCAATAGTTCCGTCGTTAGTATTACTTATTAAATCGACTGTAAGATGATACATAGAGGATCTATCACGAGTTGTCAATCGATATAAATGTTTATTATAGCATAAAAACGGTTATTTTGCTCATACTTAAACGGGGAACAAAAGGTACGTTATCGTAAAGATTCTCGCGCACACGCGCTGTTGGTGTTCAGTTTTAAGTATGCTCATTTCAGGACCCAGTCGACGAAAATAAATGATTTACAGCGTTATATGAACTGTAATTCACATTCTAATTGTAACTACTAATAAATTTTCTATAATAGTAAAATAATAAACGTAAACAAACCCCCAATGTCACGGTTTTCTTGGTATTTGCCGATACCGGAAGTCGACGCTCATAACAAAAACATGTATGTGACGTAACGTTTGCTAAGCGACGTCGCGTTTGTTTTCCCGACGTCGCCCAAAATGTCCCGCTAAAATGTCATAATTTTGAAAAAACATACTAATAAAGTGTTGTTTTTATGCTATAATAGCGTTTACGCATGCTTTTTGTGCTATTACATCTGCAGAGTCCCTCGGGAGTGTTGGTGCCCTCGCCCTGACGGGCTTGGGCACCAACCGTCCCTCGGGACTCTGCAGATGTAATAGCACGAAAAAGAATGCGTTAACCCTACATGAAACGAGTTTTACAAATTTTATTGAGCGAGACTCTGGCGAGCTTAATAATGTTTCCTAAACGAATTGAATATAAATATATCAATTGACAACGACTGCTAGATTCTTTATAGCCTATGACACTTAAACACACCCGTTTATACTACATATGGTACGTATAAGATTATACGTACTCGCTATACTTACCCGGATACACGGAAAGTCATGTGATATAAATGTTTATGTTTGGATGAATTACAAATGTTATGTGAGGTAGATCATAAAATGTTCACAAAAGTTTAAGTCCAGTCATTCTACGAATTGACTTCAAAATAATTGCAAAATATCTTCTTTTTGATGATCATATAGAACAAGATATGTGTATAATCATATAAAAAGTCTAGAAAATATACCGTGTGGAAAATGATGACATTTAACCTTTAACGTGCACATTTTTTCGAATTTACCCACCGTAGTGACTCACTTTAAACGTTCACAAAAGTTTCCCTGCCACAAATACGTTTCTACATCCGTATATGTTTGTCTAGCTTTTCGACACATAATAATAATACAGCATACATAATTAAATATTTAATTAGCATAATAATTACATAAATTACCACAAATAAAAGCATAAATTAAAATTCCTGGAATGTAAATCTTCAACTGTAGCACCTTACTATGGTACCAGAGTAATACACATTCTTTTTAATCTGTAAAATAGAAAAAAACACTAGAATGAACCATCAACATGCATACATTTTGAAGTATTTTAATATTTAATATTTCCGTATCTATAGCAACCACAAAATTTGTCAAAATAACAATTAGACATGCATCACTGATGTCTTAGTCCCCATCCACATACCAAGTTTTATAAATCTAGCTTGAAAACTGTTTGAGTTATGACAGGATCCAGATGTTAAAGTATTTTGACTATTTCCGTATCCATAGCAACCGCCACTGTGGTTCAAATATAACAAGTTAGATGTGAATAATCTCCTTATTGGCCCCTATCGACATACCAAGTTTCATAAGCCTATTTTGAAAACTGTTTGAGTTATGACAGGGTCCTGATTTTAAAGTATTTTCACTATTTCCGTATACGTAGCAACCACAATTTTGTCCAAAAAAAATAGACATTTTAGATAGGAACACCTCACCCTCGGGTACAGAGTTTCAACCTACGACTCCGCTCGTCAGATCATGTGGTCAAATTACTGATACACCAAGTCACATGGTCACTTGACGTCATATCGCAAAGTTTATCAGGCACCCTGTTATCGGGCCGATTTTGCCACAGTTGACTGGATGTCAAGCTAGCTTGACTCAGTGGCGCTTTTTTCGCCCATATATGTTTTCATTTTAACTGTTATTCCATTAGTGTGTTTAGGCTTTATTTTGGAAGAGTCATTTTGATATATATATATATGTATGTTTTTAAGAGCCTTATACTGTGTATAAGGTATCTGGCTTTACAAAATAAAGCCCTTTTTCAATTCGCACTTGTGTCGTTTTGAACATACTAGCTTCACCAGTCACCAACACCATGAGGATGATAAATGATTTTTATACTTGTATCAAATGTTTTATGAAAGAAAATGGGTTTGCCTTTTGTAGACCTATTTTAATACATACAGTATTTCTTTGTTATTGACTAGCCGCCTTGCTTTTTTATTTGGATAAAACTACTGACTGCCCGCCGTGTATATGAGTCTAGCAACCACACCGTGATCATAGTCACGCATGCGCATTTCACATTTCCTGCAGCCTTCTCAATACGCAATTTAATTTTATTTCTGGCATCGTTTTACATCGAATTTTGACCACCATTTTTAGAGAGCTAATGTACAAAACAATGAAAAAATACAACATACACTGGCGTTGTTACGGTTCATGACAGACAGGCAAAAATAGTGACAGTTCACGCAATTTCAGTTAAAATGTACGATATGTTTTAATTTTATCATACAACCATTATTTCCAGAGTTATTCATTAACTAAGACTCTGTTCAAGATAATGTGCTAAGAATATTAACTAGTAATCAAATATAATATTTTTTTATGTTTTATGTTTATTTACATATCAATGACATAATTCCTTCATTGATAACCATTAGACAAACGGCAAAACGTCAATAACGTCGCTGACGTCAAGTTTTTTCATTTTAGCCAAATTTTGTTGAAAAAAATGGGTTGCATACAGTAATAAAATATGTTCTGCACATAAGTCCAAAAGTATTAAACTTAACTGTTATGTAGTATATATGTCTCTGTGACTTAAGTTATTAAAATGGCGAACACAGTCTACGAATTTATTGAATGACCCTGGTATAAGACTCATAAATCGCTGGCTTAGAACGTGAAGGTCGTAAGTACGAAATGTGGAAGTTGTCATGTTGACAAAACTGAAGTAAAGAGTAATTTCCGGGCAGTTTTTTTCTTGTATGATCAAAACAGCGTTTTTGTACTTACGACTCTTTCATTCTAAGTCAGTGATGTATGTTACAATTACCTACCTTATGGGCAAAAATCACAAAATTTTGCACAATTAACTGTTGCCCATTCTTTGTAATCATTTGAACATATATATTGTTTTCCATAAGAAGAACAATTAGGATCAACATCCTCGCATGGTGGCGGCGTCGTAGGCTCTGTGAGAGATAAAATACAAATAATAATACTAATAATAATAATTAGCCGGAAAAAAACAACTTTGTATTTTGCATCGACGGTATAGCCTTTACATAAATATGAACATAAATACATACATATATATGAGCCGTTCTCCAGGAAAACCGGGCATAATGACATTGCATTGTAATTATGCAATAAGACTTAGAAAAATGTCTAAAATGAGAAAAAATCGTGTATTTTGTTTTCATATTTAAGTAATTGAATAGAATAGTACTATCCATTATCTTCAAATTTTCTTTAAAATAAAGTCTGTTGTTGCTATGGTGATCGATTTCTAAAAAGAACAAGGAAAACAAGGGTTAAGTGGTTAAAAACACGTTTTATTAAAATTAGAATATGATTATAATATTTGCCACAATTTTAAAAGTTTACGTAAAAAATGTATCAGATACTGGATCATTGAAATGCCACGTTACGTTACGTCAAAAACGTAGATAATGACGTCACTCATAAAGTAGGCGGTAGTGGTTGGTTTTTAACTTTGTAAGTTTATGGAATAATTTGTTCAAATTTTCAGAAACTGTTCACAAGAGTCTCTTCTGTCTAACCATATAATTATTAACATTTTCACAATTTTGTCAATAAGCCCGGTTTTCCTGGAGAACGGCTCATATATATACATTGTAACAATCTCCACTGTCACAGACGAGGGTATGGGATTTGTATCTCTGTATACTTCGTGGGGGTATATAAATCAAGTAAACAACTACATAACAAAACAAAATATACATTGGTATAATCAGAGGTAACTGTATCGTTGAAAACGAAAAAAAAAACGATTTTTTTTTTAATGTAAATTTTTTATTTTTTTTCAATTTCAACGATAATAATAGGTACCAAAGATAGGTACCTCTGGGTAAAATAAGTTCAAGAACAAATATAGACATGCTTGTACGTTGTTAATACTAGCATTATGTTGATTGCAACAGAGTTTACATTTTACATAGCAAAGTACTACAACATAAGGGTATGCAATGTGTTAGACGCTTGTACAGAAAGAGAAAGAGAGTTCCAAGTAAAAACGATATGAGCAAATCTGTAAGAAAAGGCAGCATTCGCCTTAACCAGCCGAGCATAGAAAGCAGTAACAAAACAACACATCACAATAACACGGAGCAATGCCAACACACGGCCCAAAAAATATTAAAAGCCCTATGAAATAACAAAAACACGTGTGATTCGCTGTTATAATTATGGAATTTGTTGCGTGCATCTTGTACGACAAACTACCTGACTTATTTATAAATCGGGTATAGATAAACCATGTTTTTTTAGCCGTGGCGGAATGTAACACTTCTTAGTCATGGTATGTTAATATACCTGGTGAAAATATCTTTTGGCCATGGATTGGATACTGTCATTGATCACATATATTGCTTAAGCCTTAATACATACCCTATATCTATCCTTTGAGGGCACATCAACCTTCCTGCATAAATTAGTCACGGCTCAAAAACATGGTTTA
The DNA here is from genome assembly GCA_963678985.1 of Spisula subtruncata. Taxonomy (NCBI): domain Eukaryota; kingdom Metazoa; phylum Mollusca; class Bivalvia; order Venerida; family Mactridae; genus Spisula; species Spisula subtruncata. The sequence goes on along the minus strand of OY787673.1, from coordinate 38,834,713 downwards.
TCTATCTATACCACAGTAGTGGTTGACCAAAACCAACTCAATAAAAATAAACAAAAAATCAAAAGGTTTTACGCAAATCTAAGCATAACAAATATCGTTGTGTTTCAAAATACATTAATACGGTACAATTGGAATATAAGTTAGAGAGAGCAATAATCAAGCTTTAAAAAAAAGGTTGTTAGTGAGTAAATGCTTACCATTGCAATACCCACAGTAGTTTCTACAGTTCTCTAATGCCCATGGTTTATAATCAGCGCTACAAATATAAGCTGGGTCATAATCAGCACAATTTGCCGCGGCATCCCCACATGATTGGTGAGGTGTTGTTCCAGTTGTGGGTACACTTGTAATTGCTGAAAACATGAAATGTTCAGTTTATAATCATTTTTCATTCTCATACTCAAACTCCATACTTCATGCTCCAACTTGAAAACATGTTTTTTAGAATTTTGCATCAAAACCAACACCAACTTGTAGCAAATGATCTAATTAAGAAAATGTTTCCATATCGAGGGTATGGAGCAAAACCGGTCTAACTCAATTTTTTCACAAAATCACTTTTTTACATATTCTTAAATATCATATTGAAATACATCTTCTGTAAAAATATTAGGAGACTTCTGTTATTAATTATTGCATAATATCCAATTAAAAAAATGGTCTATCTCTCACCAAGCAATTTCTTTGGGGCAAAACTGGTTCAACTTAAGTTCTAGGTCTAGTTTTGTACTTATGTTATGGCTATAATATGCTTAATACAAGCATTCAAGTAGTCTATCTTGAGAAGGTTTACACTGCATATTAAGTGCATTTATAATATTTTCATAGTAAAATAGCAAATTTTATCATTATAAACAAATCAGGAGTATTATTTGAAGTATACCAATACTTAAACCTTGATAAAGAAATAATCCAAATGATTATAATAGCAGCCATTCATGCTACTAGTATAATATATAGTTATTAGGATATTTCTGCGGGCCTAATGGTGAATGAATTTTGAATTTCAATCATTTGGCGTAAGTAAATTTGTTGATAAATGAACAAATGCAGAATGGGCCAAAATAGTTTGTGTTCAACTTCCATGCTTGAAAAACCAACAATTCATAATCAAACTTAAGATTTAAGGATAATTTACAATGAAGTGAAAATTCTTCAGGGTCTGGGTCCCTTTCCCCCAAAGTGAAAGAGGCCCTGCTGTATAAAACCAAATAAATGGCATAAGCTAACATTACCAACTTGGATCAAACTTCTTCGGTAAAAAGAATTCCATACACACTAAAGTATCGAGGTACAGAGAAGTATACTACGACGTAGGGGGGGGGGGAACCATGACCCATTCAGCCTCAGTATATTAGGAAATGTAACTGCAGTCTTGAAACATTCAGGGTTGAATTCCAGAACATTCATGTTCCATTCATGTGGCTTCCCTAGCTCTGTGGTAAGCGCGCTTGTCGCCGTATCCGGTGACCCGGGTTCAAGTCTGGGTAGAGCCATACATATCAGCAGAAAGTTGACTGGCAAATAAAGGCTATGCTCAGCATATAATAATTAAAAAAAGCTACTTCCACTAAATAGGTTTCCTAATTTATACAGCATTATTCTGTTTGCCAATCTCAGAATACATCCATTTTCTTCATAAATGATACCGAAGGGTTTCTTAAACTAGCAAAATGCAGTAGGATGACCCGCATCACATTGGGGCTATGTGGATGGCAGGTCTAAAGCACCAGGATTACTCCAATGCATATCATCATACGGAACTTAGCATGTGTGTCAAACCTACATCACACTGAGGAATTCCTCCTTGGCAATGTAGAATTACATAGTTTCTCCTAATGGCTAATGATGGTTCCGTATACTCCCGATGTTTCTGAAGAAAATTGAAGTACATCCCAGAGGCATTCAACCCAATGTATAACATCGAACACATAAGACCTGCCGTCCACTGGACCCCGATGCTATGCGGAAGGGATTCCGTTAACAATTTGCTCGATTTGAGAACCCTTCGGGATCATTTATCAATAAAAATTGGTGGAGCTTTGTCGGGAAGTATTCGGGGATCGGTATGCGAATGGTTGCAGTATACGGGCGGCATACATGCCGAAGCCTATATGAAGTAGCCGAATGTGTCCCGACTGAATGCTGACAGTTCAGGAGTTAGTCCCGAATGTTTCCCGATCGTGTGGAAAGGACGCAGTAACGTTGCGGATTATGCAGAAGGGTTTACAAATCGATGCCGATAGATTGCCGAAAGGTTACCAATGTATATAGATAATACCGAACTACTATCTCAACTTGTCGGCAAACTGACGGCATCGCTTCTGCTGGCATTCGGGATATACGGCGACGGCTCAGCATCCCTTCCAGGATCAACTGGTGCCTTCCGCAACTATTCGGCATGTGTTCTTAACATCATTGGCATAGCTTCCGTTTGTAGAACTCGTCCCTTCAGCGTTATCGGGGAGCTTTTGGCATCGATTCCGCTTTCCTTCGGGATAGCTAAATAGTCACGAAGCCTCGCAGAAGGCATTCCGATGATGCGGAGTGAATGCCAATGGGTTCCCGAACACACCACGCTGTTGCCTATGGTTTCCCGATTACCCAATTTTAAAACTTCGATCCTGAAGGCTTCCCAAAGCATTGTGGAATGATGCTAAAGGGCAGAACACCCCAAAGACATGCCGAACCATCCTGATCCTTCCAGATCAGGTGAATTTCAGCTTCGGTAACCCAACCGTGTCCTAGTGGACGGCAGGTCTAAGGAGTTCGCCTGATATCTCCAGAATCACTTAAAATATTTTAGGCGAATATTCAGAGATTAATATATGTGTCCAGGGAGGGGGGGGGACTGTTTGGAGCCTCCTGAGATACATTATTGTTGTGAAAGTATCCCCAAAAATTTCATTTCTCTGGGTGCTGCGGGGATGTCTTTCATTGATGCTCCTGATGTCACTAAATGTCTCAAGACTTCCCAAAGCTTCCCCCTGATATCTGGTAAAGAACCTCCTGATTTCCATCAAAACATAAAAATCAGTTGAACAGATCCATCAAGTCGGGAATACATCTGGACCAATTGACCAATTCCACAAGGAGGACAAGAATTACTGCAATTTTTTTAACAATAGTTTGAGAAATCAAGTAAAACTGCAAATTTATAATTATTTTAAAATATATAATCAAAATTAATTTTACTGAGATTTCAACCATAAAGGGCCATTTCTTTTCAATTTATCGCAATAGCATTACCCCTTCCAGACCTAATGAAGAGTTAAAGCAGCACTGAACAAATGGTTGGAATATTAAATACAGCATCTTATTAATTAAATTTACCAAGAATCTATAGTACATTGTATAATTTATGTACTACTCTATCTGATGAAAAGTATCAAAAGTCTATCTCAACCTAAATCTTAATAACATAATCAGATTATTTTGAAAGGAAATGGTCTAACTCGAGTTGGACCAGTTTTGCCCCAAAAGGTATTGTTGTGTTAAGTGATTTGAAGTGGACTAACTCTAGTTGGTCTAGTTTTGCTGCAAATATTTCAGTGCAACTAGCAAAAGTCATAATTTGCATAAATATTTTTAAAAATTATTTATACCATAAAATTTCTTATTTGAATATATGTAACATATGTAAAATATGTGAAGATAGGCTAAACTTGTAAAGAGAAAATCAGTTTTTTGCTTCTCCTGAAAAGTTGTGAAAATAGAGTTAGACCGGTTTTGCTCCATACCCTCGATATGTTTCCATTCAGTAATAAAGAAAATACAGCAGTTTTTGTAATTAAAATACATGTACTCCCATTGGAGTACGGAGTATGAGCTGGAGCATGGAGTACATACTCCAATGTTTATAATCACCGGGCCAAGTAGGATAGCGTGAGTGTGGCGTAGCCGTTTATTGTGTACCCAAAATATCGTCAAACAGGTATGTTTTAGTATCAAATTTCAGGAAAAATCGAGAAACGAAGGTTCAAAATTAACACCAGGTATAACTCTAACGCGATATTCTGCAATGTCAATATAAACAGAAATCACTGATCATTACATCGATTTATAGAGAGCCGAAGTTTATTTTACCTGCTCACTTCTATTCACCAAGTAAGTTAAAATAACGGTAACGCTTGGCCACATTGACATGAGCCTGACCGATTAGCATAATTTAACAGTCGATATATTGTCTACCTTTACAACATCGAGTGTATGTTTTAATAATCGGGGAGTGTCACGGAGACGCTCGAGATGTTATACAAACACAAATATATTCTTGCATAAAGGTCAGGCTCAGGTCAAAATAACCAAGCTATACACATTGAAAAGATAATCCCTTTTCCAATATCCTTATGTTGTCATACCTGCTTTTGCCTGTTTACTTTAAGTGGCATAGGTCCCAATACCGCGTTAGAGTTATATTCTTGTCACTTTGTTTGTTTAACGACATCAAATGCCATAATTTCAAATGACAACCTTATTATACAAGTAAATTGCACGGCCAATTCAACTTGAAAAATAAATAACGATGCTATTACATAGTTTAGTAAGAAACACATTTACTTGTAGCCGCGGCCGCTTGTGTCGTGGATGCACTATCCGTTGTTATGTTCACAGATGTTGCTGTTGTTGATGAATCTGGTGTACTCCCGTTTGTAGTGGTTGAATTGGCTACTGAGTTTGTTGAAGTTACCATTGACTCTTTGTGTGTGGTTGCCTGTGAAGTACGCACCGATTGTGAAGTTGACACAACTATGGGACTGGTTCCTATCATCAATTAAACAAAAATGACAGCACAATGATTGTATTTGAAGGACTGGGTGTTAGTTTAACTGATAGGGTGCCAGTCATGTTTTGTTATAGCTTGGCTATTTTGACCTGAGTCTGACCTTTATGCAAGAATATATTACAAGGTTCTTGCTTTGAACATATCAACTTCCGTAAACAAATCGTACAATATCGGCATTTAAGATTTGTGTTTATATTACATCTTGAGCGTCATCGTGATACTCCCCTATTATGAAAACATCCAATCGGTGTCGTATACGTAGACAATATATCGACTGTTAAATTATGCTAATCTAAAGGTCAGGCTCGTGTCAATGTGGCCAAGCTACAGTTGCGTTCGATTGAAACAACACTACCTAGTTCACGATCATATGCTCAGTACATCTAGAAACGCAACGTTTTTATCCTTGATTTTTTCTTACTTCTATTGTTCATACATCTTTTAATTATGTGTTACAATATTGTATAATCGCGTAGCAACTTGGCTACTGCCCAAATTTTATCGATCGGGTTACGTAACTCCCGTGCGTCAATTTAATCACAAAACGCACGAATTCCATGTGAACCATTTACGCATGATAAAATTGTGTGTAAATTGCTTCGAATCCTTTGTAAGGTTTGCCAATGGAAAGAAAATCACAAAAGACAATTTCTAGGCTTCTGAATAAAAATGCTAGGATAGTCCGAATACGGTCGAAATCAGACTATTCGGATGGCTGTGACGGGACGTCAAATCGGAGGTTTCAGTTCGGATAAATTGTCATGAACCGACAATGTCTCATCTAGAGACACTGTACTAGCACTTTGGCACCATTTACAACCACCCATGCACAGGTGATAAATGTAAAATTACTCTCCGACAGGACCAGTAACTCCACATGTACCATATCTAGGCAAAGTTTACAACTAGTTCATACACTTCTAAACAACTTGTCGGACGTCATGAATATGTAACCAATCAATAAATAATCAATATTTTATTTTTTTTACTTAGAACAACGATTCTGAAAAAATAGGATTTTATCAATTTGTGTTTCGTTACTTTTAGCCGCATTATACATTCAAGCACTGCTCATTCACATCGAAAGCACTTTATGAAAAAATGTTACAGTTGCATTGTTCATGGAATAAAATATCATCTAGCAAATACAGTCTGGTTGTCAATTATAAAAAGTTTGAAAAAGTGTTGACAGTAACCCCAATGTTGCGTTTCTAGATGTACTAAGTAGCCTATATGTTTGTTTCGATCTACCAAACTGGTCAATGGTTTTGATACAGGTTTAATAATAACTGTTTCCAAATTGACACGCCAGTCTATATCGCTAATAAAACCAATTCATCAACAGTAAAACTTCGTAATGACGAGCAACACTATCACGAGCACCCGGCCTATTTCGAGCAAGTTTTAAAGTAATACCCACTTATATTATCAATACATATCCATTGTTTTTTTCGAGTACCCTATTCATCTCGAGCAGTTTACCTGTCCCGATTACTCCTCGAGATAACGACATGTAAAATGCTCAGGTAAATAGGATACTCGAAATAACCAATGGGCATTTATTGATAATAAAAGCGGGTACTATTTTAAAACTTGCTCGAGATAGAATCTAGGCCGGGTGCTCGTGATATTGATGCTCGTCATAACGAAGTTTTACTGTATATACCTTGGCCACAAAATCCGCAATACTTGGCACAGTTTTCCTTAGCATAATCTCGGAACGAGGTATCTAAACACAACAAGTCTCTACCGAATGCGTTGCAATCAGTATCCTTATCTCTACAAGCAGGTAAAGTTGATGACGTCAGTGGTGTTGATGACGTCAGTGGTGTTGATGACGTCAGTGGTGTTGATGAAGGGGAAAATGATGTTCCATTTGTCGATATTTGTACTGAAGGTGTAGCTGTACTTGTTTCGTCTGTTGAACCTGGAATGGCAAGCTACATGTAATTGGATTTATTTTTCTATATGGTACTAGATCTAACTACACCTAGATTCTAAATTCTAATATAGCACGAGCAATTGACTTTCTTCTCGTATATGAAACGAGCTGTGTTTTATTATGCTTAGTGACAGAAAATAAAAAAAGTATGATGAAATCGGACAGGGAAGACAGCACTATACCTAACCAGCCGAGCACAGAAATCAGAAACACCACAACACAACTACACTGAGCAATGCCCACACATAAGCTAAAGAAACAATTAAAATTCAAAGAACCCGCCGAAAAATTGCAGGATGACCCAATTTCACAAAGAAATTACAGAATAGCGGTGATTCCATGAGACCAAATGAAACGCAACCAAGCCCTGACCAAGTTCCCCCAAGGCCCCGCTTCACGGCGACCCAATCGCACAAACACTTGCCTAAACGGCGATCAAATTAGACACAACCACCCTCTGAAATCCGAAGCAAATTTAAATTAAATCGGTGAACATGACGTTACGCTCATTTTAGACATATTTTAAACATTATTACACAATTATTAGCATAATGTCATTAAGCCCCGGAGAACGGCTGATTCATATGCCTGCCATATTTCAACAGAAAGTAGACTGGAAAATAACGGTTATGGTCGGCATTTACAAAAGATACAAACATCAGATCAATGTACATGCTTTGTGGTGGATTACTATGAGAGTCTGACGTAATTAATAAGGTAGGCTACTCTTAATTATGTGTATCACGTGACCTGCGGTGTGGGAGTACATTTAAGCCGTGCCGGAAATATCGTAATGTACTCCAAGCTCGTTACATAAATATGCAAATTAGCTTGACGTTGGTTGGTTGGTTCAGGGTGACGTATTGTAAGTCAATCCATACCTTGAATCGGACCGTGACGTCGGTATAATACAAACCTCGTCATGACGTCGCGCGCATTGTAACGCTAAATTTTGAATGAAAACATATTACTAGTATATGTAGCGTACATCAGCATTTTGGCCGTTAATGGGCGTTCCGTAAGGTTATGTGATAAATAGAATCTTACATCTGTGCTAATTACATACGAGTTTTATTAACCTCGTCGACAAAAACATTATCGTATGTATTGAGCACTCATGCAAGATCCACCTTATTTGAGAGTGTCGGCTTATACATACGAGGGTCAATATACACATTATTCGAGAATATTCCTACTAAATTTTGCTTTCGTTCTTTTCAAATACAAGTTTCCGACTGGGTTCAAAATTATTTCAAAGAAGTGGTCTTAATAGATGAGCGTTTACAGTCTACTGTATTCAAAACGTATATAAATTTGTAAAATTACGAAACTTATAGAGCGTGCATTTGTTTCTTATACTGCGTACGTGCAGAAACACACGTCTTTTGGTTGTTATTGTTATTCAATGCCAAGTTCCCGGATCTGGAAATTACTTAGAGAAAAACAAGATTATAAAAAAACCTCTTATCTACTTCACCAGCTGCAGATAAACACCACAAAGTAGGCTAATGTTTATGCAATCGGGTAAACAGACGCACGATTTAATGAGAAATGCATGTTTGCATCTAAGATAAATGTTGTTTCCCACGAATTTTCAAGGATATAAACGTTCAAGAACCAATTTTCTAAGACGTATGGTATTTGAAAACATATTTGATTTCATCTTACGGAATTTCCTATATATCTTTAAATTTTAGATACAAGCGCGGTGAACACCGTACTTACGCACATTGTAATCAAAACAACATGTTATAATTGTATAGCATGTAGCCTAAGAGCTGAGGGCGATTTATTCAAAATTTGAGCCCATCGATTAAACTTGCACCACAGTTGGTCATATGACCGAACATTAAGAAAATCCATTTCTTACAAATTTTATCTTTCACAACCGCTCTGCATCCAAGACGGCGTCCAAGATGGCCGCCGTTTTTCTGCTAAAATGGTTCTGTGCACTTATACGGACCCGTATTGTATAGTTTTTCACAAATATGTTTTAAAATTTATTTATAAGTTGAAAAAGGGAACAAAGTGATGTTTAAAACTGTTTTTGAAATAATTGTTGTCATTTCAGAAAAAAATCAGGCACATTTATGGCCAAAATATCGCGTTTTTCAGTGTATTTTTCTTCTTTTTGTCCCGTCAATTGCTTAAAAGTATATTTTTCTTGGCAAAAATTATGTCTAAATGGGTTTATTCATTAGATAATTATATGTTTAGGCAAATTAATGTCTAAAAAGTACAACTTTGTGTGCCTTTAGGCTCTCAGCAGTGCATAAAGTGGGTGGGGTAATTCTACCCCTGAGGTGAAAAAACGAATATATTTGTAAACAACAATTCTCTTATCTTCTTGATAAATTTTGATACTATGTTGCCTTTTGATTGTAATGTATGCACTTAATTTGGTATTTTTTCTCATTTTTTGTAGACAATGTGTTGTTTTTCCGAAGTGGGTGGGGTAATTTGTTTCAATTATAAGAAACATACAATATTGCTTTTAGTCTAAGAGTTGAGTGCTGTTTATTTACAATTGTTATCCACATCTATTATTGGTATGCATGGAAAGCATATAGTGTCTTGTTTACTAAACCCATTTCTTGAAAATGTCTGCTGTCACAACGCTGAGAAATCTAAGATGGCGTCCAAGATGGCCGCCATTTTTTAAAATTTCACCTCTGTGACATAATACACAAACTATAAGTACCAGTTCTGTCTTATATCATGTTTCATGTGTTATTTTGATAGGAAACATGTTAAAATACACAAATCAAGCTCAAATCATGATGTTTTTGTACTGAACATTTAAAATTTAAGCTTTTATGACGTAAAACATGCCGAAAAATCGGGAAAATATGACATATCGTTTATTATACTCAGTATTGTTGTTGTAATTTTGGCCAAATGATTATTCCAAAAAGTTCTAATAATAGTATTACGGATCATACAATATTTCATTTATTTTTATGTGGTGTGGTGGTAAGATTATCAGCATACTTTACATTTAAGTGGGTGGGATAATAATTGAACCCCAAACATGAAATTTCGTTTGTCATTCAAAAATTATCCTTTTTGACCAGGAAAATTTATTGGTGTAATCTTTTTAACTGCTATACATATGTAACATTGTATCTGTACGCATGTTTTTTTAATTGTACTGTATAAAGATTAATGTTTCCTAATAGTTAGGGTTAAATCACTGCTGACAATGACAAAAATATTGACAAACACAGAATGCCCCTGGAACGAAAGAGATTCAACTTGTGAATTTATTTAGGAACCCATAAGCTTTAGCTTAATATATGCATTACCTTTTAATTAAGTGACAATTGATATGTAACACCTGAAAAAAAATCCAAGATGACTACCGTTTCTATCGGCAAATGTTAAATTGTGTTAAAAATAATGTCAGCGATGCTATTGTTTTCTCCGTTTTAATATCTTACCCAGAAAATCTATGTACAGCTGTATTGAGGTTTCTCAACATTGTTTTGTAAAACTAATTCTAATTATTCAAAGTTATGTACGCATATTTTCAGCTCGGGTAGGCTCTATAAAGTAAAACTGCTATTACTGGGTTCAGTCTCTATGAGGTACTTTGGTACTTTTATCCGGCTATTTGAGACCCGGATAGAGCCACACTCAGGTATTTCTGGGTTTCTGGTGGTACACACCACTACTAGGTACTGTCATATCTCTCTGGGGCACCTTTCACTTTCAGATCAATTCCTGCTCTTTACTCTAGGCACATACAAAACAAAGCTTTTGAGGTACATACAGCAGCCCGGTAACCCTTTACTGACGACACAAGGTTACCTTTTTCCTATAAATTAAATGTCAAACAATTCTTGCTTATTGAGGTACCTGACACTGCTGAATAAAATCTTCTGGCGAAACCAACACTGCTTATATCCCTGCCTAAAACATTTACGTGTGTGTTTATATTTCTGGCTCTATGATGTACCTTACACTTTTGATTTTGTATTTTCTGGTTTAAAAGAGTATACAATACTGCCTAGTACACAAATATGTAATATTATACGTGTAGCTGGCTTTCTGTCGTACCAATACATTTTGTACTACACCGTACAGTCAGATTAGCTCTCTGCTGTACCTACCACAGCCAGATACAGCACATTCAGGCTTGCTGTGGTACATACCGCAGCCATGCACAGCCTTTTCTGACTTACTGAGATACCTACTAATGCCGGACACAGCCAATGTTTGGCTTCCTGTGGTACCTACCTCATCTGGGCAAAGTCATTTTTGCTTTCTGAAGTACCGGCCACAGCCAGATACAGCCATGTCTGGGTTTTCATGTACCTATCCTAACCAGATACAACAATTTCTGTACCTACCCTACCACAGTCATACACAACCAGTTCTGGGTTTCTGGGGTACATAACATAGCCTGATACAGCAATTTCTAAGTTTCTGAGGTACCTACCTCAGTCTGAGACAGCCATTTCTGGGTTTCTGAGATACCTTCCACAACCAAATACATCTATGTCTAGGTTTTTATGTACCAACCACAGCCGGATACCACCAAGACTTGGTTCTTAAGGTGCTGAGCACATCAGTACACAGCCAATACTGGTTCACTTATAATACATTAGTATATGTTTCTAAGGTATCAGCATAAGACAATTATTTCTGGGTTTCTGAGATACCTTCTAAAGCCAGATACAGCAATGCTTTGCAGCAAGATACAGCCATTTATAGGTGTCTGGGGTACCTGTCACAGCCGGATACAGCCATTTTTGTGTTTGTGGGGTACCTATCACAGCCAGATACAACCATTTTTTGCTTTCAGTGGTACTATCACAGCCAGATACTGCTATTTCTGGGTGTTTAAGGTAACTATCACAGCTGGATATTATAATTTCGGACTTACTGAGGTACCTACTACAGCCCAATACAACAATTGCCAGGTTTCTGAGATACATACCACAGCAAGATACAACAATTTCTTGCTTTCTGTGGTTCTATGCCAACAAAATACAACCATTTCTGTACATCTGAGATACCTATCACAGCCAGATACAGCCATTTCTTGGTGTATGTGGTAACTATCACAACTGGATGTAGTAATTTCTGGGTTTCTGTAGTACCTATTACAGCCGAAGACAGCCAGTTCTTGGTTTTTGAGGTACATAACTCAGCATAAGACGGCCATTTCTGGGTGTCTGAGGTACTTTCCACAGTCAGGCACAGTCATTTTTGGGTTTCTGAGGTACTTACCCCGGCAATATACAGCATATTTTGGTTTCTGAGGTACCTACCCCTGCCGGACACAGCCAATCCTTGGTTTCTGAGGTACCATCCACAGCAATATGCAGTCATTTCCTAGGTATTTTTACTTACCAAAGCCTGATACATACAAATAATAGCTGGATACAGCCATGTTTTGGGCGTCTTAGGTACTTTATTCAACCAGATAAGCAATTTCTGAGATACCTACTTGTGCCATGTGCAGTAATTTCTAGTTATATGATGTACCTATTTCTACCAGATACAGCCTTTTCTAGCTCTGCAAGGTACCTTACAATGCCGAATAAAGCCTTTTCTGGTTTTAAGAAGTACCTTACTCTGCCTTAAACACCTATTTCTGGTCACATTAGTTATCTGCCACAGCCGGATACAACCTAAACTCCCTCTATGACATACCTTACACTGCTTGATACAACCTTTTCGGTTGTCTACTCTTGTTGTAATTTTTACCAAATCGATAAAAAATCCAAATCTTTACCAACTTAATTGCTTTTCTCAGCCAACCAATGCCCAAGAACAAATATTGGAAAAAGTGTTCATGTTTATTTAAAAAATGTCCATGTAATTCTGACATAAAATAACTGTACTGCAAAAAAGCGCGAGTATGTATGTTAAAACGTATTGTAGCCTTCATATACAGTTTACAGTATACATGTAGTATGTTAAATGTTATACTAGTATTTAAACAGAAAGAATCATTTGAGTAGAACATTTTAAAATAAAACAAATATGAAAATGAGCTATCTTTAAAACTCAGAAGAATAGCAGGAATATAAAAGTTAAGGTTATTAATGTATACACTCATCTTTATTGATACCATTGAAATCGGATGAAATAAACTTATGAATAGTAACAAATATGAGACGAATCAATTACAATTAATGAAACCGGTATAAATGTAGTTCAGTTCACTGGTTTACTGAATTACCCCCACTCACTTATTAGTGACTATGCTTTTATATAGTATAAACATGTGTCATTGGCACATTCAAATTTATTTCACGTTTGTAACTTTATTTACAAAATATACGGTCATACAAATAAGATTTACTCAGCTAAATTGACCCTTGCATCACTTTGGAAGCCATCTTGGATTTACAAATGGCACATGTATGGTATGTGCATTTCTTCTGCACTTAATTAAAAGTAATAACTTAATTAAACAAAGAGCTGACAAAACATATCATTTGAACGTTTTAGACTCTTTCATTCGAGTGACATTCAGTGTTTGACTAAGGATGTGATATAGTCAATATTTTTGTCATTGTCAGCAGTGATTTACCCCCAATCTATTTGGAAACATATATCTTAATATAGTATCACAAAAATAAAACATGCATACAGATACAATGTTATTTGTGATTAACAGTTAAAAAGGTTACACCAATAAATTTTCCTAGTAAAAAAGATAATTTTTTAATGGCAAACAAAATTTCAGTTTTGGGGTTCAAATATTACCCCACCCACTTTAATACAAAGTATGCTTATAATCTCACAACCACACCACATTAAAGTAAATGAAATATTGTTTAATCTGTAATACTATAATTAAAACTTTTTGGATAATCATTTGGCCAAAATTACAACAATGATACTGAGTATAATAAACGATATATTTTACCGATTTTTACGTCATGTTTTCGTCACAAAAGCTTAAATTTTAAATATCCAATACAAAAACATCATGATTTGAGCTTGATTTGTGTATTTTAACGTGTTTCCTATCAAAATAACACATAAAACTTGATATAAGACAGAATTGGTACTTAAAGTATGTGTATTGTGTCACAGAGGTGAAATTGTAAAAAATTGCGGCCATCTTGGACGCCATCTTGGATTTCTCAGCGTTGTTACAGCAGACATTTTCAAGAAATTGATTTAGTAAACAAGACACTATATGCTTTCCATGCATACCAATAATAGATGTGGATAACGATTGTAAATAAACAGCACTCAACTCTTAGACTAAAAGCAATATTATATGTCTCTTATAATTGAAACAAATTACCCCACCCACTTCGGAAAAACAACACATTGTCTACAAAAAATGAGAAAAAATACCAAATTAAGTGCATACATTACAATCAATAGACAACATAGTATCAAAATTTATCAAGAAGATAAGAGAATTGGTGTTTACAAATATATTCGGTTTTTTTCACCTCAGGGGTAGATTTACCCCACCCACTTTATGCACTGCTGAGAGCCTAAAGGCACACAAAGTTGTACTTTTTAGACATTAATTTGCCTAAACATATAATTATCTAATGAATAAACCCATTTAGACATAATTTTTGCCAAGAAAAATATACTTTTAAGTAATTGACGGGGCAGAAAGAAGAAAAATACACTGAAAAACGTGATATTTTGACCATAAATGTGCCTGAATTTTTTCTGAAATGACAAAACTTATTTCAAAAACAGTTTTAAACATCACTTTGTTCCGTTTTTCAACTTATAAGTACATTTTAAAACATATTTGTGAAAAACTTTACAATACGTTCCGTATAAGTGCACAGAACCATTTTCGCAGAAAAACGGCGGCCATCTTGGACGCCATCTTGGATGCAGAGCGGTTGTGAAAGATAAAATTTGTAAGAAATGGATTTTCTTAATGTTCGGTCATATGACCAACTGTGGTGCAAGTTTAATCGATGGGCTCAAATTTTGAATAAATCGCCCTCAGCTCTTAGGCTAATGCCCACTAGAACGAGCTAAAACAAAAATGATTATATATTTTTCTGACCACATTTAAAAACATAAGTTTGTAAATACCCTGATATGGACCAATTTCGTGTAAAGAATTAATATGCAAAGTACAATCCAGCGAGCTATAGTCCACCGAGGATAACGAGAAAAGCTGGAAAATATAGAACGGGCCGCATAAGTGGAGAAATCAAGTGTGCACGATTGATCAGTGTTATTTTAGCTTACAAATGACCATCCATGTTTACTTAAGTAACCAAATTTGTCTCAGTAGATCAATCTGGTCAATGTTTGAAACACTATAGTTCAATTTTGAACCCTGAGCCATGAACTATTTGACGAGTCTATTTGTGCGGGTAACCCGTGATTTATTGATTTCAATAGTCATGATTTAAAGATATGCTACCACGGTGGGGGATCCAACATATCGATACCAAAATGGGTTACGCATAATTTCATACGTCGAACTTCCTGGTCTACATATGTTGTACACATTTCGACGAAAAAAATGTAAGATTCTTATTTGTTATTGGTTTATGTTAAAATCAAATTGTTTTGCCCAAATATCTCAATGCAGTGCCACCCTTTATACATTTCCAAACATGTACGTGTGTTTATCTTATCTGTACGTGTAGCAATAACGGAGAAAAACTGATTCTCCGTCAGGCGGTGTGGCTGAAAACTCGCCGCAGTTTGATCACCACGAGAAACTCTTTTGTATTTTCACCTCATTTGTTTTATTATTGTTACAGAAATATAACATACCTTTCATTACACACATGTTTAAAATTTAACAGCGATTTGATGGCTAGAAAAATATTTATTGTAAAAAAACAGCATGCTCTTCATATGTTGTACGTGTTTTCCATATGTTGGATTCAAAATGTTTAATTTGCCGATTTTATTTTGAGTTTAAATAGATTTCCTGGAAAAAAATCGAAACTGAAATATGTTTAAGTTATCATGCCACCATCGATGAGTGGTATATTGGTTTTCTGGTGACTGTCCGTTTGTCTGTCTGTCTGTCGTTAGACCAAATGCTTTCCGTTCAATAACCCCAGAACACTTTGCCCTATGATCTTTAAACTTTGCATGAAGGTTGATCGGAAATAGTCGATGACTCCTAGATATTTTGAGGTCAGCAGGTCAAAGGTCATGGTCACTGTGACCTTAACCATTTTTAGACCAAATGCTTTCGTTCAAAACCGAAGAACGCTTTGCCCTTGTATCGTCAAACTGTACGCGGAGGTTAGTCAGTAACAGTAAATGAGGTCAGGGTTTGCAGAAATCAGTTTATTAATAGTACTTGTCTGTTTGAGCGTCGATGAATTCTTGTTGAAATTAGTCGAAGAATCAAGATTACATATAACTGTTGGTTTTTTTTTTAAAAAAAATGAAGAACACTTGGTATCTACACATCCGTGTGGTGTTAATAAGGTCAAAATTTAAATCGCATACCTCGTTTTTATCACTGATTATCTCTTGTAAAAACTTCCTGACTGACGCTGTATCGACCAACGCCAGGTTATCTTACTCAGCGTCATGCATAATCAGATTGATATACAAAACTTCAATTTCAATGCATTCCAGTAGATTCATACCAAACCGGACTATCACAATTACCTGTCTTTCTAAGAACTAATTTGTCATTTTTACTGCAAACACCTCCTGATATGTAGTGTTACCTTAATTGGCTCAAAGTTCAGAATAAAGTCATTCAAATGTATCAGTCAATGTATCGCACTAATGCATTGACCTTGAATTTGAGTTAAAACAATGAGTTACCTAACGGCAATCAACATTTTTATTCTTGGAAGAAACGTGAAAAAAAATCAGAATTTTACATAGAAAATAACACCAATATGTAGCCGACTGTCTAATTAAGAAAATTAGTATCAACATGATATGCTTCAGTTTTATAATAAAGAAGTTACGTACAATTCAGCGATCAATCTGCCGTCAGTAGATCCATTTAAAGTGTATAGAGCTATATCGGAAGATATTTTTTTTTTAATTTTCATAAACTGAAAAACAATTATGCCTTCATATCCATTAGATCATTTTTCGCTTCAGTTTTAACAGAATTTCTTTCTGTGATTTATTGGACATGCAAACTGTCCATTTTCATACGAAAGTGTTCTAGAACACCCTATGAAACTATAAGAATCGTATATTTTTCGACGATTGAATCAAAGTACACTGAACCCATCCAAAGTTTTAATTTGCAATTAAGGTAGTCTAGTATCATACTTAAAACGATGCAAGTAATTATTTTGACATTGAATGACTGTTAGAATATAGCTCTATACACTTTAAGTTTGATGATAGGACTGCTCGAACTCTTCATTCCTATATTTCGGGCCACCGATTACTGAACAAGTTTTGCCTAATTAGTGTATTTGTAAGTGTGTAGTTTTAAAGAAAAAGGAACTGCATAAATATACATAACAGGTCTAGTCTGCAATTAGGAAACATTTTGATTAGTTAGATATGCACACATTTGCTGAAATGAAAATACATGTAAGTGCGTAAATAAGTTGGTGTAACGAATACGAAATGATATGAAGATAACTTAAACAGATTTGAGTTTGTGTTTTTCCAGGAAATATATTTAAACTCAATATAAAAGCGACAAATTAAACATTTTCAATCCAACATATGGAAACACGTACAACATATGAAGAGCATGCTGTTTTTTTACAATAAATATTTTTCTAGCCAACAAATCGCCGTTAAATTTGAAACATGTGTGTAATGAAAGGTATGTTATATTTCTATAACAAAAATCAAACAACTGAAGTGAAAATATAAAAGATTTTCTCGTGTTGGTCAAACTGTCGCGAATTTTCAGCCACACCTCCTGACGGAGAATCAGTTTTTCTTAGTCATTGCTACACGTACAGATAAAATAACTACATGTTCATGTTTGGAAATGTATAAAGGGTGGCACTGCATTGAGATATTTGGGCAAATTAATTTGATTGTAACATAAATCGATAACAAATAAGACTTTCGTATTTTTTTCGTCAAAATGTGTACAACATATGTACACCATGAAGTTCGACATATGAAATTATGCGTAACCCATTTTGGTATCGATATGTTGGATCCCCCACCGTGGCTTCTTACTAATGTGTGTTATACGTATGTGAATAGTCAATCCCACGCCAATCATGCCAATCTTTATCGGCGAATGGATTAAACTTTAAAAGTGCAGTCACGGCTCAATGCTCGAAATCGAACTATATATTTGGCAGTTTACCATATTATAACCAGTTTTCATTGTTTATAATGTCAATATATTACTGGATGGCGAATGCATATGAATGGTTTCGTCCTACAGAAATATGTCTATACTCTAAAGCCCCGTTTCCATGAAACGTAAAACCAACGCGTTTTCGGCGCGTATTTATTCGGCACGAAATACGCTCCGAATAAATATAATTCACTTCAGTATATATTGCATGTTGTCGTTTCCATTGACGCGTTTTTCGGCGCGTAAAATATTTTACGCATGACCATGCGTAAAAAATTCGCTTCGGGTAGCGAATATTTTACGAAAGGACGCGCGTATAATACTTCTTACAACCGTAACATGACACCGGACAAGACTTTTGTCCATTAGTATACATAATGTTTTAAGCACAAGGAACGTATACTGTATTCATGCAAATAGGTCAGGTTTAGGGGTTATATTCGCAAAGCATCATAAGTAAACTTAAATATTTTGTCTTAAGTTAAAATATTGAGCTACAAATATTTCCCGAAGAAACGAAGAATAACCAGTTTTCTAATAATGTTTTAAGCACAAGGAACGTATACTGTATTCATGCAAATAGGTCAGGTTTAGGGGTGATATTCGCAAAGCATCATAAGTAAACTTAAATATTTTGTCTGAAGTTAAAATATTGAGCTACAAATATTCCCCGAAGAAACGAAGAATAACCAGTTTTCTATGTGATTATTGTTACAGTAGCTATTAACATAATAATGCTTCTAAACGATGTAACTTAAGTGTTAGTCTTGATGTGCGCGCTTAAGGAATATTTAATATATTTAGAAAATTCTCAACTTTCCCTTAAGGGCACGGAGTATAACTTTTAGTGAGATTGTGTATGTTTTTAAAGCATTTTATTCTTCCATTGGATACAGTATGAATTCTATTATATTGTACTACATTTAACTTTGAAATTTAACAAAAAAATAAATATCAATAAAGTGAATTTATTGAAGCCTTGACAGCCATTCCATTGCAAATCTTGCTCGTTCACAATCACAAACACTATCTAATGATACTTGCTAACGTTTATGTCATTCTAACAATACAACTCCGGAGAACAAACTAAGAAACATTACACTTTTTCTACTTTCGGTTTACAAGGTCATTGAAGTTTTGAATGATACAAGTTCATAAATGAGTTTTATTATCATTTCTTTGTAAGAGTGTTTTCCTTATACTATTGACTAAGTAACCAAACAACAAACTTGGACTTTTAATGTCATGTTGACTTTGATTGTGAACGAGCAAGATTGGCAATGGAATTTGCTTTTTGAAATTTATTTGTATCTAACCTCAAGTGCAAATGTAATATGATCATAATGCAATGCATATGTTATTTGACAAAATAAAAATGTTTTTGAAAGAAAATTGCACTATTTCACTATATACTAGTATTAAACTCTATCACCTTAAGATGCTTTGCAAATACCACTTAGGTCAAATTATTCAAGCTTTTACTTACCATTGTCACATAAATGGCAAAATTTCTTGCAGTTTGCCAGGGCATATGCATGGAAGTCTACGGCTTTACATAAATAATCGAACTCGTAAGAATAGCAATCAGCTGACTGATCAACACAATGTTCTACAGTGGTACCAGGTACTGGTGTTTCACTCGTCACATGTAATGTTGTTAATCTTGTTGTTGTTGATGGAAGTGTTGTTGATGGAACAGGTGTTGTTGTTGATGGAAGTGTTGTTGTTGTTGATGGTACAGGTGTTGTTGTTGATGGAAGTGTTGTTGTTGTTGATGGTACAGGTGTTGTTGTTGATGGAAGTGTTGTTGTTGTTGATGGTACAGGTGTTGTTGTTGATGGAAGTGTTGTTGTTGTTGACGGTACAGGTGTTGTTGTTGATGGTACAGGTGTTGTTGTTGATGGTACAGGTGTTGTTGTTGATGGAAGTGTTGTTGTTGTTGATGGTTCAGGTGTTGTTGTTGATGGAAGTGTTGTTGTTGTTGATGGTACAGGTGTTGTTGTTGATGGAAGTGTTGTTGTTGTTGACGGTACAGGTGTTGTTGTTGACGGTACAGGTGTTGTTGTTGTTGATGGTACAGGTGTTGTTGTTGACGGAACAGGAGAAGTTGTTGATGGTACATGTGTTGTTGTTGACGGTACAGGTGTTGTTGTTGTTGATAGTACAGGTGTTGTTGTTGACGGAACAGGAGAAGTTGTTGATGGAACAGGTGTTGTAGTGGTTGTTGATGATGGAACATGTGTAGTTGTTGATAGTGATGTAAGCGGTGTAGTTGTTGATGGAACAGTTGTTGTTCTTGATGATGGAAGTGGTGTTGTTGTTGATGAGACAGTCGTAGTTGTTGATGATAGAACATGTGTTGTTGTTGGTGTTGACGGAATAGTTGTAGTTGTTGATGGTACAGTTGTAGTTGTTGGTGGGACATGTGTTGTTGTTGTTGATGATGGTGGTACAGGTGTTGTTGTTGATGGAACATGTGTTGTTGTTGATGGTACAGTTGTAGTTGTTGATGGAAGTGTTGTTATTGTTGATGGAACAGGTGTTGTTGTTGATGGTACATGTGTTGTTGTTGACGGAACAGGTGTTGTTGTTGATGGAACAGTTGTAGTTGTTGATGGAACAGGTGTTGTTGTTGATGGAACAGGTGTTGTTGTTGACGGAACATGTGTTGTTGTTGATGGTACAGTTGTAGTTGTTGATGGAAGTGTTGTTGTTGATGGAACAGGTGTTGTTGTTGATGGTACAGGTGTTGTTGTTGACGGAACAGGAGTTGTGGTGGTTGGTGATGGTACAGGTGTTGTAATTGATGATGGAACATGTGTTGTTGTTGATGGTACAGGTGTTGTTGTTGATGGAAGTGATGTTATTGTTGATGGAACAGGTGTTGTTGTTGATTGACGTGTTGTTATTGTTGATGAAATAGGTGTTGTTGTTGATGGAAGTGTTGTTATTGTTGATGTAACAGGTGTTGTTGTTGATGGTACATGTGTTGTTGTTGACGGAACAGGTGTTGTTGTTGTTGTCGTTGTTGTTGTTGATGTTGATGGAAGTGGTGTCGATGTTGTTGATGCATCTAAAATAATAATTTCAGAATGTAACATATAATTACAGTATAATACGCGGCGGCTTCAAATGTTGTTTTATCGAGGATGTGCATTTTGATTAAAAGCACAAATAATAGAAAAGGAGATTTCAGATGAGGGTTTTGGAATAGCTTGGCCAATTTGACATGAACCTGATCTATTGATTACCATAATTTAACAGTCGATATAACTGTCTACGTTTACAACACCGATTGAATGTTTTCATAACTGGGAAGTATCACGATGGCGCCCGAGATGTAATACAAAAACAAATCTTAAATGCCGATATTGCACGATTTGCTTGCGGAAATTGATATATTCAAAGCAAGAACCTTGTAATATATTCTTGCATAAAGGTCAGGCTCACGTCAAAATAGCCAAGCTATACCATTTAAATAAATGTGCCGTAAAATATAAGCTCTAAGTTATTCAGTATGTTTTAATACAAAAATAAACTAGAAACAAGAAACTACTACATACTTGTAAAAATCTAGTCGAATACCAATTATAAGACATACAACACGAGTCTAGTACGCCGGTGATAACGCTAGCCTATCTTTACAATAGACAACGGAAATAAAATGCATTTTCGGTAAACATTTTATTTTCACTCTTGTGCTCAATTACTTTAAATACATCGAAAAATAAGCGAACATTCGACCCCGCAGTGTTGTTTTTAGACATTATTTGTTTGTATACTGTACAAAGCTAGTTATCGCCGGCGATCTTAACATCTCAGTTAATTCATTTGATATGGCTTAGAATAAGAAGGTCATAAGTGCCACTTACGACCTTTTAAGATTCATACATATTTAGAATAAGCATCACAAGGCGCTTCTTATCAGCCCATTTTCATAAAAATCTGAACTCGTCATGTTGACCAAATTGAAGTTGTGAAAGTTTGTTTTACCATAAGTAAAGAGTAAATGTCAGACAGTTTTTCCGTGTTTTCTCAAAATATCGATTTGGTAGTTACGACCTTCTTATTCTAAGCCATCGATATAACTACTTGTACATTTAAATTACCTATGGGAGATGAATCTGTCGTCACTAGAGGTCCTGGTGGACAGGTATAAGACGGAGTATTCATAGCAGGATTGGCTGAAAAACAAAACCCCGGGAAAACCAAAATTATAACATTGATATAGTCGCTCCGTAGCTTCATGCTTAGCGCGTTTGCCGCCTAATCCGACCAGCTGGGTTCAAATCCTGAAGAAGGCACTCATATACCTGCCATATTCAACCAATCAGCTGACTGGTACAAGTATTTAAAGGCTTTGCTGGCATAGCACATTGTGGGTATTGTGGGTTCACAAGTAAAATATAGGGTCTCAGATTAATCAGAGACATTAAACTTATTTCTCACAAAAATTAGGTTTTAACGGAATTAACAGCCTGTGTTGACTCTGTAGAAGGTATATAACTTCCCACAATGATTTGTTTTCAACGTAGCTAACGGTTTAAACTTACTTGGTACGAAAATAAAATGAAATGACTAAATAAACGAACGAACGAACGAACGAACGAACGAACGAACGAACGAACGAACGAACGAACGAACGAACGAACGAACGAACGAACGAACGAACGAACGAACGAACGAACGAACGAACGAACGAACGAACGAACGAACGAACGAACGAACGAACGAACGAACGAACGAACGAACGAACGAACGAACGAACGATCCATCCATCCATCCATTCATCCATCGATCGAACGAACGAACGACAAACGAACGAACGAACGAACGAACGAACGAAACGAAACGAAACGAAACGAAACGAAACGAAACGGAACGGAACGAACGAACGAACGAACGAACGAACATAGCACATTGTGGGTATTGTGGGTTCACAAGTAAAATATAGGGTCTCAGATTAATCAGAGACATGAAACTTATTTCTCACAATAATTAGGTTTTAACGGAATTAACAGCCTGTGTTGACTCTGTAGAAGGTATATAACTTCCCACAATGATTTGTTTTCAACGTAGCTAACGGTTTAAACTTACTTGGTACGAAAATAAAATGAAATGACTAAATAAACGAACGAACGAACGAACGAACGAACGAACGAACGAACGAACGAACGAACGAACGAACGAACGAACGAACGAACGAACGATCCATCCATCCATTCATCCATCGATCGAACGAACGAACGACAAACGAACGAACGAACGAACGAACGAAACGAAACGAAACGAAACGGAACGGAACGAACGAACGAACGAACGAACGAACGAACGAACGAACGAACGAACGGTAGAGTGTTCACCTTGTAGCATGGGTTTGTAGCCACTGCATAGATGGGTACGACAACATTCAGCCCATACTGAGACATAGTTACGTTTCTTTCTTCCACCATTGTTCTGTGTATTATGAACCATATCTAACATGTCACATCTCTAAAAACAACATTATAGTGGTAAACAACATTATAGTGGTAAACAACAATATAGTGGTAAACAACAATATAGTGGTAAACAACAATATAGTGGTAAACAACATTATAGTGGTAAACAACATTATAGTGGTAAACAACAATATAGTGGTAAACAACAATATAGTGGTAAACAACATTATAGTGGTAAACAACAATATAGTGGTAAACAACATTATAGTGGTAAACAACAATATAGTGGTAAACAACAACATTAAAGTGGTAAACAACAATATAGTGGTAAACAACAATATAGTGGTAAACAACATTATAGTGGTAAACAACAATATAGTGGTAAACAACGATATAGTGGTAAACAACATTATAGTGGTAAACAACATTATAGTGGTAAACAACATTATAGTGGTAAACAACAATATAGTACAGCTATTTCGTTATTGATGAATGCTTCAAAACATGTTAAAAGAGGCATTCCCTATAACTGGAATATTTTTCTCTACTATCACATTTGATGAGCTAAATGTACAAAGCATTATGAATTATCATAATTTGTCAGAAGAAAGTGTGCGCAAATATGTCAAATAATGTCAAAAATATGCTCAAATCACCAATTATAATTTATCGCTTCCAGCGATTTATTATTGTGTGGTCAAAGGGAAACAACTCGTGACTATTTTGGCTCGTTACGGAAATATATTTTCATTTTTTCTCGGTAATTGGTGGGAGCTTTTGGTCGAAGATTTGAAAAGTTTAAGCAATAATGATTCTCATTTATTGTATAATATTCCTGAATCGATTTAAACGAGCAAAGTTACAGGGAACACCTCTTTAAGTTGAAACCGCTTTAAGACCATCGTGGAATTATTAGTATGTACAATAACATTTTATAGTGTCATGACCCAAATACCGACATAACAATGCTATGTATCCCGTATTTTGTGAAAATAAGAATAAAAACAGAAACGCCAGCACATTGAGTAGTGTACTTTGTCTTGCAACATATACTGGCTAATCAGCTCCAAAAGAATGACGTATAGAAAGAAAATGCTGCGTGTGTTTTTCCAAGAACGTACGAGAAAAAGAAATAGACTGAAAAACGACTTTTATCTGCATACACAAGTTTTGCCACTTTTCCTAACTGATATGTTTGCTGATTAAAACAACAAAATGTTTCCACCTTTCATACGCACATGTTTCAAATGAGCCGAGCGTCACGTGCGAAAACAGTTTAAGACCTAACACAGTGGAGCCTGAGAGCGAATAGACACAAAAACAAACTGTTCTTCATCATTCAGATTAACAATCACTGCGCATGCGCATAATTACCAAATGAAGAAAACATGGAATAGGATCATATTAGAGCGGACAGGGGAAACGGACTTATCACTTATAAGAGCATGAAATTCACAACGGAGAACATACAAAAAACACGGTCAACAAGAATAGTTAGGAGATTTTGACCTGATCCTGATCTTTATGCATGTATATCATATTACCAGGTTCTGGTCTGACTATATCAATTCCCGCAAGCAAATCGTGTAATATTGGATATGTATATGAAAACCTTTCAAAATGTGTACAACCCGGGTTACAAATAAAGACGAGCATTCGGCTGTTTAAATATGCTAATTAAAAAGGTCAGGATTGTGTCAAATGCTCCATTTTATACACGTCACAATAAACAATACCGTTCTGTACAATAGCAGCTGATTCTAAACGGTTTTTATATCCTGTACAATTTGCGTTTCGTTTTGTACCAGATTGTATGCATAGTAACCGCGTATTGCAACATGCAAACACAGGCCTAAAAATTATATCACAAAAAACGAGTTTAACATCCCCAAACTTTCACTCATACATTACATAAAAAAACAGGTTTGAAACACCTCTGTCCCCCCCTACATGAATATACTATTTAACGCATAAACCGGCCAGAGGATGGTTTTTGTCGGATCTAATTATGCCTCTACCGCACAAAACAATCAAAATAATTTATATACCCTTGGTAGTGTTTAAGTTATACTATCAGGTACTTTCGACGATGATCCGTTCCGGGTTGGAAACCATTGTCACGTTGTTTTGATATTGACAATGGAATCCAACCCGAAACGTTGCAAACCTGTCAAATATATACTATATTGAATGGATGAAAACTTGCGGAAGTAAAAACTGTCCTTAATGACAATGTCTTAGGCCTGTGATGCAAACTTACCAAATTGTTCATACAACTCAATGAATAACGTTCTTCATTGTAGTAAGCCAATTTCTCCTGGACACACGACTGAAACGTAAAACATAGGTTGGCATTTCACTGACATAATTGCTATTGAAACTTACTATCAGGGGTGTAACGGTACGCTCAACTCACGATATGATACATGGTAATTACATACATAATCAGTCGGCTGTCGGATGTTTTCGTTGTCTAAATATGAGTTTGCTCATTAAAAAGCTTATACCGAACCGTAACGAAATTTAGACGTATTGTACCGTGAACCGTGTGGGGCTGCAGTCCGCGGTGTTTCGTGTACCGCGGTATATCGTTACATCCCTAGACTGTACCGCGGTATACCATTACAGCCTAGTGTACCGCGGTATACCGTTACAGCCATAGACTGTACCGCGGTATACCATTACAGCCTAGTGTACTGCGGTATACCGTTACAGCCCTTAGATTATATTTCGTATTTTTGTTGAGCGATGCTAAAAGTGTGGTACGTTGGTAGAGCGGATAACGGTTTTATAATACACATCGCTGGCTTAGAATGAGAAGGCTGTTAGTACTATTTACGACCTTATAAGACTGGTACATCAGCACCTCAAGGTGCTTCTTATTAGCCTATGTTTATGAAAATCAAAACTGGGCTAGTTGACCAAACTAAAGTTGAAACAGCTTGTTTCACCATAAGTAAGTACTAGTATCCCGTATATGCAAGAATACGTGGCACGTACCGATTTCGCTCCAATTTTAGCTGTTTTTAATTGATGCTCGATCAAATGCATTTTCGATTCAGTTTTCAACCTATAATAATACTTTGGTCGAGCATCAGTTAATAACAGCTAAAGATAGAATAAAATCGGTAATATCCTATGCTAGTGTTTCAACATACATTGTATCTTATTTAGGCTGTAAAGATAATGCTAGTATTTAAAAAAAAATGCACGATCGTTATAAACAAGAAAACACCCACCAAAAGCCGACGAAATCGCTATTGTTTTGAGTGTAAACGTTATTCATTTGGTCACGTGATTCTACACACTGCATTATAAACCAGCGACATGTTGCTAAGGTTTACGGAATGAAAACTTGTATAAATACGGTAATCGTTGTATTTAGAAACAAGTGAGTAACCGAGTGTCCTAAAAGGGTGTAAACATGAGGCTTTGTTCAGTGTGTAGTGACGTCATCATTTATTTGTACACAAAATATTAAAGCCATTGCTTAAATAGGTAAAGTTTAGTTTGGTATTGAACTGTTGGCATAAGCCTTTATATTTGTTTTTACACCGTACTAGTGGATTGTTCCACTGCGTCACTGTATTTTTATCCTAACTGGACTGTTAGGATATGGTGACAGTGACGTCATCATTTACGTGTACCCAAAAGATTAAAACAATTGCTTAAATAGGTAGAGTTAAGTTTGGTATTGAACTGTTTGTATAATCCTTTATACTTGTTTTTACACCGTACTAGTGGATTGTTCCACTGCGTCACTGTATTTTTATCCTAACTGGACTGTTAGGATATGGTGACAGTGACGTCATCATTTACGTGTACCCAAAAGATTAAAGTCATTGCTTAAATAGGTAGAGTTTAGTTTGTTATTGAACTGTTAGTATTTAGACCAATTTCTATTTTGCCAGTCATTTCATTAATACTTGAAAGACATGTAAGCAAGTGTTTGAAGTCTTATCTTTCTGAAAATAAACTTCTTTACGACAGACAATCAGGATTCCGTAAAGACCACTCGTGTCAAACTGCTTTAATAAGAATTATTGATGACTGGATTTCAGCTGTAGACAATAATGAAATAGTTGGCACACTGCTCATTGATTTAAGTAAAGCGTTTGACTTAGTAAACCATGATATTTTACTACAAAAGCTTTCATTATATGGTATTCAGTTTTCAACATTAGATTGGTTTAAATCCTACCTCAATTTTAGAACTCAAAAAACATTTATATCTGGCAAATATTCTTGCCCTGGTAATGTTTTAGCAGGTGTTCCACAGGGCTCAGTTCTTGGCCCGCTATTGTTTTTGATATATATTAATGACTTGCCTCTGTCACTTTCACATTCTATTGCCGACATATTTGCTGATGATACCACCTTATCAACTCACAGCAAGTCTTTAGATCATGTAATATTTTCACTTACCAGAGATTTATTGCATGCTGATCAGTGGTGTAAACTTAATCAAATGTCTATCAATTCTAAAAAATCCAAGGTTTTATTTATAACAAGTAAACGAAATAAACATCAAATTGTTGAATCCAATATCAACATTCCTTTCAAGGTAATTCAATTGAAGCTACTTCATCAGCAAAGCTACTAGGTATCACAATTAACGATAGCCTATCTTGGGCAGACCATATCAATAATGTGATAAAGAAATGTAATTCCTATTTGTACCTCTTATCTAGAATTAAAAACTTTCTTTCGATTGAAACTAAAAACGTTTTTATAATGCATACATTCTTCCCCATTTTGACTTTTGCTGTATTATACGGGAAATTGTACTAGCAGTCTTGAAGATAAACTTATAAAATTCCAGAAAAGAGCGGCTAGAGTAATTCTTGATAGCGATTATTCTACTCCTTCAACTGCTCAATTTTCAAAACTTAAATGGATGACATTTCATGAGCGTGTTTTTTATCAGAAAGCTATCCAAATGTACAAGACTCTCAGAGGAGATGCACCAGATTATCTTCAGAATGCATTTACATTTACTACAGATATTCATTCACGACTGTTACGTTCTTCTTCTACATACCAATTGTACAGTCCAAAACCCAACACCGAGTTATTTCGCCATACTTTTGTTTTCTCTGGCACCTCAATATGGAATTCTTTCCCTCTTTACATCAAAAACTCTACTTCTATTCAACATTTTAAAACTTTATATCTACGCTGGGTGAAGCCATCATACTTTGAAACATCCCATGCTATTGCTACAACCTAATGACTAGCTAGCAAACTTCATGCAAACATTACTATTGTAGGTTTAATAATCTATATATCCGTCTGCATAATTATTCCTTTGTGTATTATGTTTTTAAAATGCCTTTGCTTTAAGTATATTGATTATGTCGTTCACATGTATAATGATACGCTGGCTCCGATGGTGTGTCTATATCGGATTAAGCGTTTTTGTTTAGTTACAGCTGTAGATATTGTCTTGATAAAGTTTCTATAATTATGCATAGGTATACCTTTTTTCAAATCCTTTCACTGACACTCTTTTATGAATTTTTCAACTTATATTGTGAGACATCATAGGGGCCAAAATATCAAAATATCAAATATCATTGTTTTCTTGGCATAGTTATTTTTCTAGTTCATTGTTCATTGTTCATTGTTAAGGATCTTATGGAAGATTGATTGTTTAGTATATTGTCAAATAAGTTTCCTCGTAACATAAAGTCTTTATTATTATTATTATATAGTATAATCCTTTATACTTGTTTTTACGCCGTACTAGTGGATTGTTCCACTGCGTAACTGTATTTTTATCCTAACTGGACTGTTAGGATATGGTGACAGTGACGTCATCATTTACGTGTACCCAAAAGATTAAAACAATTGCTTAAATAGGTAGAGTTTAGTTTGGTATTGAACTGTTAGTATAATCCTTTATACTTGTTTTTACGCCGTACTAGTGGATTGTTCCACTGCGTAACTGTATTTTTATCCTAACTGGACTGTTACTTCCTGTTTTCCAGTTATGTAAACATTAATATCAGGACATACATCAGTTACCAGGTATAATGTAAATAAAAACACTATTGTCTTCATAGATACACAATCTTGTACGGTTTGCAATACATAATGTAGTAATATAGGCCCTTCGTAAACTAATCATTTAATACGGCCATTTTACAAAGTGTTTCGAACATTTTACACAGGATTTTAAAACACACTAACGTTATCTCCTAGTTTCTATTCATTTGACAAGGGTAATTTTCAAGAATTGACCATTAATTATACACATTGTTTTAGTCCCGCTTGTCAACAGTATTTCAGTATTTGGGAGACTATACATTCACATTATTCGGACCTGTAAGTTCAGTTACCAATTTTCGTTCAACCACCGTTTGA
This sequence comes from Spisula subtruncata, assembly GCA_963678985.1. Lineage (NCBI taxonomy): Eukaryota > Metazoa > Mollusca > Bivalvia > Venerida > Mactridae > Spisula > Spisula subtruncata. The sequence continues at coordinate 38,804,951 of OY787673.1, read as the reverse complement.
CCTTTTCACTTCCCATGGTCATTGTCCTACTAAATTAAACCTACACTCGAGTCTCCATGTGGAGACTATTTCTCTCCTGTGAGTGTGGCAGCCAACATCGACCAGTAGCGCCCAGGAATAGACACTACCCTCACATGCACTAATTTACACCTTGGTGGAGTTGAGCATTTGGGTTATTCTTGATCAGAGAAATTAACCAGATGTCCACATGAGGGTTGAGCTCGGAACCTCTAGATACCGACCCACGCGCCCTTCCTCTAGGCCACAGCTCAATTTTTTTTTAAAACTATTAAAAGAGTAATTTTGAGCGTATTAACCAAAGCAGTTGCACTATATCTGATAACAGACAAAGCGGTTGTCTTGAATTTTGTAGTACTCGTATATATGTACTGATAAGCACAACCTCAATGTTTATCACGTTGCATACAACCGACTTCTTGCTTGGGTGAACAGAATTTCACGTCAAAAAGATTAGAGACAGCTCGATGGCTTAGAACCAGAAGGTCGTAACTACCACTTACGAGCTTATATGACTCATACATATTTGAAATCTGCTTCACAAGGCGCTTCTTATGAGCCTATTTTCATGAAAATCTGAAATTGTCATGTTGACAAAAAAATGAAGTTTTTAAAACGTGTTTTCCCATAGGTAAAAGACTAAATTACAGACAGTTTTCTCTTGTTTTCTCAATATCTCGATTTGGAAGTTACGACCTTCTCATTCTAAGTCAGCGAAACATGAGTATAATGATTATTTAAGTTGTGATCTTTCCTCAGAGGTAATGGTGGTTATCAAATGTTTCGTCGTGTAAACATCTACATTAGGACATTAAAGAGGCATTCCTTATAACTAGAATATTTTTCTCTACTATCACATTTGATGAGCTAAATGTACAAAGCACTATCAATTATCATAATTTGTCAGAAGAAAGTATGCGCAAATATGTCTCTATAATGTAAAAAATATGCTCAAATCACCAATAATAATTTATCGCTTCCAGCGGTTTATTATTGTGTGGTCAAAGAGAAACAACTCATGACTATTTTGGCTCGTTACGGAAATATATTTCCAATTTTTCTCGGTAGTTGGTGGGAGCTTTTGGTCGAAGATTTGAAGAGTTTAAGCAATAATAATTCTCATTTAATGTATAATATTCCTGAATCGATTTAAACGATCAAAGTTATAGGGAACGCCTCTTTAAGTTGTGATCTTTCCTCAGAGGTAATGGTTGCTATCAAATGTATGGTCGTATACACATCTACATTTGGCCATAAAGCTTGTATGTTTAGCGTCGTCATGCACCTAGGTTTTGAAGTCAATTTTCAAAATAAAAAAAAACATGTAAAATTTTTTTTTCTCGATTTTCAAACTCTAGATGTATCTAGATGTATATTACTCTTGTAAAGTTGTGTTTTATTTAAATTTTCAAATTAATGCCAACAATAATGTTACTAAGAATGCATTTAATGACTTGTTTCATGTCTAAACAGGGCAGGTATTGCTACTCGGGTGGATAACTGCAACTGTACTGATCCGTGTGAGGCAATATTTTTTTAAACTGCTTATTTTCGTGTATTTTTTGTAAAAGGTAGCTAGCTTTCAGAAAACCAGTCCTCACGTTAAACATAAAAACAATTTGGTATGGCCTTAAACGCCTACTCAAGACGGACATGGATAATCGCAAACAAACCAAACAACGAATAAGATTACAGCTAACCTTAAGGTGCGTACACACAGTAAGTTTTGGTATATGAAGGGGCGTACACACAGTAAGTTTTGGTGTATGAAGGTGCGTACACACAGTAAGTTTTGGTGTATGAAGGGGCGTACACACAGTAAGTTTTGGTGTATGAAGGGGCGTACACACAGTAAGTTTTGGTGTATGAAGGGGCGTACACACAGTAAGTTTTGGTGTATGAAGGTGCGTACACACAGTAAGTTTTGGTGTATGAAGGTGCGTACACACAGTAAGTTTTGGTGTATGAAGGTGCGTACACACAGTATGTTTTGATGTATAAAGGTGCGTACACACAGTATGTTTTGATGTATAAAGGTGCGTACACACAGTATGTTTTGATGTATAAAGGTGCGTATGCACAGTAAGTTTTTGTGTATAAGTCGAGGATGTACACTTTACAAGATGTACAGCATGCCCATATATTTCCCTCTTACCACTTGGTAACAATGAAAGTGTACAGCTCTAGAAAATGAATAGTAGAAGAGTACTACACGTAGCTTCACAGTACATCTTGACTTATAGGTCAAGATGTATACATCAAAACTTACTGTGTGTACGCACCTATACTATATCAGCATATGAGACACGTGTTCTTTTAATCGTTGTGAATAATTAAGATCCCTTCCCCTAGCAGTCTGGTCTCCTCTAGAAGAAAGCCTTTTTTAAATAAACACACTAATTATAGAGCATCGATGCCTGTCTCACTGTTATAAAAGAGCCGATGTCCGGCAATTGCGATAAGGAGTGCATTTTTGTACAGTGATCAGATTTTACACGTGCTTTCCGAATGGCAATAAATGATACAAGTTGAATTTTATAATAATCCGATAAGTCAAACAGTAGTCGAATATATGTTAGAGACATTCAAGCTTGTTTTACTTACGTCGCCGACATCACATGTTGTAATGGTTTGGCAGTCTTCCGGTCTCTCCACATGCTCACAATTAAAACACCTCAAACCTTGAGCGTGAGTTATATCATCTAAAAATAGAACACTTCAAACATTGAGCGTGAGTTATATCATCTAAAAATAGAACACTTCAAACCTTGAGCGTGAGTTATATCATCTAAAAATAGAACACTTCAAACATTGAGCGTGAGTAATATCATCTAAAAATAGAACACTTCAAACATTGAGCGTGAGTTATATCATCTAAAAATAGAACACTTCAAACATTGAGCGTGAGTTATATCATCTAAAAATATAACACTTCAAACCTTGAGCGTGAGTTATATCATCTAAAAATATAACACCTCAAACCTTGAGCGTGAGTTATATCATCTAAAAATAGAACACTTCAAACATTGAGCGTGAGTTATATCATCTAAAATAAGAACATCTCAAACCTTGAGCGTGAGTAATATTAACTAAAAATAGAACACTTCCGGCCTTGAGCGTGAGTTATATCATCTAAAATAGAACACTTCAAACATTGAGCGTGAGTTATATCATCTAAAAATAGAACACCTCAAACCTTGAGCGTGAGTTATATCATCTAAAAATAGAACACTTCAAACATTGAGCGTGAGTTATATCATCTAAAAATAGAACACACCAAACCTTGAGCGTGAGTTATATCATCTAAAAATAGAACACTTCAAGCCTTGAGTGTGAGTTATATTAACTAAAAATAGAACACTTCAAAACATTGGGCGTAAGTATGTCATCTAAAAATAGAACACTTCAGACATTGAGCGTGAGTTTTATCATCTAAAAATAGAACATGTCAAACCTTGAGCGTGAGTTATATCATCTAAAATTAGAACACTTCAAACCTTGAGTGTGAGTTATATTAAATAAAAATAGAACACTTCAAAACATTGGGCGTAAGTATGTCATCTAAAAATAGAACATCTCAAACCTTGAGCGTGAGTTATATCATCTAAAAATAGAACACCTCAAGCCTTGAGTGTGAGTTATATCATCTGCAAATAGAACACCTCAAGCCTTGAGCGTGAGTTATACGAGAGGTGTTCAACTTATTTATGAACAAAACATGCACACCTATTGTGCAATATTGAATGAAAATAATTGAAATATCTATTTTAAACCATGCGAGACAATGTTTTAAGTTGAACATATGATCATCATACATTGTATATTTCATTTGGTTAAAGCTTAAAACAACAATTTAGTAGATGATGTTGTTTTTTCCAGTTTTTAAGGCAAAATGGCCCTTTTAAAAGCCTTACGAAAGTGCTGGTGAGTTTTTATGTAGCATTTTTAATGAGAACATCAGTAATATTTGCCATAAGACGCGTTATTAAAGTTCTGTTTCCAGTTATTGTGAAATGGCAACAAAAATTGAAAATTGCCCAACATTGCCAAAACCTACTCTATAAAGTTAAATTGGTTTTATTATATCTATGATGTGTCCATTAGCAAAACGTGGAATAGTACCACAGATGGGAGTTTCCATAGAAACTATCAGTGACATTATTTCGAAACAGTTTAATGCATAGTTCTGGGAAAATGAGAAGTTCCTACGCTGAAAATCAAGAAAAAATTGCCTCGCAGCCAAAAGTCTTGGAATCTAGAAATGCGAAATAAACAACATTATGTGGAAAAATTGTTTCATTATAGGGAAGCAATGCTGAATGTTAAAGAATGTTATGATAGATTATGGTATGCTATTTTAGAAAAGGTCACAGGGATAGGGAGAAGTTCATGTTTGTCCAGCTTTGGGTGTTCGCGGCCGTTTTCATGGAAAGGCATTGGGTTTGTTGTAATGGAAATACGCACATCGAAATCAATATCAAATTGACGAAATTGAAGGCTGTGGTCTATGTACGAACCATTTTAAATCAGGTTTTCAACAAAAAAGTGTTACGTATCGTTCCTAGTGACTGTTCCAAGAACATAGTGTTTCGTCCAGATTCAGCTTCAAGTCACCACATACAACGCCAAATAAAAAAACTTAAGAATATAACTTTGATATATATTATAACCAAACAGTGGATGTCGAAGTCTTCTCATGCTTTAACAATATAATTTTCCATCTGGTTGATACTAAACCAACTATTAAAGAAGGAAAATGTAAACGTAATTTTTACGAGTTTCGGACCTTCAAAACGTAAATAACAACACCCTCTACCCTAATGTTGATTATGATTTTACCGTAACGTATTGGCAATTTACAATTATTATATATACTTCTTGATACACTACTTTATACAATATAAAAGTTTTAATTCAATTTCATTGTTAGAGTTACACAATATTGATGTTCATTTTCTGTTCATAAATAAGTTGAACACCTCTCGTATCATTTAAAAATTGAACACTTCAAGCCTTGCGCGTGAGTTATATCATCTAAAAAAGAACACCTCAGAGGGCTCGAGTCGATGAGAAAGTTTGTTAATGGCGCAGGCTCTGGACTGGTCCTTGCGCTATAGCTGATATTTTACAATTAACACTTTGGAACATCAAAGCTATTTTGTTTTAATAAAGTTAAGTAATTTCTAAGTAAAATAAACTGTAGGAAATGTACATGCCAGGATTTTAGCTCTTAGGGGCTCGACTCCATGCCGAGCATAGCCATTATTTGCTTTATTTCTACTGAACCATGGCAGGCATATTTATATGTGCATCCTACCGGATTTGAACCAGGGTCGCCCGATTAGATGGCAAGCGCATTAACCACTGAGCTACGGAGGCACATGCATGAGCAAGCAGTTTATGCCTTTACGCCTACTGTTGTAAAGAATGCAAACCTCCCAGTGGGATATGAACCCAATATTGTGAATAAAAATATACTAGTATAATAAATAATCTACCTCAATGCCAAAACAAATATCCGCTTTCCAAGAATTGCTTGATGTATCATTCATCAAGAAACCCTGATTGGTTGAAAAGCCAGCCAATTATTTGCGCTGTTTGTATTATTTGCGCAAACAAAATTGTTATCAACGTGAAACATCCTGTATACGACGTCAAAACCAGATGTTTCCTGAACTTGTTAAAGAGGCATTCCCTATAACTAGCATATTTTTCTCTACTATCACATTAAATTTGCTAAATGTACAAAGCACTATCAATTATCATAATTTGTCAGAAGAAAGTGTGCGCAAATTTGTCCCTATTATGTATAATATCAAAAATTTATTAAAATCACCAATAATAATTTATCGCTTCCAGCTGTTTGTTGAAGAGTTGACGAGTTTAAGCAATAATGATTCTCATTTAATGTATAATGTATTTTATTCCAGAATCGATTTAAACGATTAAAGTTATAGGGAACGCCTCTTTAACATTCCGTTTCGGTTGCAGCAGAAGTGTTTATACGAAATACGCAAATAAAAAAACGACCTGATTTATTTTCCAAGAACAAATTTTCAGATTTTCTCGGAATGTATCGCTAGCATCTGGTAATCATCTATTTGATCTAAAAGTGTTCGTGCGTGTTGTTTCATTTAACGAACTGGGTCATGGTTATTATGTACTTGTATGCATAGGTTTGTACTTGTATTAACCCAGCAAGTAAATAATCTTTCATTGAAAAAAAACTTATCATTTTTATTTTATAAAATATATTAATATAGTTTGACTTTTTTTCAAGGTGTTTTATCCTTATTTTCAATAACTAATTACCTGTATTTTCAACATTACCTAATGATCTAACTATTGATAATTGGTTCTGGTGTACCAGTCAGCAAATTTATTTTGCTATTCTCATTCACTAAAACCACAGGTAACTGTATTATTGATAAAGACTAAAACTAAAGAATTTTTTTTGTAAAATTAAAAAAAAAATGCAAACAATATTTTCGTTTTTTTTTCTTCCGTTATGTATGTACAGAAGCCTGTGACTATAACATGTACAATATAAAAACTGAATATACAGTTGTTACTATAAGTCTAACGCGATATTCTGCAATGTCAATATAAACAGAAATCACTGACCATTACATCGATTTAGGGAGAGCGGAAGTGTATTTTACCTACTTCTATTCACCAAGTAAATTAAAATAACGGTAAAGCTTGGCCACATTGACATGAGCCTGACCTAATGATTAGCATAATTTAACAGTCAATATATTATCTACGTTTACAACACCGAATGTATGTTTTCATAATCGGGGAGTATCACGAAGACGCTCAATACGTAATACAAACACAAATCTGAAATACCGATATTGCACGATTTGCTTGCAGAAATTGATATAATCAAAGCAAAAATCTTGTTATATATTCTTGCATAAAGGTCAGGCTCAGGTCACAATAGCCAAGCTATACACATTGAAAAAGATAATCCCTTTTCCAATATCCTTACATGTTGTTATACCTGATCTGCCTGTTTATTTAAAGTGGTACAGGTCCCAATACCGCGTTAGAGTTATACCGCTACCATTTACCTAAATCAACATTGGAAAATCATTGTAACCGACGACAGTGAGTATTAGTACCGGGGTAACAATACCACGTGACATTGACATCAATAAAGGCTACTAATACAAGACGCAATTTTGCAACGCTTCGAAAACAAAAATAGCCGTAAGTATTTTATATCTGTATCGCTTTCTATAAAACATACGTCAGTCTAAGGAAAGTATAATACTACACTCCAACTGGCCTAAAACTGCAGTAAATAGGCTGCCGTTACGGAAGTGCCTACACAGAAAATAGTGCCCCTGTTTGATGGTGGTTATTGGTTAAAAGTTGAATGAACACTATATATATGCATGCAATGTGAATTTAAGATTAAAATCATGTAAAGTAAGTAGAAAATAGCAGATTTGATATAATCTGAACGCTAGATTTTATAAACCAGTGGTTTCCATGCGGTCCTCAATTTGTGAAAATGAGCCGAATACTACACATGGCGTAGGGGTACAATACTTTTAAGAATGCAGGTATTGATGCCCATTTTTTTTGGTCAGAATTTTGTCTCTAGGATAGTTCAACAGGATTCAAGTAAGAATTTTGACCTGAATCATCGATTAATTTTTGTATCATGACAAACATTTATATAGAACATAGAGCAAAATTAACTGTAGTCTTAGGCCAACTACAGGACCATTTCCAGAGGCTGGGCCATTTTCAAAACATTCTAGGAAACTTTCGGGGTAGTTGTACGCAGATGGACTAAAAAATTAAGCCTTCTTCTTTTCCATGGTTTCACAGGGTGCTTGAAAAACGGCACATCTTCTTGTAGAGATCCTATATTTCTTGGAAAGCTTATAAAATTCCCCTTTAAACTAGTATCTGTCTCATAGAAATCGGTTTAGAAATAAAACACATACGGTTATGGTTTGTTTTCTTACTTTGACAAAATTCGTCTTGAATTTGTAGCATAGAGTGGGGTCAAAATTACTTTACAACAATTGTGTTCAATGTAATATCCAGACTATCGATTTATGCAGGAATCAACACGATGTTTTCTAACATAATAAGCATTTTAAGAGCAGGTAAAACAACATAGTAATATGCTAAAATATAACATTAAAAATACGACCTCAAAATGACGTCAATTACCACGTAATATATAAAAAATATTTTTCATTAGTAGTTTTGCTACGGAATCGCGCATAACTTTGTAACTAGTTGGTAAAAAATGCTTAAACAAACACTATTTAGTCTAGAAAACTTTTAGTTTTAAAACAATAAAAACTCAAAATTTCCATATTTTGTCGGAAGGCTTAAAATCGAATGACGCGGCTCTTATTGGTTCAGGCAATGAGAAAAATGAGAATCATCATGCTTTAACTCCTCAAATCTTCAACGTTATATTGAGTTGTTCTATCGTCTGGGTGTATAATCATTTTGTAGCCTGTTATTGCAGGTGATACAATTACCGTACCGTTAGGATATTACGATAGTGACGTAGTCGTTTACGTGTACACACATTTCAACCATTGTCTAAACAGATGCATGAAGTATTTTAGTTTATACCATTGCAATATTATACGTTTACCTAAACCTTTATAATTGATTTTACATCGTTAAACTTGACTTGACCATTACGTCAGACTATTCGTACCCTAACTGAAAGTACAGTAAAACTTCGTTATGACGAGCATCAATATCACGAGCACACGGCCTTTATCGAGCAAATTTTGAAGTACAACTCTCACGCGGTATTGGGACCTGTGCCACTTAAATTAAACAGGCGAATCAGGTATGACAACATAAGGATATTGGAAAAGGGATTATCTTTTCAATGTGTATAGCTTGGCTTTTTTTATCTGAGTCTGACCTTCATGCAAGAATATATTGCAAGGTTTTTCTTTGAATAATATCAATTTCCGCAAGCAAATCGGGCAATATCGGTATTTCAGATTTGTGTTTGTATTACATCTCGAGCGTCTTCGTGATACTCCCCGATTATGAAAACATACACTCGGTGTTGTAAACGTAGACAAAATATCGACGGTTAAATTATGCTAATCGGTCAGGCTCATGTCAATGTGGCCAAGCTATACCGTTATTTTAATTTACTTGGTGAATAGAAGTGAGCAGGTAAAATAAACTTCCGCTCTCCCTAAATCGATGTAATGATCAGTGATTACTGTTTATATTGACATTGCAGAATATCGCGTTAGAGTCATAGTACCCACTTGTATTATCAGTACATGCCCATTGATTATTTCGAGTACCCTGTTTATCTCGAGCATTTTACCTGTCCCGATTACTCGAGATAATCATGGTTGACTGAACTGTCCTACATTAAGATTTATGTACTCACAAGTATTTGGACATCCATGCATGTTACAGAAATCCCCAGCACAGCAATGGTGGCATTTAAATGGTGCCCCGAAGTAACTGGAGTTAGGAGCCGCAGCACCACTGTAGCTTTCCCCGTAACAACCGAGTGCATCGCATAACTACAATAAATAAAACATATACAATCTTCATATATATATTCCGTAGGGAAAGTGATTCAAACGCTTTCGGTTTCTCACAGTATTTATATTTCGGCCGATGGCCTTCTTCTGAATTTTCTGTCCGTGTATGTTACATATTTTAATCTTTGATTATCATTATTACTATTTCAAACTATTGTTTAAAACATATAAATACTCAAGGAGAGCAGAGTTCAACAGTAACAGCAATGAATCAACGTCATACTTGGGTGGTATTCACAAAGAAATTTAAGTGAAAACTTAGAATTTTCCCAAAATCTTACTATTTCCTTAAGTGTATCAGCTAAACAAGAAAATCAAGATTATCAAATTTTTACATTGTTATGAAGCATTATGCTAAGCGCTACAAAAATCATCAAGAAAAATTTAATTATTCTTAGTTTCTTGCAAAATAGGGCCACATAATTTTTTCAACTTAAGTCAAAATATTTAAGTTTTCACTTAAGATGCTTTGTGAATACCGGCCCAGAAATACACAAGGGCTACAACTACAACGCATAAGGAGACATACAATTAAGACTATTAGTTCTTTCAACAACTAAAACTGATCGAAAAAGTCGCCTCGATACACCACGCTTTTATTAACAAATCTGGGGCGGTATTCAATATTGATCTTACTCGACTGAAGTACAAGGACAACCAATCAGATCACACCATATTAAACTCTTGGTCAGTTCCTGGCAATATGATTGGCTATCCTTATTCTCAAAATAAATAAGATCAATATTTAATATCACCCGTCTGGGTATCACCTCTTTCTTCCTACAACCTGCAGTTAGCACGACTTCTCCAGCTATATCTACATTCTGCTCCACAAAACACACCTGAAAATCATACAAAATAGCAAATAAAATCATACAAAAACATACAAAACACGATTAAACTGGCATACAATGACCGTTGATTGGTTATAGTCCAGTCATTTTAACTTTTAACCTCAAACTAATTGCAAAACAAACAGTTTTGTGTTTATATGGTGTGTAATGCTATCCTTAGCAATGTACAAAATGTCCTAATTGAATATTTGTGGGACTTTTTGAGATATTTACAAATATATTCAATTGTCACATGTTTTCGCGATATTTGTCACTTTTGATGTAAATAAATCTTGACTTGTACCAGTAACTTATTTTTACATCGTGCTTAGAGGTCGCAATTTTGGCCTGATTTTTATGAAACTTGGCAGCAATGATCATCGTAAGCTAATCTAGGTAAAATAAAATTTTGAGTTAACCGGAGCAAAAATCTAGGTCACTAGGTCAAAACATATAAAAAACAAGATATAGTCACCAGGGGTCGCAATTTCGACCTTACACTTGTTAAGTTTAGTCACAATGATCACCTTACAAAAATCAAGGTCATGTATGAAATTGGATTAACCCGAGTTAAAAACTAGGTCACTAGGCCAAATTATAGAACAAATCTTTAGAATGCACCCTTTTTACATCATCTTTATGAAACTATGTCACATGGATCATGAAGACAAAATGTAGGTCAAATTCAATATATACTTATCATGAGTTAAAACTAGGTCACTAGGTCAAATAATAGAAAAACCTTCATGCGCCAAACAGTCGCATCAATTATTTCAACCTATTGACCTAATTTTGACCAAATAACTCAATAACATACTTGTCTTAGATGTTTTTAATATGAGCATTGTGACCAAGTTGCATAAATATTAGACCAAAGTTGTAAATTTTGTACCTACACAACGTTTACCTTTGATTTTAACTAGCGACCTACTTTTTGACCCCGGATGACCCAATTTATAACTTTGACCTATATTTTGTTGATATTATTATTGTGACCAAGTTTCATAAATATAAGGTCAACATTATGACCTCTAGCGACTACACCAGGTTTTGCAACAATTTGACCTATTGACCTAGTTTTTTACCCTTGGTCATCCATTTTCTACCTTGGCCTAAATTTGGTTCAGATGATCACTCTGACCAAGTTTCATAATCATAGAGTCAAAATTGTGAATACAAATGCAATTGTGGACGAACAGACAATGAGAACAATCACTATTTCTCCAGAATCGATAGATTCGTGTACATTTTGTATATTGCCTGTATTGTATACTGTCCAAACACAAATATCCTTTTTCCATAAGACACACATGTATACAACACATGATATGTGTAAATTTTAAACAAATTGGATTAATATTAAAAAAATGAATAAAACTTTTGTTTCCCCTTCCAAGTGCTATTTTGAGTCATTTTGTCGACATTTGAACGGGTAGTATACCAACACGTAGACTGGCATATATATGAAAAGTAAATTGTCTGATGATAAAATCAATATTTGTATTCGATAGAAGAAGGTTGTATCTTTCAGAAAATATAAGCTTTAAGGTGCAATTAGTAAATATTTAACGACTTACACGGCAATTATTAGAACTTAAAATTCCCCATGTAGTATGAAATAAGGAAAATGCTGAAATTGCTACAAAAAGTGACCTTAAACATGTCGATTTTTTTGTATTTTCCCCACTGAACTCGCATATTTGACGTTCTGCCTGTAGTCAATAATAGTCTGTAGATGATGAAAATGCAAAGAAACTCTGTTTTGCAATTTGTTTGAGGTTGACCATATTTTTTAGCTTCAATGACTGGACTATTATTCATTAATGTCACCTCTATGTATAAAGCTCACTGAAGGGATATTTCTAAAATAGAGGATCTTGCATCAGTTTATTAAACGAGTGGACAAAATGATATAGGCTAAAACGAGGCTTTGCCGACTGTCATACTGTAAAATCGTTTAATTTCGATGGGACGAAATTTCGTGGTTTTGGTAAAAGATCCAATTTCGATGGGACGTTAATTCGTGGATTTGCATTTCAGGTAATTAATACACGGGTCAAAATTATTGTTCGATGGCACTTGATTTTGTGGTTGACGGTGAACCGGGAAATCCACGAAATTTAATCCCCCACTAAATTTTATGATTTTAAAGTATTGTTTTTGTCGACGAGTTTGATAAAACTCGTATGTAAAGAGCACGAATGTAAGATTATAAGGATTATATTACCACAGAGAACACTCATTATCGTTCAAAAATGCGAGTGACGTCATGACTACGTCTTTATTATCCTGACGTCATGTGCCGATGCAAGGCATGGATTGGTTTACGTCACGTCATACTGAACCAACTAATCAACCAACCAACGTCAAGCTTATTTAAATAGTATGTAAGGGTCTGGGAGTACCGAACGATATTTCCGGCACGTCTATTCTGCACACCAAGACCACAGAGTAAGTGAATTAGATGCAATATGATAACTTTTACCTCATTTTCTGCATCGCATATCTCCATTTCATCGCAAAATTCTATACTCGCAACCTTGTGACATTTCATGCATTTTATGACCTCGTGTCCAAAACCTGAAATAATGTATAGTTTTTACTAATTCATTTTATGGTCGAAAAATAACTCATGTTTTCTATATGATTACTGTAGCTCTTCACGTAACGCCTCTAATCATATAGAAAACATGAGCTATTTTTCATTTCTTGTGAAATATGGACAGGTCAATATTTTAACTTAAGTCAAAATATTTAAGTGTTCACTTAAGATGCTTTGTAAATACGGGCCCTGGCCTCGTGATTTTATATTAACATTTTAGAACGTACTCCATGCTCAATATCCTACAACGTATTCCAGTTGCAGCATGTTCTTACAAAATCAGATGGTACTTTTTTTATAACTGAATTGAAACATTATACCGTATGAGGGGTCGTTCAGATCATTTGTACTGGTATCCTGTTTGTGTACGGAGTATTGCCGTGTATTGGTATCCTGTTTGTGTACGGAGTATTGCCGTGTATTGGTATCCTGTTTGTGTACGGAGTATTGCCGTGTATTGGTATCCTGTTTGTGTACGGAGTATTGCCGTGTATTGGTATCCTGTTTGTGTACGGGGTATTGCCGTGTATTGCTATCCTGTTTGTGAACGGGGTTTTGCCGTGTTTTGTTATCCTGTTTGTGTACGGAGTATTGCCGTGTATAAGTATATTGTTTGTGTACGGAGCATTGTCGTGTATTGAAATCCTGTTTGTGTACGGGGTATTGCCGTGTTTTGTTATCCTGTTTGTGTACGGAGCATTGCCGTGTATTGGTATCCTGTTTATGTACGGAGCATTGCCGTGTATTGGTATTATGTTTGTATACGGGGTATTTCCGTGTATTAGTATCCTGTTTGTGTACGGAGCATTGCCGTGTATTGGTATCCTGTTTGTGCACGGGGTATTGCCGTGTATTTGTATTCTGTTTATGTACGGAGCATTGCCGTGTATTGGTTTTATGTTTGTGTACGGGGTATTTCCGTGTATTAGTATCCTGTTTGTGTACGGAGCATTGCCGTGTATTGGTATCCTGTTTATGTACGGAGCATTGCCGTGTATTGGTATCCTGTTTGTGTACGGAGCATTGCCGTGTATTGGTATCCTGCTTGTGCACGGGATATTGCCGTGTATGTGTATCATGTTTGTATACGGGGTATTGCCGTGTATTGGTATCCTGTTTGTGTACGGGGTATTGCCGTGTTCTAGTATCATGTTTGTGTACGGGGTATTACCGTGTTCTGGTATCTAGTTTGTGTACGGGGTGTTGCCGTGTATTGGTATCATGTTTGTGTACGGATATTGCCGTGTTCTGGTATCATGTTTGTGTACGGGGTATTGCCGTGTTCTGGTATCCTGTTTGTGTACGGGGTATTGCCGTGTATTGGTATCCTGTTTGTGTACGGGGTATTGCCGTGTATTGGTATCCTGTTTGTGTACGGAGTATTGCCGTGTATTGGTATCATGTTTGTGTACGGGTATTGCCGTGTATGTGTATCATGTTTGTGAACGGGGTTTTGCCTTGTATGTGTATCATGTTTGTGTACGGAGTATTGCCGTGTATTGGTATCCTGTTTGTGTACGGGGTATTGCCGTGTATTGGTATCCTGTTTGTGTACGGGTATTGCCGTGTATGTGTATCATGTTTGTGTACGGAGTATTGCCGTGTATGTGTATCCTGTTTGTGTACAGGGTATTGCCGTGTATTGGTATCCTGTTTGTGTACGGAGTATTGCCGTGTATGTGTATCATGTTTGTGTACGGGTATTGCCGTGTATGTGTATCATGTTTGTGTACGGAGTATTGCCGTGTATTGGTATCATGTTTGTGTACGAGTATTGCCGTGTTCTGGTATCCTGTTTGTGTACGGGGTATTGCCGTGTATTAGTATCCTGTTTGTGTACGGGGTGTTTCACAAGATTATGACTGCATTCCTCATTTGCCGGCAATATACGGTGTACACTTATAAATACTGCAGTTTAAAGAGGAGCATTAAAATAGTAACACTAATAAATTACAACTTTAAATTGAGCTTACCGTCGACTGGTGAATATAAGATGTTCAGAAGTTGCAATACCAGCACTGAAATAAAATGGATTCTGGTAATTAATTGAACTTACAAGCGCTGTGATTCTAACGCGTATAAATATGGTGGTAAAATGTCGGGAAATTAACTACACGAGAGAAGTAGTTCGTTAATCGACATGCAATAACATTATGCTAGGCACTCAAGTAGCGAAGTGATTTCAAGATTCTTGCGGAGTACACGACGCTGATAGAGAACAGTATGTAACTATCTGTAGCTTGGCTACTTTGACCTGAGCCTGACCGTTATGCAAGAATATATTACAAGGATCTTGCTTTGAATATATCAATTTCCGCAAGCGAATTGTGCGATATCGGTATTTCAAAATTATGTTTGTATTACAACCCGAGCGTCTTCGTGATACTCATCGATTATGAAAACATACAGTCGGAGTTGTTAACGTAGGCAATATATCGACTGTTAAAGTATGCTAATCAAAAGGTCAGACTCGTGTCAAATTGGCCAAGCTATACTATGTATATATGCGGTCTAGACTACCTCAGTTTAATCTTTAATCAGCATAATGTGTTCTACAATGTAATAGTGAATGTTAGACTCAGTACGAAACACAGCTTTCCTTTTATATTAATGCCTACTAGACATTAAAAGTATGATGTTTCCATGGCAACATATTTACATTACTTCGTATCAAAGTAATAATAATTTGATTGAGAATTGCAGTTTATTTATTTTTAATAGTTCAAAACCAAACAAATCCATTGCATTCAGCACTTTGATTAATTATTATCAACGTATCACGGGTACAGAAAGTGACGAAACATATCATCACATAATCCTTCATAGAACGGTGGGATGATGTTACGGTCACAGGTGGCAGTATCAGTGTTGGGAAAATTAAAATTAAAAAAAAAATTTGTACGGGGTATTGCCGTATACTGGTATACTGGTATCCTGTTTGTGTACGGAGTATTGCCGTATACTGGTATCCTGTTCGTGTACGGAGTATTGCCGTATACTGGTATCCTGTTTGTGTACGGAGTATTGCCGTACACTGGTATCCTGTTTGTGTACGGGGTATTGCCGTATACTGGTATCCTGTTTGTGTACGGAGTCTTGACGTATACTGGTATCCTTTTTGTGTACGGAGTATTGCCGTGTATTAGTATCATGTTTCGTCACTGAACTAAGTATACTAGGAAGGTATAAAGTCTACTATATGTCTATGTCCAAAGATTGTGGAACATCGCATCTAAAAATAGACTTGGTTCCTAACAATAATTACGATACTGTGAGTGAAGCGTGTATCCAGCGTGTAAATAAAATGACTTCGTTCGGAGTTAAATAACGAAGGGAACACTGTTTTGCCGTTTCGCAGTTATAAGATACACAGTTGAACGAGATTTTCGGTGGGAATGAATATCTTATAGTTTATACGAATGCCTTGTGTAGCGATTTTCCTTTAGCGCCTGTATTTTATGCTGAAACAACGAGATGCGATGTTCCACAATCTTTGGCATATATACCTGGGGTTATCCAAAAGTTCGTGGACTTTTGCTCTAAATTTTTTATTTTAAGTCAGATCAGTATAAAAATTACCATAAAGTGACATTAATCTATTACCAACAATAACATAAAATTAGTTTATAAAGTACCCTTTGTATCAAGAGTATCACGTTGTCATAGTAACGCAAAAACGCGATAGCGGCGCACTGCAGGTTTTTTCCAGTAAAATGCTTTACATTATTGCCGATTGTTACAGTGTTTCTTCATTTAAAAATACAAAAATGCGTCCTCATGTTGAGTAAAGTCATACCGATATTTTGGTATAATTTAAAGGCTATATCTAATATATTCGCCATTTTATAAATATGAGGGTTAATATTGTCATATAAAATTCAACGTAAAATATGACGTCACAAGATACCATTTTGCAGTCGCAAAATAATTCAATTATATATACAGCTAGGGGAACACACAAGGAAGACAAGAATTGTTTGGCAAATTAAGTGTGAAGCCTTCTGTAGTGTATTCAATTGTTTTTAATGGCATAAATATTTAACAGAAAGTTAGGGTGATGTGACAGACGATGCATGTTAATAGGCACAAAACCGACGTTCAACGAATGAGCGTTAAGTTGGTCAGAATCGACTAGTCTAGGTATTAGAGAAATAAAATCCACTTTTAGAGATAAAAACGACACAATTCAGTCCACATCGACAGAACGAGTGTGTTTGCATATTATAAGTATACAGTTGATTACGGGAAACGAAGAACAACCGAATTACAGTGTTTAAGCCTTCATGAAATTGTTAAGTCGAGAGGGAGACGTCGTACGTAATTTCTGAGCGTGCGCCGGGTATGCCTACCACGCATGCTTACAAATGCTATAATTATGTTATTTCTTATCATATCCGTATAATATTTGGTATACTTATACAATATAAATCAATTTGACAGGTACCGTAGATTCGTTGCTTTAAGTTAAACGGGTTTTGAATAAGAGCAAAAGTCCACGAACATTTGGATAACCCCACGTACATATAGTACGCTTTACACCTTGATAGTATATTAGATCAGTGACGGGATTTCTTAAATATTTTTTTATTTAATCGTTTGCGGACCAAACACTGATACTACCACCTGTGGTTACGGTGTAAGCTATGATCTAGGAAAACGTTAAACTTTATATAAAGTGATGTTACAAAACAATCGGTTAACGATCTCTGAAATACCTGAAGAACCAAGACGAACACATACACGCATTGCATTCACCGACTTATGATACACCCCGTATCGTTAAATATTTGTATTGCCAGTTAGCGTTGATTAACGTTTCAAATTTTATAATCTATAAAGCTTGGCGAATTTGACTTGGTCCTGACCTATGTAAATGAATATATCATAAGGTCCTTTCTTTGAATATATCAATATCCGCAAGCAAATCGTGCACTATCCGTATTTTAAATGTGTGTATGTATTACATCCCGAGCGTCTTCGTACATGTACTCTCCGGGGTTATAAATATAGACAATTTCGCTTGCTTATAATGAGAAGGTCGTAAGTGGCACTTCCGACCATAAAGACTAATGCATATTTGAAATTTACATTATAATTATTATTATGAGCTTATTGTCATGAAAATCGGAACTTGTCATGTAGACCAAACTGAAGTCGAAAATGCTTGTTTTATCAAAGGTAAAGAGTGATTGTTTAACTGTTTTTCTTGTTTTCTCAAAATATTGATTTTGTAGTTACGACCTTCTCATTCTAAGCCAGCGATATATCGGCAGTAAACGTATGCAAACTAAAAGGTCAGGACCGTATCAAAACTTGCTATACTTAGTCGTTTCTAGAAGAATATATTGTAAACGACTTAAAGGTTAAGGACATTACTTTTAAAATACTTTTGTTTTGAGTGACGATAGCGTTGTTACATGAGCACATAGAATGATAATGTACATGGCAATAAAGTTGTCTCTATGTAAGATGACTTCTCACAAAATCTGCTTAATCTACTGACCAACAATAATTTCCAACAATAATTTATACAAGATAACTGGGCAAAAAACAAGCAACAACCCAAATAAAACGACGAAGACTCAGACGACTTTGGCATGAAGCAAGGGAAGAAATACATGTAAGCAACGCCACTAGACACATATGAAGGTCAAACGAAACAGTACGAATGACTATTTTCAGAAGAAAAAAATATTGCAAAACACAGAAAGCGGAGGAGAAACGTTCAGCGTACGTAGATAGATTAAGTTATTTTCTCGTTCCGTTACATGCGTTGAGCGTTGATTTGTTTTTGTTGCTCGTCTGTTCCAGTTAATTAAGTGCTGTTCCTTTTTTGCCGCTTGTATCCAGGTGTTTCAGACTCGTACCTGTTATGGGCCTGATATGATCAGATATGGAAGCCGTATGAAGCGATAAGGGTTCTGAATGGGCAACATAGAATGCCAACATTTATCCGGGAGTCCACTTGTGGACTTAACTCCAGTTGGTACATAGCAAAATAATAAAAAAATCTCTCGTAAAATCGCATTTTTTACTTCACCGGCCTTATCAATTTATATACGAACCTTGACTTATTCATCTAGAAGAAAAATAATCACTTTAACGTCGATTTATTATCTATAAAAACCCCTAAATTCTATTGCGTGACTAAGGCAGTAAAATATATATGTAACGTTGTTACAGCGTAGTAGTGCATAAATACCCAGAAAATTCATGACCTTATAGACGGTAAAACATGTTCGGGAGTTTTCATCAATAACGCCTTTGATCGTTATGACAGTTGTAAGAATACTTTATGTATTCGTAAAAACATAGTTTTGTGATTAAAAAGTCTACAAAGTTTAAGCGATTTAATCTCCAACAACAGAGACACAGAAACCTTATTTTCAACACGAGTGTTCGTTCGGTGTTTAAATAACATTGACACAGATAAGCGTTACTTAAGAAGATACGATATGTGCATGTATGTCAAGTTTGTTTTTACCGTAAACGACCTATATACCAAAAAAACCAACAACAGGAACCTAAATACAATACTAAGTATATATATATGCATTTGGTCACCTTTGACTTATGAGACACTTATCTGACATGCGTACAATACCTCCCGAATCCCTTTTCGTATTGCCGGGCGCCTTGCAGTCCGCCGAGATTCAAACAGTCAACCTCTTGCTTTAAATACGGACGCCCTAACCACACTTGACCACGGTCGCGGTTAGTTAACGAGCAATGCCAATATCATTGTTTGATGTATAAAGAAAACCCTACTAACACTTGGCAGGAAATGTAGCATTCAACACACTACAGAGAACACGAAATATATGTATGTATACTCACGTATTATACACCAGTCAGTTGCATACACGGCCCCAACCCCGGAAATCCGCGGGGGACAGTCGAGGGAAACCACCGTGTTTTTACCCCACAGTTTCACCCGCACTGTCGGGGAAATGTTGGGATTTCCCCCACAACCAAAAACCCGGGGACAATAATAATTGTCAGGGAAAGCCGGAAAATTTACCATCAGCTGTCCTCCCGTGGGGGTTTTGCCAACCCCAAAGTAAAAATTCCGGCCTATCCCCGGGAGTGTGGGCCGTGCATGTAATTAAATATACATGATATTATATCACAATATTACAGCACCCGGTCCAATGGGCCTACAAGCCATTGACAATTGAACATATGATAAATACATATTGAGTCAAGAAATGGTATGTAGTATATGTCTCAAAGATAAGTCTGGTGCTCGTGACATCGACGCTTGCCATAACGAAGCTTTAATGGTTATGGCGAGCGTCGATATCACGAGCACCAGGCCTATGTCGAACAAGTTTTTTACAAACATGTTTGCATCATCAATGCATTTTACTATGGGTATAACGAGCACCCGGTTTATCTCGAGCCTTTTAACTGACCCGATCACCCTCGAGACAACGATGTTTTACTGTATATCGCTGGCAATAAAACAACACGGCAATAAAAAAAAACCGCTTGCTATACTCGAGTTTGCAAACTTATGCATTTTTTAATCAGGTCTTTGACCAGTGTTGTCTTACGAAATCAAATAAATCAACGTAATATTATGTGCTTTCATTAAATGCTGCCCCTCCCCCCTCCGCCTACCGAATCATCTTAAATAGGAATCTCAGCTCAAATTTTGATTTTAGTCAGAGTCGCAATGAGAAGTATTTATTTTGAGTATAGCCTTGCATGGAAATTATAATTAAGGTGCATGCCAATATTTGAGATGAGATCTTCCTCAGATTGAGATGCTCCGGGGGTACGGTGGTCGAGTGGTAAGACGCTTGACTCCTGATCGAGAGGTCCAGGGTTCGATTCTCGGCCGGGACACTTGGTCATTTCAGAAACGCTATTTAGTGTTTCCCACCCAACTAGAGATGATCCTGGTTGGTAACCCAGGGGTAGTCTCGAGTGTATCGATGCTTTACACCGAGCACGTTAAAGAACCAAGGAATCTATTCGAAACGAGCTAGTGTATCGCACCCAGATTCCTTGTATCACACCTTTGTCTCGAACATTTGATAATGCAGCAGAGTGGGCCCTGCCAATTACATGAAAGATGAAGAAGAAAATCTGGGCCTGAATTAAATATTGGCAATAGAAACAGTATTCAAAAATACGAATGCTTGGAAAGGTCATCTGTTTTTTAAAGATTGAAATAAAAAATAGGACCTTTCTTATATACATTAAAAGGTATGAGAAAATCAGCCAGAGAAGGTAGCACTCAACCTTACCAGCCGAGCACAGAAATCAGAAACACCACAACACAACTACCTTGAGCAATGCCCACATATACTAGTAAGCCAAAGAAACAATAAAAAATCAAAGTCACCGCCGAAAAATGCAGAATGACCTAATTTCACAAAGACATTATAGAATAGCGGTTATTTTCCTATATACATGTCGTATACATGTCCTCAGATAACGAATTGAGTTCTATCCCAAGTGTTTATAGAAATATAGTTTACTGATAGTCTACAGTGCCAAAACACATGGAAAAACATGATAAGACTGCTTCGGCATGATATATTGATACATTGATAAAGCAACTATGTTGAGGTGATCAAACAAACTCAATATGTCTATTGACATAGCGGCCCACTTCGTGTAAAATAATCGACTTACCACAACAAAAATAGTTCCTGTACACCATGTTTTAACATTTCATTGATAAAACGGTCACTTTTGATTCCTTATCAGTATACATATCTCATTAAACGACTGTTTATTTATACAGGCCGTTTACCATATTCGTTAGTATTTCAACTCGTTACCAAACAGAGCACAGTTACAAATAAATTCTACAGCGAAGGATGGTTGACAAAATATTAAAGATCCCTCTTCCTTTTCAATCTTTATGCGTTCATATCAGCTGTGCTATGCCTGGTAATGTAACAGTTTGCACACGGAGTGTTCTAATTTACAGAGGAATTTTGGTTATCACTGTGTTTGGGTCACTGTACTTTAAAATCAGGTATCCGTTGCCTAACAAAAACCGCTACCGAATGCTTCATAGCGCTGTACTATACTAATAGTCCGGCAGATAAACAGCATATTTTGGGGTAACCGTGCAATGTCTTCTATACAAAATGTTTTTGCATTTTCTTGTTCTCTGGACCATATCATAACAGAATCCGACTGATGCCACCTTGTCATCATTGAGCAATTCTCAGAATGAGGCCCCAAAGGGGGTATATGACTTTTCATGAATTAATCAGTATAAATACATTATTATTTTATCAAATGTACAGAAAACACACTTAATGTTGTTTACATTATGCCAAATAATGTGTTTATTCAATTTATAAACATTTGTAATAGTATTTTGTGAAAATGAGGCCCAATCGTGGTTTACACTTACAACGGGGCCCGTTATTAGACAAACAAATGACTTATATTAGTAAATGATGCATGTTAAACAAATGTTTCATTATATATATTATTCGAATTGAATTAAGTGACATTGGTACGTACAAACATAGCTAAACATGAAATTAATTTACTTGAGGCCCTGTCATCATATGGCAAATGAGGCCCCAAAGGCGGTATATGAATACAGGTACATCAAGTTTTTATCAAAATAATCCGCTTAAACTCATATAAGTTATTATATTTAATACAATGTAACGCAAAACACATGAGATGTAGTTCATATTGTGTCAAGTATTGCGCTGCATAAAATACCGTAACCATAGTATATTGTTGAATTGAGGCCCCGCTTGTGGTCGACACCTAATATGTGTCCCGGCAGTAGGCTTCACAAAATATTAATAATATAAGTATAGTTATACGTGTAAAACAAATATTTCATTTGCGAATAAAACAAAATTAAAAACAAATTAGATAACTATAAATGTACATGTACAATAGCTTTGATTAGCTGATGTCATGCTTTAGTTAATGTCATTAGGGTCCCAATAAGGGTAAATGAAAATTTGAAAAGATCAAATATCGTTTAAAAATCAATTGGTCATGGACCACATTAGTATAATTATGAGATAGCTTGTAGTTATGAAAGTGTGAAAAAAATATACAGGTATTAAATTGTGAAATATCGGTACTAAATTGAGGAATTGAGGCCCTGCTTTAGTGAAAAACTATAAATAAGGGATGTACTAGGAACATGGCGATTAGTTCATTACTCAAGTATGGAATAAATTATTCGAATGAATTTAGTAGCGTCGATAAGTATTAATAACATCAATTACACTGACAAATATGGTATTCCATAAATGTGAGGCCTTTGTATGTGCAAATTCAACTGTGATTAACAATTTAAAACAATATATAACACCACATTAGGGAAATGGATAAACGGGGACATGTATCTCTGCTAGTGATTACTACATACTAGTATTGGATCAAATCGTTAGATAAATCGGACAAAAGAAGGCAATCCTCAACTGAAACAGCAGAGCACAATATGCGAAAAAAAAACAATTACAAATTGTTTGTTGGAAGGTGCCACAGCCAAAATGACGATCTGGTCATATTGCGTTATATGAAACGTTGGACATACTATTACACACAATGTCTGTAATATACTGCTAGTACTAGTATTACTAAAAGCGTTTTGTATGCATACCATCAATCACATTAAATAACTTATTGTTTGATTAGGAATAATTAATTCAAACATGTGTTATCTAACTGCATAGGAAGCATCATTTTGTATGAACCGCTTCATAAAGGTTACTCTAACACTAATGCCAGTGGTTTTTGTCTTCTAACCAGTATTTCTATCACCACCACATACACCACATACAGCCTTTCCATTCTGAAAGTTGTATTCATATACTCACTGACTACAGGCATTTGTGTTACTTAGCGGGATTTAACCCCTACCAAACAAATCACTTCTGGCTCTACATGCATTAGTGGCCACTGCCTTATGTGATTCCGATCGCTTTGGGTTTCTCACAGCCTCTCAGAGCCTTATAAGGAAGACAATAACAAGTACCCGGTAGACCAATCAGACTGTGCATCATCAGTTCACACAGTACCAAGCCAAATGGCATACAAACCGCACCAAATGAATCTATTTAAAACCACATAGGTTACTTCCCACCTTATGTGCTGCCGTTCCAGGCTCTAAGAGTTATTGAGTACACACTACCACCATGAACTGTTCACCGCCACCAAGTATGTATTGCAATTGCATGTCCTTTGTGTACTCAGGCATTGCAATACTATGTGGTGGTGAGTTCCATATGGGGATGGTGTATTTGGTTACTAGTAAAGTGAGTACGTCGTAATCATTGTTGACATGCCATAACTAGCTGGTGGAGGATCTAAATGACCAACCACCCTGTTCAGCTTCGAATTACAGTAAATGGTGGCCTTGAGTACACATTCGGGTATTGGATAGATTTACTCTTTATGAAGAGGTTCCCATGCCTTTGAGTAAGTCTACGTTGTTGCCAAATGTACCCGTAAGGGACCGGAATGACCACAGTCGCTCTTGATATGTAACCAATAGAGCTTGAATATACCATACGGGATATTACAATTTATATTGAGATGAAATTGCCAAACCTGGTGGTGGCGAATACTTCATTGGGATGTTCTACATTTTGGTGAGAACTCAATCGGTTTGAAATGTATGCTCTTGGTAGCGATGAGTACCCTTATGTACAGAATGACTGTGCTCTATTGTTATAAGGATACTACCGGATGCGACATAGGGTCACTGACGCTGATGCAACTTTCAAAAATTTGACCAAGACCAAGGGGTATTATACATTGTCTGTTTGTTAGGTCTAATTGCACACCCTGAAGCCAAACATTTGGTCTGAATTCTAACATGGGAGATGCTCGTTTCATCAAATGGTCTTGGGTGCATGTTGGTCATCGTTAGTGGTTTAATTCGAAAATTCCGGGGACCCAGA
This sequence comes from Spisula subtruncata, assembly GCA_963678985.1. Lineage (NCBI taxonomy): Eukaryota > Metazoa > Mollusca > Bivalvia > Venerida > Mactridae > Spisula > Spisula subtruncata. The sequence goes on along the minus strand of OY787673.1, from coordinate 38,780,023 downwards.
ACCATTCTGCATTATTCCCTTTTCTGAAACCCTCTTAACAATATTGATAGGTGCATTACAAGTATCTCATAGTGCCTTGTTCTAAGTGGAAATATCAAGGTATAACATATGATGTAAAAGAAAATATAAGAGTTTAACGACACATTAAGGACCTCAACTCATCATTCCATTTCCAATCTATACGTTCATGTTAATATAGATGATTTACTTAAATTTGATTATAAAGAAAGTCTCATATTTCATATAATAAAATGTTGAATTAAACATGGTCTATGTATCATTTTCTCCTTTTCATTGTTTAACACAGACGCACACTCTCATTGCCTCATTTGTCATTTTCAAAATGAAGTGCATGACTATTAACAAAACACTTTTCTACCAATAATAGTTATGGTTAAAGTTAAATTCCGTAAGGTTCAGTGAAATAACTTGACATAATTAGAAATACATAAAAGTAGATTGGACAATTGTTTTCCCATAAAGTTCATCCATTTTAACTTACCCCTATCAGGGCCTCAATTCAATTAATTTCATTGTTGATTCGTGTTTGCACTTGTCAATGCCACTTTATTCAATATAAAATGTATTCAAGAATAAAAATGTGTGAGCGTGCATCATTTACTAATTTAACTTTTTGGCTAATAACATGTCTCGTTTTATGTGTAAACCACGAGAATGGGGGCTCATTTTCACAATGTACTATTACAAATGTTTATAAATTGAATTTGGCAAAATATAATTATCATTTAGGGTGTTTTGTAACATAACATGAACTACATTTAAGGTGATTTGCGTTATGTACATTTGATTGAACATTATACAGTATATGTGTTTAAGCTAACTACAAGTATATTGATACAAAACCATACTATACCACTATGGGGCCATATTTGCTAAATGATGGCAGGGCCTCAAGTAAATTAATTTGATATTTAGCTATAATTGTGTGTACCAATTTTACTGAATTCAAGTTAAAGAATAGATATAATGAAACATTTGTTTAACATGCATCATATACTAATTTAAACCAATGGTTTGTCTAAAAACGGGCCTCGTATTAGGCGTAAACCACGATTGGGGCCTCATTTTCACAATTTGCTATTACAGATGTGTATAAATTGAATAAACACATTATTTGGCATAAAATAATCAACATTTAGTGTGTTATTCTGTACATTTGATAAAACAATAATGTATTTATACTGAATAATTCATGAACATTCATATACCCCCTTTGGGGCCTCATTCTGAGAATTGCTCAATGATGACAAGGTGGCATCACTCGGATTCTGTTATGACATGGTCCAGAGAACAAGAAAATGCAAAAACATTTTGTATAGAAGATATTGCACGGTCCATTGCAAGTTCTGCCGGACTATAAGAAATGGATAGCTTAAAACCTCGACTGGTCTGGTGACAATTTGGCTAAACCATCAAGGGGGTCTGCCATGAAAGGCAACGATAGATGTTATATACCAAAATATTTGGAGAGGAATACTGACTAAAAAATATCGGGAGCCTTTCATGGGGCGATATAGCGTTTTGAGTAATCCAAGATGGCCGCCAAAATTTACGAATAAATTTGGTAGTATATTATCTAACGTTGTTATTTATTTAGGATTTAACTAAGATGTATTGGTCTGGGTATTATTCATTTGATAATGTACATTAACTGAACATAATGTACTTGTCACTTAAAGGCCAAGGTCAATGTCATTTCAAGGTCAAATCGTGAAAAATAGCTGAAAGATGGACATTTCCTACATAACTTTCTTGTGTTAGCAAATATTTTTATTCAAATTGGCATTAAATGTTATAAAATAGTTTGTAAACATACATTCTTTAATTATAAGTTTAGTTTTAAATTCAAAATATTAAATCTAGCATTAATTTATAATGCATGTACAATGTTGATTGAGAAAGCATTCTTAGGTTACTGCATCCATAATTAAAAATTTATCTTAGTTTTCAATATACTTATAAAGTTGTCATTCTAATAATACATGTATAAATAAATCTACTCTTTACACAGGGTCGATGTCACTTTACAAGGTTAAATTATGAAAAATAGCGGGAAAATTAATATTTCACGATTCTGTCCTTGTTTTAGCAGATGTTTGGTATTCAAATAGTTTTTAAGCCGATAACATTCTTTTAAGTAAATATTTTGTAATTATCAGTTCAATTTGTAATTCAAAATATATAAAACAGACGTTAGTATGCATAGACACGTTGGTCGAGATGCCATTTTTAGATAAATGCTTCATATTTAAATTTTCTATAAAATTTCTAATACATTTGTATAGCTAGTTTGCGATAGAAAAAAATCGTGTTTTTTAAATATTTCTCTGTAATTACTACACCTACAAGTATGAAATTTTGCACGAATAGATGAAATATATCTACTACCTAATACACACTAAAATTTCAGCAACATCAGAAATGAGTTAAAAAAGTTTTGTTCATAAGTTCTATGTAACATTTTTGTAGTTTTGTATGAAAAATCAAGTTAGAAGACTTGATACTTGCAACAGCCAATTTACGGTCAAATGATACGCATAACGGTATATTTACGTATTTGCAACCCACTTAATTTAACACATGCGAGGCCCGTCTGTGAATATGACGAAGTACATGTTATAGCTGTACATTGTTTACAAGCGACACACCTAAATAAACCGAATAGCAAGGGCCTCCCAAGACTTGTCTTTATAACAGCAATCTCAATCCCGCTGATCACGGATTGTAACGGTTAAATAATTGATAGTAAATCATCAATGGAATACCAGATTACCTCCCTGCGTTAAACTGTAAATACGCATGTAATTTCAATATGTAATAAAGAATAAATATCTTTTAATTGGTGACTAAAAATTATGAAATTCAAAATGAGACTAGGTAGGAAGTTATTGTAGTTCGGGGTAATTTTTTACCAAAATCTGATGACTAGATTTTTAGAAATCTTTAAAAAACACGATTTTTTTCTATCGCAAACTAGCTATATAAAGTTTTCATAATAAGTTGATAGTAGGCTACGATAGTGAAAAGTCGATAGTACGATAAGTCGATAGTAGGCTACGATAGTGAAAAGTCGATAGTACGATAAGTCGATAGTAGGCTACGATAGTGAAAAGTCGATAGTACGATAAGTCGATAGTAGGCTACGATAGTGAAAAGTCGATAGTACGATAAGTCGATAGTAGGCTACGATAGTGAAAAGTCGATAGTACGTAAAGCCGATATTAGGCTACGATAGTGAAAAGTCGATAGTACGAAAAGTCGATAGTAGGCTACGATAGTGAAAAGTCGATAGTACGAAAAGTCGATAGTCGTGTCATCGAGTTTTCACTATCGTATTATCGACTTTTTACTATGATCGTACAATCGACTTTCGTTTTTTTGGCTTACATATATGCAGTGATGGTCCTAACGAGACACCATACATCATAGAGGGAAACACTAGGTCTGCAAAAATAAAATACAGCCATAGATTAATACACTACGACCTCTAAACAACAGCCACTTTATAATAAACAACACTTTCACAATGTCCATAAGCCAATATTTCTATAAATGTAACTCCGGTAGAGCAACACCCAAGTATATTAACACTGGCTGGAAAGATATGAAAGCTCTATTGTGTATCAAAATGATATACACCCAACCGTGAAAGCTCGGCCATTTCCGTATGTCTCAGGTAAATACGAATATTTTCCATTGCATAATAACCGAGGTGATCAGAATGGATATACACCTACATGTAAATACTACCAACTTGTACCAGCAAGAATATTTCTACACACAGGTAAAATGGCTCAACTTAAGCTAAAAATAAACTTCGCTGCCAGCAATGTTTAAATCCATGGAATAAGACATATGCGCCTCAGATGTTCGCTTGAGCTACTGATAGATACACGTTGTTAGTGTACAGTTCTGTATTATTGAAAGAAAATGGAATTCTCGACGTTATTGCTAGGTTTAGTTTTGATACATGTTTATAATGTCGATATGGCATCAGGATCAACGTTGAGAATGTTGAATGAAAAACTGGATTTCTTAGAATCAAGACTGGATTTTGAAAATAAACAAAGACACAAAGATTATGAGAACATTATGTCGAAACTTAGTGAAATAACAACAAAATTTGAACAAAGGGAGAACCAACCAAATATCGGCACAGATTCTAAAATGGACACTATAAAGGACACTAGAGATGTTAAAAGTGTTTCTGATATGAACGATAAATTAGATTTTTTGATAAAAGGAATGGCTGAAGAAAAGAGAGAAAATAGAATAACCAGACAGAAATTACCGAATATTGAACGGAAATTAGTTGAAATGAATCATCGAATGAAAAGGGAAATATCCAGACTGGACTCAGAAACCATCGTCGCTAAGTTAGCATTGAATGAACATGTTGCAACACTGAGTCATACCATTGAAGACTTTGCTAAACGTAGTAACGAACAATTCACTAGTATTAACCATGGTATTGATTTAATTCTGACAACACAAAACGATAAAATGTCGAAAATGGAATCAGAAATCACAGGAACGAATGCCCAGTTTGAAACGTTGAGTGACATATTTAACAGTGCAATGAAACGTAATGATGAACAGTTCGGAAATATGACCCGTGGTATTGATGTGATAGTGACAACCCATAATGACAAATGTGAGAAAATAGGAAATCAACTTGAAGATTTGCTTACTAAACGATGTAATATCGATAGTTTCAGTAAGTTTATGATGACTTCCACTGAATCACCAGCAACAACTAGTATATCACACTCTACTGAGAAGACGCAGGATCCGCCCACTGATGTAACAAGCTGTAAGGATGAATATAAAAACGGCAACCGTCAAAGTGGTGTGTATACAGTGTATAATAATGGTAATAAACAGGAGGTATATTGCGACCAGACGACTGGAGGAGGCGGTTGGACAGTATTCCAACGCCGTGTGAATGGTGATGTGGACTTTTACAGAGATTGGGAGAGTTACAAAATGGGATTCGGAGATTTGACCGGTAATTTCTGGCTTGGAAATGAATATTTGAGTTCGATTCTTGGAAACAGACAACATGAGCTACGTATAGATATGGAAGATTTCAATGGGAATCGAGCCTATGCTAAATATAGCTCATTCCTTATTGACCCTGAATCAGATCATTATACCTTACACGTGAGTGGATTTAGTGGCACTGCTAGAGACGCACTTGCATACCATAATGGTCAGAGGTTTATAACAAAAGATGTAGATTTAGATCAATGGTCAACTAGTTGTTCAAACAAGTATAAAGGAGGATGGTGGTATAACAATTGTCATTACTCAAATCTGAATGGTTTGTACCACAGCTCTTCTCACGATGATAATCAAGATGGTTTAATTTGGAGAGAATGGAAAGGACGGTATTATTCACTGAAATTTGTCGAAATGAAATACCGATTAAAATAGGACAATCGTACAAAACGAACGACTTTAAAGTTGCAGTGTATGTACATGTATTAGACTTCAAACTAACTGTGGTATGTCTTGAAGTGAGTATACGTGTACATTTTATATAATATGTACGAGCATACTATGGATTAATGTTAAAACCGTTCAAAGTTAAATGAGAATGGTTATAAACACGAACATTTCCGTCAGGTAAACTATTTGTTATCTAGAATAACTACAATCCGTATTCTTTCGATTGAATAGGATAATTCTCTCATTAGTATTAATTATTGAATCGCCAGTTGGTGACCACAGAATTGGATATAATTTATAACTATCGATGGACTGTATTTAGTAGCATGGGGAACTTTTCGCAAAATCATATGTATCTTGTCGGCAAAGCATTTTGTTACCGCACTAATTGTTCTCTTATCAAACTGATGAAAACTTTCAATGCAGCCCAGAATACTATGTTGTTCGTCGGACTCAATGAACGTTCTGTTCTAGATTACGCAAGTGTGGTATGGGTGGAAAATGACACGACTAAAGCAATGACGAAATTCAACTTGAATTATGCAAAAAATGTTCATTAGACAAGTGATTCTTGACACTCGCAATATTACGGGATGTACTGAGATTTACCTTTTTATATTGTAAATATGTGAGAACAATAAACTACTGTTGAAAATTGTAATCTACAGACAGTATCAAAGTGTGGCACGCTGTATATGTATTGTTACGATTCACGTTTATTTGGTTTACTTCCAGACACCCGTCCTCTCAGTGAAAACATTATAGTACGATGTGGCATGCGGTATATGTACTTCCAGACATCCGTCCTCTCAGGGAAAATAATATAGTACGGTGCGGCATACGGTACTTGTACTTCCAGACATTTGTCCTTTCAGTGAAAACAATAAAGTACGGTGCGGCATACGGTACGTGTACTTCCATACGTTCGTTCGTATGACAGTGAAAACAATATAGTACGGTGTGACATACGGTACGTGTACTTCCAGACATTCGTTCGTTCAGTGAAAACAATATAGTACGGTGCGGCATACGGTCCGTGTACTTCCAGACATTCGTTCGTTTAGTGAAAACAATATAGTACGGTACGGCATACGGTAAACGTACTCCCAGCCATCCGTCCGTTCAATGAAAACAGTAAAGTACGATGCAGCATACGGTATATGTAATACCAGACATCCGTCCGCTTGGTGAAAACAATGTAGTTCGGTGCGGCATACGGTACACGTAATTCCAGACATCCGTCAGTTCAGTGAAAACTATATAGTACGGTGTGGCATACTGTATATGTACTTCAAGACATCCGTCCGTCCAGTGAAAACAATAAAGTACGATGCGGCATACGGTACACATACTTCCAGACATCCGTCCGTTCAGTGAAAACTATAAAGTACGGTGTGGCATACGGTATATGTACTTCCAGACATCCGTCCGCTCAGTGAAAACATAATGGTACGGTGCGGCATACGGTATATTTACTTCCAGACCTTCGTCCGCTCGGTGAAAACAATATAGAACGTACTGCATACGGTACACGTACTTTCAGACATCCGTCCGTTCAGAGAAAACAATATAGTACGATGCAACATACGATACATATACTTCAAGACATTCATCTGTTTAGTGAAATAATATAGTACGTTGCGGCATACGGTATATGTACTTCCAGAAATTCGTCCGCTCAGTGAAAACAATACAGTACGATGCGACATACGGTATGTGTTCTTCCAGACATCCGTCCGCTCAGTGAAAACAATATAGTTTGATGCGACGTACGGTATATGTACTTCCAGACATCCGTCCGTTCAGTGAAAACAATATAGTTCGGTGCGGCATACGGTATATGTACTTCCAGACATCCGTCCGCTCAGTGAAAACAATGTAGTACGATGTGGCATACGGTATATGTACTTCCAGACATCCGTCCGTTTAGTGAAAACAATGTAGTACGATGCGGCATACGGTATATGTACTTCAGGACATTCGTCCGTTCAGTGAAAACAATAAAGTACGGTGCGACATACGGTATATGTACGTCCAGACATCCGTCCGTTCAGTGAAAACAATATAGTACGGTGCGGCATACGGTATTTGTGCTTCAGGACATTCGTCCGTTCAGTGAAAACAGTATAGTTCGATGCGGCACACGGTGCATGTACTGCCAGACATCCGTCCCAGTGAAAACAATATAGTACGGTGCGGCTTTCGGTATATGTGCTTCCGGACATTCGTCTATTCAGTGAAAACAATATTGTACGATGCGGCATACGGTACTTGTACTGTGATGACACACGTTAATTGAGTCTACTTCCGCTCAGCCGGGTGCACATAATAATTATATAGAAATTAAACTTACGCATTAAAGCTGAGGACGAACAACACTTCTGGCTTACCTATTTGGAATATGTTTATGTTCTATCTATTCACATGTATACTTTGTACTAGTATTATGATTTGTTCGTTTTTAAATAACTTTTTTTACCATGTATGTAAATATGTTTTTTACTATGAACATGACTATGTACGTGGGTGAATTTAAACGTTCGTAGAATTTTGACATAACTTTTTTGTCGAAGTTATAGTCGTCATATTTATGCTGAATGAATACAGTGGTATTTTCTTTACATAGACAGATTCATAGCGACCTGATGATAACTGTTTTAAAAATATTTATATCTTTAATAGGGGCGATTACGTATACTGGAGCAAACGAATTATTTGAAACACCAAATTTTCTAAAAATTCTAAATTGTAGGACCTCCAAAGATCGTCAGAATTTTACGTCTGATTGCATGTTATCATTTATTAAGTCAGTTAAAATCAAGACGTCATCTCCGATAAATAATGTTTTAATCGACATTTATACAATCGCACTGAAAAGAAATACCCTATATAATAACTATATAATAGCGGACATAGGGGCACCGCACACAATATTAAACAAACAATTGAAAATCCAGAAACTGTGTTCTCGATGGTTATCCAAATATATTTACATAATAGTCACTTAGAGTAGCAAAAATAAGTAAAACGTTAACGTAAGCATTGACAAAGGTTGAGTTTGTTTGACGTCTTTCACTGAATGATACTGACGTGCTTCGGTATGCTGATACAGCATGTGTGCGTTTCTATGTAAAACTTTTGTAAAGTTTTGACTAATTTAATGACATTTGTCAAATTGTTTTATTATACTTATATTCACATTATATTAAAATTTGAAATCATTTGAAGCTGAGGTTTGTGGTTTATGATATTTTCTACGAAATGTTTGAGCCACCCACGTACACGCCTTTGAAAATATATTTTGTCGTATAATGTTAATAATTTCAGTAAAATTATAAAATGTATAGAATATTGCGTGATACTTTGAGTTTACATTTCTAGAGCAACATAACATATATTGTTTTAACATTAAATTGCATACATACAATTTTTAGTCACAAAATGTAATAGATGTAAAAATATAACTCGTGATACAATAAGTAATATGAACAAACAAAACGGTTTTAATATAAATTCTGAAAACTTTTTAATAACATGATACATGTTATCTCAAACTGACATTTTATCTATCAGGGGTCTGTTGTCTAAACAGATCGTAACCAAGCGTCTTTGTACGGAGATCACAATGGACTCGTAACGGAGATCGTACGGGGCTCGCACGGTACTCGTAGGTCAAACGTAGCTCGCAAGTCACTCGAGCGATGTCCACACGGTCTCAGTAAGATGCTCGCACGATGTCCATTCGAGGTCCGTGCGACAAGAATAAAATTCTTCATTTTTCCCTGGTCACATTAATCGTACAAGCTCCGTGCGAGTCGAAATTTAGCAATGCCGTACGGAGTCGCAAACTCGTACGAGCATCGTACGGATTTTAGTAACTCGTAAAGGACTCGGGAGCTCGGTGAAAATTAGCACTACCCAAACAACATCATCAAACAATCCCAGACTTACATTTCCTAATCAGACAGTGAGCATACGGTGTGATACACAATTCGGACATTAGACCACCATCAGTGTATGCACGAGTCTACTTCCTTATCGCAATAAGAGATACTGGTATACGTTTAATTATATAGTACAATGATAGGAAATAACGGATGCTTTTGGTCGCAATAAAATATGGGATAACATCGGATAGGGAATGTAGGCCCTTAAACAGCCGAGCACTGAATACATAAACAATATCACATACCAACGTGACCTTGGCCTTGTGGTTTTCGCATCCAGAAAAACAACATTGCGTTGTGTACAGAGTCTAGCCTTTTTAAGAAATTTAATGTACAGAATCTAGTTTTTTACTGCACTGTGTCTAGCAGTCCTGTACAGGGTCTGGTTTCCAATTTTTGACTATATTGACAAAAACTAATCGAATTTACCAAAACTATTGCTTTGTTTAAATTGTTCAGTGATATCTTTATACTATAAAAATTATTTGGGACGAAAATGTTATTTTATTTCCTTCGAACTTTAGGTCGTGGGTTCAACCCCCACTAGAGCCAAAATATTTGTATTCTTTTTTCTTTAAGTTTTAGTAATAAGACAATGTTTTGGCTTCGTGACTTGACTTTATAGTGTAATTTGGAGAAAAATATTTTTTTCTTTTTTTTCTTTTATTTAATAGGAATTTATATGTGGCAAATAGATGAAAATCGGGTTACTATGGATTTCTGTTTGGTCACCCCCCCCATTTTGAAGACCACCAACATGGACATTCATTTTTAATTTTGTTAAATAAACATGCGCGTGCATGTCTATTATCTACATTTCTAAAAAAATTATTTGTTCTAATGTATACATTGATGCACTGAAAACATTCCCATGTGCAAACTTTTGAACCGAAGTATCGGTCAACTGTCAGCCTAACCGCGCGCATTGAGTAACTATTTGCCAATTCTGACGTTTCTACAGAACACTCTTAAAATGATGTTTCCGGCGAAACCAATGATTCAAGTTATTTGTAAATAAACCCAATAGTCGTCTGAGCAATGTTCAGATGTAAGATGAGCAATGAATACAATATCCATACATAAATTAATATTAAAACGAAGCTATTTATGTCAAATGTATGAATTAGATGTATCGTTTATGAAGTATAAAAACATGCACAAAAGTTCGATAAAAACAAAGTGGAACACACAGTCCATATAAAAAGTATGTTTCTATGAATAGGACAGGTTATCCAGAAGGCCATGTTGCCAACTAGAAATTAACATAATTTGTTTTAGATAAAACCATACTTTAAAAAAAACCCCGGTAATAATCGTTACAACCCTGGCTAGTGGACCCGTCCAAAGGTCCAAAGGTCATATTTCGAAGGTCGTTGTACATCTACAAATCCACGCGCTAGACTAATGCAGTGTTCAGTTACAATACTTGATACAATTCACTAAATGTAGTTTTTTCAAAGAACTAATAATGATAAAAAGGTACGTAGTTTACATTCATAATTAGTAATTAATATTTTACTTTCATCAATGCGTCGTAAGTATGCTTCAATATTTTAAAATGACAAACAAATGCATACATGCTCCGATGTAACTATCAATCGAAGGACCGTCGTCTTACTCTGGCTCGCATTCTAGCACAGATATGGCCTCTTTATATAATTGGACTGCATGTAAATATGACAATATTTCATGCATGATATCCAAAGCATGCTCTACATGAACGAAAAGTATCATGAATATCATACAAATGTAGTTTACAGGTACATGTATACGCTTTATATCTTCTGTAGCTTCGTTGAAATGCTTCCAACCATGGCTATTTTTAAATAAACTATCCTGATGTTTGTCCCCAGACATACATTGAATCGGTGACACAAAGTTATTTTAATGTTCATAGACAAGCATGTATGATTAACCACACGGACTTAACCTGAAAATTAATTTATATTAACACTGTTTACAAACAAAGAATACATAAATGTAACGAGAAAATCAAATAAATAACATTAACTAGACCCCGTACTCCCGGCTAGACCCCGAACACTTGTTATGTGAATAAAAACTAGACTCTGTACATTAAAAAACTAGACCCAGTACACAACGCAATATTGTTTTTCGTCAATTACATGCTTGTTAGTGCATGTTTATTGACGAGGGTTTCAACATAGGTAAAGAACAGTTCAGGTTAAAGTTTAAATCTTAACAGGGTCTTGGAAAATGAATAATTTAGCTGCGATAAAAGAAAAATGTACGTTTTTCTGCACCGTCCGTCAAAAGAGGTACATTTCGGTGCTGTTTGTCAAGAGTTAACGATATTACAGCGCAAATGACTACATTAAAGCTTTACAATAAACATCACACTACATAAATCAGTTCTCTTCAAGTGAATCACATACACATTTACAGAATAATGGTTACAAACTTACCGTCCTCCGAAATCGATTACCACTTTTACTTTCGTTTTGGTCCAAAATAGGGGGCTATTTCCGCTGTACGGTGTCTACCAGTTCTAAGAACTTTGTTAAAAAATGTAAATCGCATGATTCATATTCAAATACCTAAATGATTCTAACAAAGCTTCGAACTTGGATAAATCAAATAAATATTAGACTGTGTGTTACCTCTGTATCCGTATGTTCTCAGTCTCCATAGGTTTTCTTATTCATGATCTGTCTTGACGCAACCCATGTCAGGTATTATGTTTTGTAAAGGGCAATTAAACGATTAAAAATTATGTAAATTGGGGGAAGGTGCCACAACTCATCGACATAGGTTTTGACGCTCACAACCTAAGGTAGGCCTTAGAACAAGTATGCCACTAAACTCACTAAACCCTTCAAAGCCATGAAGTTATCAAGTTACAGTGCCCTAGACAGCGAGGTAGGCGGGAAAATCGTATAGCTACATAGATGGAAACCCGAAGCGTGCACGATTTATTAGAGGGGTAAACCGTAATACAATATATCGATGACTTAGAACCAGAAGGTCATAACTACCTCTTACGATCTTATTAGACTCATACATATTTGAAATCCGCTTAACAAGCCGCTTCTTATGAGCATATTTTCATGAAATGAAAGTTTTAAAAACGTGTTTTCCCAAAGGTAAAGAGTAAATTACAGACAGTTTTCTCTTGTTTTCTCAATATATCGATACAGTAGTTACGACCTTCTTGTTCTGAGCCAGCGATATATACAGGACTCGCTGATCGACCAAACATTATAAAAGTGCGCAAATGATAATGTCATATTTACACACATTAATCGAATTGATATACTGTTGCAAAATCGGCATCTTAAAAACCCGCGCAATATTAATGCATACGTTTGCAACACTGTAACAATCGGGCCAATGTAGGTATAATATATGGCTGATCAGCGAGTATTGTATAATCTTACAAGCCTTAGGTGCAAACAAGCAATGACGCTACGCATGTTTCTGAAGACAGGTAAAAGGTATGTGCAAAAATAACCTACAAGAGCTGTCTGCATCTTTCGAAACCACAGTATAAAGCACATTTGATTCTGGCGTTCACTAGAGCAATAGGTAAACACATGATACATGATAGAAGGTGCTTCATTATTTGTACGAAATGGAATTTACGGTGATTTTGCTTAGTTTTGGATTGTTATACATACATAATGTTGAACTTGTGTCAGGATTATCGTTGAGACGTTTGAATGAAAAGATCGACATTTAAGAAGCCAAACTTGGTGTTGAAAATAAACAAAGACACATTGATTATGAGAACATAATGTTGAAACTTAACGAAATAACGACGCAATTGGGACACAGGGATAAGCAACCGAGTATTGGAGATTCTAGAATTGACACTACTGATGGGAATAGCGCTATAGGAGGTGTCAGAAAAAGTGTTTCCGATATAAATAATCAATTACAATATTTGATGAAAGGACTGACTCAGGAAAAGAAGAAGAATGGAATAACCCGCCAGAAATTACCGAATATTGAACGTACAATAGACGAAATAAATCATCGAGTGAAAAGGGAACTTTCGAGGTTGGACTCAGAAATCACAACTGTGAGTTTAGAGTGTAAAGCACATACCGAAAGTATGAGCTTAAGGATTGAAGATTTGGCAAATGTAGGCCAAGATATTTATTTGATAGTTAAAACACAAAATGACAAACTGTCGAGAATGGAAACAGAAACAACAAGAACAAGTGCTCACATTGAAATGTTAAGTAACACTCTTAATAACTCACAAAAGCGAAATGATGAACAGTTTGAAAATATTACCCGCATCGTTGATGATATAGTTGCTGCCCATATTGTTAAATGTGAGAAAATACAAACTCAACTTGAAGCAACAATCAATAAACAATGCCAAATCGAAAGTTTAAGAAAGTCTATAGTCACTCCCACTGAATCACCGGAAACAACTAGTATACCGGTACCAGACTCTACTGAGAAGACGCAGGATCCGCCCACTGATATAAAAAGCTGTAAGGATGAATATAAAAACGGCAACCGTCACAGTGGTGTGTATACAGTGTATAATAATGGCAATAAACAGAAGGTATATTGCGATCAGACGACTGGAGGAGGCGGTTGGACTGTCTTCCAACGCCGTGTAAATGGTGATGTGGACTTTTACAGGGATTGGGAGAGTTACAAAATTGGATTCGGAGATTTGACCGGTAATTTCTGGCTGGGAAATGAATATTTGAGTTCGGTTCTTGGAAACGGACAACATGAGTTACGTATAGATTTGGAGGATTTCGAGGGGAATCGAGCGTATGCTGAATATAGCTCATTCCTAATAGACCCTGAATCAGATCATTATACCTTACACGTGAGTGGATTTAGTGGAAATGCTGGAGACGCACTTGAATATCATAATGGTCTGAGGTTTATAACAAAAGATGAAGATCGAAATACTTGTTCAAAGCGCTTTAAAGGAGGATGGTGGTATAGACGTTGTCGTCACTCAAATCTGAATGGTCCGTACCTCAGCTCTTCTTATGATATTAATGCAAATGGTTTAATTTGGAGACAATGGAAAGGATGGAACTATTCACTGAAATTCGTCGAAATGAAATTCCGATTAAAGTAGTGCAATCGTACTAAACGAACGACTTAAAAGTTGCAGTGTATGTACATGTATTAGGCTTTAAACTAACTGTGGTATGTTGTGAAGTGAGTATACGTGTACATTGTATATAATATGTACGAGCATACTAGTGATTAATGTAAAATCCGTTCAAAGTTAAATGAGGATGGTTATAAACACGAACATTTCCGTCAGGTAAACTATTTGTTATCTAGAATAACTACCATCCGTATTCTCTCGATTGAATGGGATAGTTCTCTCATTAGTATTAATTTTTGAATCGCCAGTAGGTGACCACAGAATTGGATATAATTTATAACTATCGATGGACTGTATTTAGTAGCATGGGGAACTTTTCGCTAAATCATAGGTATCTTGTCGGTAAAGCAATTTGTTACTGCACTAATTGTTCTCTTATGAAACTGACGTAAACTTTCAATGCAGCCTAGAATACTATGTTGTTCGCCGGACTCAATGCACGTTCTGTTCTAGATTACGCAAGTGTGGTATGGGTGGAAAATGACACGACTAAAGCAACGACAGGAATTCGACTTGAATTATGCAAAAAAATGTTTATTAGACAAGTGATTCTTGACCCTCGCACTATTACGGGATATACTGAGATATACCTGTTTTACGTTTTAAATAAGTGAGAACAATAAACTACTGTTGAAAATTGTAATCTACAGACAGTATCAAACTGAAGTGAAAATATAGTATGGTACGGTGTGACACGCGGTATATGTATTGTTACGATTCACGTTTATTGGGTCTACTTCCAGACACCCGTCAACTCAGTGAAAACATTATAGTACGATGTGGCATACGGTACGTGTACTTCCAGACATCCGTCCTCTCAGTGAAAACACTATATTACGATGTGGCATACGGTATATGTACATGTACCTCCAAACATCCGTCCTCTCAGTGAAAAGAATATAGTACGGTGTGGCATACGGTATATGTACTTCCAGACATCCGTCCGTTCAGTGAAAACAATATAGTTCGGTTTGGCATACGGTATCTGTACTTCCAGACATCCGTCCTCTCAGTGAAAACAATATAGTACGATGTGGCATACGGTATATGTACTTCCAGAAATCCGTCCTCTCTGAGAAGACAATATAGTACGGTGTAGCATACGGTATATGTACTTCCAGACATCCGTCCTCTCAGTGAAAACAATATAGTTCGGTGTGGCATACGGTACGTGTACTTCCAGACATCCGTCCGTTCAGTGGAAACATTATAGTACGATGTGGCATACGGTATATGTATTTCCAGACATCCGCCCTCTTAGTGAAAACAATATAGTACGATGTGGCATACGGTATATGTACTTCCAGACATTTGTCCTCTCAGTAAAAACAATATAGTACGGTGCGGCACACGGTACATCTACTTCAAGACATTCGTTTGTTCAGTGAAAACAATATAGTACGGTGCAGCATACGGTACGTGTACTTCCAGACATTTGTCCGTTCAGTGAAAACAATATAGTACGGTGCGGCATACGGCACGTGTACTTCCAGACATTTGTCCGTTCAGTGAAAACAATATAGTACGGTACGGTACACGGTACATCTACTTCAAGACATTCGTTTGTTCAGTGAAAACAATATAGTACGGTGCGGCATACGGTACGTGTACTTCCAGACAGTCGTCCGTTCAGTGAAAACAATATAGTACGGTGCGGCATACGGCACGTGTACTTCCAGACATTTGTCCGTTCAGTGAAAACAATATAGTACGGTGCGGCATACGGTATATGAACGTCCAGACATTCGTGCGTTCAGTAAAAACAATATAGTACGGTGCGGCATACGGTATATGTACGTCCAGGTATCCGTCCGTTCAGTGAAAACAATATAGTACGATGCGGCATACGGTGCCTTTACTGCCAGACATCTACTTCTGCTCCGCCGACTGCACATAATAATTATATATAGATTAAACATTATGCATTAAAGCTATGAATAACACTTCTGGCTTACTTATTTTGGAATATGTTTATGTTCTATCTATTCGCATGTATACTTTGTACTAGTATAATGATTTGTTCGTTTTTAAATAACTTGTTTTACCATGAATGTAAATATGTTTTTACTATGAACATGACTATGTACTTCGGTGAATTAAAACGTTCGTAGAATTTTGGCATAACTTTTTTATCGTATTTATTGTCGTCATATTTATGCTGAATGAATACATTGGTATTTTCTTTATATACAGATTTATAGCGACCTGATGATAACTGTTTGAAAACTATCTATTCAAGTCCGCGGTGATTTTAAATGTGTAGTTTTTTGTGTACATGCGAGAAAGATCTACTCACAAATATTGCTTGCGTAGTTGAACGATGTTTTTGCTCATGTATATTCAGATTCATGATAGAACGAACGTTTCTCGGTGAAAGAAATTAGCACCAATTACTGACACAATTATCAAAATTTACATGCGCGTCTATCGCTCGTTCAGCAAATATCATAATTAAAATCTAAATTATAGGTAATTATCAATCAACAATTGAATTTATAAACGGCACTGACCAACCCTCATAATCCAATCAAAATATCTTCTTTACCAACGATTAAATAAGTGTTTTCCTAATGCGTTAATTACACAATCAGCAGTCAGAATTCAAGGTCGGTTCGTTGCACGCGCTCTATTCATGTGTATGTAAACATGGCACATCGCGAGAGCTGATTTGTTCACAGTAGCATAGTCCCACCTACCGTCTATAGATGTTTACCAAATAAGTTTCCAACTTGTAATTTTATGGCTTTTGGTGAAACGCATTCGAAGAAATCTGCGGGTTCCGTGAACTCGTATGTATGTCGACATTTTAAATTTTTCGCGTCTACATAATTAGAACAATATGCCCATGATCGATCCTAGAACCCTAAATTTCAAGATTCAACGAATCTCGGAAAATTACCGGGTATGTGTTTTGATGTTAATACATGCATGTGATTTATTTCAGGCTGTTTTTTATTTAATTACCGCGACTATGTCGACTCTAATTAATATCTGACTGTTTCCGAAATATGCAGATCTTTGTTCCTACGAAAGTTTATAATAGTTAATCGCATAATGCAAGACGAAGAACGGGTAATATAAAGAAACTGCGATACTACTCGCGCTACGTATATATTAGTGTTCATCCTTACTGTTCTATAGAAATTAGAAACGTCGACGGGAGCGAAGCGACAGGAGACGTTTCTAATTTCTATAGAACAGTAAGGATGAATACTAATATACTTAGTGTGCAGGTTTATTTGTTTATTTATAGAACTGCGGTACTATGCTACATAGAACGGTACTAAGTTACATAGTACGTTCTATGAACCAATTTTTACATAGTAAACCATCTTGTTCGTTCTACGGGATTTAGAACTCTCGAAACATTTAAAATACAGGAATTTCATTGGCTGACAAATAAACCTGCACACTAAAGTCAATTAAGACGTTTTCATAGCGCGAGATAATGTAGCCCGTCTCTGACGTCACAATGACGTCATTTTGCTAACAGGGGCGGAAATGTCGCGTTACTGGGTAAATATTTTTAAATTTTTAACTATGAGCGCACGCTTGTCCCAAAAATTAACAGTGATGTCACGATTCTATATGAAATTTGTCATCAATTTAACTAAGTTTGAAGGTGGGACTCGCGTGCCCCCAAATTGCGGCAAACTGGGGGTCTGTCGACAATTTTCATTTTCATGAAGGACAGATGTTATTTATTAGCTATAGAAGATAAATAATCGTTTTATTCCAATTTTCATTTTTCATTATTTCTGGGCCATTTTTTACTAGTTAGTGAACCTTGTCCTTTACCAAATTTTCTAAAAATTCTAAATTGTAGGACCTCCAAAGACCGTCAGAATTTTACGTCTGATCGCTGTTATTATTTATTAAGTCTGTAAAAATCCAGACGTCATCTGCGATAAAAAATGTTTTAATCGACATTTATACAATCGCACTAAATAGAAATACCCTATATAATAGCTACATGTTATAATAGCGGATATGGGGACAGCGCACCCTATATAAAACAAACAATTGAAAATCCAGAAACTGTGTTCTCGATGGTTATTCAAAAATACCTACATAATAGCCACTTAAGAGAAGCGAAAATAAGTCAAAACCTTAACGTAAGCATTGACAAAGGTTGAGTTTGTTTGACGTCGTTCACTAAATGATACTGACGTGCTTCGGTATGCTGATACAGCATGTGTGCGTTTCTATGTAAAACTTTCAACTGTAAAGTTTTGACTAATTCAATGACATTTGTCAAATTGTTTTATTATACTTACGTGGGTTGTTCATTTAATTCCCGGACGATCGATATTGCTAAAAACTCATCGGACAGATATTAATGAAAACGCACACAAGTACATTCAGATCATTCCTTTATTCACATACAAAATTTCAACTTGATACAATAAAGGGTTTTCATAAAATCAGCGTTTTAGTAAGTTCGTGTAACGTTAGTCGGCCCAAGTCGACGTAAAAAATGGCGACGTTACGCCGTTTTCGCATCTGAAACGCTACTTTTTTGCATCATTTAATCATTATTTAGGGGTCAAGAAAATGCCCGAACACATATGTTCGCCGTGTTAAGAGTTCAGTAGTGATGTAATATGTTATAACTACGTTTAAATCTCAAGTAGCTGCAATTTATACGGCAGTTATTATTCTATTCGTGTCTACTGCCCAACATGCCTTGAATCTACGTCTTCTTCTGTTTATGAATTCAGATTTGCCCGGCCTTGATCATCATGTGGTGATGCTATGTCATCGTAGAACGGTTTATTTCATATATAAACAAGGGTTTGCATTTACGATAATGGTCTAAAGGGTTTTTTCTACAAGAGAGACTTGCGTTTTACAGGTGTACGGCCAACATTTTCATAAAATTATTTCACTACCCGTTTTCCCTAAACAAATCCTAGTTTATTGCGATATTCACAGCAGCACGCTATTTGTCATTATGACGTTAAATATTATATGAAATTGACATCAAATGTTACAGTACACGGCCTAGATGCCTACATAGTGTTGTCTGACGTTTTCTGCTTAAAATATGCGATAATACCACGACCCCTACCAAATTTACACTCTACATACCACTACAAAATTTGGCTGGGCCGGGTAGTCGTTTGTGGGGTTACTATAGTAACCATAGTTTGTGTTCGGTTGGATAAAATTATTTCATGTTTTGTCAAATAACCCAGTTGGTAACTAAGTCTTATGAAACGAAAGTTTACTACAATCGTATCTTCCAATCGAGTGCTATGGCGATCGTCCGGGAATTAAATGAACAACCCTCGTATATTCACATTATATTAAAATTTGAAATCATTTGAAGCTGAGGTTTGTGGGTAATGCTATTTTCTACGAAATGTTTGATCGACCCACGTGCACGCCTTTGAAAATATATTCTGTCGTATTATGTTAATAATTTCAGTAAAATTATAAAATGTATAGAATATTGCGTGATACTTTGAGATTACATTTGTAGAGCAACATAACATATATTGTATTAACATTAAATTGCATACATACAATTTTTAGTCACAAAATGTAATATATGTTAAAATATAACTCATGATACAATAAGTAATATGAACAAACAAAGCGGTTTTAATATAAATTCTGAAAACTTTTTAATAACGTGATACTAGTATTCGGAAAATGTTATCTCAAACTGACATTTTATCTATCAGGGGTCTGTTGTCTAAACAAATCGTAACCAAGCGTCTTTGTACGGAGATCACAATGGACTCGTAACGGAGATCGTACGGGGCTCGCACGGTACTCGTAGGTCAAACGTAGCTCGCAAGTCACTCGAACGATGTCCACACGGTCTCAGTAAGATGCTCGCACGATGTCCATTCGAGGTCCGTGCGACAAGAATAAAATTCTTCATTTTTCCCTGGTCACATTAATCGTGCAAGCTCCGTGCGAGTCGAAATTTAGCAATGCCGTACGGAGTCGTAAACTCGTACCGGCATCGTACTAATTTTAGTAACTCGTAAAGGACTCGGGAGCTCGGTGAAAATTAGTAGTACCCAAACAACATCATCAAACAATCACAGACTTACATTTCCTAATCGGACAGTGAGCACACGGTGTGATACACAATTCGGACATGAGACCACCATCACATCAGTGTATGCACGAGTCTACTTCCTTATCGCAATAAGAGATACTGGTATACGTTTAATTATATAGTACAATGATAGGAAATAACGGATGCTTTTGGTCGCAATAAAATATGGGATAACATCGGATAGGGAATGTAGGCCCTTAAACAGCCGAGCACAGAATACATAAACAATATCACATACCAACGTGACCTTGGCCGAGTGGTTTTCGCGTCCTGCTTGGAAGCGGGAGGTCGAAGGTTCGAATCCCGACGGAAGCTGGGTTTGAACTGATGCGGTCGGTTGGTGAGCACATAGCTTGATAAATAATGATAAGTTCAGGTGCCCGATAATGCGCAAATGGACCCGGGAGGTACTGTATGCATGAAACATATGTTGTTCATAAATTCCAGGCCATTACAATAGGGGTGGTACTATAATAATTAAACTATACATTAAATCAATTACACTACACAATGTTCAATACACAACTAATCGAGAAAATAAACTGTACAACTTAAAGGCCATTATTGCGTCATACAACGTGTGGTATGTCCATCAAAATACATGTTAATATTTAATGTTTTATTTGACCACAAATTATTTTAGTTCCAACTGATGCCCAACAAACGACAACAGTGGCACAGCAAACAACTACAAACCATTCAACAACCATATATTGATAAAGAAACAAACTGTCCAGAGTATGGTCATAGTTCTTTTTGTATTGCTACTGAACATAAGCCATGGAGAATGGAAAACTGCAGAAGTTATTGTGGATATAGCGAAGGTAACCAAATTACGTCATTATTAGTAGTCATAATTGTTAAGGAGGGGGTACAAACGGAAATTTCGCACCAATGCACATAAAACATGGTCTATGGAAAACTGTTGAAATTTTCCTGAATATTGCTATGGTAAGCATTATTTATCAAATAACCAACCCATTTTACGACGTCATAATAAAAAAGACCACGAATTTACATATTCGTACCAACTCCTTACTTACCTCTAGCGTAAATATAGCATTTGCAAGTTACGTCACAATGTGAACGTAGGTGCCAAACAATCGTTCATCTTTTGTGGACCTCTAACGGAGCATAAGTCAAACGTATGACAATCTTATACGCCAAAGAGTTTGCACTTGTAGTCAACTTATCCCTGGCAGTTTGTCGTTAACTGTGTGTTTTCTTTAGAATTAGTTAATTTGAATAGTGTTACGCTGTTAAATAGTGTCATCTAGTTAAAATAACCGACATTAGTGATCACACAAGATAGTGGATATAGGTAAGGGGGATAAACATTTAAGGGGACCATATAGAATAGCCATTATAAATTAACGTACATCCGCCATCTTCATTGTCCTCAAGTGTTGTTCATTTGAACCAGAAGATACCGGACCCAATCTTATCCAATATAACATTTTGGAACAGGAACCAGACTGGTAGGTGTAGTGTGAAACTGTCATGTGTAAGAGGGTCATGTATGAAAATATGAGTTTAACATAATCACATGATTACGAACGTTATTTTACTGTAATTATGCCAAATATAAGTAAAAGTAATGTTTTATTTAGCCAGAGTGATTCTTGACAAGGACTTTCATACTCCATCAGAAGAACTATTTGCTACTCTAAATTGGATGACTTTCCCTGAACGACTTAAATACAAAAAACTATTATTGTATACATATCATTGTATGACATATGCCCAGCATATTTCAAAGATAAATTTCAGAACAATTATGAGGTTCGAACTCGCGCCTTTAGATCTTTATATTTATTATTATGAGGTCAAAGGGAAACAACTCGGAACTATTTTGGCTAGTTACAGAAATATGTTTTAACTCTCTTCTCGGTTATCAATTGGAGCTTTTTTGTTCAACATTTGAGAAGTTTAAGCAATAATGATTCTCATTTAATGTATAGTATTCCTGAATCGATTTATAAGATCGGAGATGTAGGAAACGCCTCTTCAAGATGACATTACTATTTAATATTGCACTATGTATATTCCTTATTATTGAATTGTTTATTTTTTTTCCTTTTGCCATTTTTAATGTGACTGTTGTTGTATATACGAGGGTTGTCCCAGTAAATCGTGTACTTTGCTAATAATTTTCTTTTTTGGCGTCACATGATTATAATTTTTTGTAATTACCTTTATGAATTCATTGTTGATCTAAATCAAGTGGAAAAACTGAACATATATGTGTATGCTGCATTTTATCGGTGATTAACCAACCCCATGTACGTAAATGCGGGGCAACCCATAAAACGCGTCGTGATTCTTTCAATGTATGTTCAATAAAGTTGAAATTCTCATATTTTCAATAAGTTATTGTGCATAAAGGACTGTCTGTTTAATGTCATCACAGTAAAGTTCAAATCAATTTCATTATTTGTGCGAGAAATACGCATGTTTGAATAGCAACACTAAAAATTAAAACGTGCGAGAATTGTAACGTCAGAAGAGGAAACACCCGTAGAATCATAGTGCACTTTATATTTTTGGTTGCTATGCCGTCGAAAAATAGTTTAAGACTCTCACCTAATACTACAGTGTATAAAGTAATGTTTCCAGAACACGTATGCATAAATGACTATGAATATTATATTATGTTTGGGACATCAACGGGTTGTATTTCACCCTGATCAAATGTGCCATGCACCACAGGACTTTCACTCTGCTCGTAGTAGAAGGGATATGTTCGGGTTGGTTTTTATCCCACCATGAGAGTTTGTTGTTTCGATCAGACAGCTTTTCTATGGTGCATTCGATTGTGATTGGTTCGCAAATGCGTATCAGAAAAAAGTTTAATGCCATCGTAAGCAATTGCATGAATACAAGGAACATGAGCTTAAGATATAGAGAAAAATGGTTCCGTGGTATGACGCTCTTACTTTGACGTCACTGTGCGCCGCACTTGCATACCATGTGTATCAGTAATGTAAACTGACAATGTATTTCTTGATATATTTTCATGAAAGAACATATTCATTAATCATCAGTGAATCATCAGTGAAAAATTGAATCAGATGTTTTGGATTCTTTTTGAGTAATGAATACACGATTTACTGGGACAACCCTCGTATTATGTAAATGTGTTGAATTTCAGAGGCTCGTAGGGAAGATTGGGCAAATGCCTAACTACGTTGCCTCTATGATTAAAGTCTTTATTATTATTATATTATGCATTAACTGTTAAGCTCCAACAGCTTCTCAGCCAAACGTTACAACGACACCAGACTTGTGTAGACATTGCAACCAATTGTACTAAATATGGTCGAAGTTACCTTTGCAGTGAATATAATAGATTGGGCTGCGGAAAATTGTTCTTCCTACTGTGGATTTTGTCATGGTAAGCCAGTGTTTAATGCTTTTCAACGATAAATATTCTGATCGATTTTCGCGAACCATTTGCTGACTGAGAATAAGAAGGCCGTATGTAAAACAAACGATATTTTGAGAAAACGAAGAAAAATGTTTGTGAAAACCACGATTTACATATGAAAAAACACGTCTGTTCAACATCAGTTTGGCGGCCAACATGCCTTGTTCCGATTTTCATGAACATACACACATAAGAATTTCAAATATGTATGCGTCTGATTTGGTCGTATCTTCAGCTACTGACGACCTGTGCATTCTTAGCCAGCGGAATTGGTAAGACTGGAACGTATTCTTGGCCTTAGAATAATGAACATGTAACACGATATTAGCTTATCATTTGTCTTTGTGTGGAATGGTGGCCGCGTGGTTAGCGCTCTTGACTACAAATCCGAGGGTCTCCGTTACTAATATCGACCTGGGTAGAGGATACGGGTAATTTAGAATAGGCTAGATGTGAACAGATTGAAGTCAGTTGCGTTAACGAACCATACATAACATTTGAAAAACCATTATGTGTTTTGACACTTTATCTTCAAACAATGGAATAAATTATTAGTAGTTTGTGTTGTATTTTAGAAGTTTATTCTCCTGCCAATTACTCTAAGAACTTTGTTAAAAAATGTAAATCGCATGATTCATATTCAAATACCTAAATGATTCTAACAAAGCTTCGAACTTGGATAAATCAAATAAATATTAGACTGTGTGTTACCTCTGTATCCGTATGTTCTCAGTCTCCATAGGTTTTCTTATTCACGATCTGTCTTGACGCAACCCATGTCAGGTATTATGTTTTGTAAAGGGCAATTAAACGATTAAAAATTATGTAAATTGGGGGAAGGTGCCACAACTCATCGACATAGGTTTTGACGCTCACAACCTTAGGTAGGCCTTAGAACAAGTATGCCACTAAACTCACTAAACCCTTCAAAGCCATAAAGTTATCAAGTTACTGTGCCCTAGACAGCGAGGTAGGCGGGAAAATCGTATAGCTACATAGATGGAAACCCGAAGCGTGCACGATTTATTAGAGGGGTATACCGTAATACAATATATCGATGACTTAGAACCAGAAGGTCATAACTACCTCTTACGATCTTATTAGACTCATACATATTTGAAATCCGCTTAACAAGCCGCTTCTTATGAGCATATTTTCATGAAATGAAAGTTTTAAAAACGTGTTTTCCCAAAGGTAAAGAGTAAATTACAGACAGTTTTCTCTTGTTTTCTTAATATATCGATACAGTAGTTACGACCTTCTTGTTCTGAGCCAGCGATATATACAGGACTCGCTGATCGACCAAACATTATAAAAGTGCGCAAATGATAATGTCATATTTACACACATTAATCGAATTGATATACTGTTGCAAAATCGGCATCTTAAAAACCCGCGCAATATTAATGCATACGTTTGCAACACTGTAACAATCGGGCCAATGTAGGTATAATATATGGCTGATCAGCGAGTATTGTATAATCTTACAAGCCTTAGGTGCAAACAAGCAATGACGCTACGCATGTTTCTGAAGACAGGTAAAAGGTATGTGCAAAAATAACCTACAAGAGCTGTCTGCATCTTTCGAAACCACAGTATAAAGCACATTTGATTCTGGCGTTCACTAGAGCAATAGGTAAACACATGATACATGATAGAAGGTGCTTCATTATTTGTACGAAATGGAATTTACGGTGATTTTGCTTAGTTTTGGATTGTTATACATACATAATGTTGAACTTGTGTCAGGATTATCGTTGAGACGTTTGAATGAAAAGATCGACATTTTAGAAGCCAAACTTGGTGTTGAAAATAAACAAAGACACATTGATTATGAGAACATAATGTTGAAACTTAACGAAATAACGACGCAATTGGGACACAGGGATAAGCAACCGAGTATTGGAGATTCTAGAATTGACACTACTGATGGGAATAGCGCTATAGGAGGTGTCAGAAAAAGTGTTTCCGATATAAATAATCAATTACAATATTTGATGAAAGGACTGACTCAGGAAAAGAAGAAGAATGGAATAACCCGCCAGAAATTACCGAATATTGAACGTACAATAGACGAAATAAATCATCGAGTGAAAAGGGAACTTTCGAGGTTGGACTCAGAAATCACAACTGTGAGTTTAGAGTGTAAAGCACATACCGAAAGTATGAGCTTAAGGATTGAAGATTTGGCAAATGTAGGCCAAGATATTTATTTGATAGTTAAAACACAAAATGACAAACTGTCGAGAATGGAAACAGAAACAACAAGAACAAGTGCTCACATTGAAATGTTAAGTAACACTCTTAATAACTCACAAAAGCGAAATGATGAACAGTTTGAAAATATTACCCGCATCGTTGATGATATAGTTGCTGCCCATATTGTTAAATGTGAGAAAATACAAACTCAACTTGAAGCAACAATCAATAAACAATGCCAAATCGAAAGTTTAAGAAAGTCCATAGTCACTCCCACTGAATCACCGGCAACAACTAGTATACCGGTACCAGACTCTACTGAGAAGACGCAGGATCCGCCCACTGATATAAAAAGCTGTAAGGATGAATATAAAAACGGCAACCGTCACAGTGGTGTGTATACAGTGTATAATAATGGTAATAAACAGAAGGTATATTGCGATCAGACGACTGGAGGAGGCGGTTGGACTGTCTTCCAACGCCGTGTAAATGGTGATGTGGATTTTTACAGGGATTGGGAGAGTTACAAAATTGGATTCGGAGATTTGACCGGTAATTTCTGGCTTGGAAATGAATATTTGAGTTCGGTTCTTGGAAACGGACAACATGAGTTACGTATAGATTTGGAGGATTTCGAGGGGAATCGAGCGTATGCTGAATATAGCTCATTCCTAATAGACCCTGAATCAGATCATTATACCTTACACGTGAGTGGATTTAGTGGAAATGCTGGAGACGCACTTGAATATCATAATGGTCTGAGGTTTATAACAAAAGATGAAGATCGAAATACTTGTTCAAAGCGCTTTAAAGGAGGATGGTGGTATAGACGTTGTCGTCACTCAAATCTGAATGGTCCGTACCTCAGCGCTTCTTATGATATTAATGCAAATGGTTTAATTTGGAGACAATGGAAAGGATGGAACTATTCACTGAAATTCGTCGAAATGAAATTCCGATTAAAGTAGTGCAATCGTACTAAACGAACGACTTAAAAGTTGCAGTGTATGTACATGTATTAGGCTTTAAACTAACTGTGGTATGTTGTGAAGTGAGTATACGTGTACATTGTATATAATATGTACGAGCATACTAGTGATTAATGTAAAATCCGTTCAAAGTTAAATGAGGATGGTTATAAACACGAACATTTCCGTCAGGTAAACTATTTGTTATCTAGAATAACTACCATCCGTATTCTCTCGATTGAGTGGGATAGTTCTCTCATTAGTATTAATTTTTGAATCGCCAGTAGGTGACCACAGAATTGGATATAATTTATAACTATCGATGGACTGTATTTAGTAGCATGGGGAACTTTTCGCTAAATCATAGGTATCTTGTCGGTAAAGCAATTTGTTACTGCACTAATTGTTCTCTTATGAAACTGACGTAAACTTTCAATGCAGCCTAGAATACTATGTTGTTCGTCGAACTCAATGCACGTTCTGTTCTAGATTACGCAAGTGTGGTATGAGTGGAAAATGACACGACTAAAACAATGACAGGAATTCGATTTGAATTCTGCGAAAAAATGTTCATTAGAAAAGTGATTCTTGACACTCGCAATATTACGGGATATACTGAGATATACCTTTTTTACGTTTTAAATAAGTGAGAACAATAAACTACTGTTGAAAATTGTAATCTACAGACAGTATCAAACTGAAGTGAAAATATAGTATGGTACGGTGTGACACGCGGTATATGTATTGTTACGATTCGCGTTTATTGGGTCTACTTCCAGACACCCGTCAACCGCAGTGAAAACATTATAGTACGATGTGGCATACGGTATATGTACTTCCAGACATCCGTCCGTTCAGTGGAAACAATATAGTACGGTTCGGCATACGGTACGTGTACTTCCAGACATTCGTTCGTTTGACAGTGAAAACAATATAGTACGGTGCGACATACGGTACGTATACTTCCAGACATTCGTTCTTTCAGTGAAAACAATATAGTACGGTGCGACATACGGTGCGGCATACGGTGCGGCATACGGTGCGGCACATGGTACGCCTACTGCCAGACATCCGTCCATTCGGTGAAAACAATACAGTACGGTGCGGCATACGGTACGTGTACTTCCAGACATCCGTCCGTTCAGTGAAAACAATAAAGTACGGCGCGGCATACGGTATATGTACTGCCAGACATCCGTCTGTTCAGTGTTAACAATACAGTACGATGTGACATACGGTATATGTACTTCCAGACATTCGTCCGTTCAGTGAAAACGATATATAAAGGTGCGACATACGGTATATGTACGTCCAGACATCCGTCTGTTCAGTGAAAACAATATAGTACGGTGCGGCATACGGTGCATGTACATCAAGACATCCGTCCGTTCAGTGAAAACTATGTAGTACTGTGTGGCTTACAGTATATGTACTCCCAGACACCTGTCCGTTCAGTGAAAACAAAAATAGTACGATGCGACATACGGTACGTGTACTTCCAGACATTCGTCCTTTCAGTGAAAACAATGCAGTACGATGCGGCACACTGTATATGTACTTCCAGACATTCGTTCGTTCAGTGAAAACAATACAGTACGATGTGGCATACGGTACGTGTACTTCCAGACATTCGTCCTTTCAGTGAAAACAATGCAGTACGATGCGGCACACTGTATATGTACTTCCAGACATTCGTCCTTTCAGTGAAAACAATGCAGTACGATGCGGCACACTGTATATGTATTTCCAGACATCCGTCCGCTCAGTGAAAACAATACAGTACGATGTGGTACACGGTATATGTACTTCGAGACATCCGTCCGCTCAGTGAAATCAATACAGTACGATGTGGTACACGGTATATGTACTTCGAGACATCCGTCCGCTCAGTGAAAACAATACAGTACGATGTAGTACACGGTATATGTACTTCGAGACATCCGTCCGCTCAGTGAAAACAATTTAGTACGATGCGGTACACGGTATATGTACTTCGAGACATCCGTCCGCTCAGTGAAAACAATACAGTACGATGTGGTACACGGTATATGTACTTCGAGACATCCGTCTGCTCAGTAAAATCAATATAGTACGCTGTGGCACACGGAGCATGTACTTGCAGACATTCGTCCGCTCAATGAAAACAATATAGTACGATGCGGCATACGGTACATCTACTACCAGACATCCGTCCGTTCAGTATAAAACAATATAGTACGATGCGGCATACTGTATACGTACTTACAGACATCCGTCCGCTCAGTGAAAACAATATAGTACGATGTGGTATACAGTATATGTACTTCCAGATATCCGTCCGATCAGTGAAAACAATATAGTACGATGCGGCATACGGTACGTGTACTTCCAGACATTCGTTCGTTTGACAGTGAAAACAAATTAGTACGGTGCGGCATACGATACACGTACTTCCAGACATTCGTCCTCTCAGTGAAAACAATACAGTACGATACGGCATACGGTAAACGTACTTCCAGACATCCGTCCTACTTCCAGACATCCGTCCGCTCAGTGAAAACATTATAGTACTGTGCGGCATTCGGTATATTTACTTCCAGACATCCGTCCGTTGAGTGAAAACAATATAGTACGTTGCATCATACGGTACATGTTCTGTGATGACACAAGTTAATTGAGTCTACTTCCGTTCTGCCGACTGCACATAATAGTTATATATAAATTAAACATAATGCATTAAAGTTATGAATAACACTACTGGCTTGATTGATTTTGAATATGTTTATGTTCTATCTGTTCACATGTATACTTTGTACTAGTATTATCATGAGTTCGTTTTTAAATAACTTGTTTTACCATGTATGTAAATATGTTTGTTACTATGAACATGACTTTGTACGTGGGTAAATTAAAACGTTCTTAGAATTCTGCCATAACTTTTTTGATTTTCGGAGTCATTGTCATAATATTTATGCTAAAGGAATACATTGGTCTTTTCTTTACATAGACAGATTTATAGCGACCTGATGATATCTGTTTAAAAATTATTCATATCTTTAATAGGGGCGATTACGTATACTTGAGCACACGGATAATTGGAAACACATTTTACTAAATTTTCTAAAAATTCTAAATTGTAGGACTTCCTAAGACCGTATTTACTTTAATATTGCTCTAACTTGACCTTAGATTTTTTTACTTTAATACCTGTAGATTCAATGCAATTTTATTTTGGTCAAAATTTAGTTTTTATCCGTTGCTAGGCAACCAAAATGTCATTATTTACAAGCAGATGTTAAAGAGGCGTTCCCTATAACTCTGATAGTTTAAATCGATTCAGGAATATTATACATTAAATGAGAATCATTATTGCTTAAAACTCTTCAAATCTTCGACCAATTACCGAGAGAAAATATTTCTGTAACGAGCCCAAATAGTCACGAGTTGTTTCTATTTGACCACACAATAACAAATCGCTGGATGCGATAAATTATTATTGGTGATTTGACCATATTTTTGACATTATAGAGACATATTTGCGCACACTTTTTTGACAATTTATTATAATTGATAGCGATTTGTGCATTGAGCTCATTAAATGTGATGGTAGAGAAAAATATGCTAGTTATAGGGAATGCCTCTTTAAGTGGACTATATAGAATAGTCTACATCAATGACCAGATGACTGAAGGAGGTGGTTGGACAGTATTCCAACGCCGGTTGAATGGTGATGTGGACTTTTACAGAGATTGGGAGAGTTACAAAATGGGATTTGGAGATTTGACCGGTAATTTCTGGCTTGGAAATGAATATTTGAGTTCGATACTTGCAAACGGACAACACGAGCTACGTATAGATATGGAAGATTTCAATGGGAATCAAACCTATGCTAAATATAGCTCATTCCTTATTGACCCTGAGTCAGATCACTATAAATTACACGTGAGTGGATTTAGTGGCACTGCTGGAGACGCTCTAGAATATCATAATGGTCAGAAATTTTCAACCAACAAAAGATGTAGATTTAGATCAAGCGTCATACAGTTGTTCAAAGGACCGTAAAGGAGCATGGTGGTATAAGTCGTGTCATCACTCAAATCTGAATGGTCTGTACCACAACTCTTCTAATGATGATAATGCAGATGGTTTAATTTGGTATCAATGGAAAGGATCGTATTATTATTCACTGAAATTCGTCGTAATGAAATTCCGATCAAAATAGGACAATCGTACAAAACGAAACACTTCAAAGTTGCAGTGTATGTACATGTATTTTAAAAGCTTTAAACTAACTGTGGTATGTGATGAAGTGAGTATACGAGTACATTGTATATAATATGTACGAGCATACTAGTGAGTGATGCTAAATCCGTTCAAAGTTAAATGAGAATGGTTATAAACACGAACATTTCCGTCAGGTAAACTATTTGTTATCTAGAATAACTACCATCCGTATTCTTTCGAATGAATAGGATAATTTTCTCATAAGTATTACTTATTGAATCGTCAGTTGGTGACAACAGAATTGGATATAATTTATAACTATTGTTGGACTGTGTTTAGTAGCATGCGGAACTTTTCGCTAAATCAAAGGTATTTTGTCGGTAAAGCATTTTGTTACTGCACTAATTGTTCTCTTATCAAACTGATGAAAACTTTCAATGCTGCCTAAAATACTATGTGGTTCGTTGGATTCAATGTACGTTCTGTTCTAGATTACGCAAGTGTGGTATGGGTGGAAAATGTCACGACTAAAACAATGACAGGAATTCGATTTGAATTCTGCGAAAAAATGTTCATTAGACGAGTGATTCTTGACACTCGCATTACGGGATATACTGAGATATACCTTCTTATATTGTAAATATGTGAGAACAATAAACTACTGTTGAAAATTGTAATCTACAGACAAGATCAAACTGAAGTGAAAATATAGTATGGTACGTTGTGGCACGCGGTATATGTATTGTTACGATTCACGTTTATTGGGTCTACTTCCAGACACCCGTCCTCCATTATAGTACGATGTGGCATACGGTATATGTACTTCCAGACATCCGTCCGTTCAGTGAAAACAATATAGTACGATGTGGCATATATGGCATACGTCGCATGTACTTCAAGACATCCGTCCTCTCAGTGAAAACAATATAGTACGTAGTGGCACACGGTATATGTACTTCCAGACATCCGTCCTCGTAGTGAAACAATATAGTACGGTGCGGCATACGAAATAAGTACTTCCAGATATCCGTCCGCTCGGTGAAAACAATATAGTACGGTACGGCATACGGTACACGTACTTCCAGACATCCGTCTGTTCAGTGAAAACAATATAGTACGGTGCTGCATGCGGTATGTGTACTTCAAGACATTCGTCCATTCAGTGAAAACAGTATAGTACGATGCGGCACACGGTACATCTACTTCCAGACATCCGTCCGTTCAGTGAAAACAATATAGTACGGTGCGGCATACGGTACATCTACTTCCAGACATTCGTCCGTTCAGTGAAAACAATATAGTACGGTGCGGCATACGGTACGTGTACTTCCAGACATTTGTCCGTTCAGTTAAAACAATATAGTGCGGTGCGGCATACGGTACGTGTACTTCCAGACATTCGTTCGCTCAGTGAAAACAATATAGTACGGTGCGGCATACGGTACGTGTACTTCCAGACATTCGTTCGTTCAGTGAAAACAATATAGTACGGTGCGGCATACGGTACACGTACTTCCAGACATTCGTCTGTTTAGTGAAACAATATAGTACGATGTGGCATATGTGGCATACGGTGCATGTACTTCCAGACATCCGTCCTCTCAGTGAAAACAATATAGTACGGTGTGGCACACGGTATATGTACTTCCAGACATCCGTCCGCTCGGTGAAAACAATATAGTACGATCCGGCATACGGTACTTGTACTTCCAGACATCCGTCCGCTCAGTGAAAACAATACAGTACGGTGTGGCATACGGTACGTGTACTTCCAGACATCCGTCCGTTCAGTGAAAACAATATAGTACGGTGTGGCATACGGTATATGTACTTCCAGACATCCGTCCGTTCAGTGAGAACAATATAGTACGGTGCGATATACGGTGCATGTACTGCCAGACATGTACTTCCGCTCCGCCGACTGTACATAATAATTACATATAAATTAAACATTATGCATTAAAGCTATGAATAACACTACTGGCTTACTTATTTTGGAATATGTTTATGTTCTATCTATTCACATGTATACTTTTTACTAGTATTATGATTTGTTGGTTTTTAAATAACTTGTTTTACCATGTATGTAAATATGTTTTTTACTATGAACATGACTATGTACGTTGGTGAATTAAAACGTTCGTAGAATTTTGGCATAACTTTTTTTCGAAGTTATTGTCGTCATATTTATGCTGAATGAATACATTGGTATTTTCCTTACATAGACAGATTTATAGCGACCTGATGATAACTGTTTTTAAAATATTTATATCTTTAATAGGGGCGATTACGTATACTGGGGCACACGAATAATTTGAAACAAATTTACCAAATTTTCTAAAAATTCTAAATTGTAGGACCTCCAAAGACCGTCAGAATTTTACGTCTGATTGCATGTTATTATTTATTAAGTCTGTTAAAATCCAGACGTCATTTATATATCCGATAAATAATGCTTTAATCGCACTAAATAGAAATACCCTTTATAATAACTACATGTATATAATAGCGGATATGGGGACAGCGCACACAATATTAAACAAACAATTGAAAATCCAGAAACTGTGTTCTCGATGGTTATTCAAAAATACCTACATAATAGCCACTTAAGAGAAGCGAAAATAAGTCAAAACGTTAACGTAAGCATTGACAAAGGTTAAGTTTGTTTGACGTCGTTCACTAAATGATACTGACGTGCTTCGGTATGCTGATACAGCATGTGTGCGTTTCTATGTAAAACTTTTGTAAAGTTTTGACTTATTCAATGACATTTGTCAAATTGTTTTGTTAGACTTATATTCACATTATATTAAAATTTGAAATCATTTGAAGCTGTGGTTTGTGGTTTATGATATTTTCTACGAAATGTTTGAGCCACCCACGTACACGCCTTTGAAAATATATTCTGTCGTATTATGTTAATAATTTCAGTAAAATTATAAAATGTAAAGAATATTGCGTGATACTTTGAGTTTACATTTGTAGAGCAACATAATATATATTGTTTTAACATTAAATTGCATACATACAATTTATAGTCACAAAACGTAATATATGTAAAAGTATAACTCATGATATAATAAATAATATGAACAAACAAAACGGTTTTAATATAAATTCTGAAAACTTTTTAATAACGTGATACTAGTATTCGGAAAATGTTATCTCAAACTGACATTTTATCTATCAGGGGTCGGGGCACCGTTTTATCAACGTACTTACGGAAATCGTAAACTTACGTTCAAATTTAAATTCAGTATAATTATTTAACAACTGTACATTGAGGACAGCTATTGTTTATAAGACATCATTAACTGAATCTTGATTAGTATTACAGCTCGAATTTCCACATTCTACAGCTGTAACAGTATTATAAAGAATTTAAATTTGACCGTAAGTTAAAGATTTCCGTAAGTACGTTGATAAAACAGTGCCCTGTTGTCTAAACAAATCGTAACCAAGCGTCTTCGTACGGAGATCACAATGGACTCGTAACGGAGATCGTACGGAGCTCGCAAGTCACTCGAACGATGTCCACACGGTCTCAGTAAGATGCTCGCACGATGACCATTTGAGGTCCGTGCGACAAGAAAAAAATTCTTCATTTTTCTCCTGGTCGCATTAATCGTGCAAGCTCCGTGCGAGTCGAAATTTAGCAATGCCGTACGGAGTCGTAAACTCGTACCGGAATCGTACGAATTTTAGTAACTCGTAAAGGACTCGGGAGCTCGGTGAAAATTAGCAGTACCCAAACAATATCATCAAACAATCCCAGAGTTACAGTTTCTAATCAGACAGTGAGCAGACGGTGTGATACACAATTCGGACATGTGACCATCATCAGTGTATAGATGAGTCAACTTCCTTATCACAATAAGAAATACAGGTATACGTTTAATTATATAGTACAATGATAGGAAATAACGGATGCTTTTGGTCGCAATAAAAATATGGGAGAACATCGGATAGGGAATGTAGGCCCTTAAACAGCCGAGGACAGAATGCATAAACAATATCACATACCAACGTGACCTTGGCTGAGTGGTTTTGGCGTCCAGCTTGGAAGCGGGAGGTCGAAGGTTCGAATCCCGATGGAAGCTGGGTTAGAACTGATGCAGTCGGTGGTGAGCCCACAGCTTGATAAATAATGATTAAGTCAGGTGCCCTATAATGCCAAAAGGGACCTGGGAGGTACTGTATGCATGAAACATTGTTCTCACAAATTACCAGGCCATTACAATAGGAATGGTACTATAATAATCAAACTATACATTAAAACAATTACACTCCACAATATGCAATACACATCTAATCGAGAAAATAAACTGTACCACATAAAGGCCAGTTTTCGTCATACACTACGTGGTATGTCCACCCTTGTGCAAATCTCAAATGCATGTTAATATTTAATGTTTTCATTGACCACACATTCATTTAGTTCCAACTGACACACAACAAACGACAACAGTGGCACGACGATCAATTACAACGACTCAACAATCATGCTCGTATTGATATAGAAACAAACTGTGTGAACATAAACCATGGACAATGGTAAACTGCAGAAATTATTGTGGATATTGCGGAGGAAAGCATTCTTTACCACATAACCAAATTACGTTATTATTACATTATTACAGTAGACGTCATAATTGTTAAGAAGGCGGTTTAAACGGAAATATCGCACCAATGCACATAAAACATGGTCTATAGAAAACTGTTGAAATTACCATGAATATTGCAATGGTAAGAGTTTGTTATCAAATAACCAACTCATTTTACGACGTCATGATAAACATTACAGCAAATTTACATATTCGTACCAACTCCTTACTTACCCATAGCGTAAATATAGCATTTGCAAGTTACGTCACAATGTGAACGTAGGTGCCTTACAATCGTTCATCTTTTGTGGATCTCTAACGGAGCATAAGTCATACTTATGACAATCTTAAACGCCAAAGAGTTTGCACTTGTAGTCAACTTATCCCTGGCAGTTTGTCATTAACTGTGTGTTTTCTTAAGAATTAGTTAATTTGAATAGTGTTACGCTGTTAAATAGTGTCATCTAGTTACAATAACCGACATTAGTGATCACACAAGATAGTGGATATAGGTATGGGGGGTAAACAATTAAGGGGACTATATATAATAGCCTATATATACTAACGTACATACGTCATCTTGAGTGTCCACAAGTGTTGTTCATTTGAACCAGATGATACCGGACCCAATCTTATCCAATATAACATTTTGGAACAGGAACCAGACTGGTAGGTGTAGTGTGAAACTGTCATGTGTAAGAGGGTCATGTATGAAAATGTGAGTTTAACATAATCACATTATTACGCAAGTTATTTTACTGTAATTATATAAGTAAAAGTAATGTTTTATTTAGCCAGAGTGATTCTTGACAAGGACTTTGATACTCCCTCAGAAGAACTATTTGCTACTCTAAATTGGATGACTTTCCCTGAACGACTTAAATACAAAAAAACTATTATTGTATACATATCATTGTATGACATATGCCCAGCATATTTCAAAGATAAATTTCAGAACATTTATGAGGTTCAAACTTGCACCTTTAGATCTTTATATTTATTATTATGTGGTCAAAGGGAAACAACTCGGAACTATTTTGGCTAGTTACAGAAATATGTTTTAACTCTCTTCTCGGTAATCAATTGGAGCTTTTTTGTTGAACATTTGAGAAGTTTAAGCAATAATGATTCTCATTTAATGTATAGTATTCCTGAATCGATTTATAAGATCGGAGATGTAGGAAAAGCCTCTTCAAGATGACATTACTATTTTATATTGCACTATGTATATTCCTTATTATTGAATTGTTTAGTTTTATTCCTTTTGCCATTTTTAATGTGACTGTTGTTGTATATATTATGTAAATGTGTTGAATTTCAGAGGCTCGTAGGGAAGATTGGGCAAATGCCTAACTATGTTGCCTCTATAAATAAAGTCTTTATTATTTTTATATTATGCATTAACTGTTAAGCTCCAACAGCTTCTCGGCCAAACGTTACAACGACACCAGACTTGTGTAGACATTGCAACCAATTGTACTAAATATGGTCGAAGTTACCTTTGCAGTGAATATATAGATTGGTCTGCGGAAAATTGTTCTGCCTACTGTGGATTTTGTCATGGTAAGCCAGTGTTTTATGCTTTTCAACGATAAATATTCTGATCGATTTTCGCGAACCATTTGCTGACTGAGAATAAGAAGGCCGTATGTAAAACAAACGGTATTTTGAGAAAACGAAGAAAAATGTTTGTGAAAACCACGCTTTACTTACGGAAAAACACGCCTGTTCAACATCAGTTTGGCGGCCAACATGCCTTGTTCCGATTTTCATGAACATACACTCATAAGAATTTCAAATATAAATGCGTCTGATTTGGTCGTATCTTCAGCTACTGATGACCTGTGCATTCTTAGCCAGCGGAATTAGTAAGACTGGAACGTATTCTTGGCCTTAGAATAATAAAACATTTAACACGATATAGGCTTATCATTTGTCTTTGTGTGGAATGGTGGCCGCGTGGTTAGCGCTCTCGACTACAATTCCGAGGGTCTCCGTTTCTAATATCGACCTGGGTAGTGGATACGGGTAATTTAGGATAGGCTAGATGTGAACAGATTGAAGCCAGTTGCGTTAACGAACCATACAGAACATTTGGAAAACAATGTTGCGTTTTGACACTTTATCTTCAAACAATGGAATAGATTATTAGTACCCGGTGTTGTATTTTAGAAGTTTATTCTCCTGTTTTATCAAACAACTCACGGAAATCGTAAACTTACGTTCAAGTTTAAATTCTTTATAATGTTGTAACAACTGAAAACTGGAGAAAGATATTGTATGTAGGTGTTCATTACCTGAATCTTGATTAGTAGTGAAGTTCCATTTACCGCTCTTTATAGTAGTAAAAATATTATAAAGTATATAAATTTGACCGTAATTTTAAGATTTCCGTAAATGCTTTGATAAAACAGTACCCTGCCAATTACTCTAAGAACTTTGTTAAAAAATGTAAATCGCATGATTCATATTGAAATACCTATATAATTCTAACAAAGCTTCGAACTTGGATAAATGAAATAAATATGAGACTGTGGGTTACCTCTGTATCCGTATGTTCTCAGTCTCCATAGGTTGTCTTATTCACGGTCTGTCTTGAAGCAACCCATGTCAGGTATTATGTTTTGTAATGGGCAATAAAACGAATATGCAATATCGGGGGAATGTGCCACAACTCATCGACGTAGGTTTGGAAGCTCGCAACCTTAGGTAGGCCTTAGAACAATTATGCCATTAAACTCACTTAACCCTTCAAAGCCATAAAGCTATCAAGTTACTGTGCCCTAGAAAGCGAGGTAGGCGGGAAAATGGTATAGCTATATATATCGAAACACGAAGCGTGCAA
Source organism: Spisula subtruncata (assembly GCA_963678985.1). Taxonomy (NCBI): domain Eukaryota; kingdom Metazoa; phylum Mollusca; class Bivalvia; order Venerida; family Mactridae; genus Spisula; species Spisula subtruncata. Next base: position 38,741,169 of record OY787673.1, on the reverse strand, counting down.
GATTTATTAGAGGGGTATACCGTAATACAATATATCGATGACTTAGAACCAGAAGGTCGTAACTACCTCTTACGACCTTATAAGACTCATACATATTTGAAATCTGCTTCACAATGCGCTTCTTATGAGCATATTTTCATGAAATGAAAGTTTTAAAAACGTGTTTTCCCAAAGGTAAAGAGTAAATTACAGACAGTTTTCTCTTGTTTTCTCAATATATCGATTCGGTAGTTACGACCTTCTCGTTCTAAGCCAGCGATATATACAGGACTCGCCGATCGACCAAACATTATAAAAGTGCGCATATGATAATGTCATATTTACACACATAAATCGAATTGATATACTGTTGCAAAATCGGTATCTTAAAACCCCAACAATATAAATGCATACGTTTGCAACACTATACCAATCGGGTCAATGTAGGTATAATATATGGCTGATCAGCGAGTATTGTATAATCTTACAAGCCTTAGGTGCAAACAAGCAATGACGCTACGCATGTTTCTGTAGACAGGTAAAATGTATGTGCAAAAATAACCTTCACTAGCTGTCTGCATCTTTCGAAACCACAGTATAAAGCACATTTGATTCTGGCGTTCACTGGAGCTATAGGTAAACACATGATACATGGTAGAAGGTGCTTTATTATTTGTACGAAATGGAATTTACGATGATTTTGCTTAGTTTTGGATTGTTATACATACATAATGTTGAACTTGTGTCAGGATTATCGTTGAGACGTTTGAATGAAAAGATCGACATTTTAGAAGCAAAACTTGGTGTTGAAAATAAACAAAGACACATTGATTATGAGAACATAATGTCGAAACTTAACGAAATAACGACGCAATTGGGACACAGGGATAAGCAACCGAGTATTGGATATTCGAAAATTGACACTACTGATGGGAATAGCGCTATTGGAGGTGTCAGAAAAAGTGTTTCCGATATAAATAATCAATTACAATATTTGATGAAAGGACTGACTCAGGAAAAGAAGAAGAATGGAATAACCCGCAAGAAATTACCGAATATTGAACGTACAATAGACGAAATAAATCATCGAATGAAAAGGGAACTTTCGAGGTTGGACTCAGAAATCACAACTGTGAGTTTAGAGTGTAAAGCACATACTGAAAGTATGAGCTTAAGGATTGAAGATTTGGCAAATGTAGGCCAAGATATTTATTTGATAGTTAAAACACAAAATGACAAACTGTCGAGAATGGAAACAGAAACAACAAGAACAAGTGCTCACATTGAAATGTTGAGTAACACTCTTAATAACTCACAAAAGCGAAATGATGAACAGTTTGAAAATATTACCCGCATCGTTGATGATATAGTTGCTGCCCATATTGTTAAATGTGAGAAAATACAAACTCAACTTGAAGCAACGATCAATAAACAATGCCAAATCGAAAGTTTAAGAAAGTCCATAGTCACTCCCACTGAATCACCGGCAACAACTAGTATACCGGTACCAGACTCTACTGAGAAGACGCAGGATCCGCCCACTGATATAAAAAGCTGTAAGGATGAATATAAAAACGGCAACCGTCACAGTGGTGTGTATACAGTGTATAATAATGGTAATAAACAGAAGGTATATTGCGATCAGACGACTGGAGGAGGCGGTTGGACTGTCTTCCAACGCCGTGTAAATGGTGATGTGGACTTTTACAGGGATTGGGAGAGTTACAAATTTGGATTCGGAGATTTGACCGGTAATTTCTGGCTTGGAAATGAATATTTGAGTTCGGTTCTTGGAAACGGACAACATGAGTTACGTATAGATTTGGAGGATTTCGAGGGGAATCGAGCGTATGCTAAATATAGCTCATTCCTAATAGACCCTGAATCAGATCATTATACCTTACACGTGAGTGGATTTAGTGGAAATGCTGGAGACGCACTTGAATATCATAATGGTCTGAGGTTTATAAAAAAAGATGAAGATCGAAATACTTGTTCAAAGCGCTTTAAAGGAGGATGGTGGTATAGACGTTGTCGTGACTCAAATCTGAATGGTCCGTACCTCAGCTCTTCTTATGATATTAATGCAAATGGTTTAATTTGGTATCAATGGAAAGGATGGAACTATTCACTGAAATTCGTCGAAATGAAATTCCGATTAAAGTAGTGCAATCGTACTAAACGAACGACTTAAAAGTTGCAGTGTATGTACATGTATTAGGCTTTAAACTAACTGTGGTATGTTGTGAAGTGAGTATACGTGTACATTGTATATAATATGTACGAGCATAGTAGTGAGTAATGTTAAATCCGTTCAAAGTTAAATAAGAATGGTTATAAACACGAACATTTCCGTCAGGTAAACTATTTGTTATCTAGAATAACTACCATCCGTATTCTTTCGAATAAATAGGATAATTTTCTCATAAGTATTACTTATTGAATCGTCAGTTGGTGACAACAGAATTGGATATAATTTATAACTATCGATGGACTGTATTTAGTAGCATGCGGAACTTTTCGCTAAATCAAAGGTATTTTGTCGGTAAAGCATTTTGTTACTGCACTAATTGTTCTCTTATCAAACTGATGAAAACTTTCAATGCTGCCTAAAATACTATGTGGTTCGTTGGACTCAATGTACGTTCTGTTCTAGATTACGCAAGTGTGGTATGGGTGGAAAATGACACGACTAAAACAATGACAGGAATTCGATTTGAATTCTGCGAAAAAATGTATATTAGACAAGTGATTCTTGACACTCGCATTACGGGATATACTGAGATATACCTCCTTATGTTTTAAATAAGTGAGAACAATAAACTACTGTTGAAAATTGTAATCTACAGACAGTATCAAACTAAAGTGAAAATATAGTATGGTACGGTGTGACATGCGGTATATGTATTGTTACGATTCACGTTTATTGGGTCTACTTCCAGACACCCGTCCTCTCAGTGAAAACATTATAGTACGATGTGGCATACGGTATATGTACTTCCAGACACCCGTCAACTCAGTGAAAACAATATAGTACGATGTGGCATACGGTATATGTACTTCCAGATATCCGTCCTCTCAGTGAAAACATTATAGTACGATGTGGCATACGGTATATGTACTTCCAGACATCCGTCCGTTCAGTGAAAACAATATAGTACTGTGTGGCACACGGTACGAGTACTTCAAGACATCCGTCCGTTCAGTGGAAACCATATAGTACGATGTGGCATAAGGTATATGTACTTCCAGATATTCGTCCTCTCAGTGAAAACATTATAGTACGATGTGGCATACGGTACGTGTACTTCCAGACATCCGTCCGATCGGTGAAAACAATATAGTACGGTACTGCATACGGTACGTGTACTTCCAGACATCCGTCCGATCGGTGAAAACAATATAGTACGGTACTGCATACGGTACGTGTACTTCCAGACATCCGTCCGCTCGGTGAAAACAATATAGTACGGTACTGCATACGGTACGTGTACTTCCAGACATCCGTCCGATCGGTGAAAACAATATAGTACGGTACTGCATACGGTACGTGTACTTCCAGACATCCGTCCGCTCGGTGAAAACAATATAGTACGGTACTGCATACGGTACGTGTACTTCCAGACATCCGTCCGATCGGTAAAAACAATATATTTTCGGTACTGCATACGGTACGTGTACTTCCAGACATCCGTCCGATCGGTGAAAACAATATAGTACGGTACTGCATACGGTATATGTACTTCCAGACATCCGTCCGCTCGGTGAAAACAATACAGTACGATGTGGCATACGGTATATGTACTTCCAGATATCCGTCCTCTCAGTGAAAACAATATAGTACAGTGCGGCATACGGTACAAATGTATATGTACTTCCAGACATCCGTCCGTTCAGTGAAAACAATATAGTACTGTGTGGCATACGGTACGTGTACTTCCAGACATCCGTCCGTTCAGTGAAAACAATATAGTACGATGTGGCATACGGTATATGTACTTCCAGACATCCGCCCTCTCAGTGAAAACCATACAGTACGATGTGGAATACGGTATATGTACTTCAAGACATCCGTCCGTTCAGTGAAAACAATATAGTACGGTGCGGCATACGGTATATGTACTTCCAGACATCCGTCCGTTCAGTGAAAACAATATAGTACGGTGCGGCATACGGTATATGTACTTCAAGACATCCGTCCGTTCAGTGAAAACAATATAGTACGGTGCGGCATACGCTACGTGTACTTCAAGACATCCGTCCGTTCAGTGGAAACAATATAGTACGATGTGGCATAAGGTATATGTACTTCCAGATATTCGTCCTCTCAGTGAAAACATTATAGTACGATGTGGCATACGGTACGTGTACTTCCAGACATCCGTCCGTTCAGTGAAAACAATATAGTACGGTGCGGCATACGGTATATGTACTTCCAGACATCCGTCCGCTCTGTGAAAACTATATAGTACGGTACGGCATACGGTATATGTACTTCCAGGCATCCGTCCGTTTAGTGAAAACAATATAGTACGGTGATGCATACGGTACACGTACTTCCAGACATCCGCCCGATCAGTGAAAACAATATAGCACGGTGCTGCATACGGTATGTGTACTTCAAGACATTCGTCCGTTCAGTGAAAACAGTATAGTACGATGCGGCAAAAGGAACATCTACTTCTAGACATTCGTCCGTTCAATAAAAACAATATAGTACGGTGCGGAACACGGTACATCTACTTCCAGACATCCGTTCGTTCAGTGAAAACAATATAGTACGGTGCTGCATACGGTATGTGTACATCAAGACATTCGTCCGTTCAGTGAAAACAGTAAAATAATATCCGGCACACGGTACATCCACTTCCAGACACTCGTCCGTTCAGTGAAAACATTATAGTTCGGTGCGGCACACGGTACATCTACTTCCAGACATTCGTCCGTTCAATAAAAACAATATAGTACGGTGCGGCACACGGTACATCTACTTCCAGACATTCGTTTGTTCAGTGAAAACAATAAAATACGATGCGGCATACGGTATATGTACGTCCAGACATCCGTCCGTTCGGTGAAAACAATATATTACGGTACGGCATACGGTACACGTACTTCCAGACATCCGTTCGTTCAGTGAAAACAATATAGTACGGTGCTGCATACGGTATGTGTACTTCAAGACATTCGTCCGTTCAGTGAAAACAGTAAAATACGATCCGGCACACGGTACATCTACTTCCAGACCTTTGTCCGTTCAGTGAAAACATTAAAGTACGGTTCGGCACACGGCACATCTACTTCCAGACATACGTCCGTTCAGTGAAAACAATATAGTACGGTGCGGCATACGGTACGTGTACTTCCAGACATTTGTCCGTTTAGTGTAAACAATAAAGTACGGTGCGGCATACGGTACGTGTACTTCCAGACATTTTTCTGTTCAGTGTAAACAATCTAGTACGGTGCGGCATACGGAGGTGTACTTCCAGATATTCGTTCGTTCAGTAAAAATAATATAGTGGGGAGCGGTGGCCTAGAGGTAGGGCGCGCGCTTCGGGATCGAGAGGTCCCGGGTTCGATCCCCCTCTGGACCACTGGTCAAAATCTCTGAGCAAGACCCACAGCTCCACTCCACCATGGTGTAAAATGGTACCTGTGAGGGCAGTGTCTATTCCTGGGCGCCGCAGATCGATGTTGGCTGCCACACCACAGGAGAGAAATAGTCTCCCCAGGGAGACACGAGTGTAGGTTTCCATATGTAGCCCAATGACCAGGGGAGTTAAAATGTCAAAGGGTGCTTGAGCGGCCTAACAGCTGAAAAGAGCCCTAGAAAATTGGTAACTTAACTTAACTTAGTACGGTGCGGCATATGGGACGTGTACTTCCAGACATTCGTTCGTTCAGTGAAAACAATATAGTACGGTGCGGCATACGGTACACGTACTTCCAGACATCCGTCTGTTCAGTGAAAACAATACAGTACGGTGTGGCATACGGTAAATGTTCTTCCAGACATCCGTCCGCTCTGTGAAAACAATATCGTACGGTGCGGCATACGGTACACGTACTTCCAGACATCTGTCCGTTCAGTGAAAACAATATAGTACGGTGCGGCATACGGAGCGGCATACGGTGCGTGTACTTCCAGACATCCGTCCGTTCAGTGAAAACAATATAGTACGGTACGGCATACGGTGCATGTACTGCCAGACATCTACTTCCGCTGCGCCGACTGCACATAATAATTACATATAAATTAAACATGATGCATTGAATCTATGAATATCACTTCTGGCTTACTTATTTTGGAATATGTTTATGTTCTATCTATTCACATGTATACTTTGTACTAGTATTCTGATTTGTTCGTTTTTAAATAACTTGTTTTACCATGTATGTAAATAATAATTATTATATGTTTTTTACTATGAAGATGACTATGTACGTGGGTGAATTAGAACATTCGTAGAATTTTGCCCTAACTTTTTTTATTTCGAAGTTATTGTCGTCATGTTTATGCTGAATGAATACATTGATATTTTCCTTACATAGACAGATTTATAGCGACCTGATGATAACTGTTTTTAAAATATTTATATCTTTAATAGGGGCGATTACGTATACTGGGGCACACGAATAATTTGAAACAAATTTACCAAATTTTCTAAAAATTCTAAATTGTAGAACCTCCAAAGACCATCAGAATTTTACGTCTGATTGCATGTTATCATTTATTAAGTCTGTTAAAATCCAGACGTCATTTATATATCCGATAAATAATGCTTTAATCGCACTAAATAGAAATACCCTTTATAATAACTACACGTATATAATAGCGGATATGGGGACAGCGCACACTATATCAAACAAATAATTGAAAACCCAGAAGCTGTGTTCTCGATGGTTATCCAAATATATCTACATAATAGCCACTTAAGAGAAGCGAAAATAAGTCAAAACTTTAACGTAAGCATTGACAAAGGTTGAGTTTGTTTGACGTCGTTCACTAAATGATACTGACGTGCTCCGGTATGCTGATACAGTATGTGTGCGTTTCTATGTAAAACTTTTGTAAAGTTTTGACTTATTCAATGACATTTGTCAAATTGTTTTATTATACTTATATTCACATTTTATTAAAATTTGAAATCATTTGAAGCTGAGGTTTGTGGTTTATGATATTTTCTACGAAATGTTTGAGCCACCCACGTACACGCCTTTGAAAATATATTTTGTCGTATAATGTTAATAATTTCAGTAAAATTATAAAATGTATAGAATATTGCGTGATACTTTGAGTTTACATTTCTAGAGCAACATAACATATATTGTATTAACATTAAATTACATACATACAATTTATAGTCACAAAATGTAATATATGTAAAAGTATAACTCATGATATAATAAGTAATATGAACAAACAAAACGGTTTTAATATAAATTCTGAAAACTTTTTAATAACGTGATACTAGTATTCGGAAAATGTTATCTCAAACTGACATTTTATCTATCAGGGGTCTGTTGTCTAAACAAATCGTAACCAAGCGTCTTCGTACGGAGATCACAATGGACTCGTAACGGAGATCGTACGGGGCTCGCACGGTACTCGTAGGTCAAACGTAGCTCGCAAGTCACTCGAACGATGTCCACACGGTCTCAGTAAGATGCTCGCACGATGTCCATTCGAGGTCCGTGCGACAAGAATAAAATTCTTCATTTTTCCCTGGTCACATCAAACGTACAAGCTCCGTGCGAGTCGAAATTTAGCAATGCCGTACGGAGTCGCAAACTCGTACGAGCATCGTACGAATTTTAGTAACTCGTAAAGGACTCGGGAGCTCGGTGAAAATTAGCACTACCCAAACAACATCATCAAACAATCACAGACTTACATTTCCTAATCGGACAGTGAGCACACGGCGTGATACACAATTCGGACATGAGACCACCATCAGTGTATGCACGAGTCTACAAGAGACACTAGTATACGTTTAATTATATATTATCTCTAATAATTATAACTACGTATTTGCCGGGTGAGGGTTATTATGCGATTTTTAAATATTTAATTATATAGTTCAATGATAGGACATAACGGATGCTTTTGGTCGCAATAAAATATGGGATAACATCGGATAGGGAATGTAGGCCCTTAAACAGCAGAGCACAGAATACATAAACAATATCACATACCAACGTGACCTTGGCTGAGTGGCTTTGTCGTCCAGCACGGAAGCTGGGTTAGAACTGATGCAGTTGGTTGGTAAGCACACAGCTTGTTAAATAAGTTTTACAACAAGCGCCCGATAATGCGCAAAGGGACCCGGGAGGTACTGTATGCATGAAACATTGTTCTCACAAATAACCAGGCCATTATAATAGGAATGGTACTATAATAATCAAACTATACATTAAAACAATTACACTACACAATGTTCAATACACAACTAATCGAGAAAATAAACTGAACCACTTAAAGGCCATTTTTGCGTCATACAACTTGTGGTATGTCCATATCCTGGTTCAATTCCAAAATATATGTTAATATTTAATGTTTTATTTGACCACACATTCTTTTAGTTCCAACTGCTGCACAACAAACGACAACAGCAGTAAACTGCAGTAATTATTGTGGATATTGCGAAGGAAAACACAACAAACGACAACAGTGGCACAGCAAACAACTACAAACCATTCAACAACCATATATTGATATAGAAACAAACTGTCCAGCTATTGTTCATAGTTCTTTTTGTAATGCTACTGAACATAAGCCATGGACAATGGAAAACTGCAGAAGTTATTGTGGATATAGCGAAGGTAACCAAATTACGTCATTATTAGTAGTCATAATTGTTAAGGAGGGGGTTCAAACGGAAATTTCGCACCAATGCACATCAAACATGGTCTATGGAAAACTGTTGAAATTACAATGAATATTGCAATGGTAAGAGTTTGTTATCAAATAACCAACCCATTTTACGACGTCATGATAAACATAACAGCAAATTTACATATTCGTACCAACTCCTTACTTACCCCTAGCGTAAATATAGCATTTGCAAGTTACGTCACAATGTGAACGTAGGTGCCAAACAATCGTTCATCTTTTGTGGATCTCTAACGGAGCATAAGTCAAACTTATGACAATCTTATACGCCAAAGATTTTGCACTTGTAGTCAACTTATCCCTGGCAGTTTGTCGTTAACTGTGTGTTTCCTTAAAATGTGATAATTTGAATAGTGTTATGCTGTTAAATGTTGTCATCTAGTTAAAATAACCGACATTAGTGATCACACAAGATAGTGGATGTAGGTATGGGGGGTAAACATTTAAGGGGACTATATATAATAGCCTATGTATACTAACGTACATCCGCAATCTTGATTGTCCACAAGTATTGTTCATTTGAACCAGATGATACCGGACCCGATCTTATTCAATATAACATTTTGGAACAGGAACCAGACTGGTAGGTGTAGTGTGAAACTGTCATGTGTAAGACGGTCATGTATGAAAATATGAGTTAAACATATCACATGATTACGCAAGTTATTTTACTGTAATTGTGTCAAATATAAGTAAAAGTAATGTTTTATTTTGCCAGAGTCATTCTTGACAAGGACTTTGATACTCCCTCAGAAGAACTATTTGCTACTCTAAATTGGATGACTTTCCCTGAACGACTTCAATACAAAAAACAATTATTGTATACATATCATTGTATGACATATGCCCAGCATATTTCAAAGATAAATTTCAGAACATTTATGAGGTTCAAACTCGCACCTTTAGATCTTTATATTTATTATTATGTGGTCAAAGGAAAACAACTCGGAACTGTTTTGGCTGGTTACAGAAATATGTTTTCACTCTCTTCTCGGTAATCAATGGGAGCTTTTTTGTTGAACATTTGAGAAGTTTAAGCAATAATGATTCTCACTTAATGTATAGTATTCCTGAATCGATTTAAAAGTTGTAGTAAACGCCTCTTCAAGATGACATTACTATTTTATATTGCACTATGTATATTCCTTATTATTGAATTGTTTAGTTTTTTTCCTTTTGCCATTTTTAATGTGACTATTGTTGTATATATTATGTAAATGTGTTGAATTTCAGAGGCTCGTAGGGAAGATTGGGCAAATGCCTAACTATGTTGCCTCTATGAATAAAGTCTTTATTATTATTATATTATGCATTAACTGTTAAGCTCCAACAGCTTCTCAGCCAAACGTTACAACGACACCAGACTTGTGTAGACATTGCAACCAATTGTACTGAATATGGTTGAAGTTACCTTTGCAGTGAATATATAGATTGGTCTGCGGAAAATTGTTCTGCCTACTGTGGATTTTGTCATGGTAAGCCAGTGTTTTATGCTTTTCAACGATAAATATTCTGATCGATTTTCGCAAACCATTTGCTGACTTAGAATAAGAAGGCCGTGTGTAAAACAAACGATAGTTTGATATTATGGCGTGTAAAGTGTTGCATTATTGTATGTTTAAAAAATATGGTCTATTTTTATATATTCATTGTATACCGTAAAATTTTATTCTAAAACAAAAAGTAATTGTTGTAAAAAGTAAAATATGTTTTCAATGTGAAAAATATTTATTTGATAGTTTCAAAATTTTTATTCTATCCTATAAAATATTTGTTCTATGTGATAAAATATTTATTCAATACGTCAAATATTTTTGTGCAATCCTGTAAAATATTTGTTCAATGTCTAAACTATTTATTCCATTCTTTGAATATTTTATTTAATACTTTAAAATTTTTGTGCAATGTGAAATATATTTATTCGATAAATCGAATTTTTTTATTGTATCGGTTACAAATAACTGTTCAATAATTTGAATGCTGGGAAATTTGCTGTTTTGTTACGACGGACTTCATTGGTCGCGACCAATAGCGTATATTAAAGTTGCTGCAGTTAAAAAGCTCGTAGTTGGATCTCGGGTGCAGGCTTGCGGTCCGCCTCGCGGCGGTCACTGCTCGTCCTGACCTCCACGCCGGTTGTCCGCGCCTTGGTGCTCTTGATTGAGTGTCTCGGCCGGCCGGAACGTTAACTTTGAAGAAATTAGAGTGCTCAAAGCAGGCTACTACCGCCTGAATAATGGTGCATGGAATAATGGAATAGGACCTCGGTTCTATTTTGCTGGTTTTCGGAGCTCGAGGTAATGATTAATAGGGACAGACGGGGGCATTCGTATTGCAGCGCTAGAGGTGAAATCCTTAGACCGTCGCAAGACGAACTACAGCGATAGCATTTGCCAAGCATGCTTTCATTAATCAAGAACGAAAGTCAGAGGTTCGAAGACGATCAGATACCGTCGTAGTTCTGACCATAAACGATGCCAATTGTCGATCCGCCGGAGTTGCTTCAATGACTCGGCGGGCAGACTCCGGGAAACCAAGGTGTTTGGGTTCCGGGGGGAGTATGGTTGCAAAGCTGAAACTTAAAGGAATTGACGGAAGGGCACCACCAGGAATGGAGCCTGTGGCTTAATTTGACTCAACACGGGGAACCTCATCCGTCCCGGACACCGTTAGGATTGACAGATTGAGAGCTCTTTCTTGATTCGGTGGGTGGTGGTGCATGGCCGTTCTTAGTTGGTGGAGCGATTTGTCTGGTTAATTCCGATAACGAACGAGACTCTAGCCTGCTAAATAGCTCGGGGATCCTTCACGAGTCCCCGTCAGCTTCTTAGAGGCACAGGTGGCGCTTATCCACACGAGATTGAGCAATAACAGGTCTGTGATGCCCTTAGATGTTCGGGGCCGCACATGGGCTACAATGAATGGATCAGCGTGCGTCTCGCCTGGTCCGAAAGGATCGGGAAACCCGTTAAACCCCATTCGTACAAGGGATTGCGGCTTGCAACTGTTCCCCATGAACGAGGAATTCCCAGTAGGCGCGAGTCATCAGCTCGCGTCGATTACGTCCCTGCCCTTTGTACACACCGCCCGTCGCTACTACCGATCGCTCCAGTTAATGGGGTCTTCGGATTGGACCCGTGGGCCCGCTTCGCGGCGGGCCGTCGGTGGCCGAGAAGATGCGCAAATTGACCGGGGAAGAGGTCGTAAAAGTCGTAACAAGGTATCCGTAGGTGAACCTGCGGATGGATCATTACATTGCATTGATCCAATCAGATGACGCGTTACAATTGCTCGTCCTTCCCAGCATTCAAATTATCGAATAAATATTTTGTACAACATCCAATAAATATTTAATATAGCACAAAAAAATTCAAAGTATGGAATAAATACTTTTAACATGGAACAAATATTTTGCAGGATTGCACAAAAATATTTAACGTATAGAATAAATATTTTTATCACATAGAACAAATATTTTAAAGGATAGAATAAAAATTTTGAAACTATCAAATAAATATTTTTCACATTGAATAAATATTTTGCCTTTTACAACAATTATTTCTTGTTTTATAAAAAAAAAGTTCCGTATACAATGAATATATAAAAATATACCATATTTTTTAAACATACAATATTGCAACACTTTACACGCCATAGAAAACGAAGAATTTTTTTTTGTGAAAACCACGCTTTACTTATGGAAAGACACGTCTGTTCAACATCAGTTTGGCTAACATGCCATGTTCCGATTTTCATGAACATACACTCATAAGAATTTCAAATATGTATGCGTCTGATTTGGTCGTATCTTCAGCTACTGACGACCTGTGCATTCTTAGCCAGCGGAATTGGTAAGACTAGAACGTATTCTTGGCCTTAGAATAATGAACATTTAACACCGTATAGGCTTATCATTTGTCTTTGTGTGTAACGGTGGCCGCGTGGTTAGCGCTCTCGACTACACATCCGAGGGTCTCCGTTACTAATATCGACCTGGGTAGTTGATACGGGTAATTTAGGATAGGCTAGATGTGAACAGATTGAAGCCAGTTGCGTTAACGAACCATACAGAACATTTGGAAAACAATGTTGTGTTTGGACACTTTATCTTCAAACAATGGAATAGATTATTAGTACCCGGTGTTGTATTTTAGAAGTATATTCTCCTGTTTTATCAAACAACTCACGGAAATCGTAAACTTACGTTCAAGTTTAAATTCTTTATAATGTTGTAACAACTGAAAACTGGAGAAAGATATTGTATGTAGGTGTTCATTACCTGAATCTTGATTAGTATTGAAGTTCCATTTACCGCTCTTTATAGTAGTAAAAATATTATAAAGTATATAAATTTGACCGTAATTTTAAGATTTCCGTAAATGCTTTGATAAAACAGTACCCTGCCAATTACTCTAAGAACTTTGTTAAAAAATGTAAATCGCATGATTCATATTGAAATACCTATATAATTCTAACAAAGCTTCGAACTTGGATAAATGAAATAAATATGAGACTGTGGGTTACCTCTGTATCCGTATGTTCTCAGTCTCCATAGGTTGTCTTATTCACGGTCTGTCTTGAAGCAACCCATGTCAGGTATTATGTTTTGTAATGGGCAATAAAACGAATATGCAATATTGGGGGAATGTGCCACAACTCATCGACGTAGGTTTGGACGCTCGCAACCTTAGGTAGGCCTTAGAACAATTATGCCATTAAACTCACTTAACCCTTCAAAGCCATAAAGTTATCAAGTTACTGTGCCCTAGACAGCGAGGTAGGCGGGAAAATGGTATAGCTATATATATCGAAACACGAAGCGTGCAAGATTTATTAGAGGGGTATACCGTAATACAATATATCGATGACTTAGAACCAGAAGGTCATAACTACCTCTTACGATCTTATAAGACTCATACATATTTGAAATCCGCTTCACAAGCCGCTTCTTATGAGCATATTTTCATGAAATGAAAGTTTTAAAAACGTGTTTTCCCAAAGGTTAAGAATAAATTACAGACAGTTTTCTCTTGTTTTCTCAATATATCGATTCAGTAGTTACGACCTTCTTGTTCTGAGCCAGCGATATATACAGGACTCGCTGATCAACCAAACATTATAAAAGTGCGCAAATGATAATGTCATATTTACACACATTAATCGAATTGATATACTGTTGCAAAATCGGCATCTTAAAAGCCCCAACAATATTAATGCATACGTTTGCAACACTGTAACAATCGGGCCAATGTAGGTATAATATATGGCTGATCAGCGAGTATTGTATAATCTTACAAGCCTTAGGTGCAAACAAGCAATGACGCTACGCATGTTTCTGTAGACAGGTAAAAGGTATGTGCAAAAATAACCTACAATAGCTGTCTGCATCTTTCGAAACCACAGTATAAAGCACATTTGATTCTGGCGTTCACTGGAGCTATAGGTAAACACATGATACATGATAGAAGGTGCTTTATTATTTGTACGAAATGGAATTTATGGTGATTTTGCTTAGTTTTGGATTGTTATACATACATAATGTTGAACTTGTGTCAGGATTATCGTTGAGACGTTTGAATGAAAAGATCGACATTTTAGAAGCCAAACTTGGTGTTGAAAATAAACAAAGACACATTGATTATGAGAACATAATGTCGAAACTTAACGAAATAACGACGCAATTGGGACACAGGGAGAAGCAACCGAGTATTGGAGATTCTAAAATTGACACTACTGATGGGAATAGCGCTATTGGAGGTGTCAGTAAAAGTGTTTCCGATATAAATAATCAATTACAATATTTGATGAAAGGACTGACTCAGGAAAAGAAGAAGAATGGAATAACCCGCCAGAAATTACCGAATATTGAACGTACAATAGACGAAATAAATCATCGAGTGAAAAGGGAACTTTCGAGGTTGGACTCAGAAATTACAACTGTGAGTTTTGAGTGTAAAGCACATACTGAAAGTATGAGCTTTAGGATTGAAGATTCGGCTAATGTAAGCCAAGATATTTATTTGATAGTTTTAACACAAAATGACAAACTGTCGAGAATGGAAACAGAAACAACAAGAACAAGTGCTCACATTGAAATGTTAAGTAACACTCTTAATAACTCACAAAAGCGAAATGATGAACAGTTTGAAAATATTACCCGCATCGTTGATGATATAGTTGCTGCCCATATTGTTAAATGTGAGAAAATACAAACTCAACTTGAAGCAACAATCAATAAACAATGCCAAATCGAAAGTTTAAGAAAGTCCATAGTCACTCCCACTGAATCACCGGCAACAACTAGTATACCGGTACCAGACTCTACTGAGAAGACGCAGGATCCGCCCACTGATATAAAAAGCTGTAAGGATGAATATAAAAACGGCAACCGTCACAGTGGTGTGTATACAGTGTATAATAATGGTAATAAACAGAAGGTATATTGCGATCAGACGACTGGAGGAGGCGGTTGGACTGTCTTCCAACGCCGTGTAAATGGTGATGTGAACTTTTACAGGGATTGGGAGAGTTACAAAATTGGATTCGGAGATTTGACCGGTAATTTCTGGCTTGGAAATGAATATTTGAGTTCGGTTCTTGGAAACGGACAACATGAGTTACGTATAGATTTGGAGGATTTCGAGGGGAATCGAGCGTATGCTGAATATAGCTCATTCCTAATAGACCCTGAATCAGATCATTATACCTTACACGTGAGTGGATTTAGTGGAAATGCTGGAGACGCACTTAAATATCATAATGGTCTGAGGTTTATAACAAAAGATGAAGATCGAAATACTTGTTCAAAGCGCTTTAAAGGAGGATGGTGGTATAGACGTTGTCGTCACTCAAATCTGAATGGTCCGTACCTCAGCTCTTCTTATGATATTAATGCAAATGGTTTAATTTGGAGACAATGGAAAGGATGGAACTATTCACTGAAATTCGTCGAAATGAAATTCCGATTAAAGTAGTGCAATCGTACTAAACGAACGACTTAAAAGTTGCAGTGTATGTACATGTATTAGGCTTTAAACTAACTGTGGTATGTTGTGAAGTGAGTATACGTGTACATTGTATATAATATGTACGAGCATACTAGTGATTAATGTAAAATCCGTTCAAAGTTAAATGATGATGGTTATAAACACGAACATTTCCGTCAGGTAAACTATTTGTTATCTAGAATAACTACCATCCGTATTCTTTCAAATAAATAGGATAATTTTCTCATAAGTATTACTTATTGAATCGTCAGTTGGTGACAACAGAATTGGATATAATTTATAACTATCGATGGACTGTATTTAGTAGCATGCGGAACTTTTCGCTAAATCAAAGGTATTTTGTCGGTAAAGCATTTTGTTACTGCACTAATTGTTCTCTTATCAAACTGATGAAAACTCTCAATGCTGCCTAAAATACTATGTGGTTCGTTGGACTCAATGTACGTTCTGTTCTAGATTACGCAAGTGTGGTATGGGTGGAAAATGACACGACTAAAACAATGACAGGAATTCGATTTGAATTCTGCAAAAAATTTTCATTAGACGAGTGATTCTTGACACTCGCATTACGGGATATACTGAGACATACCTTCTTATATTGTAAATATGTGAGAACAATAAACTACTGTTGAAAATTGTAATCTACAGACAGTATCAAACTAAAGTGAAAATATAGTATGGTACGGTGTGGCACGCGGTATATGTATTGTTACGATTCACGTTAATTGGGTCTACTTCCAGACACCCGTCAACTCAGTGAAAACATTATAGTACGATGTGGCATACGGTATATGTACTTCCAGACATCCGACAACTCAGTGAAAACATTATAGTACGATGTGGCATACGGTATATGTACTTCCAGACATCCGTCCTCTCAGTGAAAACATTATAGTACGGTACGGCATACGGTATATGTACTTCCAGACATCCGTCCGTTCAGTGAAAACAATATAGTACGGTACTGCATACGGTACGCGTACTTCCAGACATCCGTCCGCTCGGTGAAAACAATATAGTACGGTACTGCATACTGTACGCGTACTTCCAGACATCCGTCCGCTCGGTGAAAACAATATAGTACGGTACTGCATACGGTACGCGTACTTCCAGACATCCGTCCGCTCGGTGAAAACAATATAGTACGGTACTGCATACGGTACGCGTACTTCCAGACATCCGTCCGCTCGGTGAAAACAATATAGTACGGTACTGCATACGGTACGCGTACTTCCAGACATCCGTCCGCTCGGTGAAAACAATATAGTACGGTACTGCATACGGTACGCGTACTTCCAGACATCCGTCCGCTCGGTGAAAACAATATAGTACGGTACTGCATACGGTACGCGTACTTCCAGACATCCGTCCGCTCGGTGAAAACAATATAGTACGGTACTGCATACAGTACGCGTACTTCCAGACATCCGTCCGATCGGTGAAAACAATATAGTATGGTACTGCATACGGTACGTGTACTTCCAGACATTCGTTCGTTTGACAGTGAAAACAAGATAGTACGGTGCGACATACGGTACGTATACTTCCAGACATTCGTTCGTTCAGTGAAAACCATATAGTACGGAGCGGCATACGGTGCGACATACGGTACGCGTACTGCCAGACATTCGTCCGTTCGGTGAAAACAATACAGTACGGTGCGGCATACGGTACGTGTACTTCCAGACATCCGTCCGTTCAGTGAAAATAATTAAGTACGGCGCGGCATACGGTTTATGCACTGCCAGACATCCGTCTGTTCACTGAAAACAATACAGTACGATGTGGCATACGGTATATGTACTTCCAGACATTCGTCCGTTCAGTGAAAACAATATATAATGGTGCAAAATACGGTATATGTACGTCCAGACATCCGTCCGTTCAGTGAAAACAATATTGTACGGTGCGGCATACGGTATATGTACGTCCAGACATCCGTCCGTTCAGTAAAAACAATATAGTACGGTGCGGCATACGGTGCATGTACATCAAGACATCCGTCCGTTCAGTGAAAATTATGTAGTACTGTGTTGCTTACAGTATATGTACTCCCAGACACCCGTTCGTTCAGTGAAAACAAAAATAGTACGATGCGACATACGGTATGTGTACCTCGAGACATTCGTCCGTTCAGTGAAAACAATTTAGTACGATGCGGCACACGATATATGTACTTCCAGACATTCGTCTGCTCAGTGAAAACAATACAGTACGATATGGCATACGGTATATGTACTTCCAGACATTCGTCTGCTCAGTGAAATCAATATAGTACGCTGTGGCACACGGAGCATGTACTTGCAGACATTCGTCCGCTCAATGAAAACAATATAGTACGATGCGGCATACGGTACATCTATTACCAGACATCCGTCCGTTCAGTAAAAAACAATATAGTACGATGCGGCATACGGTATACGTACTTACAGACCTCCGTCCGCTCAGTGAAAACAATATAGTACGATGTGGTATACGGTATATGTACTTCCAGACATCCGTCCGATCAGTGAAAACAATATAGTACGGTGTGGCATACGGTACATCTACTTCCAAGCATCCGTCCGTTGAGTGAAAACAATATAGTACGTTGCGGCATACGGTACATGTACTGTGATGACACACGTTAATTGGGTCTACTTCCGTTCTGCCGACTGCACATAATAGTTATACATGTATATAAATTAAACATAATGCATTAAAGCTATGAATAACACTACTGGCTTTATTGTTTTTGAATATGTTTATGTTCTATCTGTTCACATGTATACTTTGTACTAGTATAATGATTTGTTCGTTTTTAAATAACTTGTTTTACCATGTATGAAAATATGTTTGTTACTATGAACATGACTTTGTACGTGGGTGAATTAAAACGTTCTTAGAATTCAGCCATAACTTTTTTTGATTTTCGGAGTCATTGTCGTCATATTTATGCTAAAGGAATACATTGGTCTTTTCTTTACATAGACAGATTTATAGCGACCTGATGATATCTGTTTTAAAAATATTTATATCTTTAATAGGGGCGATTACGTATACTGGAGCACACGGATAATTGGAAACACATTTTACTAAATTTTCTAAAAATTCTAAATTGTAGGACTTCCTAAGACCGTATTTACTTTAATATTGTTCTAACTTGACCTTAGAATTTTTTAACTTCATACCTGTAGATTCAATGCAATTTGATTTTTGGTCAAAATTTAGTTTTTATCCGTTGCTAGGCAACCAGAATGTCATTATTTACAAGCAGATGTTAAAGAGGCGTTCCCTATAACTCTGATCGTTTAAATCGATTCAGGAATATTATACATTAAATGAGAATCATTATTGCTTAAAACTCTTCAAATCTTCGACCAATTACCGAGAGAATATATTTCCGTAACGAGCCCAAATAGTCACGAGTTGTTTCTATTTGACCACACTATAACAAATCGCTGGAATCGATAAATTATTATTGGTGATTTGACCATATTTTTGACATTATAGAGACATATTTGCGCACACTTTCTTTTGACAATTTATGATAATTGATAGTGATTTGTGCATTTAGCTCATTAAATGTGATAGTAGAGAAAAATATGCGAGTTATAGGGAATGCCTCTTTAAGTCGACTATATAGAATAGTCTAAATGAATGTACGTATATCCGCCATCTTGATTGTCCACAAGAGAAAAATATTCTAGTTATAGGGAATGCCTCTTTAAATATTCCATCTTGTTGTTAAAATGAAAAATAAAAATGGTAACATATCTTGTGTATTTATTGCTGTACTATAGATATACTGTTTTAATTTCTTCTTCTTGTATATGGCATTGAAAAGTCATACTTTTGCGCTAAGGCAGTGTTACTTTGTAACAGCATTTTATTTTAATTTAATGTAAATCTTCAAGATAACAATGTGAGCTTATTAGAATCTTCACATTTTATAACTTTCTATAAAGAAATGAGTTTATTTGATCTGAAACTCTAATTCACAGCCACATGTATAGTTATTGAAGTACCGTTGCCATGGTAACTGTTATAATATGCAAAATATGCCATAGTAACCATGTTTTAGAAAGAATGGTGCTGTTCAAACAATATATGAACTAGATGATGCTGCAAAATTAAAAAAGAAAAAGCAGAAGATCTTGGATTTTCCTTGGATGTATAGGTTTTGTACAGCCGTTTCCCCTTGTTATTGTGTTTTCGGCATCAAGTACATGTGAAGAAAATGCTGTAAAACCAAAAATAATCACCGGAATCATCTGAAATTTTCAGAATTTATTCTTAAAAGTTTGTTCTTCAAGATTATGAAGAAAACTCAAAATGTGAAATTTTAGTGTCTGGCCTGATTTCTGCAGTCTTTGACACATATAATAACTACAGACATATACTAGCGGATATGGGGACAGCGCACACTATATATTAAACAAACAATTGACAATCCAGAAACTGTGTTCTCGATGGTTATCCAAAAATACCTACATAATAGCCACTTAAGAGTAGTAGTGGACAAACCCAATACGATACAAATGGCACCCAACGTTTATATCCTATTGGGTTTGTCCACGGTTCTTCGGATGGGTACAAAGATATAAAGGTGTACTTGGACGCTGGGGGTAATCTCAACCAAACACAATTTAAGGTACAATGTTTGATGTTGATTCTTGTAACAACCAAATATTGAATTATCCTAGTAGATATGTGTAGAATGAACTACAACAGTACTAACACGTACACAGTATAGGCGTCCTGCAAATATACAAATAGTAAAACAACATAAGTTACAGAAAAGAACTATATTATCAGCCGTAGAAGTAAAGTTCATAGTTCATCACTTGCATGGCTTCAGTCCTTACAATAACAATAACTGGTAATGCACATTACGCATCGATGATTATATATACCATGTAAAACAGTACATGGTATATCACACGGGACATAACTTACCGATCTATTGGATCAAACACTCTGCACACAAGTTCCACTATTTCACGTGACAATATTCCACAACCAGCAATAATACCTGTAAAGTTAAAAGACAGTGCTTAAATAGAGAAAGGTCTGTGATATAATTAATAAAGATTAATCCCTGACAATGTTATAGTTATAAATAGTTAAGTTAGAGTTTTAGGTGTTTTCCTGCTAAGTCGCCATTGTTTACAATAAAAAGGGCGGGCTTCGAACTTCGTGAAAACCGACAAGAAATAACCATATTACAGCATAATTACATCACGACAACTACAGAACATTACGGGAAAACATGAATAAATACTTATGAAACTGATACCAACCAACATAAACACCACAGCATCATCAATTCATCGTGCAACGGTGACAAAACCAAAACCAAACAGGTCTTCACAAAATCAGCTGTTTGACTGCAGTCACGTGACATTGATGAGCTCCCAAAAAGAGTCAAAGTAAATTAAAAAGCGCAAAAATCCAGATTCACCCGAAATACAGAAAAGAAGATAAAACCCCACTCGGTTACATTTTTTAAAACTAACCTATGATAATAATAACATTATAATATCAGACATCTTCGCGAGGGATTAAGCCTACATGTATGTCCAACCCCACTGAGGAAATCATTACTGGCGACGTGGAATGAATATTCAATACTAAAATTGAAAACTCCCGATATTCTCGCAATGTCTCAAGCTACTACGAGGCTTTCCTATAGACCAGAGGATCCCGAACCTCATTTATTCAAATCAGGAGTACATAACAAAGACAAAACATGCTCAGTGGGATCTAGGCTTAAATTAACGAAGAAACAGATATGTTAAAGCCTCAACTGGTGTGGTGACAATTTGGCTAAACAATCAAGGGGCCTGCCATGAAAGGCAACAATAAATGTTATATACCAAAATGTTTGGAAAGGAATACTGACTAAAAAATATCGGGAGCCTTTCATGGGGCGATATAGCGTTTTTGAGTAATCCAAGATGGCCGCCAAAATTTACGAATACATTTGGTAGTATATTATCTAACGTTGTTATTTATTTAGGATTTAACTGTCGTGTATTGGTCTGGGTATTATTCATTTGATAATGTACATTAACTGGACATATTGGACATTTCCTCCATAACATTCTTGTGTAAGCAAATGTTTTTATTCAAATTGGAATTAAATGTTATAAAATAGTTTGTAAACATATATTCTTTAATTATTAGTTCAGTTTTCAATTCAAAATAATTAATCTGACATTCTTATGCATGTACAATGTTGATTGAGAAGGCATTCTTAGGTAACTGCATCCATAATTTAAAATTTATCTAAGTTTTTAATATAATTATAAAGTTGTCATTCTAATGATACATGTATAAATAAATCTACTCTATACACAGGGTCGATGTCACTTCAAGGTTAAATGATGAAAAATAGCGGGAAAATTGATATTTCTTTCCTTGTTTTAGAAAATGTTTGGTATTCAAATAGTTTTTTAAGTCGACAGCATTCTTTTAAGTAAATATTTTGTAATTATCAGTTCAATTTGTAATTCAAAATATATAAAACTGACGTTAGTATCCATAGACACGTTGGTCGAGATGCCATTTTTAGATAAATGCTTCCATATTTAAAATTCTTATAAAGTTTCTAATACATTTGTATAAAGTTTTCATGATAAGTCGATAGTAGGCTACGATAGTGAAAAGTCGATAGTACAATGTACTAAAAGTCGATAGTCATGTTATCGAGTTTTCACTGTTGTATTATCGCATTTTTACTATCATACAATCGCATTTCGTTTTTTGGCTTACATATATGCAGTGATGGTCCTAACGAGACACCATAAATCATAGAGGGAAACACTTGCTCTGAAAAAACTAATATATAAATTCAATTAATACAACACAACCTCTAAAGAGCAGCCACCTCTCTATAACAACAACTTCAAAATGTCCATTAGCTAATATTTCTATAAATTTAATCTGTGTATAGCAACACCCAAGTATATAAACACTGGCTGGAAACATATGAAAGCTCTACTGTGTATCAAAATACTATATACCCAATCCTGAAAGATCGGCCATTTCCGTATGTCTCTGGTAAATAAAAATATTTTCCATTGCATAATAACTGAGGTGATCAGAATGGTTATACACCTACATGTCAATACTACCAACATGTACCAGCACACGAACATTCTTACAGACAGGTAAAATGTAATGGCTCAACATAAGCTAAAAATAAACTTCGCTGCCAGAAATGTTTAAATCCATGGAATAAGACATATGCGCCTCAGATGTTCGCTTGAGCTACAGATAGATACACGTTGTCAGTGTACAGTTCTGTATTATTTTAAGAAAATGGAATTCTCGACGTTATTGCTAGGTTTAGTTTTGATACACATTTATCAAGTCGAAATGGCATCAGGCTCCACGTTGAGAATGTTGAATGAAAAACTGGATTTCTTAGAATCAAGACTGGATTTTGAAAATATACAAAGACACAAAGATTATGAGAACATTATGTCGAAACTCAGTGAAATAACAACAAAATTTGAACAAAGGGAGAACCAACCAAGTATCGGCACAGATTCTAAAATGGACACTATAAAGGACACTAGAGATGTTAAAAGTGTTTCTGATATGAACGATAAATTAGATTTTTTGATAAAAGGAATGGCTGAAGAAAAGAGAGAAAATAGAATAACCAGACAGAAATTACCGAATATTGAACGGAAATTAGTTGAAATGAATCATCGAATGAAAAGGGAAATATCCAGACTGGACTCAGAAACCATCGTCGCTAAGTTAGCATTGAATGAACATGTTGCAACACTGAGTCATACCATTGAATAATTTGCTAAACGTAGTAACGATCAGTTCACTACTATTAACCATGGTATTGATTTAATTCTGACAACACAAAACGATACAATGTCGAAATTGGAATCAGAAATCACAGGAACGAATGCTCACATTGAAACGTTGAGTGATACCTTTAACAGTTCAATGAAACGTAATGATGAACAGTACACTTCTATAAGCCAATCTATTGATTTAATTGTGACAACACAAAACGACAAACTGTCGAAAATGGAATCAGAAATCACCGGAACAAATGCTCACATTGAAACGTTGAGTGATATCTTTAACAGTTCAATGAAACGTAATGATGAACAGTACACTTCTATAAGCCAATCTATTGATTTAATTGTGACAACACAAAACGATAAAATGTCGAAAATGGAATCAGAAATCACCGGAACGAATGCTCACATTGAAATGTTGAGTGATACCTTTAACAGTTCAATGAAACGGATCAACGAACAGTACACTTCTATAAGCCAATCTATTGATTTAATTGTGACAACACAAGACGATAAACTGTCGAAAATGGAATCAGAAATCAGCGGAACGAATGCCCATTTTGAAATGTTGAGTAATACTCTTAAAACTGACAAATATGAGAATTTGCGTGATGATCTTGTTAACATAATCAATAACCAATGTGATTTAGACACTTTTAGAAAAAGTATGGAAACCTCCATTGGTGGCTTGTGGTCAAATATATCACATTCTATTGAGGAGACGCACCCAATATCATCATGCACGGACGTTTATAAGCGAGGATACCACACAAGTGGAGTATATACAATATATAATAGTCATGGTAATACAATTGAAGTATATTGCGATCAGACGACTGAAGGAGGTGGTTGGACAGTATTCCAACGCCGGTTGAATGGTGATGTGGACTTTTACAGAGATTGGGAGAGTTACAAAATTGGATTCGGAGATTTGACCGGTAATTTCTGGCTTGGAAATGAATATTTGAGTTCGATACTTGGAAACGGACAACATGAGCTACGTATAGATTTGGAAGATTTCGAGGGGAATCGAGCGTATGCTAAATATAGCTCGTTCCTAATAGACCCTGAATCAGATCATTATACCATACACGCGAGTGGATTAAGTGGCACTGCTGTAGGAGACGCACTTGAATACCATAATGGTCAGAGATTTATAACAAAAGATGTAGATCGACATGATTGTTCAAAGAAATATAAAGGAGGATGGTGGTATAACGCGTGTCATCACTCTAATCTGAATGGTTTGTACCACAGCTCTTCTAACGATGATAATGAAGATGGTTTAATTTGGAGAGAATGGAAACAATGGAAAGGATCGTATTATTCACTGAAATTCGTCGAAATGAAATTCCGATTAAAATAGGGCAATCGTACAAAACGAAACACTTCAAAGTTGCAGTGTATGTACATGTATTTTAAAAGCTTTAAACTAACTGTGGTATGTGATGAAGTGAGTATATGTGTATATTGTATATAATGTGTACGAGCATACTATTGAGTGATGTTAAATCCGTTCAAAGTTAAATGAGAATGGTTATAAACACGAACATTTCCGTCAGGTAAACTTTTTGTTATCTAGAATAACTACCAGTCTACCGTCCGTATTCTTTCGATTGAATGTGATAGTTCTCTCATTAGTATTAATTATTGAATCGTCAGTTGGTGACAACAGAATTGGATATAATTTATAACTATCGATAGACTGTATTTAGTAGCATGCGGAACTTTTCGCTAAATCAAAGGTATTTTGTCGGTAAAGCAATTTGTTACTGCACTAATTGTTCTCTTATCAAACTGATGAAAACTTCCAATGCAGTCTAGAATACTATGTGGTTCATTGGACTCAATGTACGTTCTGTTATAGATTACGCAAGTGTGGTATGGGTGGAAAATGACACAACTAAAGCAATGACGGGAATTCGATTTGAATTCTGCGAAAAAATGTTCATTAGACGAGTGATTCTTGACACTCGCATTACGGGATATACTGAGATATACCTTCTTATATTTTTTAATAAGTGAGAACAATGCACTACTGTTGAAAATTGTAATCTACTGACAACTCCATACTGAAGTGAAAACAATATAGTACGTACGGTGTCACACATGTTATATGTATCGTTACGATTCACATTTATTCAGTCTACTTCCAGACATTCGTCCTTTCAGTGAAAACAATACAGTACGATGTGGCATACGGTATATGTACTTCCAGACATTCGTCCTCTCAGTAAAAACAATATAGTACGATGTGGCATACGGTATATGTACTTCCAGACATTCGTCCTTTCAGTGAAAACAATATAGTACGATGTGGCATAAGGTATATGTACTTCCAGACATTCGTCCTCTCAGTAAAAACAATATAGTACGATGTGGCATAAGGTATATGTACTTCCAGACATCCGTCCTATTAGTGAAAACATTATAGTACGTTGCGGTATACATTATATGTATTCCCAGACATCCATCCGTTCAGTGAAAACAGCATAGTACGGTGCGGCATACGGTATATGTACTTACAGACATTCGTCCGTTCAATAAAAACATTATAATACGGTACGGCATACAGTACATATACTTCAAGACATTCGTCTGTTCAGTGAAAACAATATAGTACGGTACGGCATACGGTATATGTACTTACAGACATTCGTCCGTTCAATAAAAACATTATAATACGGTACGGCATACAGTACATATACTTCAAGACATTCGTCTGTGTAGTGAAAACAGTATAGAACGGTGCAGCATACGGTATATGTACTTCCAGACATCCGTCCTCTCAGTGAAAACCATACAGTCAATGTGGCATACGGTATATGTACTTCCAGACATCCGTCCTCTCAGTGAAAACCATACAGTCAATGCGGCATACGGTATATGTACTTCCAGACATCCGTCCTCTCAGTGAAAACCATACAGTCAATGTGGCATACGGTATATGTACTTCCAGACATCCGTCCTCTCAGTGAAAACAATATAGTACGATGCGGCATACGGGACATGTACTTTGATGACACACGTTAATTGAGTCTACTTCCGTTGTGCCGACTGCACATAATAATTATATAATAAATTAAACATAATTCATTTAACCTATGAATATCACTTCTGGCTTACTTATTTTGGAATATGTTTATGTTCTATCTATTCACATGTATACTTTGTACTAGTATTATGATTTGTTCGTTTTTAAATAACCTGTTTTACCATGTATGTAAATATGTTTTTTACTATGAACATGACTATGTACGTGGGTGAATTTAAACGTTCGTAGAACTTTTTTTTCGAAGTTATTGTCGTCATATTCATGCTGAATGAATACAGTGGTATTTTCTTTACATAGACAGATTCATAGCGACCTGATGATAACTGTTTTAAAAATATTTATATCTTTAATAGGGGCGATTACGTATACTGGAGCAAACGAATAATTTGAAACACCAAATTTCTAAAAATTCTAAATTGTAGGACCTCCAAAGACCGTCAGAATTATTAAGTCAGTTAAAATCCAGACGTCATCTCCAATAAATAATGTTTTAATCGATATTTATACAATCGCACTTAAAAGAAATACCCTATATAATAACTATATAATAGCGGACATAGGGGCACCGCACACAATATTAAACAAACAATTGAAAATCCAGAAACTGTGTTCAAAAATACCTACATAATAGCCACTTAAGAGAAGCGAAAATAAGTCAAAACGTTAACGTAAGCATTGACAAAGGTTGAGTTTGTTTGACGTCGTTCACTAAATGATACTGACGTGCTCCGGTATGCTGATACAGCATGTGTGCGTTTCTATGTAAAACTTTTGTAAAGATTTGACTAATTCAATGACATTTGTCAAAATGTTTTGTTATACTTATATTCACATTATATTAAAATTTGAAATCATTTGAAGCTGTGGTTTGTGGGTTATGATATTTTCTACAAAATGTTTGATCGACCCACATGCACGCCTTTGAAAATATATTCTGTCGTATTATGTTAATAATTTCAGTAAAATTATAAAATGTAAAGAATATTGCGTGATACTTTGAGTTTACATAAATTTATATAGCAACATAACATATATTGTTTTAACAGTAAATTGCATACATACAATTTTTAGTCACAAAATGTAATATATGTTAAAATATAACTCATGATACAATAAGTAATATGAACAAACAAAACGGTTTTAATATAAATTCTGAAAACTTTTTAATAACGTGATACTAGTATTCGGAAAATGTTATCTCAAACTGTGATAAGTTATCCTAGCCCGTTTTGCACGTAATACTTTTTAACCACTAACTATTACTTGATTGCTCTTCCTCGAGCAGCCGACGACATTTTATCTATCATGGGTCTGTTGTCTTAACAAACCTTTACCAAGCGTCTTCGTACGGAGAGCAGAAGGGACTCGTAAAGGAGATCGTACGGGGCTCGCACGGTACTCGTAGGTCAAACGTAGCTCGCAAGTCACTCGAACGATGTCCGCACGGTGTCCGTAAGATGCTTGCACGATGACCGTTCGAGGTCCGTGCGACAAAAATAAAAGTCTTCATTTTTCCCTGGTCACATTAATCGTACAAGCCCCATGTGAGTCGAAATTTAGCAATGCCGTACGGAGTCCGTACGGGGTCCGTACGGACATCGTAAACTCGTACGAGCAGCTTACGGATTTTAGTAACTCGTAAAGGACTCGGGAGCTCGGTGAAAATTAGCACTACCCAAACAACATCATCAAACAATCCCAGACTTACAGTTTATAATAAGACAGTGAGCACACGGTGTGATACACAATTCGGACATGAGACCATCATCAGTGTATGCACGAGTATACTCCCTTATCACAATAAGATATACTAGTATACGTTTAATTATATAGTACAATGATAGGAAATAACGGATGCTTTTGGTCGCAATAAAATATGGGATAACATCGGATAGGGAATTTAGGCCCTTAAACATCCGAGCACAGAATACATAAACAATATCACATACCAACATGACCTTGGCCGAGTGATTTTGGCGTCCAGCTAGGATGCAGGAGGTCGAAGGTTCGAATCCCGACGGAAGCTGGGTTAGAACTGATGCAGTCGGTTGGTGAGCCCACAGCTTGATAAATAATGATTAAGTCAGGTGCCCTATAATGCCAAAAGGGACCCGGGAGGTACTGTATGCATGAAACATTGTTCTCACAAATTACCAGGCCATTACAATAGGAATGGTACTATAATAATCAAACTATACATTAAAACAATTACACTCCACAATATTCAATACACATCTAATCGAGAAAATAAACTGTACCACTTAAAGGCCAGTTTTCGTCATACACTACGTGGTATGTCCACCCTTGTGCAAATCTCAAATGCATGTTAATATTTAATGTTTTCATTGACCACACATTCATTTAGTTCCAACTGACACACAACAAACGACAACAGTGGCACGACGATCAATTACAACGACTCAACAATCATGCTCGTATTGATATAGAAACAAACTGTGTGAACATAAACCATGGACAATGGTAAACTGCAGAATTATTATTGTGGATATTGCGAAGGAAAGCATTCTTTACCACATAACCAAATTACGTCATTATTACATTATTACAGTAGACGTCATAATTGTTAAGAAGGCTGTTTAAACGGAAATACCGCACCAATGCACATAAAACATGGTCTATAGAAAA
The DNA here is from genome assembly GCA_963678985.1 of Spisula subtruncata. Lineage (NCBI taxonomy): Eukaryota > Metazoa > Mollusca > Bivalvia > Venerida > Mactridae > Spisula > Spisula subtruncata. Next base: position 38,711,775 of record OY787673.1, on the reverse strand, counting down.
CTGTTGAAATTACCATGAATATTGCAATGGTAAGAGTTTGTTATCAAATAACCAACTCATTTTACGACGTCATGATAAACATTACAGCAAATTTACATATTCGTACCAACTCCTTACTTACCCCTAGCGTAAATATAGCATTTGCAAGTTACGTCACAATGTTAACGTAGGTGCCTTACAATCGTTCATCTTTTGTGGATCTCTAACGGAGCATAAGTCAAACTTATGACAATCTTAAACGCCAAAGAGTTTGCACTTGTAGTCAACTTATCCCTGGCAGTTTGTCGTTAACTGTGTGTTTTCTTAAGAATTAGTTAATTTGAATAGTGTTACGCTGTTAAATAGTGTCATCTAGTTTAAATAACCGACATTAGTGATCACACAAGATAGTGGATATAGGTAAGGGGAATAAACATTTAAGGGGATCATATAGAATAGCCATTATAAACTAACGTACATCCGCCATCTTGATTGTCCACAAGTGTTGTTCATTTGAACCAGATGATACCGGACCCAATCTTATCCAATATAACATTTTTGAACAGGAACCAGACTGGTAGGTGTAGTGTGAAACTGTCATGTGTAAGAGGGTCATGTATGAAAATATGAGTTTAACATAATCACATTATTACGAACGTTATTTTACTGTAATTATGCCAAATATAAGTAAAAGTAATGTTTTATTTAGCCAGAGTGATTCTTGACAAGGACTTTGATACTCCCTCAGAAGAACTATTTGCTACTCTAAATTGGATGACTTTCCCTGAACGACTTAAATACAAAAAAAACTATTATTGTATACATATCATTGTATGACATATGCCCAGCATATTTCAAAGATAAATTTCAGAACATTTATGAGGTTCAAACTCGCACCTTTAGATCTTTATATTTATTATTATGTGGTCAAAGGGAAACAACTCGGAACTATTTTGGCTAGTTACAGAAATATGTTTTCACTCTCTTCTCAGTAATCAATGGGAGCTTTTTTGTTGAACATTTGAGAAGTTTAAGCAATAATGATTCTCATTTAATGTATTCCTGAATCGATTTAAAAGATCGGAGTTGTAGGAAACGCCTCTTCAAGATGACATTACTATTTTATATTGCACTATATATATTCCTTATTATTGAATTGTTTAGTTTTTTTCCTTTTGTCATTTTTAATGTGACTGTTGTTGTATATATTATGTAAATGTGTTGAATTTCAGAGGCTCGTAGGGAAGATTGGGCAAATGCCTAACTACGTTGCCTCTATAAATAAAGTCTTTATTATTATTATATTATGCATTAACTGTTAAGCTCCAACTGCTTCTCAGCCAAACGTTACAACGACACCAGACTTGTGTAGACATTGCAACCAATTGTACTAAATATGGTCGAAGTTACCTTTGCAGTGAATATATAGATTGGTCTGCGGTAATGTCATGGTAAGCCAGTGTTTTATGCTTTTCAACGATAAATATTCTGATCGATTTTCGCGAACCATTTGCTGACAGAGAATAAGAAGGCCGTATGTAACACAAACGATATTTTGAGAAAACGAAGAAAAATGTTTGTGAAAACCACGCTTTACTTACGGAAAAAACACGCCTGTTCAACATCAGTTTGGCGGCCAACATGCCTTGTTCCGATTTTCATGAACATACACTCATAAGAATTTCAAATATAAATGCGTCTGATTTGGTCGTATCAGCTACTGACGACCTGTGCATTCTTAGCCAGCGGAATATGTAAGACTGGAACGTATTAATGGCCTTAGAATAATAAAACATTTAACACCATATAGGCTTATCATTTGTCTTTGTGTGTAACGGTGGCCGCGTGGTTAGCGCTCTCGACTACAAATCTGAGGGTCTCCGTTTCTAATATCGACCTGGGTAGAGGATACGGGTAATTTAGGATAGGCTAGATGTGAACAGATTGAAGTCAGTTGCGTTAACGAACCAAGTTTAAATTCTTTATAATGTTGTAACAACTGTAAACTGGAGAAAGATATTGTATGTAGGTGTTCATTACCTGAATCTTGATTAGTATTGAAGTTCCATTTACCGCTCTTTATAGTAGTAAAAATATTATAAAGAATATAAATTTGACCGTAATTTTACGATTTCCGTAAATGCTTTGATAAAACAGTACACTGCCAATTACTCTAAGAACTTTGTTAAAAAATGTAAATCGCATGATTCATATTCAAATACCTAAATGATTCTAACAAAGCTTCGAACGTGGATAAATCGAGTAAATATTAGACTGTGAGTTACCTCTGTATACGTATGTTCTCAGTCTCCATAGGTTTTCTTATTCACGGTCTGTCTTGAAGCAACCCATGTCAGGTATTATGTTTTGTAAAGGGCAATTAAACGATTAAAAATTATGTAAATTGGGGGAAGGTGCCACAACTCATCGACATAGGTTTTGACGCTCACAACCTTAGGTAGGCCTTAGAACAAGTATGCCACTAAATTCACGAAACCCTTCAAATTAAGCCATAAAGTTATCAAGTTACTGTGCCCTAGACTGCGAAATAGGCGGGAAAATGGTAAAGCTACATAGATGGAAACCCGAAGCGTGCAAGATTTATTAGAGGGGTATATCATAATACAATATATCGATGGCTTAGAACCAGAAGGTCGTAACTACCTCTTACGACCTTATAAGACTCATACATATTTGAAATCCGCTTAACAAGCCGCTTCTTATGAGCATATTTTCCTGAAATGAAAGTTTTAAAAACGTGTTTTTCCCAAAGGTAAAGAGTAAATTACAGACAGTTTTCTCTTGTTTTCTCAATACATGTATATCGATTCGGTAGTTACGACCTTCTTGTTCTAAGCCAGCGATATATACAGGACTCGCTGATCGACCAAACATTATAAAAGTGCGCAAATGATAATGTCATATTACACACATTAATCGAATTGATATACTGTTGCAAAATCGGCATCTTAAAAAACCCAACAATATTAATGCATACGTTTACAACACTGTAACAATCGGGCCAATGTAGGTATAATATATGGCTGATCAGCGAGTATTGTATAATCTTACAAGCCTTAGGTGCAAACAAGCAATGACGCTACGCATGTTTCTGTAGACAGGTAAAATGTATGTGCAAAAAATAACCTACACTAGCTGTCTGCATCTTTCGAAACCACAGTATAAAGCACATTTGATTCTGGCGTTCACTACAGCTATAGGTAAACACATGATACATGGTAGAAGGTGCTTTATTATTTGTACGAAATGGAATTTACGGTGATTTTGCTTAGTTTTGGATTGTTATACATACATAATGTCGAACTTGTGTCAGGATTATCGTTGAGACGTTTGAATGAAAAGATCGACATTTTAGAAGCCAAACTTGGTGTTGAAAATAAACAAAGACACATTGATTATGAGAACATAATGTCGAAACTTAACGAAATAACGACGCAATTGGGACACAGGGATAAGCAACCGAGTATTGGATATTCTAAAATTGACACTACTGATGGGAATAGCGCTATTGGAGGTGTCAGTAAAAGTGTTTCCGATATAAATAATCAATTACAATATTTGATGAAAGGACTGACTCAGGAAAAGAAGAAGAATGGAATAACCCGCCAGAAATTACCGAATATTGAACGTACAATAGACAAAATAAATCATCGAGTGAAAAGGGAACTTTCGATGTTGGACTCAGAAATCACAACTGTGAGTTTAGAGTGTAAAGCACATACTGAAAGTATGAGCTTAAGGATTGAAGATTTGGCAAATGTAAGCCAAGATATTTATTTGATAGTTAAAATACAAAATGACAAACTGTCAAGAATGGAAACAGAAACAACAAGAACAAGTGCTCACATTGAAATGTTGAGTAACACTCTTAATAACTCACACAAGCGAAATGATGAACAGTTTGAAAATATACCCCGCATCGTTGATGAGATAGTGGCAAACCATATTGTTAAATGTGAGAAAATACAGACTCAACTAGAAGCAACGATCAATAAACAATGCCAAATCGAAGGTTCAAGAAAGCCCATAGTCACTTCCACTGAATCACCGGCAACAACTAGTATACCGGTACCAGACTCTACTGAGACGACGCAGAATCCGCCCACTGATATAACAAGCTGTAAGGATGAATATAAAAACGGCAACCGTCACAGTGGTGTGTATACAGTGTATAATAATGGTAATAAACAGGAGGTATATTGCGATCAGACGACTGAAGGAGGCGGTTGGACTGTCTTCCAACGCCGTGTGAATGGTGATGTGGACTTTTACAGGGATTGGGAGAGTTACCAAATTGGATTCGGAGATTTGACCGGGAATTTTTGGCTTGGAAATGAATATTTGAGTTCGATTCTTGAAAATGGACAACATCAGCTACGTATAGATATGGAAGATTTCGAGGGGAATCGAGCCTATGCCAAATATAGCTCATTCCTAATTGATCCTGAGTCAGATCACTATAAATTACACGTGAGTGGATTTAGTGGCACTGGTGGAGACGCACTTGAATATCATAATGGTCAGAAATTTTCAACAAAAGATGTAGATTTAGATCAATCGTCAATTAGTTGTTCAAACAGGTATAAAGGAGGATGGTGGTATGGCAACTGTCATCACTCTAACTTGAATGGCTTGTACCACAACACATCTGAGGATAAGAACTACGACGGTTTAAGTTGGGGACAATATGAATGGAAACAGGGTGAATCACTCAAATTCGTCGAAATGAAATTCCGATAAATATAGGATATTGGCGAGCTTAATAATATTTCCTGAACAAGTTTAATATAAATATATATCTATTGACAACTATTAATAGATCATGTGACACTAAAAACGCAGAAAATGCATCAAAATATTGGAAAAACACGCCCATGTAGTTTACCTTATATCACACATGTTAGGTATAAGATTATACATACTCGCTTTACTATCCCGGATACGAGGAAATTCATGTGATATACGTATATACATATGATGCATGTAAGGCGATCAATGTTGTCAGTTTTCGCGACACTTAACACCAATACTCTATTGGAATATGTACGATGTCAGTAGTTTGTATAATGGCGCCCCTGAACTAACACTGATCTCAACTTGAATGTTGCAAACATTTACAACATTACTCACATTAGTGGCAACATCCGGTGCAAGTTATACCACAGTTAATATTGGATAGGTATATCACGCAATTAACGATCAGCGTTGACATCCAGCAATATGTGAATACATTGCTTAAGTTGAGGGAATAACTAGAGTAAGGAGGCTAACCAGAAATACAGCATTTTTGTTTTGTTTTGGTCTGTTGACTAGTAAACTTCATGATAATCTTGTGTTTATGTATCATTTTGTGTATACATTGGTTATAGCTGGCTTAGAATGAGAAGGTCGTAAGTTGATGTTTATAGAAAACAAGAAAAAAAACTGTCTGAAACAAGCTTTTACAACTTCATTTTGGTCAGCATGACAAGTTTCGATTTTCTTAACAATACATTTATGCTCATAAGAAGCGCTTTATGGTGCTGATATTTCAAATATACATCAGTCGTTTAGGGTGGTAATTACTACTAAATATTACATGTAAGAGTTACGACCTTCTCATTCTATTGCTGCAGCGATATGTATATGCTTATCGTTGACAAAGACGAATATGTTTGCCGATTTGCAATAAGGTTTATTTTTGTTGCTGATATTGTTAATACCATTAAAAAAATCTCCGCTGGTCATAATCAAGTGTTTGGTTTCATTTTGTGAATGATATTTAGGCTTTGCGTTGGAAAAGGCGCATATGTTTACCAAGTTGTTGTTATTTCTACTGATATTGTAAATACGCTTAAATAGGCATTCCTTATAACTAGCATATTTTTCTCTACTATCACAGTTAATGAGCTAAATGTACAAAGCCCTATCAATAATCATAATGTGTCAGAAGACAGTGTGCGCAAATATGTCTCTATAATGTCAAAAATATAGTCAAATCACCAATAATAATTAATCGCATCCATCGATTTATTATTATGAGATCAAAGGGAAGCAACTCGTGACTATTTTGGCTTGTTACGGATTTTTTCTCGGTAATTGGTGGGAGCTTTTTGTTGAAGATTTGAGGAGTTTAAGCAATACTGATTCTCATTTAATGTATAATATTCTTGAATCGATTTAAACGATCAAAGTTATAGGGAACGCCTCTTAAAAAAACTCGATCCGCTTGTCCTTTCTGTTGGCGTACGCTCAATACCTTTGAAAATGATGATGCATGCTGTTTAGGTTTCAAGCAAATTTTAGCGGTACTTGGAGCGTGACGCAACGGACTTTGGGAGTCGACCAAGGCATTACGCTAAGTTGCGTATGTATGTAACGGTCTAGGAGTGCCGAATGATATGCCCGAGACGTCCTTACGACACTGACTCCCATTCCGCGCAGGCTACTTAGTATGAGATATACACAGATCATCAGAAGGCACTATAAAAGTCAACACAAAATGTCACAAGGAAGGATCAAATATACCGCTACATACAACATCCTAAATATATATATAGGTATATATTAAAAATAAAATTTGACGAAATGTATACTTAATACATTAATATTTATTAGTAAACCCAATGCATTTCGCCGTTTACGGCTCTTCAGGGGTATAATAATGTTATGACTATAGTGACGACGTCATGACGTTGCGTCTTTGCGGTCACAAAACAATGACGTCATCAAATACTGTTAAGTTTTGATGCAAACACACAAATGAAGCATTTTTCTATTTGTAACCTAGCTGATACATTTCCAGAAAATAATCTATAAATAGAAAAAAAATGAAATTTAGGTTCAGTTTTACAACAACTGTCAATATGGCCACTAACGGGCATTTGTCTTACTGAAAGGTCTCGAATCTGTTGCCTATGTACCGAAACCCTGTTCCTAAGCTTTTCACCTGTTTGCCCAATGTAATAATAAATATTAATGTATTAAGTATCCATTTCGTCAAATTTTAGTTTTAATATATACGTTCTGGGTACGGACGTCATTCATTTTTATTTATAGGTATATATAGAGAATGGTGTAATATGTCAATATGGCCCAATAAAGGGATAAGGAACACTAAGTCTAGTGAATCTAAAACAAGTGTACACAAAAAGTCATGTTTATGAGTACAGTGGAGAAATGACGTCACGTGACTACCGGAAGTGGAAAGGTCAAAATATTGCATCAGACTAGCTTACACATGACCAAGGGAAATTATTCAGTGACATATAAAGTCAATACATTTCTCATCACATACACACAAAATATATGTGACAGCGAAGGCAGCACTCAAATGTACCAGCCGAGCACAGAGGTTTCTGGCATATCTGTAGTCAGGATTCAAAACATGACATAATTTAGTTTTTTTTTTAATTCCACCAATGGTTATAATTATGTAAGCGTTTTAGCCCCTAGTTGATTGCTAATAACTTTATATATATCGTAATATAGAATTATTTTATGTCGTATCCCCATTTTGGCGAATATAAATGGCATACATGTGAGCCGTTCTCCAGGAAAAGCGGGCTTATTGACAAAATTGTGAAATTGTTGATAATTATAAAGGTTAGAAAGAGGAGACTCCTATGAACAGTTTATGAAAATTGAACAAATTATTCCATAAACTTTCAAAGTTAAAGACTTTTTAAACCAACAACTACCGGCTTCTTTATGAGTGACTTGCGAACGTCATTCTCTGCGTTTTTGACGTTACATAGGCTTGCATTTCAATGATCCAGTATCTGATAAATTTTTGACGTCAACTTTTAAAATTGTGACACATTTTAAAATCATATACTTATTTTAAGAAAACGTGTCCAGTTTGTGAGTATTTGCTTTCAGGGAAAGATAGGAAGTGTTTCAGCCACTTAACCCTTCTTTTCCTTGATATGAGTACATTTTAGAAACCGATCACCATAGCAACAATAGCAACAACAGAAGTTATTTTAGCACAATGTTAAAGAAAACTTGAAGCTAATGGAATGTACTATACTATCCAATTACTTAAATATAAAATCAAAGTACACAGTCAAGTTTTTTCTCATTTTAGACATTTTTCTAAATGTTATTGCGTAATTACAATACCATGTCATTAAGCCCGGTTTTCATTGAGAACTGCTCATGTCTATTCGTTATGGGCCACTGTAGCTCAGTTGTTAAAGCGCTTGCCGTATAATATGGCGATCAGGGTTCTAATCCGGGTGGAGGCACATATATGCCTTATATATATTTCAGAAGAAAACTGATTTGCAAATAATGGCTATGCTCGGCTCGGTTGCTTGGTTGACATTATTGGAGTGTAATAAGGCCATTTGGACACTGCAGTAGTCTAAGCACTGTCAGCACCATTGATTTGTTGCGTTTATAATAGTTATGGAAAAGTGTCCGCATGGTCTCTCGACCTCCAATAAAACTAAACGAAGTGAAAAAATAATGATACAAGGCTTTGCCGAGTGTGATACAAGGCTTTGCCGAGTGTGATACAAGGCTTTGCCGAGTGTGATACAAGGCCTTGCCGAGTGTGATACAAGGCCTTGCCGAGTGTGATACAAGACCTTGCCGAGTGTGATACAATACCTTGCCGAGTGTGATACAAGACCTTGCCGAGTGTGTTACAAGACCTTGTCGAGTGTTATACAAGGCCTTGTCGAGTGTGATACAAGGCTTTGCAGAGTGTGATACAAGGCTTTGCCGAATGTGATACAAGGCTTTGCAGAGTGTGAAACAAGGCCTTGCCGAGTGTGATACAAGACTTTGCCGAGGGTGATACAAGGCTTTGCCGAGTGTGATACAAGACTTTGCCGAGTGTGATACAAGGCCTTGCCGAATGTGATACAAGGCTTTGCCGAATGTGATACAAGGCTTTGCCGAGTGTGATACAAGGCCTTGCCGAGTGTGATACAAGGCCTTGCCGAGTGTGATACAAGGCTTTGCCGAGTGTGATACAAGGCTTTGCCGAGTGTGATACAATACCTTGCCGAGTGTAATACAAGGCCTTGTCGAGTGTGATACAATGCCTTGCCGAGTGTGATACAAGGCTTTGCCGAGTGTGATACAAGGCTTTGCCAAGTGTGAAACAAGGCTTTGCCGAGTGTGATACAAGGCCTTGCCGAGTGTGATACAAGGCCTTGCCGAGTGTGATACAAGGCTTTGCCGAGTGTGATACAAGGCTTTGCCGAATGTGATACAAGGCTTTGCCGAGTGTGATACAATACCTTGCCGAGTGTGATACAAGGCTTTACCGAGTGTGATACAATACCTTGCCGAGTGTGATACAAGGCTTTGCCGAATGTGATACAAGGCTTTGCCGAGTGTGATACAATACCTTGCCGAGTCAGATACAAGGCTTTGCCAAGTGTGATACAAGGCTTTGCCGAGTGTGATACAATACCTTGCCGAGTGTGATACAAGGCTTTGCCGAGTGTCAGGGTGATCATTTGAAGGAGGTCGACTATAAAATCAACTTGTATGACTTGTTGCGATTAAAAGACAATGCTACTTCTGATCACTATATGACTTAATTTAGTAACATACATATCAACGTGTACGCCTTATTGCGATAACCGGAAATCGATTCGTTTACATACTGTGATTCAATTGTTTTGATAAATTCAATATGAAAGGACACTTGTATGATAAATAACGCTTTACTAGAATTTACGATTTATACAACTTTTATCAATACCCATACTCTTACATGTTGTATAACTATACGAACATTGAATAATATACACTGTCTAACTAAGTGTTATAAACATAGCGACAGTTTTCTTGAAATTAATTAGCACCGTTCGAACTACATACGAAGTAACTTCATTTACACACACTAGGCATACTGTATATAAACTAATTTATATATAACGCAAACCAAATCTTGCTCTATTCAGCATCAGAAGTGTTTTCAAATGTATCTCAGGTATTTATAAAAACATATTGCAAATTTGAATTTAACTCTCCTTCAACAATAAAGCTTTAAATAAATCCAAACACAGTTAGGCAAAAGGAGGACACTTTAACCATAAGCCTACAACAAAAGTTATCTAAAAATTAGCTTCACATCGGGGTTTTTAAAAAATAATTTCTGTCGAGCTTGTTTGGAAGAATAAAATGGATAAAGTGACACTAGAAGTTGACTTTGGGCGACAATCTTATCGGGTATTTCGACGACCTATGTTAGAGCCTTTGAAAGGTGAACGTGAACCGGATGTTGATGGAGGCATTTTCTTGGCAAAAATCCATCGACTCTGTAGTGATACAACACTTCCGGTTTTCGATTCGAACAGGACAGTAACAGACCAGAAAGGAAGAATCTCTGTCGGAGGCTTGTGGCTGGGAGACACGGACCGGAAAAATGTTCTATCCAAGTCCACAGGAATTCTAACTGCGGTACATACTCCACAAGAGACTGAGAACAATTTTGAAAACGTTTTAAGACTAATGGAAACGAATGAACCCAAAGCGAGTGAATGTACAACTAAGATACCACCGAAAAGTACAAAGAAGAAACAGTACGTAGACATGAACAAATTTACTTTTGATTTGGTGAACGCTATTACCACAAGTCAGTGTACATGCGGCGCTAGTCAGGGTGACATGACATGGACGATGCAAGTGTTTGTTCAAATGAAACAAAAATAACTCACATAAGAAACTCAATTGCGAAATTCAACGATCGGAATCATTTTTGGATTGGCGCAGAATACCGTTATATGGTCCTCGATGAAAAACTCGTGTTAAATTTCATTGTTATCGGCCAGCCATGGATGGAGTACCATACAAGATCACAAAAGACGTTTATAATTGTCACTGTTATAGGTGGGAAAAGGAACAAAACAAAACGGTTGAATTTATCAAAACAAGGAACAGAACAAATCGGAAGGGAAATAACATTTCCGACCGTTTCGTTTTTGAGAACATTGGAAATGAAGGTGGATGTTCGGTTGTACACAAAAAGTGGAATTCTGCGGCAAGCCAAATGTATTGACCAATGGGAGTTTGATCTGAAAGAATGTCATTATCATTACCAACGATCGTTTTGGCATAAGGTGAAGGCTTAAGGGTAGAACTATATACAGTTAGCGTGAAGAGACACTGTGGCATTGTTTGAAGCTGCAGAGAACGTTTTGTAATGTAGGCAAACACGACTTAAAGGGACTCAACTCCAGTCGGTAAATTGCTAAAATTATCAAAAATGTTTTGGCTTGACATACCTAATACATCTGGGCCGGTATTTATAAAGCATCTTAAGTGAAAACTTAAATATTTTCCCTTAAGTTAAAATATTGAGCTTCCCATATTTCATAACAAACGAAACAAAGCTCGTGTTTTTATATGATTACTGTAGCTCTTTCCATACTGCTTCTAAACAATGTAAATAATTGTTAATATTAGTTTTTCTGTTTAGCTGATACACTTAAGGAAAATTTGAGATCTAAAGAAAATTCTAAGTTTTCACTTAAGGTGCTTTATAAATACCGGCCCTGGGCTTGTTCTTATAGAAGAACGATAATCGCATAACGTCGGTTCATTAAATTTAAAACCCAAAACATCTATTGTGTGACTAACGCATTAAGATATGTATTCATATTTGTTGAGTGTAGGGAGATGTTCGGTAGTTTTCATTAATTGCGCCTTTGGTCAAGATGCAAGTTGTAAGAATACCTGATGTATTCGTTAAGCATAGTTTTGTGATTAAAACGTGTACAAAAAATGCCTTATCCTCAAAATGGAGTTAAGTCCCTTTAATAAAATTTTTAAGGATGCCAACTGTTACTTGTATGACTCACGCTAGTACATTGTTTGACTTATCTCCACTGGCTAGATGTAAGCTAGTCTGGCCCGGTGATTATAAACACTCAATGCTCCAACTCATACTCCGTACTCAAATTTGAGCATTTCTTAGTTACAAAAACTTGATGGAAACATATAGGCTAGTGGCCAAACCTCAAAAAGGTGCTTAGAAATGGGAGTAACCCCTCCCCATGGTAGAACATTTCACAACCTGTTTTTTATTGAAGGCTGAGGCCTTGGGCGTTGGAAAATGATGGTTGTGAATCTGGGATCAATGTAGGTCATTTTGAAAATCGACGTTTTATGTGTGTTTTTTAGTATTTTGAGAGGCAATTTTACGACGTATTTTGTCTATGTACAGAACAAGGCAGGTACGATTTAGCCCAGGAAAAGCAAACCACACTCGTTTTTTTTAGGATCATATTACATTATGGAAGGCTTATAACATCTAAAAAATTCAGCTCTTTAATAGCTTGAGAAATCATACTTTTGGGGTAAAAACATAAAAAAATAAACGAAAAGTGCGAATTTTAGAAATCGGTGCACCACAATTTCATATATCAATCTATTCGAAATAAAATCACTTGGGTGGGGAGGTAGTAGTCTGTAGTTTAATATATCAAAAATCTATTGACCAGCTATTACTCAAATTGCGATAATTTTGGGTTAAATTGTTAAAAAAGCATAAACGAAATGTGCAAATTTTAGGAATCGGTGCACCCCAATTTCATATATCAATCTATTCGAAATAAAATCACTTTAATGGGGAGGTAGTAACCTGTTGTTTAATATATCAAAAATCTATTGACCAGCTATTACTCAAAATGCGATAATTTTGGGTTTAAATTGTTAAAATCATAAACGAAAAGTGCGAATTTTTGGAATCGGTGCACGACCATTTCATATACCAATCTATTCGAAATACAATCAATTTAATGGGGAGGTAGTAACCTGTAGTTTAATATATCAAAAATCTGTTGACCAGCTATTACTCAAAATGCGATAATTTTGGGGTGAAATTGTTAAAATTATAAACAAAAAGTGCGAACTTTTGGAATCGGTCGACTACAATGTCATCTTTCATTTTATTTGATAGTTAATGACAGCGATATGTAGGTATGAAGGTAAAGTTTAATACGTCGAGGTTCTACTTGCTGGAATCTGTGTAAAACTCGCTAAATTTGGGTCAAAGTTCACAAAAATAAGCGAAAAATGCATTTTTTTGGAATCGGTGGATAGCAGTGTCATTTATGATGTAATTTGAAACCAAATCACTTCAAAGAGCACATAATAATATGTAGTTTAAAAATATCTTAAGCCTAGGTACTCTGCAAAATTATGTATTTTGAGGTAAAATATTACGAAATAAGAACCAAAATTGTGAATTTTGAGAATTGGTAGATTTCAATCTCATTAATGATTTTATGTGATGTTGAACAACTGTGACATGTTTGTAATTACATGCAGTTTAAGAGATCAGAAATGTAGTATTCGGCTACTGTTTTAATTGAGATATTTGGGATAAAAAAATACAAAAATAAGCTAAGAATGTGAAAATTCGGAATCAGTTGAATACAGTGTCATTGATGATCTGATTTGATAAAATCCACTACAAAATGTGCTAAGTAATATGTTATTTAAGATTTCAAAACTGTTGTCCCATTCTATCGTTCAATATTAGGGTACAGCATCATTCGGTGTAAGCTTCAACCTTATTTATAGTGACATACGAAATATGCCTACATAGTAGACATGTGACGATCTGGTGGAATATTTGGGAGAGGTACTACCTACAGCCGGGTGAGGGTCGTCTGTGGTATTCACCAAACAATGAAAACCAGTCCATTGAAATCAGGTGTACTATATGGTGTTGACAAAGCGGACTAACATTGAAGCTGTGACTGGTTCATAATGGTTCAAGCTCTTTGACAAGCCATCCCTACTTCGAATTAACCCAAACAACGCATACAGGTTACATATTCATACAATTATAAAAATAACAATTTGGTCAATGTTACATGAAGGAGTTCTGTGTTCGAGAATACCATGCATACGCTCCATGACATGGGCCATGCTCGTTCAAAACGACCTTGGTAGTTTGAGTACTTTTCTACAATGGATGAGTCAACAATTATACATTGACTTCACTGATAGGTCATGCTATGGTGTAACGAAAACGAGGGATCACCAAATCTGAGTATCGCTATTGATGCAGGAAAATTGATGTATGATTGGTTAATTAAATTATTCAGTAAGAACATAATTATAGTAAGCTTACTTTATGTTTTATAACCATAGTAACATTATTGTTGGTCACGCGGTTTTTGTAAATATTGTTTATATATGGAAAAATATAGTATGACTTGGAAGGTAGGAGGAAGCGTACTTGACCATCATACGAATGGGTATGCAGATGTCATAATGACAACATTAGATGTCACTGGAACAGAAGGTTTAGAGCTTTACTGCTAGCAATAATACAGGTCTGTCAGGATCACTGAGCAACACCGACACTGGGGCTTTGAATATACGTTTGTAATTATATCTTGTATGATGTCCGTCATTGCACTGCTCTTGTAATCGACTTTACGGAAAAGGACAGTTATGAAGCTCTCAATTGGCCATCCCACTCTCCCGATTATGCTTGTTAACCGTATGAACACGGCTGATATAAGTTCAGCATACATAATTTACCCAGCGATTTCAGCCACGAAGTGTCTAACAAACTAAAATAGTTCATTAGAATCATGATATGAAGATGTTGGCGAGGAACATGTCGCATACCCGATACTATGTTAAATATTGTAAGTTTTAATCAATATTGGTTGTTCTTAATCTACTAAAACACCAATGTTTTCTATTGGCGCCGTATTCAAGGGTAACACATAAAAACATAAAACAATTTAACACCATAACCCCAGCTGAATCATAACACATGATATCAAGCTATAATATACGGAACAAAACAGGACAGAACGAAACAAAGCCGAACCGAATCAAATTAAACAGAACATATCGTTTAGATTGAGACACTCGTTCGATTGTAAAATATTATTTTAAAACAGCTTGTCAACAAATATAATTTATATCCATACATGTATGCAATATGGCAGGGTACAATTACGGGGTAATGGTGTTGTGACCAACAACTAGTTTCAATAGCATTACTCTGGACAAACGTTGAGTTGTACATGAATATGTAGGTATTTGTACAGACATAAGACATGCACATGATCTGATTTGGACCACCAGAAAAAGCGCTGGTTATAAGAGCATTAAACCTTGTGGCTATTTCCAACCTGTCTGTCTTACTGAGCAGCTATGCGTGTTATTTAAACCCGCAGTGGTTAAGAAATAACGAGTGTTAATCTCAATTATTTCCAATCATTCAAAACGATGTACTCTCGATGAAACTAAATGAGCTTCGGGAACAGGATGCTCTGGACTTGTGGAAGCTTCTTGGGAGTTATGAGAAATCTACATTTGCATTTACATCGCGAGTATGCCTACACCGGGAAATTTCAATGAATGCATTATTTTTTCATTCCACATCGCCGATGAGGATTTCTTCAGTGGGACCTAGTCTCCAGTCGTATCCATTAATTAATATAGCGTACAATGTAGATAATTATAAGGTTCGATTAAAGTGTTGCAGTCTATAAAAAGTCTTGGTGCGTACCTTTAGTGACATTTGATATTTATAGATGTATTGGCCTTAACGGCATTGGATTTCACATGAACATATTTCATGTACATGTACGTTTTTAGTGTTGAGCATCCGATAGGACTCATGATGGTTGTAACAATAGGCGATTTGATATCCTTTATCGCTAGGAAGATTAATCTGCTAATGAAAACACATAGGAAGATTTCTGGAAAATTCAAATGTTGGGGTAATATTTCAGCTCAACAGGGCACCAATTGTTCATGATGAGCTTATTTGATTGGCTTTCCTCTGTCGTATACTAGTACATGTATCTTATATTTTGTACGGCTTAACCTCAAAACATTGAATTGTATACAATTTCAAATTCACTTAGTTCAAGATATCTTTAACTGAAGTTACTTTGTTCCAATCAGATTAATAAACTATGAATGAATTAAATTTTGTATTCTGCTGATTCCAAACGTCCAGCTTTTCGGTTTAGAGGTTTGGGATAAAATATCTCAATTCCAACAATATCCAGACGCTACATGTTATGTTTCACACTGGACTTTATACATACACGACACGATTGTCTACTAATTCTCAAAATTCACGATTTTGTTCATTTTTCGTGATGTTTTACCTCAAAATATCTCATTTTCCGTGTACCCATGCTTAAGATATTCTAACACCCTAAACTATATATTATTATGTACTCATTGGGGTGATTTTGTTTCAAATTACTTCATAAATGACTCTGCAATCCACCGATTCCAAAAAATCGCATTTTTGCTTATTTTTACCCCAAATTTAGCGAGTTTGCACATAAATTCGGCAAGTAGGACCTCGACGAATTCACCCTGACCTTCATACCCATAATTCGCTGTGATAACCTTTCAAATGAAATGAAAGATGACATTGTAGTCGATCGATTCCCAAAATTCGCACTTTTGATTATAATTTAAACAATTTCACCCCAAAATTATCGCATTTTGAGTAATAGCTGGTCAATAGATTTTTGATATATTAAACTACAGGTTACTACCTCCACACTCAAGTGATTATATATCGAATAGATTGATATATGGAATTGTCGTGCACCGATTCCAAAAATTCGCACTTTTCGTTTATAAATTTAACAATTTAAACCCAAAATTATCGCATTTTGAGTAATAGTTGGTTAATAGAATTTTGATATATTAAACTACAGGTTACTACCTCCACACTCAAGTGATTTTATTTCGAATAGATTGATATATGAAATTGGGGTGCACCGATTCCTAAAATTCGCACATTTCGTTTATGTTTTTATGACAATTTAAACCAAAATTATCGCAATTTGAGTAATAGCTGGTCAATAGATTTTTGATATATTAAACTGCAGATTACTACCTCCCCACCCAAGTAATTTTATTTCGAATAGATTGATATATGAAATTGTGGTGCACCGATTCCTAAAATTCGCACTTTTCGTTTATATTTTTTTATATTTTTACCCCAAAAGTATGATTTCTCATGTTATTAAAGAGATGAATTTTTTAGATGTTATAAGCCATCCATAATGCAATATGATCCTACAATAATAACGAGTGTGGTTTGCTTTTCCTGGACTAAATCGTACCTGCCTTGTTCTGTACATAGACAAAATACGTCATAAAATTGCCTCTCAAAATACTAAAAAACACACATAAAACGTCGCTTTTCATAATGACCTACATTGATCCCAGATTCACAACCATCGTTTTCCAACGCACAATATCTCCCGCTTCAATAAAAAACAGGTTGTGAAATGTTCTACCATGGGGAGGGGTTCCGACCAAAAATCACCCCTCGGCCACTAGCCTAATATGGAATGGGGGTTCATTTTCTTAATTACATCATTTGCTACAAGTTGGTGTTAGTTTTGATGCAAACTTCTACAAAAAGCTGTTTTTCAAGTTTGAGCATGGAGTATGGAGTTTGAGTATGAGAATTAGAAATGTTTATAATCATCGGGCCCGGAGTCATATTTGGTCCTATCTACTTCCGGTAGTCACTATGTGTGAACATTTGTTTTAGATTACTTAACTCAGTGTTCCTTATCCATCAATTGACCCAGCTTGACATATTGCACAGAGGACACTTTAACCGTAAGCTTACAACAAAAGTTACGAGTTATCTAAAAATTAGCTGCACATCGGGTTTTTTAAAAATTGTTTGAAAGAATAAAATGGATAAAGTGACATTAGAAGTTGACTTCGGGCGACAATCGTATCGGGTATTTCGACGACCTATGTTAGAGCCTTTGAAAGGTGAACGTGAACCGGATGTTGATGGAGGCATTTTCTTGGCAAAAATCCATCGACTCTGTAGTGATACAACACTTCCGGTTTTCGATTCGAACAGGACAGTTACAGACCAGAAAGGAAGAATCTCCGTCGGAGGCTTGTGGCTGGGAGACACGGACCGGAAAAATGTTCTATCCAAGTCCACAGGAATTCTAACTGCGGTACATACTCCACAAGAGACTGAGAACAATTTTGAAAACGTTTTAAGGCTAATGGAAACGAATGAACCCAAAGCGAGTGAAGATAAAACTAAGATACCACCGAAAAGTACACAGAAGAAACAGTACGTAGACATGAACAAATTTACTTTTGATTTGGTGAACGCTATTACCACAAGTAGGTGTACATGCGGTGCTAGTCAGGGTGACATGGACGATGCAAGTGTTTGTTCAAATGAAACAAAAATAACTCACATAAGAAACTCAATCGCGAAATTCAACGATCGGAATCATTTTTGGATTGGCGCAGAATACCGTTATATGGTCCTCGATGAAAAACTGGTGTTAAATTTCATTGTTATCGGCCAGCCATGGATGGAGTACCATACAAGATCACAAAAGACGTTTATAATTGTCACTGTTATAGGTGGGAAAAGGAACAAAACAAAACAGTTGAATTTATCAAAACAAGGAACAGAACAAATCGGAAGGGAAATAACATTTCCGACCGTTTCGTTTTTGAGGACATTGGAAATGAAGGTGGATGTTCGGTTGTACACAAAAAGTGGAATTCTGCGGCAAGCCAAATGTATTGACCAATGGGAGTTTGATCTGAAAGAATGTCATTATCATTACCAACGATCGTTTTGGCATAAGGTGAAGGCTTAAGGGTAGAATTATATACAGTTTGCGTGAAGAGACACTGTGGCGTTTTTTGAAGCTGCAGGGAACGTTTTGTAATGTAGGAATACACGACTTAAAGGGACTCAACTCCAGTTGGTAAATTGCAAACATTATCAAAAAGCTCTCTTAAAATCGCATGTTTTTGGCTTGATGTACCTAATACATGTATGTGTATACGAATCTGGACTTATTCTTATAGAAGAACGATAATCGCATAACGTCGGTTTATTAAATTTAAAACCCAAAACATCTATTGTGTGACTAACGCATTAAGATATGTATTCATCTTTGTTGAGTGTAGGGAGATATCGGTTGTTTTCATTAATTGCGCCTTTGGTCAAGATACAAGTTGTGAGAATACCTTATGTAATCGTTAAACATAGTTTTGTGATTAAAACGTGTACAAAAAATGCCTTATCCTCAAAATGGAGTTAAGTCCCTTTAATAAAACTTATAAGGATGCCAACTGTTACTTGTATGACTCACGCTAGTACATTATTTGACTTATCTCCACTGGCTAGATGTAAGCTAGTCTGGCCCGGTGATTATAAACACTCCATGCTCCAACTCATACTCCGTACTCAAATTTGAGCATTTCTTAGTTACAAAAACTGCTGTAACTTCTTTATTACTTGATGGAAACATATGGAATGGGGTTCATTTTCTTAATTACATCATTTGCTACACGTTGGTGTTAGTTTCGATGCAAACCTCTACAAAAAGCTGTTTTTCAAGTTTGAGCATGGAGTATGGAGTTTGAGTTTGAGTATGAGAATGAGAATTGTTTATAATCACCGGACCTGGAGTCATATTTGGTCCTACCTACTTCCGGTAGTCATGTGACGTCATTACTCATAAACATGACTATGTGTGAACATTTGTTTTAGATTACTTAACTCAGTGTTCCTTATCCATCAATTGACCCAGCTTGACATATTGCACAGTATGTTGTATGTAGCTGTATATTTTATCATTTCTTGTTAGGTTTTATGTTGACTTTTATAGTGTCTTTTTGTGATCTGTATTTATCACATAGCCTTAGGTCTACGAGGGTGGTAAAGATGTGCCGGATATATCTTCGGTACCCAAGACTGTTACATAATTATGTAGCCTTAGCTTGAAGCAACGTTAGCCAATATCTCATTGTGCGATGACCGAATAATATTCAGTATTCTGACTCTATGAATATGCCTAACCTTAAACCTTTTCGGACGGTAGGTGTTGATGTTTGTCTGTTACATTATCCTGTCGTGCCCTTAAATGTTTTGCTCTCGTGTTGCTGACTTCGGATAGGTCATTGAGTACTCTCTGTGCTACTAAACGGGGGTTGTTAATATAATGTTTCATGTTTTACATTGATTTCTTAAATTACCTGTCATTGTGGCCTTTGTGTTAGGGGGCATTACATGGCTGAAATGGTTTATTTACACTGTCCTGTTCTGTAACGTTGTCGTTGACGTCAGTGTGAGGTTTGGTGCACCATAAACTACTTCACCCCTCCCCCAGTGGCATTTGTCGCTGTCCGTTCCAAGGTGAAAGCCTTATTGACAACCTTTCTTTATGTATGCATGGTCCACTTTATAATAAAATAGAAAACTACTTAACACATTTTGAATAAGAGCCCTCCTTTCTGTTACTGTATCATTATTGTACGTGTTCTGTTGCAATTTCGCTGTCCAGCAAAAGGCTGCTTCGTATCTTTCAATAGTACATGCAGATGTGCAATTAAGATGTGTGTTGTCCCTTGTTCTAGTCTTGTTACTTGGTTCTTGCCCTGCGTAGTTTGACTGACTTATGCGGCAAACGTCCGATTGGGATTTCGGGTTTGTGTAAACTGCATACGTGTTGTCTTCAAGTTGTATTCTGCTATAGTTGTTTCTGTTGCGCAATGTCCTTGCCCCCCCCCCCCTCTTTTAACTACACTGCAGTGTCGGTATGTTTCCACGTTTCCCTGTCCTCTGTGTTATTCATCGGTGTCCTATTAGCACCTGTTCATATTTCTTCATACTGCTAAATGCTTGTGTAGGGCTATGTAAGTAGTTTTTGTGGCCAGTTTACTGTACGAAAAGAGGGACTTATATATATTATTTGGGGTTTCGCTGGCTTGCGCTGATATATTACCCGCGGTTGCTTTTTTGTCTGTCGTGTTGAATTTGTGGTATATACACTTATCAGGCTTTTAGGTCTTCATTTACCTAAACATTTCCTCTGTCCCCTGTCCTCTAATGTCCACCCGCACCCCCTCATTTATCATAAGTTGTATCCTGCGGAGACGCATGATGGGAAATTTTTATATTAGGTCAATGTGCAGTTTGGTCACTATGGTAAATGTCTGCGCTCGGCTGGTTGGGTTGAGTGCTACTTTCCCTGTCTGATTTCCTCATACCATTTTTGGTCGACTCATGAAGTCCGCGCGTCACACTCAAAGTACATGTATCGATAAAATTTTGTTGAAAGCTCTATACAAAATGTATCAGCATTTTCAAAGGTATTGAGCTTTCACTAAGTTTATAATCATGATAAATATAATCTTATGTTCGTGCCCATTAGTTTTACATACGCCGTGTATTGAACTCGTATGTAATGAAGCAACGTTAGCCAATATTTCATTGTGCGATGACCGAATAATATTCAGACTCTATGAATATGCCTAACCTTAAACCTTTTCGGACGGTAGGTGTTGATGTTTGTCTGTTACATTATCCTGTCGTGCCCTTAAATGTTTTGCTCTCGTGTTGCTCTGACATCGGATAGGTCATTGAGTACTCTCTGTGCTACTATACGGGGGTTGTTAATATAATGTTTCATGTTTTACATTGATTTCTTAAATTACCTGTCATTGTGGCCTTTGTGTTAGGGGGCATTACATGGCGGGAATTGTTTATTTACACTGTCCTGTTCTGTAACGTTGTCGTTGACGTCAGTGTGAGGTATTGTGCGCCATTAACTACTTTACCCCTCACCCAGTGACATTTGTCGCTGTCCGTTCCAAGGCGAAAGCCTTATTGACAACCTTTCTTTATGAATGCATTGTCCACGTATACACAAAAATAGAAAAGGGCCCTCCTTTCTGTTACTGTAGCATTATTGTACATGTTCTGTTGCAATTTCGCTGTCCAGCAAAAGGCTGCTTCGTATCTTTCAATAGTACATGCAGATGTGCAATTTAGATGTGTGTTGTCCCTTGTTCTAGTCTTGTCGCTGGGGTTTTAGCCCCGCGTAGTTTGACTGACTTATGCGGCAAACGTTCGAGGTGGGATTTCGGGTTTTCGTAAATTGTATTATCGTATTTTCTAAAATTGCGCTTTGTAAAACATTTTGTTCACAACTATTTTGTTGTCATATTTAAGTGTACATGATATTTTGCATGGAAAATGAAAATAACTTGAGGAATTGTGATATAGAAAATGGCAAAGTTACAGAATTTAACAAAATATTTAACAATTACAAATAGCCATGCTTGACATCTCACGTTCAAATGTAATATGACATCTTGTTTGTTATTTATTTGTGAACACAAATGGCATCATCAATAAAATTTAACGTTACATTAACTTCTGTAAGGGGAAATCAGGCCCGGTTCCAGAAATTTCTGAGTGGGGGGGGGGGCACGAGGTATGTACGGGATTCCGGGGGGGGGGGGGCATTTGCTTAATATGTGTTTGAAAAGGAATGAAGGGGTACATTTGTAGATGTGGGAAAATCCATAGTTACCTTTTTTATGCTATCAGCGTCAACATGTACAATGTGTATGTTCATGCATATTAGTAAGTATTCAGATACAGTCAGTGTTTGTATATACATGTACCAGCTTTCATCCTTTTGGCCATTGGAATATTATAACAAAAGTAGGGGGGTCCGGGGGCATACTCCCCCGGGAAAAATTTCAAAGCAATGGATGAATCTAGTGCATTCTGAGCCTATCTGGGAGCCCTGAAATATATTTTTATTTTCTTAATTCTGAGAGATAACCTTTATGGTTTAGAAATGCTTATTTAACAGTCAAAAGGAAATATAATGAGCTAGGGCAAAATTTCTTTTGTAATTGATTTCTGTGATGCAACAACTACGTTTTAACATATACATGTATATCAAAAATATTCTGCGAGCGAAGCGAGCACGAAAAATGCCCATCTTACAAATACTTTTTCATCTAGAACATAAGAAAAAGTACCCATATTATTTAGAGATATGTAAGACTAGTTTAGGCCGAACATTATACATTTGATCTGAATTATTGAGGAGGCAAAACTATGAATAACTCCTTGTTCTGACATCGGGACCTGACCCCTACAGGCCCCATTACTCCTACACCCACGAATTGTGACCTTCAGAAGCTTTTTTCGTATATTTTAAGTGCTCATTCGCTTAGTCAAAATAGTCAATAAGTTCATTGCTTTTTCTGGTGAAATATTTTACACGATATATTATATATTTACAGTTTATAAGTATAAGTTTTGTAGACATACTGTCAGCTAGTTAACCCACATAATATGATAGCACTGTATGGTACATATGCTGCTCTATGTACATGTACATATTTCTTTCAGACGTAATTATATCAGTTCAGTTTTTAGAAACGTTGTTTTTATCGCCACAGTCATAACATTCTGCAAAGGGCACAGAATAAAAACACATTTCAAACAATAGTAATTGATGTACATCTATAAAGTCTGTGGCAGTCGCTTTCAACACATTATTCTTTGGGGTTTTTTGGGCCCCCGTGAATCAGTGTAACGGCAATAATGAACAATCTGGGCTCGTAGAAGACCTACTATTCGCAAACTTTGATTAAGGTGGGAAATTCAATATGGTGTATTAATTACTTCATTTTCTGTAGGATAGTCGTAATATTTATTTAAAGTTATTTTCTTTCACTTTATTCAGGAACAAAATAAAGTGTGTCTCTTCAATATCTGTTTAATTATTTATTCAAAGTTTTAAAAAAAAACTCAGCCAACTGGGGGGGGGGGGCACGGGCCCTCGTGCCCACCGCCTGGATCCGTGCCTGGAAATAACGCTCACTGCATCAATACAAATGTGACGACGTTTTTCAACGAAATCTCAAATAAAATGCCTATTATAAATTTTCAGGAAAGGAGTTATGGTCCGCAATCAGCAGGAGCTTCAGGAAAGCAATTATGGTCAAAAATAAAAAAATGAAAAAGCAACTCCCAGAAAAAAACTGAAAGGAATTCGATAGAAATAAAACTCTTTACCAATTCTATCCCCTGCGCCTACCCTAAAAACGTAAAAAGACGGATTACCGTGCTCGACGTCACAGTATACTAGCGGACTTGAGTTCAGTGGAATAATTTTTGGCCTATCTAAGGTTGGGAGCCTTTAAACCTTTGTCGATGAGTTATGGGCCTTATGGCACATTCCCCCAGTAGCACATATTTGTTTTATTACCCTGTACAAAACATAGTACCAGACAGACCGTGAATAAGAACCTATGGAGACCGAGAACATACGGATAAAGAAGTATCTCGAAGTCAAATATTTATTCGATATATCCACGTTCGAACATTTGTCAGGATCATTTAGGTATTAGAACATGATACATGCGATTAACACTTTTTAACAAAGAACTAAGAGTAATTGGCAGGAGAATAAAACTTCTAAAATAGAATCTACAACCACAAGCTACTAATAATTTATTCCATTTGTTTGAAGATAAAGTGTCAAAACACAACATGGAAAGTCGTATTTATAAATCAACATCCGTTTCAATCTAATGTAATCTTCAACTCAGGGCTGAGGAATTGATCTAATTTTGTTCTGAAATATAAACGAAATATTTTAGTGGACATAACGGCGCCTCAGTACCTTAGTGGTTAGTACTCTTGTCACCTAATCAAATCCGGACAGAAGCGTTCATATGCCAGTCCAATTTCAGCAACAAGCTGACTGGTAAATGAAATATATGCTCGGTAATCTTTTTCTTAGAGTCGAAAACGAGACAGATGACGTCACGAAATTATATCGTGACGTCATCGTATTACCATTGATCATGTGACTACTAGTCTATGAATATAAACATCGTTCCAATAGACAACTCTCTCTGTAACTTATATATTCGCAATGTGCTAGAATATCTAGTTGAATATATTGTTTTCTAAAGTAACGTAATTGACTGTATGTTGACAAAAGTTTTATTATTATTATAATTATGTATTATGTTTCGTACTTTCGTTATAATAATCATATCGTAGTTTTAACTGGTTTAGCTGCTGAGGATGTAGGAACAGTTGGTGTAGTTGTCTCAGTCACTGTTGGTGACGCTGCTACAATAGGCGCCGCTTCAGCTGGAAAATCATAGCCATTTATATTTACAGCATTATATTGAGCATACATTATAATCAAATCAGCAACAATTGACAAGAACATTGTGTTCTAAATTTTCCTATGTAGATCTAGATCTAGTACGTATTATTTTTAAGGAAGCCTAAAAGTTTCACAACTGTTTGTAAAAATGAAAGAATGAATGCAAGAAACAATAAATAAATTTGAACTAGCAATTGTTGATTCATTATAAAAAGAAATTGATATAGGATTAGCAAATATGATAACCAATCGAATAGGTAAGGCAAATTTCAACAGCAACATAAGAAAAAGAAACTCATTTGCAAAGTAACATGCATTTTTGCAAGTTGATCTAATATGGATAACCAAACATTGAACTGGAAACAACACTTACCTGCTTGACAAGTAATAACAAATGAACTGGAATCCATACTTACCTGCTTGACAAGTAATAACAAATGAACTGGAATCCATACTTACCTGTCAAACTTATAATAACAACTCAACTGGAATCCATACTTACCTGCCTGACTAATAATAAAAACTGAACTGGAATCAACACTTAACTGTCTGACTTATAATAAAAACTGAACTGGAATCCATACTCACCTGGCTTACTAATAATAAAAACTCAACTGGAATCCATACTTACCTGTCTGACTAATAATAAAAACCGAACTAGAATCAACACTTACCTGCCTGACTAATAATCAAAACTGAACTGGAATCCTCAATTACCTGCCTGACTAATAATAAAAACTGAACTGGAATCCACACTTACCTGTCTGACTAACAATAATAAAAACTTAATTGAAATCCATACTTACCTGCCTGACTAATAATAACAAAAACTGAACTGGAATCAACACTTACCTGTCTGGCTCATAATAAAAACCGACTAGAATCAACACTTACCTGCCTGACTAATAATAAAAACTGAACTGGAATCAACACTTAACTGTCTGACTTATGATAAAAACTGAACTGGAATCCATACTTACCTGTCTGACTAATAATAAAAACTGAACTGGAATCCTCAATTACCTGCCTGACTAATAATAAAAACTGAACTGGAATCCACACTTACCTGTTTGGCTAATAATAAAACTGAACTGGAATCCATACTTACCTGCCTGACTAATAATAATAAAAACTGAACTGGAATCCATACTTACCTGCCTGACTAATAATCAAAACTGAACTGGAATCCTCAATTACCTGCCTGACTAATAATAAAAACTGAACTGGAATCCACACTAACCTGTCTGGCTAATAATAAAAACTTAACTGGAATCCATGCTTACCTGCCTGACTAATAATAATAAAAACTTAATTGGAATCCACACTCACTTGTCTGACCTTAATAAAAACTGAACTGGAATCCACACTAACCTGCCTGACTAATAATAAAAACTGAACTGGAATCAACACTTAACTGTCTGGCTAATAATAATAAAAACTTAACTGGAATCAATGCTTACCTGCCTGACTAATAATAATAAAAACTTAATTGGAATCCACACTTACCTACCTGGCTAATAATAAAAACTGAACTGGAATCCACACTTACCTGTCAGACACTTGTTACATGATTTACGACATTGCAACCACGCCCATTCCTCGTGCAGCTGCTCATTGCAAACAACCCCAAGTTGGTAAGCATTACAATCAGTATATGCATCAACACAATTATTAGTGTTGAGTGGTCCTGCAGCAGATAACGCCGATGCTGCATCGCTTGGAGACAATCCAGAGTTTAGAGATGACAATGACTGTGCGACCGGCTTAACTGAAAATTCGGATGAATTACTTCAATTATGGCATGTAGAAATGTTTATCCGTACAAATTATTAAATAAACGTATATACATACGATAACGATTTCAAGCGAATATAAAGGA
Source organism: Spisula subtruncata (assembly GCA_963678985.1). Classification (NCBI taxonomy): domain Eukaryota; kingdom Metazoa; phylum Mollusca; class Bivalvia; order Venerida; family Mactridae; genus Spisula; species Spisula subtruncata. The sequence goes on along the minus strand of OY787673.1, from coordinate 38,684,946 downwards.
CACATCTGTAGCTTACGTTATGGCATAGATTTGTGTTGTTCAACAACCCCGGAGCTTTTTTCGTACAAATCATATGTCTTTACATGCAACCCTTTAGATGGTATCAATCGACTCATGCAGATGAAGTAACGATATAACAATGTTCATAGGTAGTCACAAATACCACATTATGAATATCTCGAACAAATGATCCTGCTTCAGTCATGGCTTTCTGCATTTTCATACATTAACAGCATAAACTATAGTGTAACAGCATAAATGAACAGCATAAATCAACAACATATTTAACAGCATCAATTAACAAACTAGTATATTGAAGATGGATACATTTACGTATTAACATGACTAGGAGAACTTTACCTGCAATTGGACAGGAGTTACACAATTGAGCACAATTTTGCATCGCCCATTCCCCTGAACAAAAGTCAGGTATTTCCACAGCATAATCTGTACAATTGGCATAGACATCAACACACCCTAAAACAATATCAAATAGATAACATGAGTCTAAAATACAAGCAATAATATATACCATTCATACAACAAACATGGTTTGATTTCTTCATACCCGTTTTACATAATAAACTACATACATGTCGTACAACTATCGAGCATAATAGTAATAACAAGACTATTGCCAAGCAATGAAAGTCCCCTACAGTAGCCAAGTGTAACATGGTAGTGTGAGGTTGGCGCCGTTAAACTAGTTTAAGCCTCCTACAGTTCTCATTAGACCGTTCCAAGGTGTTTACCTTCGGAGTATTTTTGTTTGTTTTACGCTTTGTATAGTGAGTGCGTCACTTGCTGTGCCCATTTTTGGGGGATTTGGGGAGGGTGAAAATGGGTTAAGCAAGGGAGGGTTATGGTTTATGTGCACTGCACTTCTCCTAATTAATATCTATCCACATGTAAAGTTTCAAAATAATATCTCTTTTGGTAATGGAGTAAGGCTCTGAACAAAATTTAGGTATAAAAAACCGCAGGGGTTAACCAAAATATTAAGCAAGGGAGGGTTATGGTTCTTGTGCACTGCACTTCTCCTCATTGATATCTATCCACATGTAAAGTTTCAAAATCATATCTTTTTTTGGTAGTGGAGTTATGCCCCGGACAAAATTTAAGTATGAAAATTAACAAAGGGAAATAACTCAAAAATTAGGTAAGGCAGAGTTATGGTTCTTGTGCACGGCACTTCTCCTAATTAATATCTATCCACATGTAAAGTTTCAAAATCATATCTTTTTTGATAATGGAGTTATGCTCCGGACACAACTTAAGTATGAAAAATAACAAAGGGGAATAACTCAAACATTAAGTAAGGCGGAGTTATGGTTCTTGTTCACTGCACTTCTCCTAATTGATATCTATACACATGTGAAATTTCAAAGTCATAGCTTGCTTAGGTTTGAAGTTATTCTCCGGACAAAAGTGTGACGGACTGACGGACTGACTGACGGACTGAAGGAGCGCAAACCATAAGTTTCACCGGTAGGGGACTAAAAACGCATACATTTCAGATTGGAAACAATATCCATATTCTAGAGGGCTTTGAAAGACAACTTATGACCAAAGGCTCGTGTTCACAAAGCATCAAAAGGACAACCCTAAATAGTAAATAAAGTCAAGTTAAAACATTTAGCTGTACATATGTACCAAGAAATTAAGGTGAAGCCATGTTTACTTCATTATTAATGTTATCATTTATGTAATGCTTCTAATCACAGGAAAGAGTTGATAATCTTGGTGTCTATGTTAAGCTGGTATAGCTTGGCCATATTAACACGAGCCTGACCTATTGATTAGCATAATTTAACAGTCGATATATTATCTACGTTTATAACATCGATTGTATGTTTACATAATAGGGGAGTATCACGAAGACGCTCGAGGTGTAATACAAACACAATTATAAAATACCGATAGTGCACGATTTGCTCGCGGAAATTGATATATTCAAAGCAAGAACCTTGTTATATATTCTTGCATAAAAGTCAGGTTCAGGTCAAAATAGCCAAGCAATACACTTAACTAAATTGTAATATTTTGAAAGCCTCGACATTCTTTGCGAATGCCACCCAGGCTGCCCATGGTACCGATACTGCACGTTCGGAAACAAAATACTTACCACACAATCCACAGTGACTTCTGCAATTAAATAAAGCCCAATGCTGATTGGCACTACACAGGGCACTGTCGTCGTACTCAGCACAATCGGTTGCAATATCAACACATATCTGTCCTGTAGGTGTAAGACTTTGCTGTACAACATGTTCAACTGAAACAAGAAATAGAAAGGTGTAAGACTTTGCTGTTCAACAGGTTTAGCTGAAACAAGAAAAAGAAAGGTGTAAGACTTTGCTGTACAACAGGTTCAGCTGAAACAAGAAATAGAAAGATGTAAGACTTTGCTGTGCAACTTGTTCAGCTGAAACAAGAAATAGAAAGATGTAAGACTTTGTTGTACAACTTGTTCAGCTGAAACAAGAAATAGAAAGATGTAAGACTTTGCTGTGCAACTTGTTCAGCTGAAACAAGAAATAGAAAGATGTAAGACTTTGCTGTGCAACTTGTTCAGCTGAAACAAGAAATAGAAAGATGTAAGACTTTGTTGTACAACATGTTCAACTGAAACAAGAAATAGAAAGGTGTAAGACTTTGCTGTGCAACTTGTTCAGCTGAAACAAGAAGTAGAAAGGTGTAAGACTTTGCTGTACAGTTTGTTCAGCTGAAACAAGATATAGAAAGGTTACGCTATGCTATAATGCTTCTCATTTACGGGTTAAGTGGTATGAGTAACAAAGATAAAGGTCAAATCGCTGGATTAAAATGTGAAGGTAGTAACTACGAAATAAATATTTGAGAAAACAAGAAAAACTGACTGACAATCACACTTTACATATAAGGAATTACAAGCACTGTCTTATTCGGTGATAACCTCAAGCATTGAACGAAGATTCAGGAGCAAGTATGTGTATTTGTGTATTTCAAGATATCCGGACAAGCTGTGTTAGCTCTTAAACCAGTTCAGATCTAGCCTATCATAAATTACCCGTGTCCACTGCCCAGGTGGATATTCGAAACAGAGACCTTCGGATTGGTAGTCGAGAGCGCTAACTACGCGGTCATCGTTCCAAACAAATACAAACAATAAGCCTATATGTTGTTAATTTTTTTTATTATTCTAAGGCCAAGAATACGTCCCTGTCTTACTAATTCCGCTGGCTAAGAATACACAGGTTGTAAGTAGCGGAAGATATGACTTAATCAGACGCATACATATTTGAAATTCTTATGAGTGTATTTTCATGAAATTGAAACAAGGCATGTTGGCCAAAATGATGTTGGAAAGTCTTGTTTTTTTTTCATATAAATAAAGTGTGGTTTTCACACAGATTTTTTTCTTTGTTTTCTCAAAATAGCGTTTTTGTGCATACGACGTTCTTATTCTTAGCCAGTGAAAGGCCTACGAACATCAGTCAGAATATTTATCGTCGAATAGCACGAAACACTGGCTTACCATGACAAAATCCACAGTAGCTAGAACAATTTTCCGCTGCCCAATCTACATATTTACTGCAAAGGTAACTTCGACCATATTCAGTACAGTTGGTTACAATGTCTCCACAAGGCAGCGGCACCGTTGTAATATTTGACTGAGTAGCAGTTGGGGCTAAAATTTAATGTATAATAAAATAAGACTTTACTTTTACTTATATTTTAAATATTTACAGTGAAATAACTTGCGTAATAATGTGATATGTTTAACTCATATTTTCTTACATGACCCTCTTACACATGACAGTTTCACACTTAACCTACCAGTCTGGTTCCTGTTCAAAAATGTTGCATTGCATAAGATTGGGTCCGGTATCATCTGGTTCAAATGGACAACACGTGTGGACAATCAAGATGGCGGATGAACGTTAGTTTATGATGACTATTCTATGTAATAGTCCCGGTCCCCCAAAAATGTTTATCCCCCTAACGTACATCCACCATCTTGTTTGATCATTAAGATCGTTCATCGTAACTGGATGACAATATTTAACAGCGTTATGCTATTCAAATTATCAAATTTTAAGGAAACACACAGTTAACGACAAACTGCCTGGGATAAGTTGACCACAAGTGCAAACTCTTTGGCGTATAAGATGGTCATAAGTTTGACTTATGCACGGTATGAGATCCACAAAAGATGAAATATTGTAAGGCACCTACGTTCAAACTGTTACGTAACTTACAAATGCTATATTTACGCAAGGGGTAAGTAAGGAGTTGGTAGGAATGTGTAAATCCGTTGTCTTTTTTATTATAACGTCGTAAAATGGGTTGGTTATTTGATAAATAATGCTTACCATTGCAATATTCATGGAAATGTCAACAGTTTTCCATAGGCCATGCGTTATGTGCAATGGTGTGATATTTCCGTTTATACCGCCTCCTTAACAATTATGACGTCTAATAATGACGTAATTTGGTTGTTTGGTAAAGAATGGTTACCTTCGCAATATCCACAATAACTTCTGCAGTTTTGCATTACCCATGGTTTATGTTCAATAGCGTCGCAAAAAGAATTAAGACCAATGGCTGGACAGTCTGTTTCTATATCAATACATGGTTGTTGAATCGTTGTTACAGTAGTTGTTTGCTGTGCCACTGTTGTCGTTTGTTGTGCATCAGTTGGAACTAAAAGAATGTATGGTTAATTGAAACATTAAATATAACATAAATATTGAGATTTGCACCAGGGTGGACATATAATACCACGTGGTGTATTACGAAAACTTGCCTTTAAGTGGTGAAGTTTATTTTCTCGATGAGTTGTGTATTGAACATTGTGTAGTGTAATTGTTTTAATGTATAGTTTAAATACCATAGTACCACCCCTATTGTAATGACCTGGTAATTTGTGAGAACAATGTTTCATGCATACCGTACCTCCCGGGTCCCTTTTCGCATTATCGGGCACCTGACTTAATCATTATTTAACAAGCTGTGTGCTCACCAACAGACCGCATCAGTTGTAACACAGCTTCCGCCGGGATTCGCACCTTCGACGCCCCGCTTCCAAGCTGGACGACAAAGCCACTCAGCCAAGGTCACGTTGGTATGGGATAGTGTTTATGTTTTCTGTGCTCCGCTATTTATGGTCCTGCATACCCTATTCGATGTTCTCTAACTATATATATATTCGGTGATTGTTTAACAGAGAGTGACTCAAGATCTGAGATACCGGAAACATATAACAGTGAATAACTAATAGTACCATAGTGAATAAATAAGATTATCATAGTGAATAACTAAGATTATCATAGCGAATAACTGAGAGTATCATAGTGAATAACTGAGAGTATCATGTGAATAACTGAGATTATCATAGTGAATAACTGAGATTATCATAGTGAATAACTGAGAGTATCATGTGAATAACTAAGATTATTATAGTGAATAACTAAGAGTATCATAGTGAATAACTAAGAGAGTATCATAGTGAATAACTGAGAGTATCATAGTGAATAACTAAGAGTATCATAGTGAATAACTAAGATTATTATAGTGAATAACTAAGAGTATCATAGTGAATAACTAAGAGAGTATCATAGTGAATAACTGAGAGTATCATAGTGAATAACTAAGAGTACCATAGTGATAACTAAGAGTATCATAGTGAATAACTAAGAGAGTATCATAGTGAATAACTGAGAGTATCATGTGAATAACTAAGATTATTATAGTGAATAACTAAGAGTATCATAGTGAATAACTAAGAGAGTATCATAGTGAATAACTGAGAGTATCATAGTGAATAACTAAGAGTACCATAGTGATAACTAAGAGTATCATAGTGAATAACTAAGAGTATCATAGTGAATAACTAAGAGAGTATCATAGTGAATAACTGAGAGAGTATCATAGTGAATAACTGAGAATATCATAGTGAATAACTGAGAGTATCATAGTGAATGACTGAGAGTATCATAGTGAATAACTAAGAGTATCATAGTGAATAACTAAGAGAGTACCACAGTGAATAACTGAGAGAGTATCATAGTGAATAACTAAGAGTATCATAGTGAATAACTAAGAGAGTATCATAGTGAATAACTGAGAGAGTATCATAGTGAATAACTGAGAATATCATAGTGATAACTGAGAGTATCATAGTGAATAACTGAGAGTATCATAGTGAATGACAAAGAGTATTATGTGAATAACTGAGAGTATTATGTGAATAACTGAGAGTATCATAGTGAATAACTGAGAGTATCATAGTGAATGACAAAGAGTATCATAGTGAATAACTGAGAGTATCATAGTGAATAACTGAGAGTATCATAGTGAATAACTAAGAGAGTATCATAGTGAATAACTAAGAGAGTATCATAGTGAATAACTGAGAGTATCATAGTGAATAACTGAGAGTATCATAGTGAATGACAAAGAGTATCATAGTGAATGACTGAGAGTATCATAGTGAATGACTGAGAGTATCATAGTAAATAACTGAGAGTATTATGTGAATAACTGAGAGTATCGTAGTGAATAACTGAGAGTATCATAGTGAATAACTAAGAGAGTATCATAGTAAATAACTGAGAGTATTATGTGAATAACTGAGAGTATCATAGTGAATAACTGAGAGTATCATAGTGAATAACTAAGAGAGTATCATAGTGAATAACTAAGAGAGTATCATAGTGAATAACTGAGAGTATCATAGTGAATAACTGAGATTATTATGTGAATAAATAAGATTATCATATTGAATGACAAAGAGTATCATAATGAATGACTGAGAGTATCATAGTGAATGACTGAGAGTACCATAGTAAATAACTGAGAGTATTATGTGAATAACTAAGAGTATCATAGTGAATAACTGAGAGTATCATAGTGAATAACTGAGAGTATCATAGTGAATAACTGAGAGTATCATAGTGAATAACTGAGAGTATCATAGTGAATAACTGAGAGTATCATAGTGAATAACTGAGAGTACCATAGTGAATGACTGAGAGTACCATAGTGAATAACTGAGAGTATCATAGTGAATAACTGAGAGTATCATAGTGAATAACTGAGAGTATCATAGTGAATGACAAAGAGTACCATAGTGAATGACTGAGGGTACCATAGTGAATAACTGAGAGTACCATAGTGAATAACTGAGAGTATCATAGTGAATAACTAAGAGAGTACCATAGTGAATAACTGAGAGTATCATAGTGAATAACTAAGAGTATCATAGTGAATAACTGAGAGAGTACCATAGTGAATAACTGAGAGTATCATAGTGAATAACTAAGAGAGTACCATAGTGAATAACTGAGAGTATCATAGTGAATGACAAAGAGTATCATAGTGAATAACTGAGAGAGTACCATAGTGAATAACTGAGAATATCATAGTGAATAACTAAGATTATCATAGTGAATAACTGAGAGAGTACCATAGTGAATAACTGAGAGTATCATAGTGAATAACTAAGAGTATCATAGTGAATAACTGAGAGTATCATAGTGAATAACTGAGAGTATCATAGTGAATGACTGAGAGTATCATGTGAATAACTAAGAGTACCATAGTAAATAACTGAGAGTATCATGTGAATAACTGAGAGTATTATGTGAATGACTGAGAGTATTATGTGAATAACTGAGAGTATCATAGTGAATAACTGAGAGTATCATAGTGAATAACTGAGAGTACCATAGTAAATAACTGAGAGTATCATAGTGAATAACTGAGAGTATCATAGTGAATAACTGAGAATATCATAGTGAATAACTGAGAGTATTATGTGAATAACTGAGAGTACCATAGTGAATAGCTGAGAGTATCATAGTGAATAACTGAGAGTATCATAGTGAATAACTAAGATTACCATAGTGAATAACTAAGAGTACCATAGTGAATAACTGAGAGAGTACCATAGTGAATAACTGAGAGAGTACCATAGTGAATAACTGAGAGAGTATCATAGTGAATAACTGAGAGTATCATAGTGAATAACTAAGAGTACCATAGTGAATAACTAAGATTACCATAGTGAATAACTAAGAGTATCATAGTGAATAACTGAGAGAGTACCATAGTGAATAACTGAGAGAGTACCATAGTGAATAACTGAGAGAGTACCATAGTGAATAACTAAGAGAGTACCATAGTGAATAACTAAGAGTATCATAGTGAATAACTAAGAGAGTATCATAGTGAATAACTAAGAGAGTATCATAGTGTATAACTAAGATTCTCAATGTGAATAACTGAGAGTTCCATAGTGAATAACTAAGAGTATCATAGTGAATAACTAAGAGCAGCATAGTGAATAACTAAGAGTATCATAGTGAATAACTAAGAGTATCATAGTGAATAACTAAGAGAGTATCATAGTGAATAACTAAGAGAGTATCATAGTGAATAACTAAGAGAGTATCATAGTGTATAACTAAGATTCTCAATGTGAATAACTGAGAGTTCCATAGTGAATAACTGAGAGAGTATCATAGTGAATAACTAAGAGAGTATCATAGTGAATAACTAAGAGAGTATCATAGTGAATAACTAAGAGAGTATCATAGTGAATAACTAAGAGAGTATCATAGTGAATAACTAAGAGAGTATCATAGTGAATAACTAAGATTCTCAATGTGAATAACTGAGAGAGTACCATAGTGAAAAACTAAGAGTATCATAGTGAATAACTAAGAGAGTATCATAGTGAATAACTAAGAGAGTATCATAGTGAATAACTAAGAGAGTATCATAGTGAATAACTGAGAGAGTACCATAGTGAAAAACTAAGAGTATCATAGTGAATAACTAAGAGAGTATCATAGTGAATAACTAAGAGAGTATCATAGTGAATAACTAAGAGAGTATCATAGTGAATAACTAAGATTCTCAATGTGAATAACTGAGAGAGTACCATAGTGAAAAACTAAGAGTATCATAGTGAATAACTAAGAGAGTATCATAGTGAATAACTAAGAGAGTATCATAGTGAATAACTAAGAGAGTATCATAGTGAATTACTAAGAGAGTACCATAGTGAATAACTGAGAGAGTACCATAGTGAAAAACTAAGAGTATCATAGTGAATGACTGAGAGTATCATAGTGAATAACTAAGGGTACCATAGTGAATAACTGAGAGTATCATAGTGAATAACTTAGAGTATCATAGTGAATAACTAAGAGTAGCATAGTGAATAACTAAGAGTAGCATAGTGAATAACTAAGAGTAGCATAGTGAATAATATTACAAGAGTTGTCCATATAATAATAGGGTTAGCATCGAACATAACACAACAATAGTTTCCCTACAAAACATGACGGGTGGTCGCTTTGTACTAGTTGATGAAAAGTGTCATGCAGATTTGAAAAATGATACGATCAACTGTGAGCTTAATCCATAAATCAATTGGTTACTTAGTAATCCGATACGGCAAGTGGTTAAAATGTCGCAAGATTTTTATTTTGAAGAGGTTTACGAGATTTAACAGTCGTTATTCTCAACTGTTAGAATGAACTATATAGAGGATATTTGTATTTTTCCGTGTATGATCGGCTGATAATTCACCGAGTGAGCAGCTGATGTAATATTTTCACGAGTGGCGTAGCCACGAGTGAAAATATAAGTCAGCTGCTCACGAGGTGAATTATCAAACGATCATACACGGTAAAATACTAATATTCTATTTATTTCATGCTTCAAATAGCTTAAATGATGGAAATACTCCAAATTATACCTAAAATGTTTTGCGTGACGTCGTTGAGTTGCAATCAAATAGTTCTTCTGCAATGGCTTCAATTTCGTCCATTTGTTTTACATTTATGTATATATAATGTTGTGTTATTTGTTAAAGATTAAGAGAGCAAGTGAAAATGCTCATTATTTTATTTTTGACGGCGAGGAAATTTGATTTTAAAAAAATAGTCCGTTTGCCGTGAATTATGAACTGTGAAATTATGAACAGTGAAATTATCGGGGAATAATCCACCGTTATTCCGCCGTAAACCACCGGTTAGCATGAAATAATATTGTGTAAACCCTGCATTATGTTACCATTGTTTCGTTTTAGTTTAAGAGTAAACATTTTCATGAATATCATATTCACGAATAGCCTACGGTTGAAATTAAAGCATAGATCTAGAAAATTTCGTGGTAGACATGAGACAATTGTTGACATTGCAAGTACATCGGGAGATTTCAATGTATGTATTGAATATTAATTCCACGTGGCCAATAATGATTTCCTCAGTGGTGTGGGACATAAACTTAATTCCTCGCGAAGATTTCTGGTCCTGTGATTATAAACATTTGGAGTATGTACTCCATGCTCCAACTCATACTCCATACTCCAATTGGAGCAGTTCTTAGTTACAAAAACTGCTGTTACTTACTTATTCATGAATGGAAACATATGAAATGGGGTTCATTTTCTTAGTTAGACCATTTGCTACATGTTGGTGTTGGTTTTGAAGCACATTTCTAAAATAAGCTGTTTTTCATGTTTGAGTTTGGAGTTTGGAGTTTGGAGTTGGAGTATGAGAATGAGAATGAGAAATGTTTATAATCACCGGGCCTGATATTATAGTAATTTTATTATCATAGGATAGTTAAAACGTGTATACCAACCGTTTATACACCAATAACTGATCAGCATCCAAAGTTTAATTGTAAAACAAAATGTCAAATCCATATTTACTATTATCCTTGAATAATCAGCGACCAACTTTGTGAGCAACTTGCCAAACTAAACAAACTTCGTGTACACAAACAACTAGAATATTTCTATACATACTCTTTGTTTTATTATATAAACTAAGATAAAATGCGTTAGCGTGACGAAATACTGATTCATTAACATATAATCCATCAAAATGATTAACAAATTATCGCATTTACGCCATACTTTAATGTACGTTATTAATTTAAAATATAAATTTATGCATCGAGCACACGTGTGCGAAATTGATTGAAGGAAAGGTGAACTTTCGCAAACAAATACTTTATATTGAATAATGAATTGTGTTAATTAATACGTTAGTTGTACACGTACTAAAAGTAAAACCACGATTGACGTTAAACGGACTACCAGGACACGTATTATATTCTTTTCACTGTAGGTTAAAGTGTATAGAGCTATATCGGAAGATATTTTTTTTTAAGTTTCAAAAACTGAAAAACAATTATGCTTTCATATCCATTAGATCATTTTCGGTTCAGTTTGAACATAAAATGTCTCTGTGATTTATTAGACATGCAAACTGTCCATTTTCATACGAAAGTGTTCTAGAACACCCTATGAAACTGTAAGAATCGTCTATTTTTCGACGATTAAATCAAAGTACACGGAACCCATCCAAAGTTTTAATTTGCAATTACTGTAGTCTAGTATCATACTAAAAACGATGCAAGTAATTATTTTGACATTGAATGACTGTTAGAATATAGCTCTATACACTTTAAACGATTACAGCGGTTTGCCGATGATTAATTATGAAGGACAATAAATATTTTACCAAAACAGTTTTCATGGCGATTGAAATGTTAGTTGCAGGTCCCTGTATTAAATGTTCTCTCCAATTTAGATAACTATTCATTACGAATAATGCGGAATATAATATTGACGAATCAACTCACGTTACTAATACCGGAAGTAATATGATTATAACTATATCTTGGCAGTAATAAATTCGATACTAGTAGCTAATTTAGTTTGCATAACATTTAATTCAGAATATCACACGTTCTTTCTCGAAATGCTTCTGAAATGCAACATCTCGCAACACATTTTGTTAGAGAGAGATATGATTTGTTTAAAAATGTTCTAAAATGATAAAGTTTGATCGAGTGGGTAAATGGCGTGCGAAATTTTCACTAAAACGAATACGTGACGACGTAATTTAAATTATAACGTAAAGTAGTCGAATGCATAAAGTACGGTATGTACGTGTGTATACATGTATAAGTTGTTTTCGCGCTGGTATATGGTTATTGATGATCATATAAAAGCTGAAAACATAAAATTATTCACAGAGGATCTTGCATGAGTGTTCATTACATACGAGTTTTATTAAACGAGTGGACAAAACTGTATGACATGAAGCTTAATTTTGCCGGAAGTCATGTTGTTTTTGGCGACGAGTGAAATAAAACGCGTATGCAATTAGTACGAATGTAAGATTATATTTATCACATAACCTGAGCGAACGCTCATATTATTGTTCAAAATGATGATGCCCGCTACATAAATAACGTCAAGCTAGTTTAAATATTAATAATTTATCAAACAAACTGGGAGTGTTAAACGATATTTCCGGAATAGCTTTATAGCACTTTCAGACAGCAGGTTATGTGATAAAGTATATTTAAAGAGGCATTTCCTATAACTAGAATATTTTTCTCTACTATCACATTTGAAGAGCTAAATGTACAAAGCACTATCAATTATCACAAATTGTCAGAAGAAAGTGTGCGCAAATATGTCTCTATAATGTCAAAAATATGCTCAAATCACTAATAATAATGTATCGCTTCCAGCGATTTATTATTGTGTGGTCAAAGGGAAACAACTCGTGACTATTTTAGCTCGTTACGGAAATATATTTTCATTTTTTCTCGGTAATTGGTGGGAGCTTTTGGTCAAAGATTTGAAGAGTTTAAGCAATAATGATTCTCATTTAATGTTTAATATTCCTGAATCGATTTAAACGATCAAAGTTATAGGGAACGCCTCTTTAAACATTATATTCTGTATAACCGCACAACTTGGTGCAATAACGTTCGTGGTGCTCATGATAGAAACTTAACTTATGGAAACCGTTGACACGTTCGATACGTTGCGCTTTCCACCGGCGGTAACACATGCATATATCTCCTTTTTTTAATGGAACGGGAACTTGGTAACGATTTGCTTGGACAGTATTCCCCTAAAACGTTGGTGGATCAAAAAGTTCGTAGAAAAATATCATTACTCACAAACCACAGCTTCAAATGCTTTCAAATTTTGAAATAATGTGAACATAAGTATAACAAAATTTTATTAAAATGGCATTGAATTAGTCAAACCTACATGATTTTTACATGGAAACGCACACACCCCGTATCAGCATACCGGAGCACGGCAGCGTCATTTGATGAACAACGTCAAACCTACGCAACCTTTGTCAATGTACTTGAAAGTTTTGACTTATCTTCGCTACTCGAAGTGGCTATTAAGTAGATATTTTGAATAACCATTGTGAACATAGTTTCTGGGTTTTCAATTGTTAACAGTTTGTATAATATAGTGTGCGCTGGGTCATAAGATGAACCTAAAAGTTCTGCTATAACCGCTATTATATAACTCTGGTCTTCTTCGACGAAGTTGCGAACCAACGTCACCAATATCGGGTGTATTTTATTTGGTTTTCAACTTCCGTCGGCCTTCAAGAAGTCACTAATTACGTTTATTTATATCAGTATATATATCTGCACGTTTCAAACCATGCATTGTTTCTGATGCCGTTCGTATGTTCCAGTTTCAAGCAGATTTGGTCGCAGTCCGTGGTTCCGTAAATTCCTGTAGACCCATTTTACGCGATATTTCTATATAGTGTCATTATATAAATGTCGATTAAAACATTAGTAATCAGTGATTACGTCTGAACTTTAACAGACTTTATAAATGATACCATGCAATCAGACGTAAAATTTTGACGGTCTTTCAATGTCCTACAATTGAGATTTTTTAGAAAATATAATAAAATGTGTTTCAACTTATCCGTGTGCTTCGGTATACGAAATCGCCCTTATTAAAGATATAAATATTTTTCAAATGGTTATCACCAGGTCGCCATAAATAAGTCTATGTAACGCAAATTCCAATGTATTCATTCGGAATAAATATGAAGACAATAACTCCTAAAATAAAATAAAAGTTATGGCTAAAATCTACGAACTTTTTTATCCACCCATGTAGGTGAATTGTCGATTGCTCGAGGAAGAGTAACATTACAATAGTTAATATAGCTTGCCCACATTGACATGAGCCTGATCTATTGATTAGCATAATTTAACAGCCGATATATTGTCTACGTTTTAAACACCGAGTGTATGTTTTCATAATCGGGGCGTATCACGAAGACGCTCGACTTGTAATATAAACACAATCTGAAATACCGATATTGCACGATTTGCTTGCGGAAATTGATATATTCAACGCAAGAACCTTGTAATATATTCTTACATAAAGGTCAGGCTCAGGTAAAAAAAAGCCAAGCTATAGTTACAAGTACTACTAACAACACGGGAAAGGATACCTTATTACAGTTTGAGATACTAGTAATATTTTCCGAGAATTGATAAAAATACACCGAAACTGTATACGTTCTTTTTGGACACCCTGTAATAATGGACAATATGTAGATGATGTTGTGAGACTTCGTGCGAAAATCATTTATCTGGCACGTGCATTTTTCATAATTTGAAAATTCACTGTTCACTGCTTGTAGCGGGCAAATTACAATTATCGAATCATCGGAAAATGTTGCTATACTACTCGCAGGAAGACATGCAAAAAAATGAACATGGTACCACACATGTATAATAATATATGCGCGTTACAAGTTGGTGTTATAACTAGCCTCAGCCGCGGCACAAGAGTTAAATAAAGCCAATTTAATGAAAACCATATACACTACTTACTAGTGTAATAACTATGCAAATGGGGCGACTGATCGCTCATACGCGTTGTCAAAATTATAAATTGGTATAACTCCAACGCGATATTCTGCAATGTCAATATAAACAGAAATCACTGACCATTACATCGATTTAGGGAGAGCGGAAGTTTATTTTACCTGCTCACTTCTATTCACCAAGTAAATTAAAATAACGGTAAAGCTTGGCCACATTGACATGAGCCTGACCTATTGATTAGCATAATTTAACAGTCGATATATTGTCTACGTTTTCAACACCGAGTGTATGTTTTCATAATCGGGGAGTATCACGAAAACGCTCGAGGTGTAATACATACACAAATATGAAATACCGGTATTGCACGATTTGCTTGCGGAAATTGATATATTCAAAGCAACAACCTTGTAATAATATTATATTCTTGCATAGGTCAGGCTCAGGTAAAAAAAGCCAAGCTATACACATTGAAATGATAATCCCTTTTCCAATATCCTTATGTTGTTATACCTGACATGCCTGTTTATTTTAAGTGGCACAGGTCCCAATACCGCGTTAGAGTTATAGAAAGGACACATAGAAACTAAACAAGTCCGTGACGTGACTACAATTCAAATATACCAGTCTCTCTTCAATTATTATGCAGCACGGTAACGGCAATTGAAATACAGTGTCGCACTATGTTTATTGGCTCTATTTTTTACCGCATTTAGTCCAGTCAAATTAGAAAATAGGGTAAAACAAATAGCAACAGAAACGATTTTTCGATTAAAAGCAAGATGGATATCTACTTAATAACATATAAAAAGTCCTCAGAAATATTCAATGCACTAATGACACAAACCAAAGAACTTCTTTGCACAAACTGAGTTTTTTAAATATTTGTGTCCGGTTTACTACACCATACTGCATACTTAATGGTATTTATTTGATGATGTTGAAAATACATGTAGTCTATTTTATACCAACATATTATATATATGTCGGCTTCTACGAACGGGTAAAGGGTTAAGGTATATATAAATAAGCATAATAAAAGTGAATTTGCGATTTTGCAGCTTTAAAAAAGAGGTGTTACGTGTTTTCGCGATTTGTTTACATGTTACTTTGCCCATATTTACTCAACTGAAAGTATGCTCAGTAAACGAGCACAAAATAAAATATAACATGTATTTTAGTTATAAAAATGGACTGAAAGATAAATTGCACTATAATAAAAAAAATAGTTGACGACAGAATAACACAACGCATGTCCGATTTT
Organism: Spisula subtruncata; assembly: GCA_963678985.1. NCBI lineage: Eukaryota > Metazoa > Mollusca > Bivalvia > Venerida > Mactridae > Spisula > Spisula subtruncata. Next base: position 38,668,997 of record OY787673.1, on the reverse strand, counting down.
TTAATCTACGGAAGCGCGCTTTGGCCATCAAAACGCGGATTTATACATTTTATCGATGTTTTATTCTTCTTCGGTGATTATTTTGAATTAAAAATGTATATTTCTATGTATCTTAATGATAATTTAGTGTATATATACGAAATTATACCTTTTATTCCCTTTCTTTGTCTGTTCAATAATTCACAGAATACAATTTGAACAATATAATTGAGATACATTTCATGACTGTAAACTGATGCTTAAGTTTTACGGTAGAGCTATAGTTGTGTTTGTTGGGTACGGAAATGCTCCAACAACATGATCAAACTCTTGAACGCCGATTAAAAGGTATCAAAGGAACAAAAACATTGTATGATAAAACCACTACATTCAAAATAAGAACAAAATTAATTTCTCTCGAATACGGACAATAAGCAGAATTTTATTAATATGCTGTCTATACATCTTTCTGAATCTGGATGCCATGTAAACCATTCTCAGGGTTATGCTCACAACCGCCACCAAACAAGCAGAACATTCTCAAGTTGCTGTCATCTTGTTTTACGGTGTTAAAGTCTCTTTTAAATGGGAATAACATAACATTACACATCTGATTCCAATCGTAAAAGCTCGGCCATTTCCGTTTGTCTCCGGTTAATATTTTCCATTGAATAAAAACCGAGGTGATCAGAATGATCTGATTCCAATGCCTCGATGAAATGCAAGAAAATATGGAATATTCAAAATACCAAAATAATGTTCGGTAATGAAGTGTGCCTGTTGTTATTATTTGTTCACGCATTTAAAGGTCGTGACACTATATCACACATTTACGTACTAAGTAGTTGGTAAAGGTACAGTTGTAAAAAAGGCTATATCTGAAGCAAGTAGAAATTCGTCAAATGAGGAAAAACAGATTGCTGGTGAAACCACTTTCTCTAGTGTGTACGATGGAGCATCTTACCAAGGCTTAAATCTCTTACGTTACTGTAAATTTGTTCAAAAGGTTTAAACTACAACATGTAATTCAACCGTTAGTTGCATCCACGGCAACTATCCCAGGGGATGGCGGTGGACGGGTGGGGAAACGGCCGTATTTTACCTTCCAGCTTCATACGCACTGCTGGGGAAATGTTGAAACTCCCCCCCCCCCCGAACCAATACACCGGGTACAATTATGTAGTTGTCAGTGGGCCGGGGGATACCTGAGATTATACCTTCAGCTGTCCCCGACAGGACCGTGGAGGGCGGGGTTTTTTTACAACAAAAAGTCAAAAAAATCCCGACCCATCTCCGGAGATGGGGGCCGTAGATGCAACAGAAATAATTTTTGCACCAATGTTAATAAGGAATCGTTGTGCGCTTCAGAAAAAATGTCCCCAAGAAGTTGATGAGGGGCAAGGGGTAAATTCCAAGACACTGTCCAAGGTTTCTGCCAAAAATTACCAAACCACTACAGTACAACATAGATGTTTCAATGTGGTGGTTACATGGAGTGACGTAAATGTGTTCTTTATACATATAACAGGTCTTTTTATACCTTGTACAGAAAAATCAAACACCAGTGAATCACCTAAATAGACAAAAAAGTTTGAGGGTGGAGGTGGTATATCTGATCCGCTCAAACACATGTGCAGTATCTTCCGGTACGCCTCCATCCGGTACCCCTTCGGTTTCATCACCTGGTACTTCATCAAACTGTTTGCTGATGACTCAGCTGTCTACCTTACAGTTAATTCCCTTTTATATTGTCAAAGGTTACAAAATGACATGAATAAGCTTGAAATATGAGAAAAACTATGAGACATGGAATTAAATCCCAAAAAATGTCCAATTCTTGATATTACACGGAGTAGAAAGCCTATACAATTTCAATACATGCTGCATGTCAAATACTCTCCTCAGTAAAGGATGCTAAATACCTTGGTGTAGACACCAGTCATGATCATAACTGGAACACACATATATCTAGAATAACAACAACTGCAAATAAAACACTTGGTTTTCTTAAACGTAACATTAAAACTACAAATGAAAACATCAAGTTACTATGTTACAAAACATTTTCTCGACCCCAGTTGGAGTACGCCTCATCAGTTTGGTCACCTCACTCCCAGGTTCATATCCATAGGTCCAGCAGCGCAGAGCAGTCAGATGGGTAAAAAATGATTACTCCAAGTACACCAGTGTCACCGAATTACAAAACACGGTTGTAGTACCCTAGAAATCAGACGTCTGGTATCCAAACTGGTTATTTTATACAAGATCTATCATGGTCTTGTAGCAGTCACATTACCCAGTTACCTAAAAGTCCCAACCAGGTTAACAAGGCACATGCATCCTTATCGTATCCCCCAAATACATGCCAACTCGGACTTCTTTTCCTTTTTCCCTCATACCACAGTCCTGTGGAATAGGTAACCCCCCATATTGCATCACTGTCTCACACTGGTCTAGAACCATTCAAGCAGACAGTGGCCCAACTCCACCCTTAGTTTTTTGATATGCATCAGTTGTTTTTGTTTGTTCTATATTCTTTGTTCTTTTCTTCTTTTAAAAAACATTTACTTTTTTCTTTCTTAAATCACCCGGCCTGCCCAGGCACGGATCCAGGCGGTGGGCACGAGGGCCCGTGCCCCCCCAGTTGGCTGAGATTTTTTTTAAAACTTTGAATAAATAATAAAACAGATATTGAACAGACACACTTTATTTTGTTCCTGAATGAAATGGAAGAAAATAACTTTAAATACACATTACGACTAGTCTACAGAAAATGAAGTTATTAATACGCCCTATCCCCACCTTAATCATAGTTTGCGAATGGTACTTCTTACGACGAGCCCAGATTGTTCATTATTGCCAAATATTTATGTCACATTTATGGTTGCTTGTGACGTCTACAAAATAACCACTGGTGACCGTGACACTGATTCACGGGGGCCCCAAAAAACCTAAAGAATAATGTGCTGAAAGCGACTGCCACAGACTTTATAGGTGTACATCAACTACTTTTGTTTGAAATGTGTTTTTATTCTGTGCCCTTTGAAGAATGTTATGACTCAATAATTCATATCAAATGTATTATAATGTTCGGCCTAAACTAGTCTTACATATCTCTAAATAATATGGGTACTTTTTCTTATGTTCTAGATGAAAAAGTATTTGTAAGATGGGCATTTTTCGTGCTCGCTTCGCTCGCAGAATATTTTTAATATACAATGTACATGTATGTGTTAATACGTAGCAGTTGCATGACAGAAATCAATTACAAGAGAAATTTTGTCCCAACTCATTATATTACCTTTTGACTTTTAAATAATCATTACTAAACCATTAAGGTTAACTCGCGGAATTAAGAAAAACGATATTTCAGGGCTCCCAGATAGGCTTAGAATGCACTAGATTCATCCATTGTTTTGAAAATTTTCCCGGGGGAGTATGCCCCCGGACCCCCCTACTTATGTTATAATATTCCAATGGTCAAAGGATAAAAGCTGCCATATAAAATACTGTATCTGAACACTTACTAATATGCACGAACATACACAATGTACATGTTGACGCTGATAACATAAAAGGGTAACTATGGATTCCCCCACATATACAAATGTATCCCCTTCCTTTGCATTTTCCCACTCATATTAAGCAATTACCCTCCCCCCGGAATCCCGTACATACCTCGTGCCCCCCCCCCCACTCAGAAATATCTGGATCCGGGCCTGCTGCCAATAATACTCTTGGCGAGGTAAACAAAGAGAGTGGAAAATAAACTTATTCTATTCTATTCTACATGAATGTTACAATTGAGAAACACGATTTTAATAACGGGATACCAAATCCATCAGGGATACAGGGATACAAGACTGTCGGTGGGTATTTTTTGTATATGGAATGGATAGATGGTCATCCCTGTAAAGTGATAGACATAGGGGGCAGGGGATATATTATTGGCCAATTTTGAGGTTCCGACAGGCCGCAAACAGTCAAGCGAATTTCTTGAAAACAGCAAATAAGACAAGAAAGTATTTATGTGTCAGTCTCAGGGCCTATGCAACATAAATAGAAAATAACATCAAATTGCAAGGCTAACCCCTAGGGTTGTGGAGTTATGGCCCTTTGTTTTTGCCCCTACCCCTCCAAATTTTAGTAAAAAAAAATACAAAAGTGACCAATTTCAACCCATACACAGTATTTTTAAACCCAATGCAATCCTATTTTTGGTCCCATTTTACATAAATAGCATGTCTGAGCTAGGTTAATTCAGCAAGTGTTTCCCATACCTGCCGATTTTTTGCTATTTGCTGTCAAAGTTTTTCGCGGTTTCTAACGACGCTAAATTTGAACTTCCGCCAGTGGTGGTAACCTCCATTTTGAAGAGCTACAAATCCTTCAGAGCCAAAGACCTAAATTACTAATTTAGGTCTTTCAGAGCCAACTGATATTTAGTTTCTATGATTTTTCAAAATATTAAACACCTTCTTTGTACAAAATAAATACAGAATTGGGTCTTTAAAATACCAATTTAATTTTTGGTGCCCATAAATAAGCCCTACACTAAAGATTTGATATTTTGACCCCCATCACCCCAATATAATGCAGGGGAAGTAACTCTCACTTTACTAAATTGTACGGTTTTGAACGGTTTTTAGACACTTCTGCTGGTTCTCGCGTTTTATCTAAACGTACACGTGCAATCGGGGAACAAATAAATCGTCAAATATCACCAAAATGGCTGCCGTTGTAGAAACAATGCCGGGTTTTTCCTTTGAAAATTGTACCAGGTATGCTAGTAAGCTTTCTATTTTCGCCAAATGACGTCAAGCTACTGACATTATATGCTAGTACCATAAACCATCCATGACTTCCTTCTAAATGTGTGAAATATGTACATAAATTAAGGCGAATTCGATAATTGAGCTAAAATGCAAGTCATTATTTTGATAATTTTCTTTACGGTGATCACATCAGTAAAATAATAAACGGAGGTGTTATCTTTAATGAGAATCTGGCAATTTCAAGACGCTTTTCCTGTTTTCATACCCGCGGCCCAGGGACAGGATATGGGTGGATAGTCAGGCGAATTCCTTGAGAAAATATTTAGTTATAAGTAGCCGGGTAGATGTGGGGCAATCTGCTAGGAGATTTTTTAATTTCTGACCTTTATCTCCATCGCAGATGTGGACTCAAGTGTCATATTTGTGGAAGTAGGGCCGATCAAATTTTTATCGGCACTTGAAAAGGTGAATGAAAAGTTGTAAATACCATGAAATATATAGCATGTCCACGAAGATCAACCCTTTTTCTCGTTATCTGCACCAAAAACATCCATAAAACACTCAGCGGTTCGTTTGTCCGACAATTTTAACACGACGAGGTCGCACTTTTAAATTCCACTACACAGCTATTTGTTGTTGATATGCAGATCGCATTCCCCTATCGACCAATCAGAATACTCGATGGAATGAGTTTCTAGAACAATGGAGGATGCTGGGAGATCTTCGGCACTATTTGGTTTTCACTGTGATGTACACTGGTACGCGTGAAACGAATTACACTGAGCTCGCTCGGGTGACACTAAAAACGAAAAATTAACGAAGATTTGTTGACAAATCGAGCTGATTTTTCTTGTAAACTGATAGTTAATGACTTATGAACAGAATACGATAAGTTAAATTAATTTTACTGCTCGCTTAGCGATTCGCACAACGTTAGCATATGAATCACACACGTGTTGCGCTCATCTGTACGGGCTGTACGGGCGGTATACGCGTACCGGATACTCAGAGTTATGTTTACATTTGGATTTTCGGAAATTACACGTGCTGATTTATTTATCGATTTATTGATTATAAGGACCAATATTAACAGGTATTCTTTACCATTCGTTTATTTTTATTATATTTTACATGTTCAATGCTGAAAATGGCTCTAATTTGGCGTAAAAGACAGAATTCATGAAACTCAAAAACTGATCAGTAAAGCGCATAATGGGTCTTGACTTAGATGTGGCAACTCTAAGTCGAGATTGTTTGACTAGTAGCCGGGGAAATACCGGAGATTTTACCATCAGCTGTTCCCTGCAGGAGGGGGGAATGGCAGGGTTTTGACAACCGAAAAGTAAAACTCCCCACCCTTCCCTGTGGAGTCGTGGGGAGGTTGGGATTCAACTAACTGATGCATATGTTGCTGGTGTATAGGATTTAATGAAACTTGTGTTAGCAGCCGACTTCTTCTTCTTCTTCTTCCCGTACTGTACATGGCCCGCTCTGGAGCATCATCGTACAAAGTAGTGACTATTTACAAGGTGGATGTGAGGCTAAAACAAGTGCTGGGTTAAAAACGTTGCTATGTTATTTACACGTACGCTGCGATGCTCGTCCTGAAGGCCTCGATGCTGGGGGCTCCTGTCAGACGAGTGGGCAGAGAATTCCAGAGCCGGATACTGGATGGGAAGAAGGAACAACGATATGAGTCTGTCCGGCAAAATGGTACCATGAACCTGGAGGTGTTGATGGCGATGGAAGTTTTGTAGTAGGCTGCTGGGTCGATGTCGATCAGCCTATATACTATCCGGTAAGCCATGGTGGCTATGGCGCAGTGTCTGCGCTGTTGCAGTGTTTTCCAGCCCAGCTGCTGTATCATATTTGTGGTGCTACTGGTGGTATGATAGTCCCCTGTCACGAAGCGGGCTGCCCGTCTTTGAACTGATTCGATCTGTTGGATGCAGTTTTTAGCATGGGGGTTCCAGACCGGGGCAGCGTAGTCCAGTATTGGTCGAACAAGAGACTTGTAGCATTTGTCCTTGATGGCACTAGGACACCTCACTTAGTTTCGGCGAAGGAAGGCGAGGCTGTTGTTCGCTTTCTTGGCGACTGCTTCGACATGCGTCTTCCAGGAAAGCTTTTCAGACAGAGTGACTCCCAGATATCTTCCTGTCTTGGCTACTGTCAGTGTCTGGCCATGTATTGTGTATGATGCACACAGTGGGTATCTCTTCCTGCTAAACCGTATGACCTCGCATTTAGTGGGGTTGAAGGACATTTGCCAATCCTCTTCCCACTTCTGTAGGCGGTCCAGGTCCTCTTGTAGTGCTATTGTATCTTGCTTGGTCTTGATTATCCTGTACAATAAACTATCATCGGCGAAAAGTCTTGATGTTGATGAAGCTTTTGCCGGGAGATCGTTTATGTACAGGAGAAAAAGAAGTGGCCCGATCACAGAACCTTGTGGTACGCCCGAGGTAACAGGTGCGGAGGTGGATGACTGGTTTTCAACGACCACTCGCTGGCTTCTGTCTTGTAGGAAGCTTCTGATCCACTGAAGTGAGTTTCCTCGGATGCCGTAGTGGTGCAGCTTGTACAGCAATCGTTCATGGGGCACTTTGTCGAACGCCTTGCTAAAGTCGAGCAGAACGGCATCTATTTGCTCTCCAATGTCAAGTGCTGAGGCGAGGTCCTGGATGGTGAGTATGAGTTGGCTCTCACATGACCTCTTCTTTCTAAAACCATGCTGTGCATCACTCAGGATGTTGTTAGCGTCCAGGTGTTTCACGATTTGAGTGTGCATGATGTGCTCCATGATCTTGCTGCACTGAGATGTCAGTGAAATGGGGCGGTAGTTTGCAGGACTACTTCTATCACCTTTCTTGAAGAGGGGTGTCACGTTTGCAGCTTTCCGATCCGAAGGCGCACATCCCTGTTGCAGTGATGCCTGGAATATTAACGTAAGTGGAGGAGTGATTTCCTTTGCAAACTCCCTAAGGAATCGAGTCGATATACCATCTGGGCCTGCTGCTTTACGCGGGTTCAGATTTTCAAGCAATTTGAGGACACCTTCCTGACTGACATCAAAGTTGTGGATTTATGGACTTGGTTCACTGTCCATGTTTGGCATGGTGGTTTGGGACTGCTTGGTGAACACACTGCAGAATTGTCTGTTGAGCAATGTTGCCTTGGTCTTGGGGTCACTGTATGATATGCCACTGCTGCTAAGGGAGGAAACTCCACTACTGTCGCAGCGCCTCCCTTTGATGAAGGTGTACAGTTTTTTTTACTTTTGTCTTCACTAACAAGATCATTTACGTAAGCATTGTGCGCTTTACGGCATTCAGCCCTAGTGTCCTTTTGAAGTTTCTTGTAGGCTTCTATGTCTGCACTGCTGTCTGTTTGCTTAGCCTTATGGTAGGCTCTTTTCTTCCGTCGAGAAAGTCTCTCGATCTTTCTATTGGCCCATGGTTGACTGAAGCGAGTTGAGGACCACTTAGATGGTACACTAGTTTCAATGGCGTTTGCACAGAAGTCCCTGAATGTATTCCACAGACTGGATACAGGGATACAAGACTGTCGGTGGGTATTTTGTATATGGATAGATGGTCATCCATGTATTTTTGATTTGATATGAGTTGATAAGGTCCTCGTATCGTCCCATACCTTTAGGTAATCTGTTTTTTTATAGGACCCCGGCATGTTCCCCTTCATGCCGAAAAAGTTAAATATGTTCGAAATAGGGTAAATTTATTTTGCAGATAATTTATCTGCGAGCGTTAGGAAAATGTTTAGTTTTTGCGTTATTTAATGTAGATACCAAAATCGACCAATGAGATCTAGAGCATTTGTATCTACTCCTACTTGTCCTATATAGACATATATATATATATTGCAGGGGAAGTAACTCTCATTTTACTAAACGGTTTTTAGACCCTTCTGCTGGTTCTCGCGTTTTATCTTAACGTACACGTGCAATCGGGGAACAAATAAAACATCAAATATCACCAAAATGGCTGCCGTTGTAGAAACAATGCCGGGTTTTTCCTTTGAAAATTGTACCAGGTATGCTAGTAAGCTTTCTATTTTCGCCAAATGACATCAAGCTTCTGACATTATATGCTAGTACCATAAACCATCCATGACTTCCTTCTAAGTGTGTGAAATATGTACAAAAATTAAGCCGAAGTCGATAATTGAGCTAAAATGCAAGTCATTATTTTGATAATTTTCTTTACTATGATCACATCAGTAAAATAATAAAGGGACGTGTTATGGCAGGGCGATCAGCGCTCTTGACAGCCAAATCCGGAAGTCCTTGGTTTCAATCTATTATGAGAAACTGGCAATTTCAAGACGCTTTTCCTAGATTTATTTTCATACCCCCGGCACAGCCACAGGCCAGGGTATGGGTGGATAGTCAGGCGAATACCTTGAGACAATATTTAGTTGTCCGTAGCCGGGAAAATACCAGAGATTTTACCACCAGCTGTTCCCTGCAGGAGGGGGGAATGGCAGGGTTTTGACAACCGAAAAGTAAAACTCCCCACCCTTCCCTGGGGAGGGGTGGGGAGGTTGGGATTCAACTGACTGCTGCATATGTAAACGGGTGTCATAGGATTTAATGACTACTAGGGCAGAAACTTGTGTAAGCAGCCGACTAGCTCAGTTTGTAGAGCATTCACCCTGTATGAGCCCTGGTCTCTTTGCACATTTTTCTCACCCTGTTACACACAGACAGAACCTGATTGAAAGACATAGGGCGTCGTCTCCCATATATTGGTATAATATCAAACAACTGAGGAGTCAATGCAGAAAGTGCTTGCTTGTATTACACAAATGTTCTGTCTCTGCGAAATCGGGGGTCATTGGTCAATTATGCAGCGATAAAACTTAATGGAAATAATTGGAATCTATGACAGTTATCAAGCCATTTTTCATCACAAAAAGTTTTTGCTCAATGCAAAACTATGGTATATGCCTCTATAAATCAATGTAGTTACCATAGTTTTGCACTCAGTCATCGGAATGGTATGTGATTATCTTAACAATAACTGTAGCACAGCATTTACAAATGTAGAGTCTCTTTATTGACTACCAAAAAAGAAATGTTTTTTGGAGGGGAATTTTTTTCAGAAAATAGGGGGAAAATGTATATTCATTTAGGAGGGAAATGGGGCCGAAATGGGGCCAAACTTCGGCCCAAAAAATTGTCAAATGAGGGCCCTGTCATAATTTGGATAAAGTTTATTATTATCTCAGGTATATTTAATAAGCATGTAGATAAGTTGGTTCAGCATGCTGAACTATAACAAACATGTGTGAGTTGATTGGGCTGCACCCAAACTTATGTTTATGTGATTTGGAAATTTTGGGAAATGTTTTAATAGTATTTGAAGGAGCCTAGTTCCAAA